>CM053785.1:605039060-605716560 GCA_028749045.1 Cupressus sempervirens
AATCTTTAAAAATATGGCGCCAATAATATCCTACCCTCAAGATTTTATGAGTAGTGGTTTTAGCAGAGAAATGTCCTCCACAAACCCCTTTATGTATTTATTTAAGAATCATTGGCGTTTGGCCCATATCTAGGCCAAGATGTAAAATATCATCCCTATTTTTCTAGTAAAGATCATCTTGAATAAGGATTTATTTTTTTGCTTGTAATTTTGCAATTCTCTTCTGATTCTCACTCAGGCCTTCGTGATATTGTTGAAAAAGAAGATTGTTGAAGCATAGAAATGAGGGAGATTTTTGAAACCTATCATGGTAACAATCATTATTTTGAAACTAATGTCAAACCTACTACTTGGTGGTAAGACAATTGATAAATTTGGTCATAATGTTATCATCTGATTGATTGATGAAGAGGATTTGAAAAGAAAGGATAACAAGAGTACCTAGAGAAAGGTTGAATTATATGGTGTATAAAAGGAGCACTAAGACCAAGTAAGAATTTGATGATATAGTGTATTTTTTATCTACTTAAGGCTACAATGAAAGGATACTACAACAAATAGAAGAAGAAGACTAAGAAAAAAACATGGTCTGCCAAGCCTGACTGAGTAGACAATGCAAGCCAAGCACTTAGTTTAGGTCAAGTTGAAAGATGGTTGTGACTGAGCTGAGAAAAGTTTAAAATGTGCTAAGCATCAAAAAGTTCAATTTCTGTCAAGTATCAAAGATGGTAGTATTAACTGAGTAAAGACTTTATTCATGCCTAGCAACCTACTTTTGACTGAGCATCAAAAGTCATATTGCCAAGTGATAGTACAAAAAGTTTGACAAATATTTGATGAAATATGAGCCAAAAAAGTTGATTTCTTGAATTATGTGAAGCATGTTGAAGATAAGATTGATGAGTTGGTGGCACAGGATTCAAGATAAACCATTTGAAGATGAATTTGAAGGGGATTGTAAGAGAAGTTTCTAAAGGGAAGATAATGGAAAGAAGGGAGTGTTCGATGAGTCTAACCTAACCCTAAAATGGAAATTATGATGAAGCAGAAAAAGATAAAAATTCTTTATGTAAGGAGATACAAGGCCAGAAGTAAAGTGTGAGCAAAAAATAGAAGGAGTTTTGAGGTGTTGCTTCATATGGTGGTCGAAGGAATGATCCTGTAGTTGGCATACTATGCAAGAAGGCTTAAGGAGGTGAAGGCTTGAAGGGTGAACAAGTAATCAAAGATAATGGGGAATGAATGGGGAGCTGAATGAGAGATTTATAGTCTGTAGGTGAGTTGTCTTATAATCAAATCAAGTACTACTATTACTTTCTAGCAATTGTATAAGTTTGGATAAATCCTTAATCACTTAACAATCATGAGTAAATCCTTTAACCAGGTGACATTCTAATGGAATTTTCTAAAGTCCTCTGATAACGATCACTTTTAATAAGGTAATTGAAATCCTTTAATCAAGTTCACATTTAACAGTGTGCATTGTAACCTTTAGCAAGGTTTTCTCCTCACAAGGCTCACTTCAGAAGAGTGAAAATTGGTAGCATGTTAGTGGTGATTTTTCCCAAATTGGGTTTCCATGTTAAATCCTTGTGTCAAATTGTGTGATTGAATTTGTGGTATTTCATGTTTACATTTATGAAAAGTTCATTTGACCTAGGATGGTAATATACTAAGGTTTGAGATATTGGATGATCTAATCAATGCATGCACATGTATTTGCTGAGTACTAAAAATTTCTATTTGTACATTTGAACCTTGGATAACTAATTCAACCACCCCCCCCCACCTCAATTATTATAAGTTATTTCAACAATTGGTAGTAGAGTGCGTGGTGCTTGTGAGGAAAATTTTTGAATGCACTTGAAGCCAAAGATTAAGATGTATAGAAAGGAGGTGTCCAAGCTAAACAAGGAAAAATTTCCTGCAGAAAAAAGTTTGATGAAGTTGCTTCTAGGAGGACTAGGAGATTTTGCATAGTCAACTATGACCACTGAATACGTTGAAGTTGTTGGAGCCCTTACTTCACAACAACTAAAAGAGAAGAAAGAACAGAATCAGAAAATGTTGGAGATTGTATCTGCCCTAAGATATTCAGAGTTTGATGACATCATAGAATGTGTTAATGCTAAAGAAATGTGGGATGCTCTACATAAAATCTATGGAGGAGACAAGAATGTGCTGAGAGCCAAGGCATAAAGTTTAAGAGGAAAATTTGATGCTATGAAAATGCAAGAAGGTGAGACCATAGTTTACTATTGTAGAAGAATTAAAGATTTTGTAAATGCAATTAGAGGATCTAATGGAAAGATTGAAGATAAAACTATGAACAACAAAGTGTTAAGAACCCTACTGCCCATCTATGCTATTAGAGTCTCTACTATACAAGAACTGAGGGGTACTCCTAGTAGTGATCTAACCCTTAAAGGACTAGTTGGTAGACTCACTACTTTTGAACTTTCAAATTTTGATAATTTCAAATTTGAG
Organism: Cupressus sempervirens; assembly: GCA_028749045.1. Lineage (NCBI taxonomy): Eukaryota > Viridiplantae > Streptophyta > Pinopsida > Cupressales > Cupressaceae > Cupressus > Cupressus sempervirens. The sequence continues at coordinate 605,041,548 of CM053785.1, forward strand.
AACATTGACTCTACTTTCAAAGCTAAACTAACATTCAAAGAACCTAAGAGAAAGAAAAAGGTCAAACATGTTGCTAGTGATAGTGAAACAAATGATGAAGATCTAGAAGAACTAGAAGCACTGTTGGCTAGGAGATTTTAGAGAGGCAAAGGAAAATACAAAGGTAAGTTTCCCATCATATGTTTTAATTGTAATGCAGTTGGTCATATTGTAGCAAGATGTCCTGAGAAGACAAAGAATAAAAATGAAGACAAATACAGAAGTAGAAAAGATGAGAGTAACAAAGGATATAAAGACAAGGGAAAGAAAGCTTGTTACATTACTGAAGAAGAATTTAATGATGAATCATATGATCATGATGAAGAAGTTGTCTATGATTCTATGAAAGATGATTTAGATGAAGATGAGGCAATTGCATTGGTATCTTATGTAACCAAAAGTGATAGATGGATCATTGATAGTGGATGTTCTCATCACATGACTGGTGACATAAGTAATTTCATCACCCTTGAGCATTATAATGGAAATAGTGTTAGATTTGGTAATGATGCACCCTGTTCAGTGAAAGGTAAAGGGTCAATAAGATTGGCAAACAAGATCATGTGGAAGGACTTAACTATAAACTATTGAGTGTGTCACAATTGAATAGTTTAGGATGCAAAGTTGAATTTGAACAAAAGAAGGCTAAGATCTAGGATGTTGATGAAGAACTCATTGGAAGTGGTGATCATATAAGAGGTAATCTATTTTATCTTGACATGACTGAAGTAACCTATCTTGTTGTAAAATTTGATGATGTGTGGCTATGGCACAAAAGATTATGTCATGTAAATTTTGACAACTTGGTTAGTATCAGTAAGATGAAAAGAGTTAGAGGTTTGCTAAAACTGAAGAAACCTGATAATGTGATTTACAAACAATGTTAGTTAGGCAAGATGACAAAGTATAGTTTTAAGAGTAAGACTCATACTTCAAAATAAATTTTGGAATTAGTTCATATTGATCTATCTGGACAATTGATGTGCAAAGCTACAAAGGTGACAAGTATTTTATTCTATTTGTTGATGATTACTCTAGAATGATGACAGTGATGTTTTTGAGAGAAAAATATGAGGCTTTCCAAATGTTCAAGTGGTATCTGGAAAAAGTTGAAAAGAAAATCGGTAAAAGTTTGAAATTTCTGAGATCTAATAGAGGTGGAAGAGGGAGAACCTTATCAAGGAATCTTGAATTGTAGACATCTACATGAATAGATGACAAGTCTTTGGCAGTGTTGTCAAATAGGGAGAACTTTATCAGAAAAGAAGAAGAGTTTACATTGAATATCTTGAAGAGAGAGTTTATTTGAAGAAGAAGAGAGATTTCAAAGAAAATAAAAACCTATACAAAGGAACGACACATACTAATAAATGAAGAGATTTCAATAAAAGGCATTAAGTTTCTTTTTGGTATTATTGTTGGTTTTGGTTCTCCATTAATGCCAAAGAGGGAGATTGTTGAAAAAGAAGATTGTTGAAGTATAGAAATGAGCGAGATTGTTGAAGCCTATCATGGGAACAATCATTATTTTGTCCCTAATGTCAAACCTGCTACTTGTTGGTAAGATAATTGCTAACTTTGGTCAGAATGCTATCATTTGATTGATTGATGAAGGATTTGAAAAGAAAGGATAACAACAGTACCTAGAGAAAGCTTGAGTTATATGGTGCATAAAAGGAGCACTAAGACCAAGTAAGAATTTGATGATATAGTGTATTGTTTATCTACTTAAGCCTAAAATAAAAGTATTCTAAAGGAAAGATAGGAAGAAGGCTAAGCAAAAAGAATGTGTCTACCAAGCTTGACCGAGCAGACAGTGCAAATTGAGCACTTAGTTTAGGCTGAGTAGAAATATGGTTATGACCAAGCAAAGAAAAGTTTAAAATGTGTCGAGCATTAGAAAGTTTAGTTTGTGTCAACCATCAGAGATTGCAATATTGACCAAGTGAAGACTCAGTTCATGCCTAGCAACCTAGTGTTGACTGAGCATCAGAAGTTAGTTATTTTCAAGTAAACATGTTATTGATGAGTGACAATATAAAGAGTTTGCCAAAGATTTGATGAATCTGAGCTGACAAAGTTAATTTCTTGAATTATGTGAAGTGTGTTGAAGACAAGCTTAATAAGCTAGTGGCACAGAATTCAAGATAAACAATTTGAAGATGAATTTGAAGAGGATTGTAAGAGAAGTTTCTAGAGGGAACATAATGGAAAGAAGGGAGGATTTGATGAATCTAACCTAACCCTAAGATGAACGATTGTGATGAAGTAGAAAAAGATCAAAATTCTCTATGTAAGGGGATACAAGGCCAGAAGCAAAGTGTGAGCAAAAAATAGAAGGTGTTTGAAGGTGTTGCTTCATATGGTGGTCAAAGGAATGAACCTACAGTTGGCATACTAAGAAAGAAGGCTTAAGGAGGTGAAGGCATGAAGGGTGAACAAGAAATCAAAGATGAAGGGGAATGAATGCCAAGAAGAACATAGAGTTGAATGAGAGATCTTTAATCTGTAAGTGAGTTGTTTTATTATCAAATCAAGTCCTATTGTTACTTTCTAGCAATTGTATCAGTCTGGATAAATCCTTTAGATTAAGGTTGACCTAACAATCATGAGAAAATCCTTTTACCAGGTAACATTCTAATGGAATGTTCTAAAGTCCTTTAAAAAGGCTCACTTTTAATAGGGTGATTGAAATCCTTTAATCAAGGTCACATTTAACAATGTGCATTGTAACCTTTAACAAGGTTTGCTCCTCATAGGGCTCATTTTAGAAGAGTGAAAATTGGTAGCATGTTACACGTGTTTTTTCTCAAATTGGGTTTCTATGATAAATCCTTGTGTCAAATTGTGTGGTCGAATTTGTGGTATTTCATGTATAAATTTTGGCAAAGTTCATTTGACCTAGGACAATAATATACTAAGGTTTGAGATATTGGATGATCTAATCAATGCATGCACATGTATTTGCTGAGTACTGAAAAGTTTTATATATACATTTGGACCTTGGATAACTAATTCACCTCCCCCTCTCAATTATTCTAAATTATTCCAACAATTTCATACATCTCAAATAATAGACAACATCATCATACCAAGGACATATGTCAATACTTTCTTGAAGATATTCTTCATTCACTTGATTTATTTGTGTTGCTTCCAAATTTGAATCATCCATAAGTTTTGATAACCCTTGATCTCTAACCAATTTGGTTATTTGGATATTTTATTAAATTCTTGTATTTGGTTGATTCATCTACATCTTCTCCCTATAGTCTCATTCTATCCAAAAATGTCTTTAACTATAGCATTAGGAACATATGCTACCACATCAACACCTACCAAGTGCGACTTGAAAGCCTAGACAACTTTTACCAAAGCATATGCTTTTTTTTTATTGATATCATAATTCAGTTTTGAACTTTGCATGTTTTTCTTTAAAAATGCAATAGGTTGTTCATATCCCTCTTTATTCTTTTGAAGCGTGATTGTTGCAATTGTATGATATGATGCAAAGGAAAATATTTTAAATGACTTTTCAAAATCAAGAACTTTAAAAACATAGGCTTCTTTTATTTCCTCTTTTATATGTGCAAATGTTTGTAAAGCTTCATCATCCCAAACCACTATAGCTCCTTTCTTCAACATTTTAGATATGGGCTTGATAATTTATACAAAGTTGGTCACAAATCTTCTTACAAAATTACTTTGTCCAAAGAATGATTGAATGGCTTTAACAGTCTTGGGGACTTTAATATTATTGACTGTTGCAACTCTTTTAAGATCTATTCTCGCTCCTTCTTTGGAAAAAATATGTCCCAATAACTTTCCCTCTATGACTCCAAATTGGCATTTTTAGGATTAAGAGATATCCCATATTCAAGAGCCCTCTAAATTTATGTTTCTAAGTGATTACAATGATCTTCATCTTTCTTGGAATAGGTGATAAGATCTGTTTGAGATTTGTTTAGTGCTCCCCTCAAGATTTTTGACAAGGACTTAACCACCTCCTATGTACTATAAGTGGAGTGGTTGTATCAAACATTGATAGATCATTCTTTTGGTGCAACGACAACCCCATTCTAACAAGTGGTATCAGAGCTTGGTCGCATGTTCAAATCCTTAGACCCTCAAGCAGTGTTGAGGGGGAGATTGTTTGAAATTTGTTTAGTGCTCCCCTCAAGATTTGTGACAAGGGCTTAACCGCCTTCTCTGTACTATAAGTTGAGTGGTTGTATTGTCCATTGATAGATTGGATTTTGGTGCAATGAAAACTCAACTCTAACAAGTACATAGAGATATTAGTGCTTGCAAAAATGTTTCAAAGACCTAAGCTAAAGATCAAGATGTCTTACAGAAGAGATATCTCTAAGCTTAACAAAGATAACTTTGTAGCATGGCAGGAACTCATGAAGCTAAATCTGGGAACCATTGGACATACAACTCTTCACTTCTTAAAGAATTAGTATGTGGCATCTCCAAAGCCTTTAACTATGGATCAAATGGTGGACATGAAGAATCACAACATAATGATGATTGACATTTCTACCTCTCTCAACTATTCTAAATTTGATGAAGTCAAAAATTGTCCTACTGCCTATGATATGTAGAACATGCTAGAAAAAATCTATGGAGGAGATGACAATGTGAAAAGATCTAGAGTAGAGAGTTTAAGAGGTCAATTTGATCAGATGAAGATGAAAGAAGATGAAAACATCGTTAAATACAGTGAAAGAATCAAAGCAAGTGTGAGTGCAATTAGAGTTATAGGAGGGAAAATAGATGATGCTATAGTAGTTAGCAAGGCATTAAGATCTCTTCTTCCTATTTATGCAATTAGAGCTTCAACTATTCAAGAAATGAGATGTGATCCCGAAAATGATATAACTTTGGATGCACTAGTGGGAATATTAACAACTTTTGAGATGGGTAACTTTGATAACTATCTTCCTAGCTCTCACAATATAGAATCAGAATTCAAAGCCAAACTAACTCTTGGTAGAAAGGGAGGAAACTCAAAAATAAAATAGATTGATAGTGAAAAAGATGATTACCTTGAAGCTATTGAAGCCTTGCTTGCAAGAAGTTTAGCAAAAGGCAAAGGTAAATATAAAGGTAAAATGCCTTTGATTTGTTTCTCTTGTGAAGAAGTTGGTCACATTACTGCAAGGTGTCCAAATATAGAAAGTAAAGATGACAAAAAATTCAACAAGTTCAAAGGCAAGAAAGATTTCAAGTGCTACAAACACTATAAAGATAAAGGTAAGAAATCTTGTTATATTGCTAAAGATTTTGATAGTGATGATGAAGATGAAATGGTATACATCATTATTAAAGATGAATTAGATGATAAGGAAAATGAAAATATGGCACTTATCTCTCATGTTAGCAAGAATGACACATGGATAATTGATAGTGGTTGCTCTCATCACATGACTGGTGACAAAACTAAGTTTGAAAACTTGGAGCATTATGGTGGTGGAAGTGTTAGATTTGGGAATCATGAACCATGCTATGTGAAAGGAAAAGGATGCATTGCATTAACTGATGGACTCAAATGTGACAATGCTTACTAGGTTGAAGGACTAAGACACAATCTTCTAAGTGTGGCACAATTGAACAACATTGAATACAAGGTAGAATTCATGAATGGAAAAGCTAAATTGTTGGATGGTAAAGGAAACCTAGTTGGGACTGGCAATCAAACTAAAGGTAATTTATTCTATCTAGATCTTATTGAGAGTTCATGTTGTTTGACACAATTAGAGGAAGGTTGCTATGGCATAAACGAATGTGTCATGTAAACTTTGATAATATGGTTACCATAAGTAAGAACAGAAGCGTAAAAGGTATTCCAAACTTGAAGAAACCTGAATTAACCATATGCAAACAATGTCAGATTGGAAAAATGGGGAAGATTAGCTTCAAAAGTAAAAATTAAAATAGAAAAAAAGTCTTGGAACTAGTTCATACAGATCTTTTTGGACCAATAGGTATAGAAAGCTATAGTGGAGACAAATATTTCATTTTTTTTGTTGATTATTATTCTAGGATGATGAAAGTAATGTACTTGAAAGACAAATCTAAAGCTTTTCAAAATTTCAAGTGGTATATGGCTAGAGTTGAAAAAGAAACATGAAAGAATCTAAAATGCCTAAGATCAGACAGAGGAGGTGAGTTCATCTCTAATGAATTCAATGAGTTCTATAATGAAAGAGGAATTAAAAGACAAATATTTGTACCTGGTAAACCTCAACAAAATGACATAGCAGAAAGAAGAAATAGATCCATCATGGATTATGCAAGAACATTGATGATAGAGAAAAATGTTGCAACCAAATATTGGAAAGAAGCAATCAACACAACAATTCATACCTTGAACTGAGTTCAGCTGAAGAAAGGTACAGATCAAACACCTTATGAATTATGGTATGGCTATAAACCTAATGTTTATTATTTCAAAGTATTTGGAAGAAAATTTTATATCTTGAAAGAGGCAAGGAAAGGAAATTTTGATGCAAAAAGTGATGAAGTCATATTCCTAGGATACTCCAACAAGAGCAAAGCATATAAATGTTTGAATCTTTCTATTCACAAGGTTGTAGAAAGTGTACATGTAAAAATTGATGAGTTCACAGAAAAGAGTGAAGAACAAAGCAACAAGGAACCTAAACACTACATGAACTTTGTTTACTATGAGCCTGAAACTCTACCCAAGATTCAAGAAAATGTAATTAGACAACAAAAGATAGCACCAGCCCAACAATCAACACCACCCAAGTTACCAAAGTCTGCAATGCAACCTGAGTTGCAACCAACAATAGAGGAACCTGAGTCATAATCAAAGGAAATTGAGTCATAGATAGTGGGACCTGAGCAAAGTTTAGAAATTTGCAGAACCTTTGAGCATGGTGAACCAAGTGAAACAAGTCCAGAATCTAGAAGAAAGAAACTTGTACTTGCTAGATATTTTAGAAGGCACCATGCACTTGAAAAAATAATTGGAGATTAGACAAGAGGTATAATGACCAGGAACAAGCTAAAAGGTACATGTTTGCTTACTGAATTTGAACCTAGAACTATAAAAGATGTTTTGAATAATGAAAGTTGGATAGAGGCAATGAATGAAGAAATTGAGCAAATTGAAAGGAAAAAAAAACTTGGACTCTTGTTCCTAGACCCAAGGCTAAAAATGTAATTGGTACAAAGTGGGTTTTTAGAAACAAATTGAATGAAAATCGTAAAGTATGAAGGAATAAGGCAAGGCTAGCATGCAAAGGATATGCTCAAGAAGAAGGTATAGACTACAGAGAAACATTTGCTTCTATTGCTAGACTTGAAGGAGTCATAAAACTGCTTGCATATGTTGCATACAGAGGATTGAAAGTGTATCAAATGGATGTAAAATCAACTTTCTTGAATCGAATTCTAGAGGAAGAAGTATAGATTGATTAGCCAGAAGGATTTATTGATCCAAATAAAAGAGACATGGTCTGTAAATTACACAAAGCTTTATATGGTCTGAAATAAGCTCCCAAAGCATGGTATGAAAGGCTACATTGATATCTGGTAAGGATTGGTTTTAAAAGAACAAATGATAATAGTAGTTTATATATTAAAGAAGGACCATAGAGCAAGATATTGTTAGCATAAATATTTGTCGATGATATCTTATTTACAGGTCATGATGACTTATGTAAATCATTCTCTGAAGAAATGAGGAAAGAATTTAAAATGCCAATATTTGGAGAAATAAAATTCTTTGTTGGTTTAAAAGTTCATCAAATGAAGGATGACAACTTCATTACTTAATCAAACTATATGAAGGAGACACTAAAGACCTTTGGCATGGAGGATTCCAAACCAGTTGGAACACCTATGTCTATTGGACATAAACTATCCAAGAATGATTATTCAAAAGAGGCAAATCAGACTACCTACAGATCCATGATTGAGAAACTTCAGTAAATGGTTCACACAAGGTCTGATATTGCATTAGCAATTGGTATAGTTATAATATTTTTTGCAAATCCTAGAGAAACCATATGATGGCAGTCAAAAGGATTATGAGATATCTAAAAGGCATTCAAGACCATGGTTTATGGTACAAGAAAGGAGGGAAATTTGAGTTGAAATCCTTTACTCATGCTGATTAGAATGGAAGCATTGATGACAGGAAAAGAACCAGCGGAAGAGCATTATTTCTTAGAAAGATGTTAGTATCATGGACAAGCAAAAAGAAAAATTGCATCTTTCAGTCTACAACAGAGGCATAATATGTTGCTACAACATTTAATTGTTCCAACATAATCTGGTTCAAGCAATTATTGTTAGGAATGAAGGAAGAAATCAAGGATCTAATGGTTATCTATTGTGATAACACAAGTGCAATTAACATATCCAAAAATCTAGTAATGCACACCAAGACAAAAACACATTGCAATCAAGTATCATTTTTTGAGAGAGTTAGTTCAAGATAAAGAGGTCAGATTAGAATATGTGAACACAAAGGAGGAAGTTGATGACATATTCACCAAGAAATTACCTAAATATGTATTTTTGTATCTTAGAGGTAAGCTAGGGGTCATTCCCCTATCTGATGCTCACTAGAGTACAGATTAGTGATGCATCAACCAAACTATATTGAAGATATATCTAGTTGATGCAAGGATTTTATAGCTTATTGCATATGAGTGAGTACATCAAGTACACTAAAAATTCATTGTATAAATTCTTTGGCATCTGATGTCAAAGAGGGATAAATTGAAATATGTTCATATCAAATTAATTGAGGGAGAGATTGATTGTTTTCTAGATCAAAGGAAGTTATTTGTAAGAAGGAGATTTTGATTAGATAGAGTTTGATGTCAGAGGGATAATCCTAGAGAGAGTTCTCATGGAATAAGAATGAAACTAAGGACATTATAAAACTTTATAAAACATTGTTGTAATTTTTCTTTGCTTATGACATATTGTGTTGTCATCATTGTCAAAGAGGGAGATTGTTGAAATCAATTATTCAATTGCATATTGTCATTGATGTTACACAAATGTCACGCTCTGATACCAATTGTTGAAAATATAAGAGGAGTAACTGAGAGGGAAGTGGTGAATCAATTACCACAAAAATAATTCCAACTCCCTTGAATGTCTTTACAAACTTCTTACTAAGCCAAGATCTTGCACTACTCGATTAGAACTAGATATATATTGTAACTAGGTTAACGAAGCAATCTTGGTATATTAATGTGTATTAGCCTTTAGCAACTTAGTTGCAGAAAGATAAAGTAGCAAGAAAATAACATGAACACATTAGACACCAAGATTTAACATGGAAACCCAATTTGGGAAAACCACCAATGCAACTAGTTACAACTTTTTCACTCTTCTGAAGTGAGCCCTATTAGGAGCTAACCCTATTAAAGGTTAAAAAAAGCACGATTAAGTATGACCCTATTAAAGGATTTGAATCACCCTGTTAGGAGTGACCTTATTAGAGGTCTTAAGACACTTCAATCTAGAAATTCCACCTTATTAGAGGATTTACAAAAAAAGATTGTTAAGTCAACCCTGTTAAGAAATTTCTTCATTGCTACAATTGTTAGAGAGTAACAATGATTGACCTGATTGATGAAGAAACTAATTTGTAGGTTCATATCACTATTCTAGTTTATCCTTTGGATCCTTCTTGATTAGAATATTCTTTGCAACTCCCTGGATACTTTTTCCTCAATCAAATATCCTTCTTAATTCGCATAATGTATTCTTCTTCAAAACTACATTCTTCAATCCACAACATGACCTTTCATATATATGAAATCCCATTTCAAGTCATCTTGAAAAACCTTTTCAAATAAACAATTAACATCTAATGAGTCTACTTGAATTAACCTTTTAATTAACAAAAGTATTTTGCTAAAGGTGAGTCGACATTAAAACTGAGTCACTTAGTTAACACCGCATTTGGGTTGTTGCACCAAAAGACTGATCTGTCCATTCCCAATCCGCATCAATATAAGCACATAGAGTGAAATCACTTGATCTGTCATACCATATCCCATAATTAGATGTTCCTTTTGAATATCTAAATATTCTCTTTATTGGTGCATAATGATACTCCTTAAGATCAACTTGTAATCTAACTACAATCCCAACATCATTTTATATATTTGGTCTAGTGTGAGTCAAATATTGCAAACCTCCAATCATGGATATGTACTTCTACTAAACTATAGGTGTCTCATCTTTGCTAGATAACTTGTGACCAATTACCATTGGTATACCAATAGGCTTACAACTTTCCAATCTGAATCTCTTCAACAAGTCTTTCAAATACTTAGCATGTGAAATGGAATTTCCATCACTATTTTGCACAATTTGCAAACCTAGAAAGAACTTCATCTCTCCTATCATACTCATTTCAGATTCATTCTTCATTTCTTCAATAAAATTATCACTTTCTTCATCATTGCCTCCAAAAATTATATCATCAACGAATATTACTATTATCAGCAAACCATTCTCAATTTATTTCAAATACAGGTTACTATCTGTTGTACCTTTAGCAAATCCAAGTTTTGCCAAATACTTATCCAACCTTGCATACCAGGTTCTAAGATCTTGCTTTAGACCATACAAATATTTCTTCAATTTTCATACCATGTCCTTCTTTTTTTTTTGTTAGAGGGAAACCTTCAGGCTACTCAATGTATACCTCTTCCTCAAATTCTCCATTCAGGAAGGCTGATTTGACATCCATCTGATATACTTTGAATTTATTATTTTTTGTATAAGCTAAGAACATCCATACTACTCCATTCTAGCTATAGGGGCATATGTCTCCTCATAGTCTATTCCTTCTTGTTGTGAATATCCTTTGCACACAAGTCTAGCTTATTTCTTTACAACTTTACCTTGCTCATTCATCTTGTTTCTAAATACTAATTTGGTTCCTATAACATTCTTGTCTTTAGGTCTAGGAACGAATTACCATGTATCATTATTCACAATCTAATTTAATTCTTTCTTCATTGATTGAATCCAATGATCATCTTTACATGCTTCATCTGCGCTCCTAGGTTCAACTTGAGAAATCAAACATATTTCCTCATTAACTATGCTCCTTGTCATTACTCCTTTGTCTTTGCTTCCTATTATTTTTTGTAGGGGTGATTCTTTGTCAAGTTCATGTTAGAGGTAGGTGTTGCTAACTCAACTCTTATCTCTTCTCTTGGTTCTAATCATCGTTCTCCTCTTTGCTCAACAATTTATACATCATTATGCAGATCATTGTTAGTCTCAAAGAAAACTTCTACATTCTCATGGTTATCCTTTGGATCAACAATAGTTACCAAAGCTATCTCTTCTACTAATTCCTCTTTCTTAATCAACTTAGGCTCATTATCTTTATCATCACAGTCATTCAAGAATCTTTCCATACTTGCTTTAAATTCTTCGTCTTCATTAGAAAGTGAACTCTTTCTAGACTTCCTTACTATCTTAGGACATCTGGATGAAAAATGACCAAACCCTTTACATGTCCAACAAACAAAAAATTTCATACCTTCTAGTTCCCTTTTCATGAGTAGATCAATACCTTCTTTGATCTTCATGTCTTTTTTCATATCTAGATCTGTCTTTGCTTATGCTTCTATTATTTTGTATGCAACAAAAGGATTTTGGATCTAGAAAATCAATGCTCTGTTCTTTACACAAATCTAATAACTTACCAAGAATCTCCATCTTTTAGGTGTTGAAATTTCCTCTATATAACTTGGGACTATCTTTTCTAAAATGACTCACCATTTATCTCCCAAAGTTGTTAAGCTTTCCCTTTAAGGACTTGAAGCTTTGATACCAATCATTAGAATATGTAGTCCAGTCAATATAACTGAAGGGGGGGCAGGGCATGAATTGATTATCCAACTAATATCACAATTATCAACCTTATTAAATCTTAACCATATGAGTAATATAATCAGAAACCACAACAAGATACTCATGCACAATAACACCATATATGTTAACTAGGGAAACCCTTGATCAGAGGGAAAACCCCAATGGGAATGGTACCCAAAAGATGATGTACTAATATAATATTCCTTGTTAAAAGATAGACCCTATTAGGATTTTGTGAAACACATTCAGTACATATCAATCCTTGTTAGAAGATTCCAACTCTATTAGGAGTTGTGGAAGGCAGATGGACCCACTGTCCAAACAACTTCAAGAGCAAAACCAATTAACCCATTGTCCAAATGATCTCTATATTATTCCTTATAGAATAATAGAATTGCATTGTACCACTCCTTCCTCTTTCTCTATCATGTCAATTGGACCTCGACTCCTTTTGATCTCAATACCAGATCATGAACTTCGTATCCAATAATCCCTTGGATCGCTTATTCACATTTTCAAATACTCTGCTCTTATTCACACTTTTTTTATTACTTCACATACTCCATACACTTACAAAAAAATAAAATAATTTCCTTTATATGAAGTCCTTAAAAAATTCCTTGAGTCTTCCTTGAGGCTTTCCCAAATAATTATAATAGGACCACAATAAGATAATTAATTATTTCATAATCGTATAACATTTTTGGCTCACAATCTATAAAACTTTTCACATGTGTGACTCAAGGACTTGCGCACTCACTAACATCATCATTAAGGAGTCCTATATAACTGTATAATTATGTATCTCTAGATTATATCTTTGTTAGAAGATATAATAGGATCATTAGAAACTGCTTTCCAGGCACTCTATCTTTGCACTGCTCTCTATAAATAACATATAACTTTAGTACAATCTTTGACTTAGATTATGTGCACTTGACCTCACTATTAGGACACAATATGGAACATGTCCTTAATCGTGCATCTCTAGATAATCAAAACACTATCTGTACAACTATGATCTCTATCTGCTACTCTGTCGGTCCTCACAGAATTACTACTATTTTGACATCAATGACAAACATAGTTATGAATGCAACATTTCAATTATGCTAACAATCTACCCACATGTTCTAGCAATGCTTAGGATCTCCCCCAAAGGAATACCATCAACATTAATTGTAAGCAAGATCATCTTAGCAAACTACTAATATATGATCAATAAGTCCCTCAAATACAACATCTATTGCTCTTTGAAAAGTTGCTCCATTTGTCAATCCAAAAGGCATTCTAGCATAAATATATGTTCCCTATGGAATAGTAAATGATGTATTGCTTTTTTTCTTTTAATTTTACTTGATTATAGCCAAAAAAACCATTCATCATGGATAAGAGTTCATTTCATGTTACCTTTTGTAGCAAAACCTCCATGTTTGGGAAAGAGTGATTTCCTTTTAATGATGATTTATTTAGGTTTCTAAAATCAATACACAGTCTTATATCTCCATTCTTCTTTCTAACAAGAACCAAATTAGAGACCCATATAGAATATCTAATGGGTTTAATTATGCCAACATCTCTTAATTTAATCAAATCTTCTTTCATTTTTGGAGCTAACATAGGATTTATTGGTCTTTGATTCTATCTGAAAGGCTTAACATCTGATTTCAAAAGTATTTCGTGTTGAAAGAAATCTTCTCTATATGATTTTAAATCATTATGAGATCATGAAAACACATGTCTATATTTTCTCAACAAGGTAATTAATTTTGATCTTATTTTAATTGATAAAACAAATTCAATAAAAAATTCCCTTGGAGAGTGTTTAGTCCCAAGATTAACTTTCTCAACTTGTTCTTACAAGACATCAAGGCCCGAATGTGTTTTGAGTTTTTCATGTTCATTGAAAATATGCTCCAAAGACACCAATCCTTTAGGCATCATATTGGACTTTGGCTGCACAATCTCTTCTCTAAAGACAATATATATTTTTCATCTTTACTTTCAAAAAGACCATTCCAATCAATATTGATATCCTCATAATCCTTTTCACATGTCAAGAATTAAAATAAATATTTGTCATCTTTGAAAACTTGCCAATTGTGTACATTATTAGGAACAAATGGTCTATTTTTTTATTTCAACTTGAAAAACTTCTTGCAATGGAATATCAATTTGTTTAATAACTAAATTGGCCATTATATCAGCTAAAAAATTATTAGACCTATCAATCTAGCTAATTGAAAATGCATAAAAAGACTCTAAAAAATCCCATATGTAATTTTTATACCTTTTCAACCTTGAGTTTGTGTCATAAATTTATCTCTAATCTTATATATTATCAACTCTAAATCTCCAAATACTGAAAGTAACTTTATTTTATGAAATTTGGTGATATTTAGAACCAAAATCAGAGCTTCATATTCAACAATATTATTTATACATTCAAAATTCAATAACAAGGCATACCTAAATATTTTACCTAATGGTGATGTAAGAATTGTTGGAATTACAATAGGAAAGGTAAACTTCTGAGTGGGGGTGTGAATCAGTAGTTCAAACTTGGACCCATAAAACTTTCACCACACATCTATCTCATGCATTCAATGAGTAAACTGAAATAACATGTAAATCATATACATATAAATCATGTAAATATGTAAGCATTCACACACATAACACTAAATATGATTACCCAGAAACCCTCCAAGTGAGAAGGTAAAATTGGGGTGGGGATAACACCCACAAATCTTCACTACTGCAATAATAAAGTGTACCCAATGAAGGTTACAATGTTTTGACCATGAAATATGATCTACCCTATGAAAGGTCTACCCTATTAAAGGCTTACAAAGCCTATTAGGTCTCACCTTGTTAGATGATTTCAACACCTTGTTAGAAGTGTGCCTTATTAGAGGACTTCAACTTACAACTAAGTAAGCATCCTGTTGAAGGATTTCATATAGTCTATTAGGACTACTCTATTAAGAGATTTTACTGAAATCACCTGTTAAAATGTCTCAACATAGATCATGTAGTTGGCACTTACTTGCCTGATAATAGATCACCCCTAAACAATGTCTTCTTGATCCTTCTCGATTAGATGTCTCAGTGATGTATCCTTTTCTCTATGCTATGCTCTTCTGTAACTATTTTTGCAAGTCACTCTCACTTCATAACTTCTAAGTCACCATGAATTCTCTGCATGCAAACTATCTTCTTCGCTCCTTCAATTCTTACACACTCATTCATAAAGAGTTTAGGTCTTCATCCTCCTTAAGAAGACTTTGATGGCTTAGGGTTAGGTATGAATCTACAACTAAGATTCATCCATTTTGTCGCTTAATCCTTCCCATTTTCTGATTAGCTGCATGTAATAGCATAGGGGATCTAAATAGAGATTTGTCCTTATCTCCAAAATATTGAAATATAATCTTAAGTCGGCTTAAAAACAATTTACATAGTTGTTTGTGCCATTACAAAAAAATATGTCAAAGTTGTCTTACTCAGCATATGAAGTCTCTAATGTTTGGCATGCATTGTTCTTTATATTGACTCGACACCTGAATCACTTGGCATGGTCTATCTGCTCAACACTTTAGCGACTCAACACTCAATGCAACTCGCCATGGTCTAATATTTACATATTGTGCTTAGCATGTATTACTAGTTCAGCATGAACTAAGTAAATGGCTTAAGTGTGTTGCCACTCACTTGTCAAAACCAATCTGAGATCAACAATCTTCCCCTTTGACATGAGTGTCAAAAACACTTGAATATACATTATTATCCTTAATCTCTTGAGCATAACATATCCATGACTCAGCTTATATACAAAACTTCAAAATTTCAAAATTTTGCAATAACTTGTATACCTCAAAATTTGATAACTCCCCTTGAGTTAGTATGTCTTTTTTGTAACCAAATTCTATGCTCCTTTCTAAGTAAATGTGTCTCTACTGATAGACTTTGACTTTAATACTCTTTCTTTGCTTTATTTCTCCCCCAAAAATATATATCTCCCCCTTTGTTCTTATTCTCCTCTATTTTATTCTCCCCCAAAAGTATTTCTCCCCCTTTTTGACACTTATTCAAATGGGCTATACACTTATAGTGTGTTTTTCCAGAAAGGATTTATGGACATCCATTATGATCTTGAGGGTTGCATCTCAGTTATCACATGCAACATCTAATGACTTAATTTGGATTGCAAGCTCGGCAGCAAAGTGTACTAGACCATCTAAAGTAGAAAGATTGGGGTCTTTCTTCAGTAGAGTTTTAGCATAGCCTAGCTCCTTGTGGAGTACTTCCATGTGTGGGGTGAGGGTTGCTTGTGTGCTTGTCAATTTGGCTCTTATTTTAGCCTCATCTACTATTAAAACAACTAACTAACTCTGTGATTGAAGCAATGTCCTAAAATGCTTCTCACTCTGAGCTAGATTTGTAGGTAATCTTGCACCTAATGCAGATATTTGGTTTTCCAGACTCAGAATGTGACTTCTGGTCTCTTGGGTGAAGAGTGTTGGATTACATAGTTTGGTGTACAATGAGAATATATTCTCAAGTACCTTCTTTACATCCTCAACCTTAGATGCCAATGCAACTTGTGTAAGTGCTATATCACCAGATATTTTCTCATTCACCTTGTTCTGGAATTTCTTTTTTGACCATTCTAAAAGTTCAGCATTTGTATCAAGGTCTTTATTGCTAACCTTCTCCACTATGTTTGTTAGTTGTTCTATTAGTGGCTTGGTCTCTTTAGCAGTTGGCAAACTAATTGCATCGAGAAAGATGTCCTTAATATCTTGAAGTGCTTGCTTCTGCCTGTGTTCTCTCCTAAGCATTTCTTGATGCTTTTTCCTTTCTAAGGCTTGTTGTAGTATGCCTATTTGTTCTAGTGTCATAGTATCATAATCATACTTTGGAATAACAATTTCTTCATCAAGAGTGATATCTCCATAATGAATTACCTTCTCAACCTTTGATGAACTTGGGCTTGGCACTAAGATCTATAATGGAGTAGCATTTGTGCTTGGCTTCTGAAGAGTTCGGGTAGAAGGAGTATCAGAAGCTAGTAAAGCTACCAGTGCTTGAATGGCAACTTGTACCTTCACCTTCAGTGTTAGCTCACTCTTGTTAGGCTTGCCCTGGTCTATCACTATGACTTGACTTGCACCTTGTCCTTGTGTTGTAGGTACTGTTACCTATTTTTGCCCCACCAAAAAATTTAACTTTGAATGCAAACCCCCGTCCAATGGTCACTTCCATGTTTAATATTATTTAATTGTCCCAAAAATACAAAAATTAAAAAGCATTTAAAATTTATGGTATTTCCTATTTTGTTTTCGCCAGCCTGCAACTTTCTGTGCCGTCAAGTCTTGCCTAGATCTATGGTGGGCGCTTTCCCACATTATCAAAACAAGTGACCTTTAAACATTACGAGGAAGCCCCTTAGCGACGTGTGGATTATGGGTCCGTGTTTCTTCTATGGGCCACAGGATGGGAAGTGACAGGTTGAGTTGGCAGATCGATTGGTGCCCACTTTCTCGCATTTTGAGCTTCATCATACTTTTTGACAATGTGGGAAAGCCCCTTTATGACGCATGTCCTGATGACATCACAAAAGATAGTTGCACAAGATAAGGATGCACATGTTACGAACATTGTTCGATCTCCCGAGGCCAAGGGCTGGCGCATGCCCGCAAAACAAGATGCAAGGACTTTAAGTAATGCGGGCATGCGCTTGGTTGCCGCGTGTCCCTATGGGGCCAGGCTAGTTTCATATGCTGCAGGGTGACACTAAGGTGATGCCAGATGGAGCTAAGTCAAGCCAGGTCAAATGTTGAAGTGTTTCATGGGCCCTAGAATCTTGAAGAGCAAGTGCAATAAAATGAAGATCTTTCATGATCATTGATCTCGCAAGAGATCAACAATCAAGGCTTTCCCGCATTATGGAGTTGCATGAAGATTAAGCATTGCGGGGAAGCCCCTTTGCGACATGTCTCCCAGTGGACCTAGCAGAGGTAGTAACAATCAGAGGCTGGTAGGTATGTGACCACTATGGTTAGGGTTATGAGGAGACGACACAATTAGTAAAGAGGACATGGTCAAACTCGGGAAGACTTTGCAGGGTGGCAGAATGAAATGAACTAATTGGTCCACGTGGCTCATCTTGGTGCTAGAGTTAGGTTGACTTGTTGATCATGCTAATTCACGAGCTAGAAACAGGGTAATTTGAGCTTTGTTGCATGATTTGATCCTTATGATCAATGCCAACCACCCTCAAATGAATGTTGAGCACAGGAAAACACTATATCCCTCCCCAGTTGATCCATCTACCTGGTCAGAACTGTTTAATGGTGTCATTTCTATCTTCTCAGGGCCCTGTTCTAACAGGATCAGATATCATTGCATCTGGATTTGTGCTCAGATCATATTTTCTTCTAATCTCCATGATTATTCTCTGCAGGACTTAATGGCAGGTAGTTACGAAGCAACTTCAGTTAAAGGACATCTCAGTTATGCCTGAACTATAAAGGCAGATTTTGTAAATTTTAAAAGGTCGAACCTTCTCTGATTTTCTTTGATATTGCTTTGCAAATCTTCAGTGTAAAAATTCTCTTTGCCTCTGAACTAAATGACATCCTGCTTATCTCCTTCAGCCATTGGTGTGAAAGTGCAAGAATCCTTTGCCTCTCATTGATGTTTTGTAGTAATCTATGATCTGCATGACTATATCTCTTTGACTTATGAATGATATATAAGTGAATCTCTCTTTCCTTGTGTCATTCATTCTAGTTTTCTGATGTGGTTGTTAGATTAAAACAAGTCTGAATGTGTATATCTTTTGGTGTCATAATGCTTCAATAGTACATGTATGGGCAGAGATTGGTTTGAACACTCTATTTTGGTGCATCACCCCCTTAGATTAGAATAGGTAGATTTTATTTTCATGCATTCCTTCTCCCTTTTCCTCTCCAAGAGTAGTTAGGTGCACCCTAATAGTAAGAGGAAGTCGGCCTTCTCTGGAGACTCAACCTCACAGTTCAAGTCCCACAGCTTGGAGGTTGTTTCCATGTTTCACAAGGTTTTCCTTAGGTAAGACTTTGGACAAGGGTGTAAACCTTTGTGACAACAAGTACAAATGAATCTATCTGACCTATTTCTTTCTATTCTGCAGTGGTGTCTTTCTCTTTTATTGGTTTCTTCTCAATGGTATCAACCTTGGTAGATGTATCTTTTGGCACTTGGACCAAAAGTTGTACATGAGTAACTAAAGGGATGACAAAAGGTGGTTCTTGTGGATTCACCTTTTCCCTTGTAATTTTAGTTACTGTCCTCTGTAGTTCATCTACACTAACCAAAATTGGATTGCCACTTAGTTTATTTTGTAATGTAGATTGATCTAAGATTTTCTTCAAGTCTTCTGTAGTAAGAGGATTGATGTTCTAAGCTGATGGATTAGAGACATCCTTGATAGTTATAGTTTTTTTAGTCTTGGTTGTGCCATGGGGAGGACTGACACTCGACAATTGTGTGTCATGCACACTCTGTTCTTCTCTCTGCTCAAGCTCAACTGTTGCCTTGTCATCTTCTTTGACTTTGTCTCTCCTCCAACTATGTTATCTTTGTCATCATCTTCCTTATCATCATCTTTAGCCTCTGAAGGGTCGGTTTCTCCTTTCGTCACTTAGTCAACCCATAAATGAGTTTCCATATTTGTGTTGACTTCTTAACAACATCCTCAATATTATTTTGGAGAATGCTAAAGGCTTTGTATTTAGATGTGAACCTAATTACATATTTCTTTACAGCCTTAGCAATTTTTCCCTTAGTCAACTCTAGAATTACTTGTGCTAGTGTGGTCTCCCTAATTTGTCTTTCTAAACTCAAACAATAATGCCATTTTTGCTCAACAATGTCATATAGACTCTTAAGTATTGAGTTGGAAAATTCTAGTGGTGTTGTCTTAAACTTTGACATCATGGCATATAGTGCCTCTTCCACTTGGTTTTTCTCCACTTTACCCAGTTTATCAAAACCAGCATGACTAAAACCTAATAAATATGTATTGTTCTTAATATTTTCACATAAATTCTCAAGATCTGAGAGAGGATTGTGACTCAACATGTTGAATTGGTTGTTGTCATCTGATTATGTCTTCTCTTCATCAAAATCTAGTTGTGCCACATACTTCCTTCTCTGTCTTTTTTGCTCCTGACCTCCTTGATCTATTTTCTTTGTCTTTTCTTTAGCCTTTTGTGTTGTAGCAAATGTGCTGGCTCTAGTTGCAGGTGCAGTGGGCTTTGGCTAACTTGGTTTGACAAGTTTCTTTGGCCTTTCCACTAGTTGTGCCTTTGCATTCCTTTTCTTTTTCTCTACAGGAGCAGGTGCTTCCTTGGCTTCTTCTCCCTTAGCACCTTTAGTCTCCTCCTATTCTTTATCTTCTCCCTTGCCCCGTATTAGTGCTAGAGATTCTTGTGCTTGAGTTTCTTCTTCATCTTCATCCTCTTCTTCTTCTTCCTCTTCCTCCTCGACACCCTTTCCAGGTTTTGCTTTCAAATTCTTTACCAGCTTGTCCTTCTTCTTAATGACTAATGCAATTTTCAATTCCATAGTAATCTTAGACTTTACCATCTCATAGTTTCCAAAAACTTTTGCAGTTTTGTCTACTTCTTCTGCTAGTAGAGTTGTTATAGCTACTAAGGCTTTATCTACATTTACCTCATATCCTAAGGGTCTCAACCATCATACCCTTGGTGTGGTAGCTTGTACAAATGTGTAGTTAGCATCAACAAGAAAACATACATAATTATAATGTTTCTCAACTAAAGAAACTGGTATCCTAAGTCTCTTCTTCATTGACTTCTTGAAATCTTCAAAGTAACTAGTCATTAAGGATTCAAAATTTTCTCCTAGTTGCTCAATATATTCACCAATTTGTACTGCAACTGATCTGTTAGTCTTCCATCCCATAGTACCAAATGAGGGGAATGTGTTTTGTACATAAAAAAATATAAAAATCAATATAGAACCAAACTTGCATTGTGCACTCTTGGTTTTCCTGATTGCTCCAAGATTCTCCATCAGTTGTTGAAGTTGTAGTTCTGCTAGATCATATGTATGATCTTTCTTAACAATCTTGTAACCAACATCCACATCTATGCAAGGTACACTATTCAATCTACTGGATTGATATAACTTATGTGCTATTACCCTTACAACAAATTTAATAAGAGGATTAGTGATTGTGTCTATAGTCATACCTCTCTTATTCCAGACTGCTCTAGTATTCTTCTCAATCATCTCTTTGGAGTCACTTCTTAGTGTCTTAGGCCAATCTAGGGTTGGGTAACTAGTAACCCTATGAATTATTCTCTTGGTAATTTTGATAGGTTCACTCTCTAGCCATAAAGAATCATCATGAATTTGGCTAAGCATAATTTGTACCCACTCTATCTTAAATACATTAGGAAAATCTAGGGCTCATGTTAAACCCTTTTTCTCAATGATGAGTCTAAAAAATGCTTTTATTTTGTTATGTTTAAGATACTTTATGATACTCTGTTCATCCTTGTTTTAACACTTATAAGCTTATGTTTGATAAACCTTTTATGATTTATGGGGTAGAAAAACTATGTCATCCTTTGCCTAAATTATATCTAATATGCAGTATTTCATATAAATATCCAAATGTACATTCTTATGCTTGAATTTAGTTTGATGGATTTTTATTTGCAAACATGTTTTATATCATAACTAACCTGATGATAAGGATTAAAGGATGAGCGGAAGAATCCAGAAGTTGGTTGCCGACAACATTCAAGGAGAAACGCGCATCAAGGAACAACCACGAAAAGGAAGTTATAACCACTCCAGGAAACATGGTAGCGAATAAAAAGGAGTTTTTATGAGCCATTACCTTCTCTGCATTTACGATGTAACAAGTGGATGCTGCAACTTCATTGCTCCCTCCTCAATTCCGTTATCCTTCCTTTTCGCTTTCAGTTGTTCTCCTATATTCTCTCCTGCGAACTTAACTTAGGATAGTTACTTTTCTATTATGTAATAAAGAGTAGATTCCCTATATATGTCGGGATCGACTCCTATGTGTGAAGTTTTTTAGTTTTTCAATTTTTGGTTTTATAAGTTTTATCGAGTAAGAAGAAAACACTGCTTCACAGTTTGTTGTAGTTGTGTTTTACAATTCTGAATTATGTAATGACTGATTAATAAAATGAATTAGTTCTCTTTAGTTTCTATCCTGCATTGGTAGATTAGAGAAGCCAACCAAGGGGGCCCACTTGGAAGGTGGATTAGATTAGAATAGAATAGATTCATTTTACTAGCATTAGCAGTATTTTGAATAAGACATAGCTAGTTAATTCCTTCCTGCAGCATCACACTTCATGAACGTTCCTGCAGCATCTGCGAGAACAGTCTAATAGATGAGTCAAGATGGAATCTCTATTATCTTGTCATTGTGTTTTCAACATTCATAGATTCAGTAGTTTCCTTTCTACAACAGTGGTGTAGTTTCCTTCCTTTGCATTTTTACTTTACTGCAGCACAAGCATAATGACTCATCAAGGTACCTAGTGCACATACTATGCCGACCATTTCAAGTATACGTCCCTGGGTTGACAATCCAAATGCACCTCACGGTAGGGGAAAAGTAGTCCTTAGCTTGAATAGATTATTCCTAAGCCAGGCCTAGCGCATGACTATGGAACACCTATTGTGAGGCGGTTCATTTTTGGCGCCGTTGCCGGGGATGGTGTCAAGCTAGGAGCATTTTTGAGTCATAGTTTTTAGATCAAGTTCTTTTTACCAGTGTGAAAATTTTAGTTGCATGCATCGAAGAGGAAGACGACGAGATGAATATGGCAGATTTCTTCCATAGGGATCTGTTAATTTGAATGAAGAAGTTGAAGAAGAAGCTGAGTTGCCCTTTGAAGATGCAAGTCCTTTTTTCCCCACTGTATCATCATCAAGAGTTGAATCCCTAGATATATCTGGTCTCCAGCCCTTCACTAAAATATTGACCAGTTTTCTTGATAACACTACCTCGAATCCACCAGTTATTAATCACCCAGTGCCTAACCTTCCTTTTTCAGCAGCAACCTCATAATCCAGTTCCACCAGTCATGGCACAACCCACTTTCCCATTTCCACTTCCAAGTCTCATAACCAATGCCAATCTCAAGAATATACCTCCCACTGCTCTTCCGAAGTTCTATGGCCTTGCAACTGAAGACCCTGATACTTTCTTGTTTGAGTTCGACATCTTTTTTCATAGTTTCGACTACAACACTGATGCCCATAAGCTTAAATTATTTCCAGCCACATTGAAAGAATCAGCTTTACGATGGTTCATGGGCTTAGGAGCCAATGCAGCCATAAATTGGGATGAAATGCAAGCCTTGTTTTTGGAAAAATATAAAGAATATTACAAAGCATCTGGCACAAGAGGAGATGATATCTTTAGGATATCACAGAAGGAGGAAGAGACATTAGAAGACTATGTTTCTCGATTTTTATATACACTACAAAAGAATCCTCAACACACATTGTCTGAAGATTCCCAAAAACTAGTCTTTCTAAGAGGAGTGAATGAAGACTATTTGGAAGCATTGGACCTGATGGTTGGTGGAGATGTATATCAAGCTCAATGGGATGACCTCAAAAAGATATGTCAGAACTACTCAAGGTCAACTATGAAGAAAGGTCGAGTACCCCGTTCTACGGTTACAAAAGGAATTAGTCAAGGCATTTCAAAACTTGAAATATCCAATTTGTTGTCAGATTTCAAACAAGACATCAGTAATGATGTCACTACACAGTTGGATACAATGACTGCAAAGAAGAAGCAAGCAGAGGCTGAGTTACAACTAGCTGAGTACTGTCCTCATTGCCGAAGGTAAAAGAAAGATTGCCACTGTAAATTGGTTGCAAGCATGGAGAACCAGCATCTTCCAACTGAATATGTAAAGATAGATGGAGATGATGAGCAAGTATTCTTTGTTTCTCAATGCCGACCATGGGCTCAGCGTCAAGGTATGCCTCAAGACCCCTTGCAAAATTCAAATTTATATGGTAATTAATGGCAAACCCGCAATACCCAAGGTCCTCCACAAAACCAACCCAATTGGAATAATGCTGGGCAAAATAACCCCCAACAGTCTCAATGGTCTCAAAATTTCCAACAACCTTGGCCTAACCAGAAGAATAACCAATGGCCCCAGAACCAATGGCAACCACCCCAAGGGAATTGGCAATCTCCAAACCAAGGGAATTAGCAATCTCTAAACCAATGGAAGGGATCTCAACAATGGTCTAACCAAAATACTGGTGTTCCACAATTACCCCCTCCAGCTCAACAACCTGCTTTAATGCCACCACCTGCAAATAGTGAACCTCAAAAGCAAACACAGCTACATGCACAACCTCAGCCAAATCCAAATAGCAAACCACAGTAGCCCATGTATAGTACTGATACCCAACAGTACCTTGCTTATGCTCTAGATGTCGCAGATATACATTTGAGATCTGGAACGACCTTACTAGCACCAAGGCCACCTCTTATAACTAAAGTATCAGACTCTCCTGCAGCATTAGAACCTTTGGTTGATGAACTTGTTGACCCAACTAATGTTACCATACCAATACCAGATCAACCAGCAGTAGAGCCTCCTTTTCCAGACCAACTAATACAAAAGGAACAAAGCAAGGAACAACCTTTTGACATTGTTAACCAGTTGAAGAATATGCATGTCTGAATACCCTTGTTTCAAGCTATTAAGGACATTCCTGCTTATGGAAAAGCTATAAGGGAAGCTTGTCTAAAGAAACCTGGAAGGAAGAAGAAGGATCCTACCACAGTTCATGTTGTTGGACATTTAACTGATATCATGTTAGGCAGACTGATTATACCAAAATATTCTGACCCAAGGAGTCCAGTAGTAAGTGTCAGCATCAATGGTCAATTTGTTAAAAATGCCTTAATAGATTTGGGAGCTGCTATAAATGTGATGACTAAAGAAATCATGAAGAAGTTACAAATAGAAGGATTAAGGCCCACACCAACTATTCTGCAGCTTGCAAATAGTTCCACTGTCACTCCTGATGGAATGATAGAAAATATTGTTGTGACCTTAGATTCTCTAGAATACCCTGCAGATTTCATGATTTTGTCCCCTAAAGTAAACCTATCTAGCTATCCTGTCATTCTAGGTAGATCATGGTTGGCCACAGCTGATGCAAACATAAATTGCAGATCCAGGAATATGACCATATCAAATGGCCAAGCAACCGAGCAATTTGATCTATATCCTCCTGCACAACCATTACCAGATTTGAGTACATCTTTTTGGCTAGATTTAGGAGATGAAGAAGAAGAGATAAATTCCATAGTACAATTTATGATGTTACATAGACAATCTTTTCTAAAGTTGCAAGAAGAAGATTCAGTAATCCAGAGCATCCTTACCAACACCTGTGTGGTAGGAAAAGATGTGTCTGAAAGCTCTGTATTAGAATTGCTTACATATGAGGAGTGTGATACAAGTTGTACTTTACTTAAGGAACCTGAAAATCTTTGTTCATTACTTCCCTGTGAAGTAGAAGGAAGCCCAATCTCTGAAACTGCTATGGTAGAATCCACTATTCCTATTGAATTGAGTAAAGGCCATAAACTGCATGTTAACCCCAAATTGACATCCATACAGATGGAACAATTAAAAGAATTGCTTCAGAAGCATGAGAAGACTATTGCTTGAGATTATGATGATATGAAAGGATTAAGCCCTACACTGTGTACCCATAGGATATACATTAATGAAAGTTGTCTACCACTTCGTCAACCTCAGAGGAGGATAAATCCAAGCCTTAGAGAAATAGTCAAAACAGAATTGCAGAAACTGCTTGATGCTGGCTTTATCTATCCTATATCTGATAGTAAATGGGTATCACCGCTGGTTATAGTACCTAAGAAAGGAGGAAAATGGAGAATGTGTGTAGATTATAGGGAGTTGAATAAGGCTACTAAAAAGGATCATTTCCTTTACCCTTCATAGATCAAGTTTTGGATACACTAGCTGGAAAAAAGTACTTCTCCTTTTTAGATGGATACAGTGGCTATAATCAAATCAGTATTGCTCCTGAAGACCAAGACAAAACTACATTTACCTGTCCATGGGGTACTTTTGCATACTCTGTTTTACCATTTGGTCTTTGTAACGCTCCTGCAACGTTTCAACGAGCTGTAATTAGTATTTTTGCTGATATATCACATGATTGTATGGAAATCTATATGGATGACTTTACAACATTTGGAGTTACTTTTGAAGAAGCAATGATAAATCTTGAAAAAGTTTTGGTAAGATGTCAAGAACATAATTTGGCACTAAATAGTGAAAAGTGTTTCATGCTCATGCAAGCGGGTGTGGTACTCGGTCATTTCATATCTACTGCAGGTATACAAGTAGACCCAGCTAAAATTGAGGTAATTCAAACATTACCTATACCCACTAAATTAAAAGATGTCAGATCTTTTTTGGGACATGCTGGATATTACAGGCGTTTTATAAAAGATTTCAGTAAAATAGCCAGTCCCTTGTATAAATTGCTTACAAAAGAAGCTGAATTCAAATGGACACCCAACTGTGATAAAGCTTTCCTGCAGCTTAAGCAACTTTTGACCACAGCCCCAATTTTACAAGGCCCTGGTTGGAACCTACCTTTTCACATATATACAGATGCTTCTGATTATGCCATAGGAGCAATTTTAGCACAGAAACACTCAAATCTTGAGAATGCCATTTATTATATTAGTAAGAGTCTTCATGGTCCAGAACTGAATTACACAGTGACTGAAAAAGAATTGTTAGCAGTAGTCTATGCTCTAAATAAATTTCAGCATTACATCATAGGTTATCCTATCTATGTTCATACTGATCATGCAGCAATCAAGTATCTCTTCCTGCAGCCGAAGGTGAAAACCTTCTGCCTGCTCTTCTTCAACATTAATTCTAATTTGCATGTCCATAATAATAACTTTATGTTCGCATAAAATCTATTTTCTTTTCATGATATTTCTTTCCATTCATATCTTAATCTTCCATCCACCCACCTCACTCCATATCTTAATCTTCCATCCACTCACTTTCTACATACTTACGTTTTTGTGTTTTCAATCAAATCTGCACATGCTAATGGATGTTGCCATTCACATTATTTCCGCCACCTTTCTTTGGAGCACATCACAATTCACTTTGCAGGTATAAATGTTTTCAAACTATTATTCATTTATAAGTTTGCAGATTTTGTTAATTATATCTAATACTGCATAGTCTTTATAATTACGACGTATTCCAGTCCCTAACCCATACTAGTCTGACACATGAGGACACTTGTCGTAAAATTAGCAGGGGGTAGGGGAGTGTCATACTATCCAATGACATGCCAGATTAACTGTGATGATTTTCGATAATCTTAGCATTACCCTTTATTAATGAGAACTTTTTTCCATAAGCATGCTATATCAAGTGTTGTACTCCCACTTTCTGAATGAATTTTTCTTTGTTCGTGCCAAATTTTTTGTGCTAAGCTAAGCCATGATGTGTCCTATTTTTTTTAAAAAAATTGGCATTTGAACCATGTTTTCAGACAATTTCCATGCAAATTCATGATTTACTTTTACCTAAAGTTTAATTATGGCACATAATAATTGGTTATGGCAATTAATGTTCCCAAAAAGAAGCGGTGAAGCATCTGAGAAATAACTCAGAGTTTTGAAGTTTGCATTCAGGAAGGGAGAGGGAAACAGAGTAGCAAAAGTATCAAGAAATGGGAGAAGGTTTATAGAGAAAAGAGACGGTCGAGCACATTTTGTTGCTCTCTGATGTAGAAGCAGTAAGAAGATTCAATGCATGCGAGTGGTTAGGTTGTTGTTTGAATTTAACAGCATATGATGAAGAAGTAGCTGTAGAATTCACCAGGACATTTGATGAAGGTGAAGCTTCTATGTGGGGTTTGACAGTAATTGCAATAGAAGAATGAATTGCAGAAGTAACAAGGTTACCTCCTGTTGGAGAGCATTATCCGAGCTCGCATGATGCTAGGTCAGCAAGGGCCCAATTCACTACCCCACATGACCCTCCATTGGATGTTACAAAACAGGGGTGCAAGAGATTGTCTTTGTCGCCTCCATACCCTGACCTAGCAATGCATGTCATCAGGTATTTTACTTGTGAAGGCAGATTTTCTCACTTACATACACACCATTTTAAGTTGCTTAGTTGTATAAGGCACAATATTGCCATGAATCTCCCAAATTTTCTGTATAATATGCTCTGTATTAGTGCGGAAGAGACTCAAAAAGGGAAAGATAATTCTGTCACTCACCATGCTTTGATTAAGTTGTTGATAGAAAGGTCTCTTAGGGATGTATCCCCTTTGACATGGGATGACTTTGTGAAATTTAAAACCCTACAACCCCAAGTTGACCCTAGTGAACAGCAGGGTGAGGAAAACGTAGTTCCCAGCAGTGAGCCTGCAGAACAAAATATTGAGAGAGCTGAAAAAGAAAACGCACAAGGGATTGAACCAGAAATTGCTTCCACTCAAGTGAATGTGCATTCACCTGAACAGGACATCCCTAAACCCACTAGTAGTCAAGCTAAAAGGAAATGAAAGTCACCAGAAGAAACCATTACTCAACAAAAACCTAGTCCTGCAATTCAGCAACAGAAGAAAACAAAGAAGATTCCTGCAGCAACTAATCTTGCAACAATGATACCGAAACAGAAAAATAGGCAAAGACAATAGTGCAATAAGAGACTCCTTTGCGAAGAAGCCCTAGAATGAGAGGGAAAATTTTTTAAAATCCTATATTGTCTAAAGCATCTGCTCCAGAGTCTTCTGTGCAGATAATTTTTGACCATTCTCCCCTTCGCACGGGGATGACAGAAGCTTCAAGTAGTCCTCCTGTAGCATGTGAGCAAGAAATTAATGAAACCTTAATGGATTTACTAGGTGTTTCAAGCCATTAGAATGAAGTAGTTCTTGAAAGTCATGATTTGCATACTGCCTTAGTCCCTTATAAGTCAACATGGAACAATAGTTTGGCGGAACATCTATGGCGAGAACAGAAAAAGAAAAAGGATTATGAAAAGGATAACAGTTCCGTCACCTTGCAAAAACTCATTTTCCAATTATATGGACAGCATTTATTTGCTGAGGCACTATAGAAAGAGGAGAAGAAAAGAATGAGCAAGATCATAACATCACAAAATAAGGAGATTGAAGAATTGAAAGAACAGCTAGAAAGACAGAAACAGCGCATGGAACATGCACTTAAATTAGCTGATCAAGCTCTTACTTGCAGACCACCTCCTCGAGTATATGCTTTTTGTTTGGAAGAACAATATCTTTTGTTTCAATTGATGTTAACCCTCAAAAATGTAAATGCAGAATTCAAAACTGCACAAGAGTTTTATGGGCTGTATCAAACCTTACCACCATGGCAGCAAAATCTATTGTGTGAGTTGTATATTCATAATTTTGTCATTCCTACAGAAACTGAGTGGAATCTTTTGCTCTATATAGGAGATGTGCATCTGAAAGCTTTAATGTCATGGATGTCTAATGAGGCGAATTATGACAGACAACTGATTAATTACAAAGATGAAGAGAGAACAAAACCTTTACCCTTGAGGACCGAAAGTAAACAACCAGAAGAAATGCTTCGAGACTGGTTTACATTAACCTATGGGAAGAGTAATCCAGACATTAGAAAGAAGGTATTTTCTGCTAGAGCCAAAGTATATGCTGAATATGAAAACTTGCCCTACTTTGTGTTCCAAAGAGCTATGACTGGAGTAAGAGGTAGATGGGCACGATTACCTAATTCTCTCAAGAAATCAGAGCCACACAGTCCCATTAATTTGGAAGCAGCATTATATAGAGTTCCAAAATATTTAGAACTGGGAAAGCAACTAAGGCCAGAGCTATGGTGTCCTTTAACCATGCAACCTCCAATGCTTTTATGGCCCCTGTATGATATTGATGTTGACAAACTTGATAGGTTACAGGAAGACCATAGGCGAGAAGTATGGGAAAGGACCAGAGGATTCTATTACACCTTCAAGAGCAGCAGAAAGGGAAAGATAGAAGTTGGGGAGCTCAGATCTTTGACAAAGAAGTGTAATGCTTGAGGACAAGCATTAGTTTAGCAGGGGGCAGATGATGAGTCTAAAAAATGCCTTTATTTTGTTATGTTTAAGATACTTTATGATACTCTGTTCATCCTTGTTTTAACACTTATAAGCTTATGTTTGATAAACCTTTGATGATTTATGGGGTAGAAAAACTATGTCATCCTTTGCCTAAATTATATCTAATATGCAGTATTTCATATAAATATCCAAATGTGTGTTCTTATGCTTGAATTTAGTTTGATGGATGTTTATTTGCAAACATGTTTTATATCATAACTAACCTGATGATAAGGATTAAAGGATGAGCGGAAGAATCCAGAAGTTGGTTGCCGACAGCATTCAAGGAGAAACGAGCATCAAGGAACAACCACAAAAAGGAAGTTATAACCACTCCAGGAAACATGGCAATGAATAAGGAGGAGTTTTTACAAGCCATTACCTTCTCTGCATTTACGATGTAACAAGTGGATGCTGCAACTTCATTGCTCCCTCCTCAATTTTGTTATCCTTCCTTTCCACTTTCAGTTGTTCTCCTATATTCTCTCCTGTGGACTTAACTTAGGATAGTTACTTTTCTATTATGTAATAAAGAGTAGATTCCCTATATATGTTGGGATCGACTCCTGTGTGTGAAGTTTTTTAGTTTTTCAATTTTTGGTTTTATAAGTTTTATCGAGTAAGAAGAAAACACTGCTTCACAGTTTGTTGTAGTTGTGTTTTACAATTCTGAATTATGTAATGACTGATTAATAAAATGAATTAGTT
The DNA here is from genome assembly GCA_028749045.1 of Cupressus sempervirens. Lineage (NCBI taxonomy): Eukaryota > Viridiplantae > Streptophyta > Pinopsida > Cupressales > Cupressaceae > Cupressus > Cupressus sempervirens. The sequence goes on from CM053785.1 coordinate 605,072,465, forward strand.
CTCTTTAGTTTCTATCCTACATTGGTAGATTAGAGAAGCCAACCAAGGGGGCCCACTTGGAAGGTGGATTAGATTAGAATAGAGTAGATTCATTTTACTAGCATTAGCAGTATTTTGAATAAGACATAGCTAGTTAATTCCTTCCTGTAGCATCACACTTCATGAACATTCCTGCAGCATCTGCGAGAACAGTCTAATGGATGAGTCAAGATGGAATCTCTGTTATCTTGTCATTGTGTTTTCAACATTCATAGATTCAGTAGTTTCCTTTCTACAACAGTAGTGTAGTTTCCTTCCTTTGCATTTTTACTTTCCTGCAGCACAAGCATAATGACTCATCAAGGTACCTAGTGCACATACTGTGCCGGCCATTTCAAGTATATGTCCCTAGGTTGACAATCTAAATGCACCTCACGGTAGGGGAAAAGTAGTCCTTAGCTTGAATAGATTATTCCTAAGCCAGGCTTGGCGCATGACTATGGAACACCTATTGTGAGGCGGTTCACTCAAAAATCTTGAATTCTTCTTTGAAAACACCATTTTCACACAACCTATTGTATGCACCTCTGATTTCTATGTCACCAATGCTTCCTATCTTGCAATTATAGCATTTCCTCACATCTTGTACCATTATCACATTTGGCAAGATCATAGACAATGCGATAGAAGGGTCTTGTTTATATGTGATGTCAGCAATGGCTTTAAACATGAGTTTCTTAATTTCATTACTAACTAGTTGAACACTTAAAACTTCCTTCCCTTCAACATTTTTCAAACTTGATGTCATTGTGTCAAACTGGGGTTTATGAAAATTTAAACTGCATAGCTTGACTCTTGATAAGTACCTTAGAAATCTAATGAACTAGCATGAGATCCCTGCTAAAATCTCTTATAACTGCTTTGAACAAATTTCCAAATTGCCTTTTGCTCTACTCGCTCTTTCTCGAATTTGAAATGATGAAAAATGAGCTAAAATTGATCAAATACCCTTTGAAAACCTTGCATTTAATGTTGAGTGCTTACATAGTTGTAATCTCAGCATTAACCAATTTCAAGTTCACTCGGCATCCATTGACATTTCCATCACTCGGTAGCTACTATGAGCTCGACATCAACTACTCGGTTTGATAGCTTGGCATATTCTAACATTCTTCTCGGCACATATAGGAAACTTTTCATACTCGACAACAACATGAAAAACTTAAAAGATTTATCTTTAATTTTTAACAACATCTTGCATCTTTATTCATACTAACGTATTCTTTTCAGTACTATCTTCTTTTGGAACTGATGTATGATATAGCCTTTAAATATTAGTCCCACATACCTCTTGTTTTCCTAGTTTGATGAGGTGTGATCACCTAACCCATTGGATGAAGTGATCCCTTCTCCATTTGGTGCACTGCAAACATCTTTTTTTTCCATGTCTTGTTCATCTCATCTCTAATGTGTTCAACATCTGCCTTACCTTTGCCTTTATCAAATTCACAACTTGGTGCCTTTGACCTAGTTAGATAGCATTTACTAATGTGACCAATTTTCAAATAGCTAAAACATGTAGTTTAATTTAACCACCTTTGGTAGTTACCTTTGAAGTGTGTCATAATATAATTCTTAGGAACATGTCCATATTCTTGACAATAATGACAACTATATCTTGTATTATAATCCCAATTATAAGAGTTGTCACTATTCCTTACCTTTGTTTTCTTGTTTGATGACCACATGGATTTGGATCTACATTCAAAATTTCTATGTCCATACTTCTGACAATTGTAGCAATATCCTTCAAATCTTTGTGTATGCATGGTTATGGTTATACATTCATGTGCCTGATGACCTTGCTTGTTGCACTTGTGACAATGAATCATGTTCTTAGGTTTGACATTCTAATTTGTAGTTTTGCTCCTACACACATTTACAATATGTCCTTTCTTACCACAATTATGAGAAGTAGGTTTGGAATTCTTACCTTTGTTGTTCCTTTCTTCTGCACTTTTGGATGATTCTCCTTCTTTAGTGCTTGTGTATCCCAATCTCGATGTATCATTCTTGGATCTAGGGGATCTCAATAGTTGCTCAAAGTATTTGATGGCTTCATTTGGTTTGTTGAAACTTTTAGCAAATTCTTTTTCTCTCATTAAGTCACTCTGCAATTGTTTATTTTGCAACTTCAATGTAGTTATCTCAATGTCTTTGACATTCAATTCATAGTTGGCATTCATCATTTGACTTAGAGTATCTAATTGCATGCTGGAAATCTTGGTCAACTTTGTTGACTTTTTTTCCAATGTGTTGGCCATAATTATTTTATCTTCTTCAATCATGGCTTTGTCTTCCATGGCTTCCTTCTTTTTTTTAGTTACCTCACATAACAATATAGCTTGTGATTCTTGCTCTAACTTGAGATTTTTGATTTCCTCTCAACTTGAACTTTGTTCTTTTCCATTAGATCTACAGCTACTGCATCAAATTCATTGGAGTCTCCATTTGCAAATAGCTTAGTAGTGTTTATCTCTTTGTATTGTGTGTCATTCTCCACAATAGCAATCTCTTTCCTTCTCTTCAAGGATTTATTTAGTTCCTCTCTTGCTTCATATAGTTGATGTAGTATGAGATGTTTTTCAATCTCTTAGTTCTCAATAGTCTTTCCCAACTTGTAAACTTCCATTTCAAGATCTTTCCTCAAAACTAAAAAGCTTCTCTTTCAAAGAACAAGGCTTTGATACCAATTGTTGGAATTACAATAGGAAAGGTAAACTTCTGAGGGGGGTGAATCAGTAGTTTAAACTTGGACCCATAAAACTTTCACCACACATCTATCTCATGTATTCAATGAGTAAATTGAAATAACATGTAAAGCATATACATCTAGATCATGTAAGCATTCACACACATTATGCCATATATGATTACCCAGAAACCCTCCAAGTGAGAAGATAAAATTGGGGTGGGGATAACACCCACAAATCTTCACTACTGCAGTAATAAAGTGTATCCAATGAAGGTTACAATGTTTTGACCATGAAACATGATCTGCCCTATGAAAGGTCTACCCTGTTAAAGGCTTACAAAGACTGTTAGGTCTCACTTTGTTAGAGGATGCCAATACCTTGTTAGAAGTGTGTCTTGTTAGAGGAATTCAACTTACAACTAAGTAAGAACCCTATTAAAGGATTTCACACTATCTGTTAGGACTACTCTGTTAAGAGATTTGACTAAAATCACTTGTTAAAATGTCTTAACATAGATCCTGCAGTTGGCACTTGCTTGCCTAATAAAAAATCACCTCTAGACAATGTCTTCTTGATCCTTCTTGAACAGATGTCTCAATGTTGTATCCTTTACTCTATCTTCTATTCTTCTCTAACTTATATTACAATTCACTCTCACTTCATAACTTCTAAGTCACCATGAATGCACTGCATGCGAATTATCTTCTTTAATCCTTCAATTCTTACACACTCATTCATAAAGAGTTTAGGGCTTCATCCTCCTTAAGAAGACTTTGGTGGCTTAGGGTTAGGTATGAATCTGCAGCTAAGATTTATCCATTTTTCTGCTTAATCCTTCCCATTTTTTGATTGGCTACATGTAATTGCATAGGGAATCTAAATAAAGATTCCTCCTTATCTCCAAAATATCAAAATATAATCTTAAGTCATCTTTAAAATGGTTTACATAGTTGTTTGTGCCATTACAAACAAATATGTTGAAATTGTCTTACTTAGCATATGAAGTCTTTGATGCTCAGCATGCACTATTCTTTATACTGTGACTCAGCACCTATATTGCCCGACATCCACTATTTACTCGACTCCTGAATCACTCAGCATGGTCTATCTACTTGGCACATGAGTGACTCGACACTAATTGCAACTCGACATGGTCTAATATTTACATGTTGTGTGATGACATGAAGAAATAGAAGTTTTATTAGCCCTTTTTGTGAACATTTGTCTATAACATACTGAACTTTATCATCCTTTAGTATAAATGTTTTGAACTTCTAATGTATAAAGTATGGACATAGGGCATAAAATGATAATCAAAATTATATTTAAAAAGGGGTTCATTTTGTGGTAAAAATCTTTCTTCATGAATGTTTGATATGGGTAGATCTTCCTATAGCTGAAGAGATTGCAAAAATTGTTAGTTGAATAATTAATGCCTTTTCTTTATAAACTAATAAATGAAAATAAATGTTTGAGGGAAGTCTTGTGTGTATTAAATGTTGATCGCAGGATACAAGCTGAGCAGGAGTTAAATGAACTAAAAAGGAATAGCGCTAAAGCATTGATGACATTAAGGAGAAGCGTTATGACACCGTTGCAGCTAGAAGACTTGGCGGCAAAGTCAGAAGGGACCTATTTTAATGAATAACCAAGCAGGACCTAATAAAGCGGCCGAGCAAGGAAGTAAGCATCAAAGCAATCAGTTAAATATGCAAAGCACGATACCTAGATTCCTGGAAAGTTGTTTGAAGACAGATAAATGAGAAAATCTAGCATTTGTTATGATCTCTATATTTGTGGGGAATTTAAGGGAGAATTAATGTCTTTCCAATTGCATATTTGCAGTCTTAAAGTTGTAACTGCTGACTTTCCTTCATGAGGAAGTCGTAGTTTTAGGAGTTTGTTGTTCTTCCCTATAAATAAGACCTCGTCTGTATCTACGAGGTTAAGTAGTGAATAGACAGACAGAGTTGATAGACATCTTACTGTTTTTCCTAAGTTATTGTAATACTACATATTTGATGAATACATGCCTTTGTTGAGTTTCTACACTTTTATCTGAGTTTGTCTTTCCTTCATTCTTTCGTGGGGGTCCATGCGGAAGGTGGAGTTTTACTTTAGTTAGTAGGAGTTAAACTCAATTTTCTAAGTTAAAGATAAAACTGCTATTCCTACAGCCACTAGAAACATAACCAGTCATTGTCCTTGCAGCAGTAGGTGCATAGATGTATGGCTAAATAATTAGAATTTCCTTCCAAGTATTTGATAGTTGTCTTTCCTTTGGATAAACTAGATTTCCTTAATGGTTATTGCATTCAAAGTAGTAGTAACTTTTAGTGAAAACTAGAGCATATACTTTGCAGACATCATCTCAAGTTCACGCTCTCGGATTGACATTTAATGAAAATCAGCATAGTACTTTGGTGGTAAGGGATGTCCAATCCTGCAACTAAAAGGGTGTTATATTGATTAGACATATTTTTGGCATCGTTTTCGGGGATGGTGTCAGTCTAGTATTTACTATTGAGTCATTTAGTTTCATTTTCAGCATTCTTGCATGCATAGAAGAAGAGATCACCTTGGAAGATTTCTTCCCAACTTCAATCAGGAAGAACCTTTTTATCCTGACTCTGAAGAAAGAGAAGAGAGAGAAGAAGAACTATTTGAGAACGTATTTGGAGAAGTATCGAAACAAGTATAATCACCGACCACATCTGAAGAATCTTTTCATTTGAATAATCTTTTTGCTAAGCCAGAATATCAAGATAATCCATTAGCTCTAGTCATTTATCAGCCACCATTGGGACATCTACAAATGGTAGCAGCTCAACCTACCTTAGCCTTTCCAATAAATATACCCTCAGCTGCCTTACCTAAATTCTATGGCCTTATTACTGCAGACCCAAAAACTTTTGTCTTTGAGTTCGACATCCTTTGTCGAAGTTATGACTACACAACTGATGCCCATAAGCTGAAATTGTTTCCATCAACTCTCAAAGAAGTCGCTTTGAGATGGTTCATGAGTTTAGGTGCCAATGCTGTGATAGATTGGCCAACTATGAGTAACCTATTCCTTAATAAATATAAGGAATATTGCAGAGGCCATGATTTGAAAGGAGATAACATTTTTAAAATGTCACAAAAGGAGGATGAGACTTTAGAGGACTATGTTGCCCGGTTCATGTTTAACCTACAGTGCAACACACAACATCAACTGAACGAGGAGTCTCAAAAGCATCTCTTTCTGAAAGGAGTACATGACAGGAGTATGGAAGCTTTAGACTTAATGGTTGGAGGTGACATTACACAGAAGATGTGGGCTGAAATCCAAAATATTTGTTTAAACTATTCCAGAGCAACAACAAAAAAAGGATGAGGTTTGAGGGATTTACTCCAAAATACTCCTAGGATAGGAGTATCTAAGACAGAATTGTCAACCTCTTATCGTATTTTAAGCAAGACATCATTAATGATGTTGCTACACAATTGGATACCATGCAAGCACATAGGAAGAAGGAAGATGTTGATAGTATGTTGGCAGAATATTGCCCCCATTGTAGAGAAAAGAAATGCAACTGTTGATGTAAGCCTATTGCTAGCATGGAATCATAGCGTGTGCCTACTGAGTTCAAGGCAATTGATGAAGACGGGAAAGTCTTTTATGTTTCTCAACGAAGGCCATGGGCTCCAAGATTAGGTATTCCTCAAGACCCACTCCATAATTATGGTAGTAATAGTCAATGGCAACAACAACATGGTAATTATAATCATTGGCAGAAACCTTACCAAGATTGGCAGCAGCCTAAACAAGGTTGGCTGCAGACTAACCAAGGTTGGCAGCAGCCTAACCAAGGTTAGTCGTAGGCCAACCAAGGGTGGCAGCAGCCTAACCAAGGTTGGCTGCAGACCAACAAAGGGTGGCAGTAGCCTAACCAAGGTTGGCACCAACCTCAGCAAGGTTGGCAGCAAACCCAGAATTGGCAGCAGCAGTTGGCTTTGACTCAACCTCTTCAATAGCAAGCCTTAATGCCTCCTGCAACCAATACAACTCCTCCAAAACAACCACAGTTACCTGCACAACTTGCACCTAACCCTAATAGTGCAAAACATTCAGCCTAGCAACAAAGTTATTCCATCACCCTAAATGATATTCATCTAAGATCTAGAACAACGCTTACCTCACCTCAGCAACCCATAATAACATAAATAGATGATACAAGTGCTGAGTCAGTTCAAGAACCTGCCACCATTGTTTTACCCGCAGCCAAAGCACCACCATTTCCTAGTAGATTAACAGAGCAAATACTGCCAAGTGAAAATCAAGTTGCACTAAATTTTCTTGAGCAACTCAAGCAAATGACGATAAAAATGCCCTTACTTGATGCAATCAAGAAAGTACCTATATATTCAAAAGCCATCAGAGAAGCCTGTGTTAAAAAGCCAGGAAGGAAAAAGAAAGACCCAAAGACTATCCATGTCCTTGGACAGCTTTCTGATCTTATGCTTGATAACTACAAAATGCCTAAGTATGCAGACCCCAGTAGCCCAGTAGTAACCCTCACCATTCAAGGAGTACAAGTACAAAATGTCTTAATAGACCTAGAAGCATCCATCAATGTAATGACCAAGGAAGTAGTGTTCAAATTAAGTATCATTGGTCTTGGGCAGATGCCAACGATCTTGCAATTAGCAGATAGTTCTACCATCATTCCTGATGGTATGCTAGAAGATTTCACTGTCATATTACATTCATGGGAGTATCCAGTTGATTTTGTTGTACTCTCTCCAAAAACAAGTACTAGAGGCTACCCTATCATTTTAGGATGACCATGGTTAGCAACAGCAGATGCTTCTATTGCATGCCGATCAAGGAAAATAACTATTTCAGATGGAACAAACACTAAAAATTTGACCTTGTATTCTCCTGCTCAGCCTTTGCTTCAGGATGATCAAGTTGTCTGGCTAGATATGGATGACTCTGATATGGACATAGATTCTATTCAACAATTGATGATGACCTCACGGGACTCATTTGTAAACATTAAAGAAGAAGATGATGTCATTTCTTCTATTATATTGAATGAGTATGGAACACAATCTGAGACATCTTCTACACAAGAGTATGTCTTAGAAAGCATTCTACCTTTATCTAATGAACTGCACTCACTCTTGCCATATGAGATAGATTCACAACCAATTGTGCAAATTCCAATGGCTGAAAAAGTAGTCAAAACAAAAATCATTCCAGGAAGAGAATTAAATATAAGCAAGTCCTTATCTCAGGCACAACATCATGATACCCTGCAGCTATTACAAAAGCATCAGGATGCTTTTGCTTGGGAGTCTACATATATGAAAGGTTTGGATCCTGCACTCTATACCCATAGAATTTATATCAGTCCAGATTTTAAACCTGTGAGACAACCTCAGCGTAGGATAAACCCAGCATTAAGAGATATTGTCAAAAATGAATTGCAAAAGTTACTCAATGTTGGCTTCATATATCCTATTTCCGATAGCCAATGGGTATCACCATTAGTTATTGTTCCCAAAAAGGGGGGAAAATGGCAAGTCTGCATAGATTATAGAGAATTTAATTCGGCTACCAAGAAGGATCATTTTCCATTACCTTTTGTCAATCAAGTGCTTGACAATCTTGCAAGAAAGAAATACTTTTCATTCTTAGATGGGTTCAGTGGTTATAATCAAATCCAGATAGCACCAGAAGATCAGGACAAGACAACATTCACATGTCCATGGGGAACATTTGCTTATTCTGTCCTACCATTTGGTCTGTGCAATGCACCCGCAACCTTCCAAAGAGCTGTTATTAGCATTTTTTCTGACATATCTGCAGATTGTTTGGAAGTGTATATGGATGACTTCACCACATACAAGAAAACATTTGAAGAAGCCAAGGAAAACTTGGACAAGGTTTTACAAAGATGCAAAGACTACAATTTGTCTTTAAACAGTGAAAAGTGTTTTTTTATGATGCAAGAAGGAGTGGTCTTGGGACACTTTATTTCTCCTAAAGGAATTGAAGTAGATCCGGCAAAAATAGAAGTCATATATACATTAGCTGTACCAGCCAAATTGAAAGAAGTCAGGAGTTTTTTAGGACATGCGGGATATTATCAGCGTTTTATCAAAGATTTCAGTCAAATTGCAGCACCCTTATACAAATTGCTTCGAAAAGATGCAGAGTTTGTATGGGATTCAGAGTGTACAAAAGCTTTCCTACAGCTTAAGGAAGTCCTCTCAACAGCACCAGTGCTTCAAGGACCAAATTGGGAGTTACCTTTTCATATACACATAGACGCTTTAGATCATGCCATTGGAGCAGTACTTGGCCAAAAGATAGATTCATTAGAACATGCAATTTACTATATTAGCAAAAATCTTCAAGGAGCCGAGTATAACTACACAGTGATAGAGAAAGAACTGCTTGCTGTAATTTATGCTCTAAACAAATTCAGACATTACATTACAGTATACCAAATATTTGTACATACAGATCACTCTGCTATCAAATATCTGATGAACAAGCCAGCAATCTCTAGACGATTAGCTCGATGGTTGTTACTAATGTAAGAATTTGACATCACCATTATTGACAAGCCAGGCAAAGCAAATGTTGTGGCTGATTTCTTGTCTCGTCTTCAAACACTTGATGATCCTGCAACCATAGAAGATGGCTTTCTTGATGAACATCTCTTTCTTTTGTCAACGCAAAACCCTTGGTATGCTGACATTGCCAACTATCTAACTACTGGCGAAACTCCTTCACATTTTTCTGTAAAAGAAAAATGATTGCTGGCAGAAAAGAGTTTTAATTTCTCATGGATCTCAAGATTCATGTTTTATACTGGACTAGATTAGGTAACACGACGATGTCTCAGAGAAGATGAAACATATGATGTTCTTTGTGCTTGTCATGACGAGCCCTGTGGTGGACACTTTGCTAACAAATGGACTACATTAAAAATTATGAATATAGGTTATTATTGGCCTACACTTCATAAAGATGCAGCTTAGTATTAAAAAAAATGTGATAAATGTTAAAGAATGGGTAGACCGACAAAAACAAGTGAAATGCCCCTGCAGCCACAGATAGTAGTAGAACCATTTGATAAATGGGGAATTGATTTTGTTGGCCCTATTGAACCACCATCAGAAGGGAAAAGTTACATATTGGTTTGTACTGATTATGTTACTAAGTGGGCTGAAGCAAAACCCATGAAGCATCCCCATGACAATAATGTTGCAAATTTTCTGTATGAATGTATCTTTACCAGATTTGGTGTTCCAAGAGAATTAAAATCAAATCAAGGGCCTCAATTCACATCTAACCTGATAGCAGCACTCATGGAGGAATATAAAATTTGGCATGGCAAATCATCTTTGTATCATCCACAAGCCAATGGACAGGTAGAAGTAACAAATAGAGAGTTGGAACATATTCTCACTAGAACAGTATCTTTGCATCGTAGAGATTGGGCAGCTAAACTTCCTGAAGCCTTATGGGCGTACAAAACAACATGGAAATCCACTACTAGGTTTATGCCTTTCCAACTCCTATATGGAAAGACAGCTGTTATGCCTATTGAATTTGAACATATAACTCTGCGAACAGCTTTAGAACTTGATATTACCCTTCCTGCAGTACAACAAGATCGCATTCTGCATCTCAATGAGTTGGATGAATGGCAAAAATTAGCTCTTCATAACATAGAATTAATTCAAAGTCAAAGGAAGCAATGGCATGACAAATTCATTAAAGACAAAGAATTCTTTGTTGGTGATTGGGCACTCCTGTATGATTCACGATATCAGCATCACCAAGGCAAATTTCAAACTCGATGGCTTAGTCCCTATGAAATCATTACAATTTTTGACAATGGAGCAGTTCAACTATCAATAATTGATCCAGTTAAATTCAAGTTCCTGGTTAATGGGCATCACCTAAAATTATATCATAAACCAGCACCTAGGGAAGAATTTCTTCAATAGTTCACAACAACATAAACATCTCTTCGTGCAGCCACTTCGTCTGAGGCTTCCACTCAGACGCCTGCAGCCCCTTGAATTTATTTTCAAGGCCTTCATAATTAAAATTTCATGCTCATGCGCAAATTCATTCCTTTTCCACCTCATTCCATCCCATCTTCTTGTCTTTCCATCATTATTCCATCTCACTTTCTTTCTAAAAAAAAGGCACTTCTCGGTTCATCCTTCCTATCACACCTCAGGTCAGTCACACTCAACCCCCTTTGCATTTATTTAATTTATTATTTATTTAGGAAAGCATGATATTTCAATTTTCAGAATTTGCAATCTTTACGGTCTGGTGGGATCCAGTCTCTGCTAGGTTGGGGGGAGGGGAAATCGAAATCATGATTGCAAAATAAAGAAATCTTAAGTTAGCATATAGGATGTACGGGGAAGGCTCATTTCAGTAATGAGTTGGCAACCCTTTGTACTTTTGAAATGTGTGAAATAATATTAAATCATGATTTCGCATAACTCCTCATTAATATGGCGTAAGTTTTTTAGCACGATCTTTATTCCCATTATGGTTTGATGATTAAAATGTTGTCATGAAGTACTAAAGGGTGTGATGTTTGGAAAGTATTGAAGTATTGCAATTTCCCTTTGTTGAAACCCCTGTAGCTATCACTGCCCATACTTTCAAAATCACTTGCAGTGAAATCGCCTGTACTAGCATTTTTTTTCAAAAATATGGGTGGAGAACCTCAGCGGCATGAACCAACAGATCATAGAGTCTTACTGGCAGACCCAGCAACATGTAGTTTGTTTCAACAACGAGATTGGCTGGCTTATTGTCTCAGTTTGAAGCAGTTTGATCACGAAATTGTGCTCCAATTTCATAATACATTGAGGGATGGATATGTAACTACTAAGGGCATTCGAGTAGAATTCACCGAAGAAGTGGTGGTAGAAGTTTCTAGGTTACCCACAATTGGAGAACATTGGATAGAGGACATGGATGCCCGACAAGCAAAAGAGCAATTCTCAATACTAGGAGATCCTCGGCTAGAGGAAAACAAAAAGTAAGGTACATTACAGTTATCTCTCCCTCTACAATTCATCCACCCTGCTAAATTTATCATAAGATATTTTACCTGTGAAGGAAGATATTCCTATTTGCATGTTGTTCATTTCAAAATTTTGAGTGGTTTGCGGCATGGGGATTGTCTTGTAAATCTTCCAAGTTTCCTTTATAATATCATCAAAAGGCAAGCTACCTATGTACAGCAAGGCAAAACCTAGTCGGTATCCCACCATTGCTTGATTAGGGCTATAATTGAAAAGGAGTTAACTAGGCAGCACTTGGGAACATGGGATGATTTTGTAAAGCTAAGCTCAGAGAGACCTAGAAGGGGTGGACCTAAAGGGCAAGGAGTAGGGACAAGAGAGAAAACTATTGTAGGAGTCAAAAAAGTAGTATATAGAATGGCTCAAGAAGCTTCGGCTTCTGCTTCTATGCCTAAAACTACAAAGAGGAAAATTTCGACCATAGAAGCCTCAACTCCTAGGAAGAGAAAATCACACATAGTTGCCGCAGAGGAAGGTTCAAAAGAAGTACCTCCAGTATCACAAGAACCTGCATTTAACTTGAATAAAGGGAAATCTATTGATAAGGGCAAGAAACCAATTTCTACCCCACGACGAGTTACCAGAATGTCTGGGGTAAATATAAGAACTGAACCTCCTATGCCACCTGATGAGCCTCCTATACCACCTATTGATATTGAAACTCTAGTACCTACACTTGCACACTCACCAGAGCACACAACACCTACTCCTGAACATAAAAATAATCCTGAGAAAATTCTCGCAAAACTGAATAGTCTTATTAATGTTGATAGTGACACAGAATCCTCAGAAGAAATAGTGCCCGAGGTTGGACACCCAGTGGAGGAAACTGATAATCTACCACCAGAGGAATATCCATCTGTTACACAAGAAATGGTTCAAGAAATTGTTGTAACATTTCAAGATCAAATGACTATTGCACCCCATCTTGCAGCCATTGCCCCTTCAGAAAAAGTTGATAACACTATTGCTTGTCAACATAATAATTTTGTTGAACAACAACATTCTCAAGATGACAGCACTGTTGACCACCATCATCCTGAGTACTACCTTGAAGATTATAGACCTATTGTCCGTCGTCATACACCACCGAACATTTCCACTCCATTAACAGCCAACTTTAATTTGTACCAACAATTTCAATGGGAAAAAGCAAATTGGGATTTAGAGAAGAAACAAATGCTCAGAACTATCAAGGAACAAACACAGCAAATTGAAGAAAAGGATAATGAAATTAAGATCTTGCAGCAACATGTCACAAGGATCACAGAGCTCATTCCAGAGCTTATAAATTGCAGGTCCCCATCTCCAGTTTACACACTGTTCCTAAAAGAGCAAATGATTAATTTTCAGTTATCTCGAATTACTCGGGGGTTGAACCCTTCCTTACATACTCCTCAAGAATTTTATGCAACATTCAATTCAGTTCCAATGACTCTGAAGAATCTCCTCTGTGAATTATATGTTCATAATCTTGCTGTACTAGATGATAAAGATTGGAATTAATTGTTATATATGGGAGATGTACAGTTTAGGGCCGTTATGTCATGGATGCAGAACGAGATTAGTCGAGAGAACCAGGCTGCTCCTTACAGGGAAAAGGAAATGTTTGAACCATTGTACATTCGGCCAGAAATATAGAACACTTACAAAGTATTCTTCGATTGGCTTTTTGTTAGCAATAATCGAAGTGCTGCTGCCAAAATCCACCCCATTCACGAACAGGCATTTTTGGATTGGGAGCAACATTGTTCTGAAAATGCCCCTGATGCTATACAAGCTTCTCTTCAAAGATGGATTCAATTGCCAGAAGACCTAAAAACCAAGGAGTTGCACTCTCCCCAAAATCTAGAATTAGCCATCAGCAGGATGCCCAAGTATCTGACATTAGGAAGAAATTAGAAAAATTATTGGGTACCTCTTCGTTTCCAACCGCCAATACTTTTGCATCCTATGCTTAGAAAATATGATTTGTTTGCTGAATATAACATGACTGCTGAAGAACATAAATGGGAAAGATTGAAACAAAATCATGGATATTTCAATTACAGAGCTCATGAATCAGGAGAGAAAATTGCCAATGACCTCAGACTGTGGATAAGGGTCAGAAACCTATAGATGCTGAAGGGACCAGCCTCAGGATGGTTGAGGGGAAAAATGATGACATGAAGAAATAAAAGTTTTATTAGCCCTTTCTATGAACATTTTTCTATAACATACTGAACTTTATCATCCTTTAGTATAAATGTTTTGAACTTCTGATGTATAAAGTATGGACATAGGGCATAAAATGATAATCGAAATTATATTTTAAAAGGGGTTCATTTTGTGGTAAAAATATTTCTTCATGAATGTTTGATATGGGTAGATCTTCCTATAGCTGAAGAGAATGCAAAAACTGTTAGTTGAATAATTAATGTCTTTTCTTTATAAACTAATAAATGAAAATAAATGTTTGTGAGAAGTCTTGTGTGTATTAAATGTTGATTGCAGGATACAAGCTGAGTGGGAGTTAAGCAAACTACGAAGGAATAGCGCTAAAGCATTGATGACATTAAGGAGAAGTGTTTGGACACCATTGCAGCTAGAAGACTTGGCGGCAAAGTCAGAAGGGATCTATTTTAATGAATAACCAAGAGGGACTTGATAAAGCAACCAAGCAAGGAAGTAAGCATCAAAGCAATCAGTTAAACATGCAAAGCACAATACCTGGATTCCTAGAAAGCTGTTTGAAGATAGATAAATGAGCAAATCTAGCATTTGTTATGATCTCTATATTTGTGGGGAATTTAAGGGAGAATTAATGTCTTTCCAATTGCATGTTTGTAGTCTTAAAATTGTAACTAACTTTCCTTCATGAGGAAGTCATAGATTTAGGAGTTTGTTGTTCTTCCCTATAAATAAGACCTCATCTTTATCTACGAGGTTAAGTAGTGAATAGACAGACAAAGTTGATAGACATCTTACTGTTTTTCCTAAGTTATTGTAATACTGCATATTTGATGAATACATGCATTTGCTGAGTTTCTACACTTTTATTTGATTTTGTCTTTCCTTCATTCTTTCGTGGGGGCCCATGTGGAAGGTGGAGTTTTACTTTAGTAAGTAGGAGTTAAACTCAGTTTTCTAAGTTAAAGATAAAACTGATGCTCCTGCAGCCACTGGAAACAGAACCAGTCACTGTCCCTGCAGCAGTAGGTGCATAGATGTATGGCTAAATAATTAGAATTTCCTTCCAAGTATTTGATAGTCATATTTCCTTTGGATAAACTAGATTTCCTTAATGGTTATTGCATTCAAAGTAGTAGTGACTTTTAGTGAAAACTAGAGCATATACTTTGCAGACATCATCTCAAGTTCACACTCCCGGATTGACATTTAATGAAAATTAGCATATTACTTTGGTGGTAAGGGATGTCCAATCCTACAACTAAAAGGGTTTTATATTGATTAGACATTATGCTTGGCATGTATTACTAGTTTGGCATGAACTAAGTAAATAGCTTAAGTGTGTTGACACTCACTTGTCAAAACCAATCTGAGATCAACAAGAATTACTCCAACTCCATTGCCTTCTTTACTACATGCTCCATCAAAATGCTTTTTTCATAGTTCATTATCTTCTTCCTATGTAAGAACTTAATTCGTGTCTTCTATAATTATAATAGGTTTACTTATACTTACCTGGAAATCGTCAATATCAGTTTGGCAAAAATTGACCTTATTATCAAGTTGGAAGTTTTCAACAAGATATTCATACCATGGCTCTTTATTGATCTTGATGTGGCCATTAATTGGAATAGTTGCATAGGATAAGTATAACTGTATGTGTCCAACTAAATTTGACCATTTTCTTGAAAGCAACATACCATAATAGGCAGGAACTTCAACTATAGTAATATCTATTTTATAGGAAATATCAAGACAAGTAAGAAATTTGAAGTCAACATTTTTAACCACACCTACTATAGGTATTGATCTATTATCCATAGCATAACACTTTTCATAAGGGATGTCTACTTTCAATCCTAATTATTTCGTGACTTCAACAGGCATTATGTTCATAGCTATTCCTAAATCCACCATGCAATTTCATACTAGTTTTTTGTTTATTAATAAAGCTAAGTAAAAGGGGTCCACCTGTGGGGCATTTTCATTGATGTTTGTCCCTAGATAGATAGTAGGAGTCTCACCAAAATTGACACATTCTTTTTTGTTAGTTTCAGACAAAATATCCTAGACTTCTTTTCCATATTCTAGAATTTTAACTATTTCTAAAAATGGTACTAATATATTCAATTGAGATAAAGCATTACCAATAAATGAACTATTACTTATTGTTTCTCTATTCAATTAAGAATGAGGTACTTTAGGATCATTTTTTTGTTGATCTTTGGTCATCATCTCATCTTTATTTCTCTTATGTAAAGTAGGCAGTTCAATATTCTTGCTTATATATGGATTTATAGTTCTATTCCTTAATTTTTAATTACTCCTTACTTGTTCTACTGCTACAATTGTATGAGCTATCCTTTCCTCTTCAATGGTTATCCTGCTTATAGGTCTTTCATCATCATAAAAAAATTGTTGAACATATTATTGCTTCATTGTTTTGGTATAAATGTCAGGAATATGCTCTTCTTCAGATGAATCATCTTCTCCCCAAAATGTTTTAGATGATAATGTGTTCACAATTTGTTGATCATCTCCTAGGTGAGTTCCTTCTTCTAATATGCTTCTTGCTACCAAACATTGTTCTAGCATATGAACTAGTTTACAAGCCTCACACCAGGGACATGTTTCCATGTAATTATTATTTTTCTTCAAAGGATCAGGAGTTTCATTGTTCCTCACTAGTCTACCATCTTTCTAGGATGCTTAGGATTTTTAGGATAAAATAACCTTGGCTCATCTCTCTTACCAATTTTATTAGCAACTTTTCTATCATTCTCAATTGTCATTGCAACCTTAAAAGCTTCTTATAATGTACTTGGTCTATGCAACCTTATATCATAGTGAGTCTTTCTTTCAAAAGCACAAAGGTAAAAAAATTATTAGAAATAAGTCAACGGGTCTATATCTTGTGGGATCTTGTTTAAAACCTCATTAAACCTTTTATTAAACTCAAATACTAATTCACTGGTGATCTTCTTAATGTTGGCTAATTCATGTGAAGCAAAAGAAGTATTTGTAGACACTTTAAACCATCCCAAAACACTATATTAATTTATTATATTTTCCTTGACATTATAATTGATTATTTATTAATTAATTATATTTGTCATATTCTTCAACTTATTTAATTAAATAGGTTCATTTCTATAATGTATTTAAATTTAATTTGAACTCTTCCCGCTAATGTGTTAAATTTATTTAATGCATAGTGCTCCATAAATCCATTTTTAAATAAATTCCAATTTATTTAATTTCCCTCCACTTTATTAAATTCTATAATCTTGTGATTAAATTAAATCCTATTTAATTCATAATCCCACCTAAAACCTAGCCTACCACCCATCACTCTCATCCTTCTAAGCCTATCCACTACTTAAACCCACTTTATTATCCTAAATACCCTCTTAAACATCTTTTAGCCTCTAAGTGGTTGCTCACACATGTGTGAGCAACTCAAAGCCCAAGAAGCCCCCCTTTCATTAACTCCTCCAAAAAGCCTCTTACACCCTTGTCCCCCTTTCCTTTCCCCAAGGTTGCTTGCACATGTGTGAGCACACCTTGAGCCATCTTAATCATAAAAGACTTATGTTGACCTTTGCATGGCTTGTCCCCTTAGCCCATGTGTCTCCCTTGTGGCACCTATGTGGATGGAACATAGATGCCACCTCCTCAAGGTCTCCCTCAAGCCTATAAATAGAGCCCTTGTCTCAAGCATTTTTCATCTCCTCCATTGCATTGTTATCATGCTAGTATAGTATAAGAGCTTTCTTAGAGATTTTTATGCTTAGAGCTAACCTTTGGTAGTTTTTAGTATGCATTATTTCAATTCCTAGTTTTTGCACATTTTTATTGTAGCATATCATCATTAGTTTACTTCATTGCATCTCATTTCCACATTCGCATTCTTTAGAATCCTTTGAGGTTGGCTTACTCATAGCCATTTCTTAAAGGTATTCTACATACATTTTACTATAGATTTATTATTTACATTTTTGCATTCATTCAAATGGTTTTGAAGGGATTCAATCATAGTTGTGTTTGAGGAGAGCACATCCACATCCCTCCATCTTGATCACACCAACAAGGCCTCTTGTGGGCACCCTTTTTGTGTTGCTCTAAGGCTGCATGGGGACTCTTGTCTTTCGGTTGCATTAGTTTATAAAGCTCAAGTAGATTAGTTGTATTTTGATTTACTTGAATCTTGATATACATGTACAGCTAATGTTTTCTTGTTTATGCATGCTCTTAACAGATTATATTTTTTCAAATATATTTTGGCATGCCAGATGGGAGCCACGTCCCTATTCTAAGAGAAATTTGGTCAAAAAACTCAGAGTTTTCCATAAAAATTGTGCATTGTCATCTTTGTTATGACACAATATCATTTGTGTAACCGCTTTGTCATCTGTGCAAATCCTCATCTCCATAGTTTGGCATCCACCAATGACAAACTCAATAACCCACCTAAAAATTATAAATAAACTTTGTTTTATCATCTTCATAGTTTTGGCATCTCTGCAGACTTAACTCTATCATTCGCGTCTCCGTGGCTTGAAGTTTTGTCGGTTGCATGGTCTATCATCCCTGCAAATTTTTATATTTTGTTGTCTGCATTGTGGGCAGTTGTAGGTCCATAGTTTTAGTTGATTTTCATCTTCATTTCTTTTGGCATCTGCAATTTTTGTCATCTATGAAACTCTCTTGTTGTTTGCATTGTGGGTGGTTGTAGGTCCGTAGTTGCAATTGACTAACATCTCTACTTCTTTTGGCGTTTGCAATGTTTTTCATCTCTGAAGCTTGGCTTTCATCTATGATCTACAAGAGTAAGTATCAGGTATAATATGCTCAGATCTATTTTGTCATTTTTGTTTTGTCTTCTCTGATATTTTGTCGTCTACACCTGCATTCTGTCACCTATAGTTTTACTACTAATAGATTACTAATATTTTTTTAAAAATTATATAAAAACCAAAAAACCAAAGACCACTTACATATTCACTCCTCTCGTGCCTTTGGGTAATCTTAAGTGCATAAGAAATAAGTGGCCTTGTTTTACACTTTTTAGGAGGCCTTCTTGGGGATTTCATCACCCTTTGTGATGACCTCAACTCTAGCATTTTGGCAAAGCATAAATATCAAGAGGTGAATCAAAAGACACCTCTCTTGGAAGTAAAATCTTGTCGCTCTTGGCTAAACCCCAAAGTACTTTATACTTTTGGGAAGTGAAGGTGGAGATTTGGGTATTGTATCCTCTTGGTTTTCTGGCATTATTTTCTTTCATCTATAGATTTGGGCCTCATATAACTTTCATATATTGAAGACTCCTCTAGTTGAGCTTGTATATCCTAGTCAAAACCTTATAGGATTGTTGGTGTGTTTGACGTTCTTGAGTGTTCGAAACCCTCCTCATTTGAAGGAGACACACTATCTAAAATTTGTTCTTGTATATATTTCATTGTATGCTTAGCATGTTATGTTTCATAAAAAATCCAAAAATATCATAAAAATTCAAAATTGAAAAACATTTCAAAAACAAAAATAACAAAATCCACATCACTTCTTCTATTCATTCATTTCATCGCACCCTTCAAAATCTCAACCATCATAATCATTACCTTATTTTCTTAATCATGCAAGCAAATTCCTAACCTTCATTCTAATCATGATTCAATATCCACATCACGATCCAATTCCCTCATTCATCCTCATGATTCTTAATCCAATCCCTTGTCAAATTCATTCCTTTCTAATCAATTCCTAATTCAATCCATTTACATCTTCATCCAAATTTAATCTTTCTAACTTAATCTATTTACATCTTCTTCTAATTCAAGTTTTCACAAAATCTTCTAGTTTGGACATAGGATCACCATCATAAATCTTGGACTTTAATCATAGCTATCTTGATTGATTCAAAGCAATATCACCAATCATATTTCTCCTTCATCAAGATTCAATCCAATCTTTAGGAAGAAATAATGTATGCAACGTATGATACCAGACCTTCATCCTTAGAAAACCTTGTCATAGTTACACTCTCTCACTTGTGATCATTTGTCCATCACCAAGTATTGAGTTATCTATTTTGTATCCTATTCTAACTTGGGATCATTTATCCATCTCCAAGTAGAAGCCAATATCATCATTCAAATCCAACATCCAATTGTTTGCAATATCATAAGGTCTTTATCTACATCAAGGTTATCTCAAACCTTCTGTTGGCCTGGTTTTTCACTCAGTTATTTTGTTACACTCTATAGTGAAAAAGACCATTAGTCCCATGTGTTTGAAATTGTGGAATGTGTCAAAACCCTAGGTGAGATTTAAATTTTCATAAAACCCTTTTTATGTCCCCTAGCTTTTTAAAAAAATTTAAAAATTAAGTTTTATAATTTTTCGCGGAAAGATTGTTACCCTAATGTTTTATTTTTACCCTTTTCCCATATTTATTTTAAGTCTCCTTTTCTAGAATTTTAAAAAGACCTTTATTATAAACCTTGCCTTAATCGTGGTTTCACTTTTTGTTATTTCCTTAATATTCTACAAAATATCTTAATCATTGCGGTTTACCTTCATCAACCATTAATCTTTGGAAGATTGACGGTGAGCACATGCCCGTATTGAGAACTTGCTCAAACTTTAGGAAATGTGGGAATGTGCTTGTGTGCTATGTAGTATTTGAAAATGATAACCTTTGATGTGCTACAAAAAAGTGGAGGTGTCAGAACATTCTTAGAGTTGTCAGGGCACGTGGAAGTCTTTAAGCATTGTCATTGGTCGAGCTGAGCAGTGGGGTCACTTTTGGTATTATATTTTTGAACCGTTGATCTAGGGAAGATCAACAGTGGGCATATTATGATTTTATGAAGATGTGTGAAGTTTACCTAATGTGGTAAAGCACCCTAGCAACATGTGTCTTCAGTGATGCCATGTAAGATGTTAACATAGTTCAAAAGGCACAAGATATATACATCATTGATCTAGGGAAGATCAACAGGTAGCACTTGCTCGTAATATGAACATGCTCGAAGTTTAGTTGAAGTAGGGAAGTGCCTGTGTGCCATGTGTACTAGGATGAGGTCATACACCCCTAGTCGAACAAAGATGATAGTATGATTGATAGCTAGAAATTGTCAAAATATGTTGGAAAAGGTAATGCATTTCATTGATTGACTTTGTTGACTAGGTTGTAAAAAAGGTAAAGTGCATAATACTATCAATCTTCCAAAGATCAATGGAAGGCACTTCATTGCAATATGAAAATGAATGAATTTTAACTAATGTGGGGGCACACTTGCTTGCCATGTGGACAAGTAGGGTCAGTTTCTTGGAAGGTTGCCTAGTCACGCTAGGGTGAAAAAGCATGATGATGTAGAGCGTGATGACTAGTAGGATAGTCCATGTTTTGCTGAGTTGGAAAATGATGATATCAATGGGCCCATAGTTTTAAAGCCAAAGTTATGAAGATATAAGGATTTTTCTTGGTTGTCGATATTTGGAAGATCGATGATTGGCACTTCACCACTTCGTGAAAATGCTCAAACTTTATGAAATGTGGGAATGCACCCTTTTGACACGTGGAAATTTCCAAAAAAGATTAATTTTTCTTTTAAAATAAACTGTTTGATTCACTGTGATCAATGGTTGAAATTCAAACTTCATGGCACGATGCAAAATTTGACTAATAGAGCATTAATTCTTATCAATGCCACTTCATGTGAGCTTAATGCTATAGTAAAATTCCCAATCCAATATTATTAAGCAATAAGATAGTAGAATTATCGCAGTGGAAGTATTTCCAAAGCTAGGGCAAGAGTTTTTCAAGGCTTTTAGCAATTTGCAGAGTGATTTATAGAGGCAAAAAAGAAAGAAAAGACGGGTGAGTTATCTAAACTTTTGAAAATTAAGAAATTGTGATTGCACTAGGTAAATTATAAAAATGCCCCCATGCAAGGATTTCTCTAGAAAAGTAGATTACTTGAACAAGGCAGTTCATGATGATTTTCTGGAACAAATTTCGCTATCAATGAATGAATTAGCCAGGGGTAGAGAATTGATTCTAAAAGGCCCTAGATTACTAGTGGGAGAGGGTTTCTATGACAAAGCTAATTGGTTAAGAGATGCAGAAGTGTTTATGGGAGACTTAGAACTTTTTAATAAATGGTTTACAGAAATGAAACTGGATACTCCACTAAGAAATGTTTGGGAATTTGACATAGGTAAATTGATTGTCCCTGGAGTCTTCTTTGATGATGATCTATTGGCAGACATGGCCAAGAAGTATGATCTAATTACTAGGGTTGTAAAGAACCATGTATGGGATAACCTTTTTAGGGTTTCGCCCAAATTGATCAGAGAGGTATTCAAGTTGAACCCCAATCATGTTGTTCATGAGAAGATTGACATGGAAGACCTCCAAGCCAGATATGATGCACAAAGGGTATATCTAAGGGGAGGGTCATTGTAACAACACTTTGTTAAAATTGGATCATTTCCTTAGTCACACAAAATACCCCCAAACCCTTGTTGAAAAAATATTTTAACCGTAGGCCACATGCCTTATACTTCTCTCTTTGCAAAATCTTTGGTATAGACAAACAAGATAACATCCTAGGCTCTTTTGTTCTTATTATTGCTCAAACTCTTTAGTATGGAATGAGTTTAATTCTTGATTTTGCTACCTTATTGGCTGAAGAAATTCATAATGATTTGATTGGTATAGAAAAAGCTAAAGTTGACAAACCCTTCTATTGGTATTCAATGTTGATGAATATCTATTTATACAAAGGAGTTACCTTTTTCTCGAAGGAAATGAAACTGGAATTGGAAAGAAATGGAGAAAGACTCCCAATTCAGTTATGGAGTGTAGACATGACATGGGAAGTAACTAATGCCAACTTTGTTAGATTTAACAAATACTTTGCCTCCAGGCTCAACATGTTGTTGGTAGGGGATGGCTCTAGGATACCACAATCTTTGTTACAACTAATTAGACCTAAAGATCATGCCAAAGGACTGTTGGTAAGTCATAACTAGGGTGATATTATTCCATATGTCATTTCCACCATTTTCAAAGTTTATGGTTTTTTGGGAAAGCCCCATGTGTTTCCATACCAAGTGCCCTTGAAGGTAGGGATTGTTGAGTTGCTATGGAAAATTAGATCAGTTAAGGAGAGAGATTTACTTGGTAAATCTAAGGGTACTTTCTTTCCAATGATCGCTATTATTCACAATTTTGTTTTTGTAAAAAAGGGATGGAAGAACTTGGAATTTTTTTTAGACAAATATCAGATGGCTCAATCCCATGCCCATTTTCTTGATTCAGAAGGATTTTATGACCTCCTCAGAGAAAGGAGTAAAGCTAAGGTTTAGATGCAAACTGTATATTTTCCTAAGAACATAATCAAAAATAGGTTCCCATTACAAGAACAAGAGCTTAGAAAAGGAAAATGGGTAGTTTATAGTAAAGTCTTAGATTTTATAAATGCTTTTGAGCCAAAATATGATCCCTTAGTAGATAGAAATATTGGGGAATGAAAATAAATATGCTAATGGATAACTTTGTTGGGATAATGCAAACACTAAATGAGAATAAAGAGATCCTACTAAAAGCATACCCAGACAAGGCTATTGAGGTAGAAAGGAGGCTAACCAGCCAAATGATTGTGACCCTGAGGCAATATACATTACAAAAAAAGGTCAAGTATGTAGTGGCACAAAATATACAATATGTTCCACCATACAAGAGGCCAAGGTCTAAAAGCCCTCCTAACACTAATGCTCCTAAATAGAAGAGACTAGAACAGGGATCATCTTCTCATGTAGAAGAATATTCACCCACCTAGACTCCACTCAAAATAGATGATGAAACATCTTTGAGAGAATAGTTGAAGCAAATTGGAGGGGAAGGGGACATTGTGGTCACAACTGCTGACATTGAAGGAGGAGCACCTAAAGAGCCTCTTGTGCCATCTTTTGATCTTACTATTGTAGACTATAGAGGTAAGGAAATAGACCCTATGATTGCACAAGCTTCCCAAAAATTCATTGATAATGAATTTTTTGTAAAAACTAGAGCTTTCGCCCAGTTCTTATGAAGAAGAAATACTGGTAATTTTGAAAAGAAGTGCAAATTAATAAAAGTAGAGCAACCTAATAAGTTGGACTCTAAAATTGAGGAAGAAGTTAAAGCTAACTTCATGGAGGAATTTGCACAATTAACTTCGAAGGGGGAAGGAAATTATTGAAATACTTAGGAGTCTTAATCTTGCCTGAATGGGACATAGCCAATGTTATGATATTTGATTCTATTAGGAAGGAAAAACATATTCAATTTAAAACTAAGGAGGAAATCATACAAGCACATAAAGGTTTGAAATAAAAAAATGATCACCAAGCATTGGTGATATGGTCTATTGAAAAGAAAGACAAAACTAGGTTACGGGAAATTTCAAGTGTTGAGCATACAAGTAGTCTCATTGTTTATAAAGTAGATGAGGTAGATAGTGAAAAAGTATCTAAAATGATTAGGGAGATGATGGACTTTGGGATGGTAGTTGGTGAAAAACATAAAGGTAAATTCCTGATGCAGGCAAAGGATGAATAACTAGGGCCAAAGGCTCACCCAACTATCCAAACCACCCTGCAAGAGTTAACACAACAGAAGCAAACACAAGGAACAACAACCAAAGGAGGAAGAAGAGTGAAATACTTTTATTGATTCATCAAAATGTCTTCATACATGCCTAGTTGTAAGGCCTTCTAGGTTATGGCCAAATACAAACACATTCACATTAAAAGATCCAACAACAAATTTGCGCTTTCCAATTCTGCTCTACAATCTGCTCTCAAAAACTTGCCTAACTCTAAGCCTAAACACTCTATATATACTTGCCAAAATAGCTTACAAATTATTCTAGAACATTAGATAAGAGGAAGGCCGACCCAACAATGGTCTAGACACATCCCAAGAAAAGATCTTAACATAAATGTTGTGATCGAAATAAATCCTACAAGTCAACTCGCAAAAATCACGTCCAAATGCTGACACTCGGCATACACTGGGTAACTTGGCACATGAAGAGTCACTCAGCATACACTGGATAACTCAGCACATGAAGGAATTGCTACAGTAACTCGGCACATGAAGAAATTTCTATAGTAACTCGGCACATGAAGGAATTGTCAGGCACATAAAGGAATTGCTAGGCACATGAAGGAATTGCTATAGTAACTAGGCACATGAAGGAATTGCTAGGAAGCAACTTGCAGAATGAACAAAAATGAGTAGGATAACAAGAAAACCCAGGATGCTCTTGCATCAATTCCTAGAGCTAAATTCCAAGTTTGAAGAAATATTAAAAGCATACAAGGAGAGAGGGAACAAGATACATTAGCTGGAAACTCAAGGATCCTAGAGGGACAATCAATTAGGAAAGAGAAAAGTAGGAGAGTCAAGCCGGCCCTGAATTACCTATCCTCGCCCCCCAATTGAACCATTCAAGTCAACTCCCTTAGTAGAATTACCTAACACTCCACAAAGGCCATAATTCTATATTGTTGAAGAATTTGAGGAAAAAAAGAATAAACTTTGGGCCTTACATGTTGAGCTAAATGATTTGTATGAAGATAAAATTAGGAAGACAATCTTATATTTAATAGATACGATTGATTGGACAACATTTCATGAGCAACTCATGAGAATAATGAACATGTGGGAAGAAATAAAAGATAGGATGCTTTAAAACCCATCATGAGGTTGTGGGGCAATATAAATAAAGACATTACCCTTTTGATGATTTTAGTTATTAGTTCACCTTACCCATACATAGAAAAGACTTTTGATGTGGCTAGTGATTTATTTGATTTTGATGAAAAAAGAGTTGCAATTCAAAAGAAAATAATAATTTGTTTTTCAAAATATCTGGCTGAGAATTTTGAACTCTTTCCCCATGCACTTAAAAAGATAGATAAATTGAAAGAAAATGAAGAGTGGGGCAAAGAATTAAATGATTTGTTATGTCACAAAATAAATGGAGTTATAAATAAAAAGGGACATTTATTGTGGGGAATGATAACTGAAGAGTTCGTTAAGGTGCAATTGTTTTATAGCACCATTAGGGAAGATTTTGTTGAAATTAAGCTAGGAGATTTTTTATTAAGAAATAGCAAGAAGTTTTGAATTTTGATTGGCTAGACGATATAGTTTTCAATAAATGGATGGAAGATTTTTTACATTCAAAGTAGTTATTAATTGAAGAAACTGATGATTAGGAAACAAGCCAAGATGAGATACAAATGACTGATAGATTTGTTCATGCAAAAGAAGACAAAGAAGAGAAACTAACCGCGGTAATAGGCACAATGGTCCAAACTGATGACATGTCATAGAAAAAATAGATGTAATTGTCGTTTTAACTGTACATGATGACATGGATGGAGACTCTTAAGTTGAAGTGACTCTGCAAGCATCTGAATCAGGTCCACCATGTGCAACTCCATTGGTCACACCATCTGAAGAGTGCCAACAACTTTGAAACCAATCATGAACCTCTTAGCATGAAAGGTGAAGTAGAAGTGGTCCCCATAGAAGAATATTCATGATGTAAACCACTCTATTGCACCAAATTTTGTCTTGTTGTAATAGCAACAATGTAAATATCCTTCTTTCCTAGGGATATTTCTCTATGCCTAAAGCTTGTTGCATCTCACTCTATATAACTGAGATCCCAAGGCTAGAGAAAGGGTCTGAGTCATTGTATAACTTTAGTTTTATTAAGCTTTGTTTGCTCCAGTCCTTGATACAATTTTATGATGTACTTTCTCTACAAAAATCTGAGAATATATGTTGCAAGATCATAGTTTATTATCTTGACATGTTTTGAGTTATGTTTCAATATTATATTATTTTCAAAGAGAATTAATACAAAGATGAACTATCCCCATATCTTTTCTCTCTGAATTTTGTCTCCATTTTTATTACCTGGCTATTGTGAGATTGTATGAGCAAAGCTTGTTCAATTGAATGTAACTAGAATAGGTTGTATATCACTTCACTATTTCCTTTAATTCAATGAATTAAGTAAATGCTTCAGTGAATATGATAGAATCTCCAGGAAATAAGAGGGATATGTGTAAGAATGAGTTTTAGTGAGAATTGTTGATAGTGTTGATTGTAATGTGGTTAATTAGGTCATGAAATTGGATAGACTCTAAAGCCCAATGGATGAGGCACTGATCAGTTGGTTCAGTTTGCATATGAAGAAATCATGAATAAGCATCAAGCACAATTGTGAAAATCAAAATCTATATTTATTTAAATTTTTGAATAATGTCAAAGCTGATTAGCACTTGTTTATATTTAATCTCTGAGTCTTAGTTAGCTGCTATTGCCCAGAGTTATCTGTAGATCTAAGAAGAATTGTGACCAATTTTCTATAAGGGATGAATATTATTACAAATGTCATGGAATGAATAAAATATGAATGTAATATCAGGTTGCAAATCTTTTATCCCTCAGGTGCACCCGCCTTGGTTTTGCAGAGCCAAAAGAGTAGAAAATCTTTCATGATTTTGCTAAAGTTGGGTCCAGATATGAAGAACATATGGTTGTTTATAGGAAGTAGCTAATCCTTAGGTTATTGTGATCTCCATCATCTTGGTATTAAGTATTTTTTTGTTTAGTAGTGTAAAAACCCCAACACCTTCATCTAATATCAAATCAAATCCAATCCAAATCAAATAAAAAAAAGTCCAAAATTGCTCATAGTCCTAAGGTTATATTTCACCCATCATCCAATCTTTCACCACTCCTCATCTAAGTTCATGAATAAGAATTGTCTTAATCAGATGGTTGAATATCGTCAAAGGCAATATGGATTTATACCTCCCATTCAACCCACATACCAAATCAATCCTCAAAATTGCATGTCCAATCCTAATACATCTCACATTCCTTATTCTTCTACCTTTGACAAGGGAAATCCACCTCATTATACTTCATCCACATATAATTCCAGTCATAGCCGACATAATTCCTCAAACATAAATATCATTGCCAAAGAAATTAAAGAACTCAAGAATTATGTCCTTACCCTACAAAATGGGGGTCAAAAAATAAAATCTACCTTCGAAAACATATGTCCTCCTCCCCCATGTTTCCATGTCCATAATCCTTATGTCCCATCCAACCCAAATCTTCAATGTAATTCCTCGTGCTTTGAGTTTAATTTCCAAAACCATCATCCCAATCCCCTACCTGTGCCTCAACCTCCACATAATCCTAATCCTCCAAAATGAACATCATCCCCACCTTGCAATAAGTATGTTTTTGTCCCACAATCATTGGTAGCAAGCTTGTCTAAGTACAAAACTAAAAATAAAGTGATCTAATCACCCAAAGTCATACATCGAATGCCATCTCAAGAAATTGTTCCAGAGCATGCTATTATGGATTCCTTCTCTCCTTTATATCCAAGCAATTCCCCATCCCATAATTCCCCTATCCCTTAAAATAAATTTATCCCTCTTAATCCATCTCATGATCCCCTTCCTAATAAAGATCAAGACACTACCTCTATTTCACCCATTATTGATTCCCCTCCATCTAATGAGTTAACATCCATTGATCCTCCATTTCATGAAGATTTTCCTTCCAATTCATCCACTACAATTCCTCCATGTCAAGATCAAATTACTCCATCTCACGATTCCATTCCCTCCACTCCATTCTATGATTCTATTACATCTCATGATCCAATCATTCCTTCCATTCCACCACGTGATGCTCTTATAAGTCAAGATCAAAGTACCCCCTCATTTATATTTCATGATCCCAATCCACCTCACAATCCTATCATCCCTCACAATCCCCCTCATGATCCTAATCCTCCACATGATCCTGTCACACCTATCCAATCCACTTATGAACCCCCTATACATGGACTCATATCTTGTATTGAAAATGATAAGTATCCCATTGAAGAAATAATGTCTCAAGATGTTGGTACACCTTCCACTCCTTCCAAACCTAAAATTCCTCCATGCAAACTTAAATTTTCCCATCATCCATATTCCAAGTCCATTTTGGGACCTTATATCCATAGTTCGCTACATTGTCCCTTTCAATCCATTTTGGATCGTCACATGCATCCATCCACCATATCTATGTTTTTCGCTTCATCCCCTCATATACCTATTAAAGATCAACAAAGGGACACATCCTTGAATTCCTTCCAATGTTCACCATTCATAATTTCATCCATAAGCTCTCCATACCATTTATCCTCATACACCCATAGCATGGCCAATGGAAGCAAATTGGATGCCAAAAATAAAGTGAATAAAGCCAAATATCCACACAAATCCAAGGATCAACATGTCACCTCTAAAAACATGCTCAAGAAAAGAAAAATGTGATCCAAAGGAAAGAAAAAATCAAAAGGCCACAAAAAGCTCAAAATAAAAAATAAAAAAATTATGTGGATTCCAAAGCTATGTAATGAAGCAATGAATTTGAAAGAAAACTTCAAAATGGCATCCAATCTTTCTAATTGAAAGGCTTCCTTCATTCATAATTTTTTCAAACTTCCATTTTCCAAATCCATTTTGGGTCCTTATGTACCCAAATTCACTATCCTTAATCCATGATCTCCTTTGTCCATTTTGGGTCCCTATATCCCAAAATTCAATCTTTCTCCTACATATCCTCCAAGATTTCCTCCTTTCCATCACTCTTCAAGGTGTGTGTCAATGACAATCTTTCCACCTCCTTCATCCACTCATTCACAAGTCTTCCAACCTAGCATCCATCAACTATGTCCTCCTCCCAACCAGCCCACCTCCTTAATAAAAACTTTTTCAAAAGTCCTTGACCTCCATTTTCCAATACATTTCATCCTTCTTTTAACCATCCTACCAATATCTATGAGACAATAGTAAATCATTCCTTGAAAATAACAAATCAAGAGAAATAAATATCAAGGATACCATGCATGTATCTAGATTCTTGAATCCTCCCTCTGTATCCAATGTCTTCCAATTCCACTTATCCATCCATTAAATTTTTTTCTCTTCCACTTGCACTCTGCACTAGGGGCAGGCTCCATCCATGCCACATTGCCTCACATATCTTCCATATTTCCTTCTATCGTCCATCATCCTTTACATATTTGATCTTGACTATTCTATTCCTTTCATCCCTTCATCCTCACTTTTCATATACATCCATTATCCTACACATTTCCATCCACTTTCATGTATTTGATCTTGACATCCTATCAATATCTTGCATCCCATAGTCCTTTTCATTTTCCTTTCCTCTATCCTTCATCGATACTCCTACATACTTACATCCTTCTTTCATATGTCCTTGGTCTTGGTTATCCCATTCATTTCATGTCCCACATTTCATCTATATTCTTCATATCATTATCCCTATTTCATACCCTCCCTCCCATATCCCTTATTCATTCCACTTTCAGGCCTATGCTTGTGATCAATACTAGAGGTGCAACAACAAAATGTTCATACATGCTTTGGAAATACACATGCCTTCCCTTCCTCTATACAATAGCCTTCGCACTATCTTTCCATGTTCATGCATCCTTTCCCACCATATTTCCTTCCATATTTCCTATCCTTGGTATGGGGCATTTTTTAACTCCTTTGAAACATAGTCCTTGGCTCCCCATTTTCCTATACCACCCATTTTCCTATACCAAATCCTTCAGTTCCCCATATTCTTTCACCATTCTATCCCCACCATTCTCATCCATTTACCGTTCCTTGGATATCCCTTGTGAGTGGTCCCCATCTAGTCCTTTTCATCAATTCAATCAATTCATTTATCCTCTACTGTAATCATATTCCCTTCTTCTACTCTTTTCATACAAATCAATTTATTTCTTATCTCAGTATCTTTTTTCTTCTAACCCAATATTATCTACACTATTCAACTCATTCAATCAAGTTCTTCCATCATCTAATCACATCTTGTCCAAATTCTCTATTCATCATCTCTTCTCATGTGACGGAGCTTCAACCCATCAACTTGAGCTTATCAAAATAGGGACTACAAATAAAACTTACACAAATTTACACTAAGACTACATGATTTGAGAACCTTGTTCCTTCCACACAATTATTAATGAACAATCACAAACACTTCAATACAATACAATCAAACAATCAATTTTTGCCTTATAGGATGCATTCTTCCTACATAGGCTTCATAGATTCACCATCAGAATAAAGTTCATGGTAAGAACTATGGACTAAATGACTACTTGGTCATAAGGTCTTTTTTTGATTTTATCTTTGTGTGTCAGCAATAGCTTCCCCAAGTGTACCGTGATCTTCAATATCATGGTATCATGTAAACTACTTAACCTAATTACACGGGTTATTTTGTGATATGATATGTTTTCATGATTCTTCAGCATATCTATGTTGGTTTTAAGATATGGTTATGCAATGCTCACTGGGGAAATGGGTTAACACAATTTCCACCAAGATCCCTGAAAAGACTCTGGGTGTACCCAAACCTTTCTAGTGTGTATCTATCATTTGTTCCATCATAGCTACAAATTTTACATTGTATTTTAAGAGTCTAGTAAGAGTCTAGTTCATGCAATGAAACCTTGACATATATTATACTACAACATTTGATGCATAAATCCTCTTGCAATATCAAACTAGGGTGTGCTCTCTCATATGAACACAATTGAATCCCAATAATTCATGTAGTTAGATGCATTTAGATTCATTACCTAGTTATATCATTATCCAATTCACCATGCTTCATTCCAGTCTTACTGACAAGTCATGCAAGGTCATCTTTTAAGCCATTTTATCTCCCCTTTCTTTCCTATGTCTATTTTCAAGAAAATGGGGCAAAATATATTCCTCTTTCACCCCATTTCCTTGAGGGGGCACCCTCCTCTCACATCATCATTACAACGCAACTCCTAGGACTTCTCTCCTCTCTAGGGAAACCTATATTTATTTTCTTTGATATAATGTTGTCCTGACATCACATCAAAGAAGGGAAAAATGTAGATGCTTAAAATTATCCCAAAACACTATATTAATTTATTAATATTTCCTTTGACATTGTAATTAATTATTTATTAATTAATTATATTTGTCATATTCTTCTACTTATTTAATTAATTTTTTAAAATTAAATAGGTTCACTTCCCTAATGTATTTAAATTTAATTTGAACACTTCCCCCTGATGTGTTAAATTTATTTAATACACAGTGCTCCATAAATCCCCTTTTAAATAAATTCCAATTTATTTAATTTCCCTCCACTTTATTAAATTCTATAATCCTATGATTAAATTAAATCCTATTCAATTTAATCTTAATCTCACCTAAAACCTAGCCTACCACCCATCACTCTCATCCTTCTAAGCCTACCCACTAGTCAATTCCACTTTATTATCCTAAATACCCTCTTCAATAGCTTTTAACCCCAAGTGTGAGCAACTCAAAGCCTAATAAGTCCCCCTTTCATTAATTCCTCCAAAAAGCCTCTTACACCGTTGTCCTCCTTTCCTTTCCCCAAGGTTACTCACACATGTATGAGCACACCTTGAGCCATCTTAATCATAAAAGACTTATGTTGACCTTTGCATGGCTTGTCCCCTTAGCCCATGTGTCTCCCTTATGACACCTATGTGGATGCCACATAGATGCCACCTCCTCAAGGTCTCCCTCAAGCCTATAAATAGAGCCCTTTTCTCAAGCATTTTTCATCCCTTCATTGTATTGTTATCATGCTAGTATAGTATTAGAGCTTTCTTAGAGATTTTTATGCTTAGAGCTAACCTTTGGTAGTTGTTAGTATGCATTGTTTCAATTCCTAGTTCTTCTACTTTTTAATGGTAGCATATCATTGTTAGTTTACTTCATTGCATCCAATTTCCAAATTCACATCCTTTAGAATCGTTTGAGGTTGGCTTACTCATAGCCATTTCTTGAAGGTACTCTACAAAAATTTTACTATATATTCATTATTTACATTCTTGCATTTATTCAAATTGTTTTGAAGGGATTCAATCATAGTTGTGTTTGAGGAGAGCACATCCACATTAGTCCATCTTGAGCACACCAACAAGGCCTCTTGCTGGCACCCTTATTGAGTTGCTCTGAGGTTGCATGGGGACTCTTGTCTTTCGGTTGCATTAGTTTATAAAACTCGACTAGATTAGTTGTATTTTGATTTACTTGAATCTTTATATACATGTACAACTAACGTTTACTTGTTTACGCTTGCTCCTGACAAATTGAGTTTTCTCGTATACAATATCAATATGATTTCCAAATTGTTCAAGAAATAAATCAAAAAATTCTTGCCAACTTAATATAGATTTATTTGGGAGACCTTATACCATTCAGCGACATCATTAGTTAATTATTGGATAAATAATTTCATAAAAACATCTTCATTATGTTCCTCAAATTCTTCAACAATATTTTTCAAATTAATCACACATGTTTTAGTAGAATGATTTATTTCTCCAAAAGATTTAGGTATGACAGTCCCCAAATCATTTGATATGGAATTTGGATATCCAACTATCCCAATGAAGTCTAATTGTTTATATCTCTCAATTATCATGGGAGGCCTCACTCCTTGATGGTGACAATTTTGCCCTCTTTGATTATTCATGTTATTTCGATTGTTATTATTGTTTTTCTCCAATTTCCATCAATTCTATCCCTTTTATTTTTGTTTTGATCAAGAGCATGAAATGTCTCTCCATTCTTATTATATAGAGGATTCTTATGTATAGTACTAAATGAAGACTCTCTGTTTTTATGAGGAGGGTTATATTTAGATGACTTTCCTTTTTCTCTTGTTCATTTTGAATCCACAATTTCATCTCTTTTGAGACCTACCTTTTCCTAGTTAACTAGGGACCTTCCTAAGAGCTTTTGTTGCTTTATCTAGACACAGACATAATTTGGACAGCCTTTGTGAGCTTTTGCAAATATTCATCATCGTCTCCTTCTTAAGTTTCATCATCTACTTGATGAGTTTTGGGTTGTTCTTGATTAAGGATGAACCAATGTTGTGAAATGGATTTTCCTCTCCTTGTTCATCATTATCTTAGTTATCAACATAAAACTCCTTTTCTCTGTCAACAAACTTCTTATATCCTATGAATGACATGTCAACAATATGTTTGTCCTTTCTATTCCTTTTCTTTGAAGTGTATTCAAGATATTCTGTTATGGAATGAAATGATCTTCTTCCCTACATAAATTTCTGGGATAAATGTCTATTACTCTTCTTCTTTTTAACCACTAAGAGTTGATCATTCATGAACACATGTATTCACGAATTATAAATAGATTTGCCACCTCTCCCGAATATCAATTATTGGATCTTTTGGGTTCTCCCATCTAATAGAATGCACTTTTGAATAGTAATGATGTTCACCTATTCTCTTTTGGTCTATGAAACTGAAAGATCTGGGTAACTACACAATAGAATTGTGAGCAACTCTCCACACTTCAAGCTCTATAGACCTAGACGATTGTACCTTTTATTTTAACCCCTAAAATGAATTGAAAACAATTATTGCAGACTTTATAATGATACTCTTGAGTGGGCAAGTATTCTCTCAAGGAGAAATCACATTTTGAAAGGGCTTTAAGTATGAATAAGTGATGGGTGAAGATAGGTATGTATGCAAATGAGTAAGAAAAAGAATATTAGCTTCCACGAAACTATACTTTTCTTTAGAAAAAAAAAAGATCAGTCTTTTTTTGATGGGAGAATAGAGTCAATTTTAATATTTACTGCAAAATTCAAATTACATGGAGATTGACGCGCTACCATCAATTGTTGGACATAGAACTCAAAGTCCTAAAGCCCTAGTTAATTAAGTTTAATTTCAATAAGATGAAGACCAATTACACAAAATAATTAGACAAGTTTTTCTTATCAAGGATTTTCCCTGATTTCAATCTATCAACAACAATATAAATCCAAGAAGACCAACTAGTAGAGTATAATTGGGTTGTGACTGGTTGCAATGGCTACCCTATATTGCATGTATATATTTCAGTAAAAGTACCTTTTTATATATCTATATTATTTTTCTCTATATCCCTATAAGGTCTTTGGTACCCTTTCTTATAAAAAATGAAAGGGTGCAAAAAGCTTCAAGCCTTTACAAAAGAAACTAACTAATAATTAATTGCAACCATTCACCAAAATTTACAATCACAAAGCTTTAAAGAAGCTTAAGATAAAACTATAATTCTTGCATCATATCCAAAATTTCTTCAAAATGCCTTATCCCACCAAGGACATCGAACTCATCCAAGATAGCACAGACCTCATCTTTTTCTTCTTCAAGCTCCAACTCATGAGTGTCACTTACATAATTGGCATATCTTGTTTGTAGTTCTTAGGCAGTCATGTACATGTTATTTAGGATGCCCAAGTGATCTTCCTAGGCTGGTGATAAGTTAAGTTACATGACTAGCTTTAGATTATCTTCTTCATTATAAGTCCAAATGGGTAATCCCATAGAGGAGAATTGTTAGACCTACACTAACACATAACATAAAAAATCTTGCACAACAAGAATGTTACAGGTGCATCATCCTTATAATGTCCTTTTAAGCAATGGTCAGGTGATGCATTAAATTCAACCAACTATTCACATGCACACACATAAAGAAATTATCACATCTATTTTAGTGTTAATTTAAGTCAAAAAAAAAGATACTTAGCCTTTTAATATGCATTTCTTTCCATAGTACCAAATAAATATTCCTTCAAAATATCAATTTTCATAATTGTGGTCCCAAAGATTTCACCTCACGTGAAATCACAAAATCAACATGTTAGGAAGTCACAAGCTGTGAAATGGTGAAATTAGACACAAGAATCCATATTTGATGGAAATTGTGATATCGGAATCAACAAATCCCTTTCGACATGAAATTGCAAAATCAAATGACTAATTGTCTACACCAAGGAAAATCAAAGAACTGACATTCATGGCTTAGCGAAATCACGAAATCAAAGAAGCCATGTCACTTTGTTTCCAAAATCATGAAATCAAGATCTCTATTTTACTGCATAGCTAAAACTCCAAAAAATTATTAAATCACATCTTTGAACTTCCAAAGCATGAAAATGAGGAATGATTTTCTTATGGAGAACAATTTTTTTGAAGCTCCATCAAGTTGATTTATTAAATCAAACATTAATGAGGAGACTAGTTACAACAAATACAACCACTGCGATGACATTGCTCTTTATACAATAGGGTATTCCTAATAAAGAAAAAAACATGAAAATATTAAGGCAAAATATATAGTCAAACATTGGAAGAAAAACATGCACAAAAGGAATCCTGAGGAAACTAGGAAGAAGGAAACTAGACTAGGAAACAAGAGGCTCATCAAAGAGACATCCACAACCTTGCACAAGAAATCAAGTAGGTCTCATTCCTCTTTGTCTTTCATACTAAAATTTTATACGAAGCAATTTAAGGGAATGGTCACGAATGTGTCTTAAGAATGAAGCGACTACTTGTCTTTATTTACAACTGATATTTCTAGTTTTGGATTGACATGATGACTTTCTTTGAGTGAACATATTTTTCCATATTTTGTATTTAGCTTTGGATACTTGAGTGTGGGAATTTAATGTTAGGAGTTGAATCCCCTTGATAAGGGTGGACAATAGTGTTTCATCCTCGAAGTTCAACCTAGGTGATGCTTGGAAGTGATTAGTTATTCAAATCAAATCCGAGAATTCAATTCATAGCATCATTTAAATATTTTTTAGTCTTCTAGAATAAATGTGTAGGTATATAGCATAAATTCATAGTTATATTGCACATATGTGCAAACCTACAAACTCCCAATTGTTAGCCATCTGCTAGCTTGTCTGAATAAGTATGCAATTTTGCTTTTCATATGTGTTGATTTAACCTATGCATCATTTTGCTTAATGTATACATGCTTCTACCTTACATATGTATCACTTTAATAAATGCAATATTTTTCTTTTTTCATATGCACAACTTTTTTGGAGCAATGCACAAAACTGGTTTAAAATGCAAATGCATAGTTATATTGAACAACTGCACCTCTATTTAATGTATGCATAGTTATAAAAAAAGTGCAACAATAGAGGGTATATGCGCATGATTAATGAACATATGTGCATATTGATGTTTTGGTCATTGATCAAGTTGGATTTTGGTATGTTCATGTTACTCTACAATTTGTCCAAGCCATGTTATTTTGTGGTGTAACCATTGTTTTTTATTTTGAGGCATGCTTGTATTTTTGTTTTCTTGAGTAGGGTAGAAATCCAAGGTGAGTGGCTTACCATAGGTGTTGGGGCCCTAAAGTGGCTACCAAGGATTCTATGTTTGGAGGCCAAAGCCCTATGTAGGTTGGTTCCCCTTGTGAGTTAATTAATAAGTGATAATATACTAATAAATGAACTTATGGTTTGGTTTGGGTTTCACACTAAACATGATAATTATGGATGTAATGTTGGTGTACTTAGGGTAGGGACATCCTG
This sequence comes from Cupressus sempervirens, assembly GCA_028749045.1. NCBI lineage: Eukaryota > Viridiplantae > Streptophyta > Pinopsida > Cupressales > Cupressaceae > Cupressus > Cupressus sempervirens. The sequence continues at coordinate 605,110,064 of CM053785.1, forward strand.
TGTATCTTCTAGGTCCCTAGCCAAGGTGTTGATCCCAATATTACTTGGTTATGCCTATCCAAGTTAGAGTATTTAGGGAAAAAGGTATTTTGTGTAGAAAGACACTCTTAATCATAGGTGGCTAAATTCAAACACCTTAGGAAGGTACAATTACACTCACCTAGATGTGGTTACAACCCTTCACTCATGCCTTTTCTCTTGGTGGTATTTTGGTGATCTTTTGTCTTTCACCCTTGCATTTTTTTGTTTCTTTTTCCTTGGGGTCAAACCTTAGTTCTATCTTGTCCCTAAATGGATCGTGGTTTTGTCTCCTAGCTCAGGAGGTGGTTCCTTAGGGTGCACATGGTTGGGTGGCAAAACTTTTGAGGCTTGTACGTGGTTCAAAGTTGGAGTTTTCTATGATGCTTGTGAAGATACTTATGAAGATGCTTGAAGTTGTTTCTAAATTATTATGTACATGATGTATTTTGTATTGATGCAAAGTGTATACCCTAAAGATGATCTTATTGTTGTATTCAAAATCAATGTAAAAGGGGTGGGTAGATAGTAAAGAAGGGTTTTTGGGAACTAATGATGTGTAAAGACATGGTTTTTATCTCCTTCTCTTGAAAACTTATTAATGGTAAATTTTGTGGTTATTCTTTTTGAAAATTTGAAAGCTATCATGTATCAAGTGTTTATTAAGAAATATGTTGTACCTTTGTACTATAATCTTTTCTTTATAAAGTGTAATTATGTTATGTAAATATTGTAATTTGTGATTATATCTTAGAGGTAGGATTTTCTTAGATTAGTCAAGCTTAAATACTTTAAGGTAATAAACCTAGGAACTTAGTTGTTAGGGAACCTATTGGGACAAATGAATTTTTATTTTTTTTAAATTGTTATCGAACTCAGTAAGCTTAGACCTACTCCTTGCGTGACATTAAAATTTGGTTTAGGGTTGTGGGGTTTAAGGAATTGGTTGAAGATTGGTAGCTTTCTACTTCATAATGGGAAGGTAGCAAAGCTTTTAATTTCTTTGAAAAAATGTAATTCTTGAAGGAGCATCTTAAACAATGGAATAAAGTAGTGTCCAAAAATACTTTTGTGGAAAAGGAAAGAGTAGAAGGTGGGTTAAATTATCTAAATGAGAAAAATATCAAGGATGACATGCCTTTCTTTGACTTTGATCTTGATTAAAGATTAAGCGATAACAAAACTTTTGGAGGCAAAAATCTTGAAAAATCTGGCTACACGATGGGGACGAAATCAAAAATTATTTCATGACTTTGTTAAAGTTAGACACTCGATAACCACCATTTTCTCCATCAAAGATTCAAGAGTGTCTATGATAACAAACTTTAGGGCTATTAAGAAAGAGGGTGTTCCTTTCCTTTAGGAGGGCTATAAGCAAATGTGGATGATCACCAAGATCCACATGATGTATAAAACCTCTTAACCTCATGTGTCAATGAGTCCCAAATTAAAATTTTGGCAGATAAAGTTACTATAGAAGAAGTTAAAACTGTTATTTTTAACATGGGTGGGGATAAGGCTCCAGACTTGAATGGATATCCTGCCATGTTTCTTCAAAAACTGTGGAGTCTTTTTGCACAAGAAATTTGGGAAGGGGTTAAGGAGTAGAGGTGTGGGGGCTTTATCCTTAAGGATTTGAATAACATTTTTATAGCTTTGATTCCTAAGAAGAAAAAATAACTTTCCTTTGAAGACTTTAGGCCTATTTCTCTATGCAACACTATTTACAAGGTGATATATGAAGTTATTTCAAAAAGGTTAAAACTAGTGCTACACTTTGTTATTTCAAAAAGGTTAAAACTAGTGCTACACTTTGTTATTTCAAAGGAACAAAGTGGTTTTTCTCTAAATAGATCTATCTTTGAAGGGGTGATAGCTGCACATGAAACTTTTCACTCCATCTAACAAGATAGAACTGAAAGAAAGTTGGTCAAGCTAGATATTAAAAGGGCTTATGATGAGGTGAATCATAGCTTCTTATTTGCAATTGTACATAAGATAGGATTTAACCCAACATGGATTAGATAGATTGAATCATATATCAACATACCTAGGCTCTATATTTTAATTAATGGTAGACCCCAAGGTTTCTTTGAAGGAAAAAATGGTATTAGATAAGGTGACCCTCTCTCGTCCTTTTTATTTATTATCATGGTTGAAGCTCTAGACCATTTGGTCTCTCACAAGAAAAATCTAGGGAATTGGAAGGACATCAAAGTATCTTTAAATATAGAACAAATTATTAGAAAGTAAAGTCCACCAAGATAACTAACAGGTGGGCAGGGGGAAGGGGGGTGAATCAGCTATGCATTTAAAACAACTCTTAATATATTTATTAATTATGAAACATGTAAATAGTAGATGTAACAACCATAGAAAGATAACCATACATAACAACACCAGATATGTTAACTAGGGAAACCCCTTATCAGAGGGGAAACTCCGGTGGGGATGGTACCCACAAGATGATGTAATAATATAAAAGTTCCTTGTGAAAGGGTAGACCCTGTTAAGAGCCAATGAAATATGATTAGTACATATTATTGCCTATTAGGAGACTTTGAATCCCTATTAGGAAATTTCAACCCTACTAGGAGTCAAAAGGAGGACAATTGAACCTTCTATCCAAATAGCCTCACTACTATTCCATCTAAATAATACAAGTATGAAATAACAATTGCCTAACCATCAACCTATGTTTCCAAAATAGTTCCCTTTTAGTTCATTTTGTATCAACCACACCAATCTTTGCATTGATCTTCACAAGTTCACATAGCAAGCTCATACAATGCATATTACAAAGATATGACTGCATACCACACTTTGCATCCAAGGAAAAAATCTTTCCTTCATACCAATTCCTAAAGAATAAGTATCGAGTCATCCTCGTAGCTTTCCCAATTCACAATAATAATATAGGACCATATTAAGATATTACAATACATGTTACATGATAATTTTACACTTCATCCAAGGTTACAATCAAACAGACAACTCACCGTCTTCATAAATTTCCACTCGATGATATTTTGATTATGCCTTCTGAACCTAGGCATGTCTAACATGTCTTCAACATCTATCTTAGTTTTCTCAAGCCAATTCCATCTTTGTGAGGAGATAGAATTAAAAGAATAATACCCACTTTCCAAAAGTGTTTTCTGAAGACTGCCTTCACTAAAATCGTCATAACTTTGTCCAGTCATCAAATTTACGTACACACTCTTAGCTATAGCATCTAGACATAATATAGAACATAACCTCAAGTGTGCATAAGTTGATCTTATTTCCTTGAACTATTCCAAACACTTCTACCTCCCTAATTTTGTTAGTCTCCACAGAATAACTAGTATGATTACATCAATGACAAATAATGTCATGAAACACATAAGCATTGAATCATGTCTTCAAAAATGATAATATGCCCCCCCATAGGAATACCATCATCATTCATGCTAACAATCTCCCCCTTTGGCATTGATGACAACATTGATTAAAAAACATTCTAAGTTCTAAGAATATCAAATATACTTCTTCCTCGTCTGCCTTTTCTACCCCATTCATGTTGCTTATAAATGTCATATCATACAACAAATAGATTCATATGCACATGTCTCCTATTAATCCTAAAATAACTTTGATAACATAATGGTCTGGACTGTTGATCCTACGGATCTAGTAATCCATTAATATCTTTTGTATGGATTTGACCTATTAAATGCCTTATGATATTTACCTAATCGACGTCCCTCTTATAGCATTTGTTATTGTTCTAATTGTCATATTTAGTGTTAGTACATTTACTAACTAAATATGTTTAGATGAGACGTCGATATGGGCTAACTTATCCTTCGATTCGTAGGGTCGACCTAGGAAGAGTTATGTCCTTTCTTAAGACATGACTCTTGGGTGCCCTATATATATGAGATAGGGATGTTGATAAAGGACATACAATAACAAGAATTTTGTTCCTTTAGCATTCTCTACCTCATTCAAATTTGTCGTAGAATATATGTTATTGTAGAATTATTATCTCAATAAGAAGGACTAATATATCATCCTTAATTGATCAAGTTCATCTTCAGCACTAGAAAGGTTTTATATTAGATTGTTTTTGTTAGTGTAGTATTTTGTTTTTCCTATTTTGCTAAGTTTTTCCTACACTTTTAATAATCTCACTTAGGTTAATAAAGCATATCTTATTAGGTGAATGGTTGTGAGGTGTCACCTTCCTACATGTGAGCATCCATTAGCTATCTTGGGAACATACTTTGCTATCTTTAGTCCGATAGATGGTTGCTCCTCATTGGTTGGTGTTGCCACCTCCTCCCTCTTCCTAGCCTATATAAGCATGCTACTTGGCTTGTATTTGTATCTCTTGTTTTTGCATCCTCTTAATGCTATTTTGCTTCCAGCATTTGCATTACTCTCTTGGAGACTAACTCCATGATGCTATTTTGATTTTGTATCATTTGCATTCATAGTTTAGATATTTACTCTTTGCACTAGTTTTCTGAGTTATTAATCTTTTCAGATTCTAACATGGTATCAGAGCTTTTCTATGTGCAAGAGTAGATTTTAGTTTCCTTATTTGAGAGATTCGGGGGGGGCTAATAAACTTTTTTGTAGTTTTTTGAAAAATGAAGTATGCTCTTCTCTTGCATCTTTGGATGATCCTGAGAATCAAAAAAGTTTTGACAAAAACAATTTTTCTCGAGGGTTTCAATCTCAAATCTGACAACCAACTTGCATATTTGGAGTTTTCAATCAGTATTGCAAGTTCCAGCATACCATTGATGGACTTAGGAAGCTGATCCAGCATTTGCATGTCATATTTTGGTTGCTAGGGTTGTTTTTTGATTTTTGAAGCCATTTTTTAATATTAGAGGCATTTAATTTACACTACAGCAACATCTTTTGTACATCAGAAAGAAAAATGCTTTCTGGGTTTTGTTTGCAGCCCCAAAAAACCATCTAGGTATCTTTTAGATTTTGCATGCAAGCTGTATATTTTGCAGAATCGAGCATGCAAAGCTACAGCCATACCCATCTCTGTTGGCAGTCGCAGATTTGAATGCAGTTTTCAAATGTCTCATGCTTGCTCATACGAACTCCGATTTTGATGATTCTTGTTATGAACTTGGCTATTTTTTTGTGCTCTATCCACTAGTGGAGTGTTTTTTTTTTTTTCATGCATGAATTCTTCAGAAATTACAGATTCTTAGCCGTGACTGTGCACAATTCTCGTTTTGGAAACTTCGGAGGATCATAACTTTCTCATACGACCTCGTATCGAGGTGATTCTTTTTTTGAAAGTGCATGATTTTTCGAGTAGATTGCAGTGGTGCTATTTTTTCCTTAATTATTGTGCCCAAGTTTGACTTTTAGCATATGCTCTTCATGAGGAGGCCCTGTTGGTTTTTTTGTCGTAACTTAAGTTTACGAACATAGTTTTTTGATCTAAAAAATGCATCAAAAAGCTGGTTTCGAGACGGAGATGATGGTGCAAGTGTTTTTCATTTTTGCTACAATCTGGTTGCTTGTTTTGGCAGTCAAAGCCAGATGTTCTATTTTGCCTTCTGGGAGCCATATCTCGCTCATTCAAACTCTTTTCTGGGCTCGCCAGATATCATTGGAAAGCTGGTTCTATGAGTTATTTAGTTGCAGAGGTCTTTTATCCAGATTCTGCTCCAGGTTCTTTCTCCTTCGAGTTTTTCACTTTCGCACTTTGGGGGATTACTTGGATTCTATAGGTCCTGGAATCTCTTATTCTGTTCTTTTGGCTCACTCTTCTTTATGACTTATGAGCATTGTATGCTTCTATTCTGTTGCATTCCTTTTTCTGTAAACGCACTGAGATAAAGTGTCTGCTTTTGCATATCTGGGATCTTGTACACCTTGTGTTTGTTTGTACTCACACTCAGTTATAAAGTGCCATGGGAGGTCATGATGTTTTTCCATTTTGTGCTCATCCACCTTTGTTAAGTGGATTTTTCTTCCACGACATTAGCCCATGCAGTGTGTCGGTGACACCGCCCTTTATCCTGTGCTTGTTCTTCTATTGCACTATTGGTGTTCCTGATTCTTCTTCTTGCAGATGTTTTTGGCATTGCATTTCAGTATTCCTGTCACCCCTCTCCATGTTCAGCATTATGGGGGGGGGGGGGGGGGGGGGGGGGGTCACCTGTTGGCTTGATTGCTTCTTTGGTTCGATTGAGTGATCTACATATTCAGTTTTTGTTCCTATGTACTAGGCAGATGCAGTGGCTAGGCACCTATGCATTTCGATGAGATGGTTCATCTACTATATAGACACTCATTCATTCCTACCTTTGGAGGTCACCTCTTCGATTGATCAGTTCTTCAGACTTTGTCTTCTCTACCTGGTCATGCACTATTTCAGTAGGGGTTCCAATAGTTTCTTCTAACAGTGTTTGCAGCTTCATGCTCTTTTTTGTTCCTCTCTTTGGGACATTTCCTAGATTGGAGGCTTAGTTTCCTTCATCTAGTTCTTTTTCTTGTATTGGGTACCTGATCAGGCCTTGTTGCCGGGACCCATTTCCCTGCTTTCATAGCTTTGCTAGGTTAGCATCCACCTAAGCTTCGCTTATGGGGGGGTGTTAGTGTAGTATTTTGTTTTTCCTATTTTGCTAGGTTTCTCTTACACTTTTAATAATCTCGCTTAGGTTAATAAAGCATGTCTTATTAGGTGAATGGTTGTGAGGTGTCACCTTCCTACATGTGAGCATCCATTAGCTATCTTGGGAAGATACTTTGCTATCTTTAGTCCGATAGATGGTTGCTCCTCATTGGTTGGTGTTGCCAACTCCTCCCTCTTCCTAGCCTATACAAGCATGCTACCTGGCTTGTATTTGTATCTCTTGTTTTTGCATCCTCTTAATGCTATTTTGCTTCCAGCATTTGCATTACTCTCTTGGAGACTAACTCTATGATGCTATTTTGATTTTGTATCATTTGCATTCATAGTTTAGATATTTACTCTTTGCACTAGTTTTCTGATTTATTAATCCTTTCATATTCTAACAGTTTTAGTAGAGTTTGTAGAAACTTTACATGGTATTAGATCTTTGGTAGTCAAACCTAGGCTCTACAAATTAAATGATTAGACTTAGTATATCTAGCATAATTCTGCTATCTTCAATGGCATACACAGTCAGACCTAAGGATAGGTTTGATGGGAAAGAACACTTTGATGCTCAAAAATTTAGAATCATGATGATTCTTGAAGAAAATGATGTGAAACAGTTTGTTGATAAAGCATCCAAGCTACCTAATACTGAACTTAATAAAACTATCTGGAGTAAAAGAAATAGGAAAGTCATGTAGATCATATTAGATGGAGTAAATAAAATTAAATAGTACCCATGCTAACAAAACATCAAACAACATTTAACATGATGAATGCATTATTGAATTCATACGGGGTTAACAATGCAACTAGAGTCCTCACACTAAAAAGGAAACTAAATCATATATCGCTAAAGAAGGGAGAATCAATGAATTCTTACATCCTAAGGGTTGCCAGTCTAAGAGATGAACTTGCAAGTATATGAACCATAATTGATGACAAAGAATTAACACTAATGGCTATAGATGGATTACCAGATTCGTGAAAAACATTCGTACGAGGAGTAAGTGCTAGAGACAATCTTCCTAACTTTAATAGACTTAAAAGAGATTGCCTTTAGAAACAATCCAGAAAACTTAAGAAAGGGGGAAAGTTGAAAACTGAAGACGAAGAACTTCATGTTCTTAACACAATTTCATATAAAGGTAAGAAGTAGCACTTCAAGAAGAAGAAGATCAATCAAAAAAATGACAAACCTAGGAAAGATGTATCCAAATAAAATGCTTCAAATGCACAAAATTTGGACACTACAGATCTAATTGCCCTAAGAATTCTAAACAATAAGTAAACTATACAAACATTACTAGGAAAGAAGATAACTATGATCTTGAGAATCGTGTATTGTATTTGCCACTATCAATGAAGTCTCAAGTAAGCCATGGGTGATTGATAGTGGATCATCTCGACATATTACAGGATACAAAGAAGCACTAGACTCTATATTAAAAAAAAAGTTAATGGCGAAGTCACCATCGATGATAATTCAACACATTCCGTCAAAGGAATTGGAAATTACACCTTGAAACTAAAGTTGAGTAGTCCTCTTCATCTCAAAGGAGTACTCTATGTACCAGGAATAAAAAGGAATATAATCTTAGTTACAACACTTGAAGATGATGGACATAATTTTGCATTCATGGATGGTAAAGTAATGACCTGGGCTAAGAACTCCTCATTTAAAAAAGAAAAATTGATTAGTCAAAGAAAGGGGTACTTGTATGAATTAAATTTAGAACCTAGTCAACCTATGCAAGCCTTAATTCATGAAGCTGCTAATATAAATGAAATATGGCATAGAAGGTTAGGACATCTAAATTTAAAAACCTTATCAACTATGGAGAAGATAGTTACAAGTTTACCTAAACTGAATAAAGATCACTCAAGCATATGCAAAGGATGTGCTCTGGGTAAGAACACCAAAAGTCCATTTCATGATAGCACTAGAAAAACTAACAATGTTTTGGAATTAATCCACTCAGATTTATGTGGACCTATGTATATTCCTTCTCTTGGAGGATTCTGGTACTATATACTTTTTATAGATGACTTCTTTAGAAAAACTTAGATTTACTTCTTAAAATGTAAAGAATTAGAAGAAACCCTTAAGATATTTAAAGAATTTAAAACCTTAACTGAAAACTTATCAGGACATAAAATTAAAACTCTTAGGATTGATAATGGAGGGGAATATACCTTAGATTTGTTTAAAGAGTTTTGTAAAGAAACATGAATTAAGAGGGAGTATATCATGGCTTATAACCCACAACAAAATAGGGTAGCATAAAGGAAGAATAAGACAATTATAGAAGCTGCAAGAGCTATGATATTTGATAAAAATCTAGAATATTATCTTTGGGTAGAAGCCTCTTATACTATTGTCTATATTCAAAACAAAAGTCCTCACTCCTATCTTAGAGATAAAACTCCTAATGAAGTTTTACTAAGGCTAAACCTAATATAAGTCATCTTAGGATTTTTGGGTTCCCAGTATATATACATGTTCCAAAAGAAAAGAGAACTAAGTTAGAACCCTCTAGGAGGAAAGGTATTTTTGTAGGGTATAGTGAAACATCTAAAGCATATAGGATTTTCATACTTGGTCAGAAAAATGTTGAACTTAGTAGGGTTATAATTTTTGAAGAAGATCTAGATTTAGCAAGATTTAGCATTCAAAAGAGCCCTTAGTTCTAGAGATCCCTCTCCCTTACCTAGTTTTGAAGAAAATACTAAATCTGAGTTTCAGAGGGAGAACATTGAAGAAATTGAAGATGAAATTCAAAATCTCAATCTTAAAGAAACTCAAAATTCTAAGAAAAGACCACTTTGGGCCATTTAGATAGTAGAGGAAGCACAAGATTTTGATGCACCATCTAGAACCTTCAAATAAAGAAAAGACCCTAAATATTTTCTAGTTATGCAACAAACATGAATGATTTGTCTAAATCAAAACCAACCAATGTTTTAGATTCTATTAAACATACAACTTGGAAGGATGCCATGACGGAAGAATACCAATCCATTATGAAGAATGATGTTTGGGAAATTGTTCCAAGACTTGAAGGAAAATATGTTGTTTCTTCTAAGTGGATATTTAAAATCAAGCATGTTGTTGATGGTAGCATTGAAAATCATAAAGCCAGATTCATAGCCAGGGGATTCTCTTAGAAAGACGAGATTGATTATGAAGAAATCTTTGCTTATGTTGCTAGATACACCTTTGTAAGAGCATTCCTAGCTATTATAGCATCAAAGGATGGAAAGTTCATCAGATGGATGTAAAAACAATATTTTTGAATAGAAAGATTGCAAAAGAGGTATATCTAGACCAACCTAAAGGATTTGAAACTCATAACCCTAAAAATTTTGTTTGCAGGCTCAAAAAAGCTCTTTATGGGCTTAAACAGGCTCCAAGGGCATGGAATGAATGAATTGATAAGAATCTCACTGGCTTAGGATTCTCTAAGAATGAAGCTAATCCAAATCTATATTATAAAAGGGATGAAGATGATATGGAAATTTTGATATTGTATGTTGATGAGTGATGATCATCTCATAGATCAATGCAAGAAAGATCTAATCAGAGAATTTGAGATGAAAGATTTGGGACTCCTTCATTACTTCCTAGGACTGGAAGTATGGTAGAATTCTGACATCATCATACTTAATCAAGGAAAGTATACATTAGACATCTTGAAGAGATTTGGAATGTGGAATTGTAGACCTATGTCTTCTCCCATGGAGACTAATCTACATAAACTTAAGGAACAAGAAGCAAAATCACCTTCCATATATTCTACTCTTTATAGGCAAATGGTTGGGTCCCTTACGTACTAGATAAATACAAGACCTGATATTTGCTATGTTGTTAATGCATTAAGTCTATTTATGTGTGAGCCAAAGGAGATTCACCTAGTTGCAGTCAAACACATTATGAGATACTTACAAGGCACTCTTAACCTTGGGCTCAAGTATGAGAAAGTTGAATTGGACCTACATGGATACATAGACTCAGATTGGGCTGGAAGTGTTACTGACTGGAAAAGCACTTTAGGATGTTGTTTTAGTTTAGGCTTAGCGATGATATCATGGATATGTAGAAAGCAGTCTTCAACAACACAAATTTCCAAAGAAGCCTAATACATTGCAGCAACGATGGCCTCTTGGGAAGCAGTTTGGCTTAGAAAGTTACTTGTGGGATTATTTGGTCAAGCCATGAATCCTACAATTATTCATTGTGATAATCAGAGTTTAATCAAGCTTTTTGTGAATCTAGTTTTTCATGATAGGTCCAAGCATATTGAAATTTCTTACCATTATGTAAGAGATATTGTAGATATTGTAGATAGGAATACTGTAAAATTATAATACATTTATACTTTAGATCATATAATAATTATTCTTACCAAACTTCTTTCTCGAGTGAAGATAGATCACTTCAAGAAAAGACTTGGTTTGGTTGATTTGTAATTCACTTGTATTCTTTAAATTATTATTATTGTCAAGCTATTGACTGTTATGGGCTCCACCATTTGTATTCATTATTTAAGAGGTGATGATCTCTAAGATAATGAACACTTGTATAAAAGATATTATGAGAGATGATGATCTCTTATATAATGTGTTGAATAGTAGAGAACTACTATCAGATCTATATGAGTTCAAGATCATTTGTGACATAGACATTTCTATGCCTTTGAGTCACAACTTGGATAAAGGAAGAATTTATTCTTTAGATTTTATCCTATGTTCTAGTCAATCTTAACTCAGGATCATGTTGTGATATAGGATTGCCAGTACCTATGAGTCACAACTTGGATAAATGAAGAATTTAATAATTCTTTAGATTTTATCCTATGTGTTGTATTCCATGCAATACTTTCATCACTAGTATAAGTGATAAGTCATATCATAAGATGGTAATATGATATTGTATCATGTGTTCAATGATACCACATGCTTAGAGGATTTAGATAGATATAGAGTATCAATCTATGCTTATTCATCATAATTGATGTTGCTAGATATGATTATCTCTCATTATGATTATCAAGTTAAGAGGGAGTGTTAATCCTAAAATAACTCTGATAACATAATGGTCTGGATTGTTGAACCTACAGATCTAGAAATGCATTAATATCCTTTGTATGGATTTAACATATTAAATGTCTTATGATATTTACCTAATCAACATCCCTCTTAGAGAATTTTTTATTGTTCTAATTGTCATATTTAGTGTTAGTATATTTACTAACTAAATCTGTTTAGATGAGATGCTAATCTGGGCTAACTTATCCTTTGGTTTGTAGGGCCGACCTAGGAAGAGTTATCTCCTTTCTTAGGACATGACTCTTAGGTGTCCTATATATATGAGATAGGGATGTGGATAAAGGACACATAAGAACAATAAGTTTGTTCCTTTAACATTCTTTGCCTCATTAAAATTTGTAGCAGAATATATATTATTGTAGAATTATTATCTCAGTAAGAAGGACTAATATATCATCCTTAATTGATCAAGTTCATCTCCAACACTAGAAAGGTTTCATATCAGATTGCTTTTGTAGAATTTGCAAAAACTTTACATCTCCCCCAAAGGATATATAAAGTATAATGTTTTCAATGTACTCATCTCTCCCCACTTGACATTAATGACAAAGGTATCATTATGTAAATTCTTGAAGTTCAATCATTTCCACACAAAAAAAATTCAAGCTCCAGTGTCCAAAGACACTATTAAATGCCAATATCAAGAGTCTCAATGACTCAGCTCAAACATAGATACTCCCCCATAGGAGAAGCATTAAGCATCCAATTCAAATAATAATAGTGCTCTACTACTAACTAGATTGATGCAATCTCTGCATCAACTACTCAAAAGTAGGTTGGGAAATAACCTCAAGAATACCTCTCAAATACTCAAATGTATCTCAACCAAAGTTTTTGTGAATATATCTGCTATTTGCTCCTATGTGATAACATATTTCAATTTGATTTCTTTTTCTGCAACTTTTTCTCTCAAAAAGTGATACATATGCTTTGTCTTTGAATGTAATATTGGATTCTTTGACATATTTATAGTACTTGTATTATCACAAGCTCAGTGAACTCTTTCCCAACGTCTTTCAACATTTGCTTCATCCAAATAATTCGATTAAAATTATTTATTGTTGTTATATACTCTACTTCTATTGTGCTTTATGAAATTCAATCATGTTTCTTACTTAGTTAAGAAACCAATCTTCCTCCCACAAAGAATGCTTTGCCACTAGTGCTCTTTTTTTCATCTACACTTCCTTCCCAATCAACATCAATGCACATGCACACAAAGTGAAATCATGTGATCTATCATACCATAACCCACAATTAGGTGTGTCTTTCAAATATCTGAAAGAATCTTTTTACTATTGCATATTGTGTCTCTTTAGGATCTTCTTAAAATCTTGCCATAATTCTAACTACATTAGCTATATTAGGTCTAGTACGTGTCAAATATTGCAATCCTCCAATCATAGATGTGTACTTCTTTTGTTCAATACTAGGATATTCATCTTTTCTATACAGTTACAACCATTCACCATAGGTGTTCCAACAGGCTTACAACTTTTCAAGCCAAATATTTTTAACAAATCTTTAAGATACTTTTTTTGTGATATAAAAATTCCATCCTTCTTCTTTATAATCTACAATCCCAAGAAGTATTTTATCTCTCCAATCATACTTCATTTCTTCTGAAAATGCCTCACTTGCTTCATCATTACCTCAAAAAATAATATCATCCATAAATACTAAAATAATAAATAAACCTTTATCATTCTTTCTCAGATACAAGCTATGTCAAAATTTCCTTTTACAAATCCAAAATTTTCAAGTGTTTATCCAATCTTGTATACTAGGAGCTAGGTGCTTGTTTCAGTCCATATAATGCCTTTTTCAATTCTACAAACCATATCCTCTTTATTTGTTAAAGGAAAACCATTAGGTTGTTCAATGTATACTTCTTCTTCTAGTTCTCCATTTAGAAAAGCCAAATTTTCATCCATTGATAAACTTTAAAGTTCTTGTTAGCAGTGTATGCCAAAAACATTCTTGCTGCTTCTAATCTAGCAATAGGTGCAAAAGTTTCTTCAAAATCAATTCCTTGTTATTGTGAATATCCTTTGCATACCAATCTTACTTTGTTTCTCAAAAATTCACCTTGTTCATTTATCTTGTTTCTAAATACCCATTTAGTTCCAATTGCATTCTTGTCTTTAAATCTATAAACCAATTCCCAAGTGTTGTTCTTTTCAATCTGATCTAATTCTTCTTCCATAGCTTTTATCCAATAATCATCTTTACAAGATTCATCAACATTCTTAGGTTCAACTTGAGAAATTAAACATAGTTTTTCATGTACCTTGTTACTTGTTGTAACTCCTTTGTCCTTACTCCCAATGATTTGTTTGGCAGGGTGATTCTTTACCACATTTTTCTTAGGTGTCACTTCAATTTTTATTTCCACTCTAGGTTCATATCTAGGTTCTTCTCTCTATTTTTCTCTTTGTAATTTAGTTTGTAAATTAGTGTCAATTTCATAAAATAATTTACGCTCAACATTTTTCTTGTTAGTTATTTGATTAGTTTCCTCACTCCATACTGTAGAGGTATTGCCACCGCTATTCCATCCATCAGATGGTGCCCAGTGTTGTTTTACCCTCCCCGAGCCTCGGGTCAAAGGCTCACCACTGTCCCACCTGACTGATACTAGAACATAAGAACTTACTCGTATGCAATAAACAGAAGGGATGACACAGACTCTATACAAAGGATAAGAGTCTAATATAATATAAAGAGTGTACCAACAATAATCTATTTAGGGGCTCTTCTCCTTCCTCTCAGTCGATGCACCGTCAAACCTAACCTGGGAAATTAGAATTATAATCAAGTATCCTTTCTTCAATTCTAAACTTTTCATCAACTCTCACATTAGTGCTCTCAATAATAGTCTTTGATCTCTAATTAAAAGATCTATATGCTTTTCTTTTCAACGAGTATCTAAGAAACACTCCTTCATCACTTCATGAATCAAACTTTCCAATATCATCATATTTCTTAATATAGCATTTACTTCCAAAGATTCTAAAGTACTTCACAGTAGATGCATGTCCAAACCAAAGTTCATCACGGGTCTTACCAGTACCTTGTTTTATCTGCACTCTATTCATAGTACATGCTATTGTATTTATTGCTTCTCTCCAAAAAACATGTGATACATTATTTTCTAACATCATTACTCTTGTTGCTTTAGTCATTAATCTATTTCTCCTTTTTGTTATCCCATTTTGCTTTGGTGTCTTAGGGGCTAAAAGTTGTCTCTTTTTACCATTATATTCACAAAAATAGTTAAACTCATTTGAAATAAATTCTCATCCTTTATCATATCTCAAGCATTTAATCTTCAAACTATATTCATTCTCAACTCTACTCTTAAATATCTTGATTTTCTTGAAACCTTCAAAATTTTCTCTAAGAAATGCAACCCACATCATTCTAGTGAAATCATCCATAAGTAGCATAATACCTTTCATCATAGATTGCTCCAGTCTTTGTAGGACCACTCAAATATGTGTGAACAATCTCTAACTTCACTGAAGCAGTAAACTTTTTTCTTAGAAAAGAACTTTTCTTCTATTTTCCCAACACACATTCTTTACACATCATGTTAGTAGGTTTCACAACCTTAGGAAAGTCTTTATCTACAAATGTGGTAGTAATCTTCACAGTGTTATCAAAGTTGACTTGACAAAATCTCCAATGTCATAACAAGTTGTCATCCACCTTAGCAACTAAACACATAATTTTAGTAGGATTCAACCAAAATACATTACCTCTCATTCTTGTACTAGTTTCAATTAGTGTATCATTCTTATCCTTGATGATACAATTATTCTATGTGAACTCTAACTGATATCCCTTATCAACAAGTTACACAACACTCAAAATATTATGTTTCAAACAATCCACATTGTAAACATCTTCAATGCTAGTCTTTCCATAAAGTGTAATAGATCATTTTCCTTTTATGCGACATGTTCCATATTTCCAACTCTAACTATTCCAACATCATAACTATTCAAAAAATTTGTTTGTGTCTCCTGTCATATGATGGGAACAACCGCTATTTATAATCCAATCCAACTTTTTCTTTTCAATTTGTGACACTAATGCTCTTTCTTCTTTTCTTTTTCCTTTTTCAAGGATCTTTCATTTAATAGCAACAAATCCAATTTCATCATCCTCATCATCACTGTCATTCAAGAAGTCTACCATTTTAAAATCAAACTCACCATCCTCATTAACATAAAAGAAATTCTTAGGTACTCTTGATTTATAAGGATTTCTAGGCTTAAACTTATTTTATCATTTAAAAGAATAATGACCAGGTTCTTTACATGTCCAATAAATAAGACGTTTGTTACATTTAGGTTCTCTCTTCATAAGTAGGAAGAGTCCTTCTTCAATCTTCTTATCTTCTTCATCTTTTGTTTGACTACTACTAGCATGGTCTCCACTTGTACTTGAACTTCTTGTCAATTTAGGTTTGTCTCTTTGTACATTGAACGCAATCTCTACTCTACACAATTCTCCACTTTGTTTCATCCACATTTCAAACATCTACAATATTGCAAGAAAAGTCTCTCTTGTAAAGTTAGGTGTGCAAGGAATAACTTGTTCAATCATATGTGTTTTCTATTTATAAGTAGGTGTCAAGGTCTTCAATATTTTCCATACAACATATTCTGACTTTTCTCCTCCATAATTCTTTATTCTAGTGACAATCTCTGATATTCTAGAAAAATATCCTCTTAGAGTTTCACCTTCCAACATCTTAGTATCTTCGAATAAACATATCCAACTCTATAATCTATTTCTCTTAGCATGTTTATCACCCTCAAATGTAATTTTTAAAGCATTCCAAATCTCATTAGAAAGCCTTAAAGATTTTACCTCTTCATATTCAGTTTCAAGAAGAGCTGATAATAATGCTTCTCCAGCAAGCATATTTTGCATGAATAGATATTTCTCTGCTTCCTCACAATCTTCAAGCTTGTCTTCAATCACAACTTTAGTCTTTGTAGTAACCAACCAAAATTTTGGACCCATGCATAACAGGTGTGTCTTGATCTTTTCTTTCCAACTATCATAGTTAAGTCCATCAAAATTTGGACCATCTTTCCTAAAATGTGTCATAGATCTTCTTAAGTTGTTAAGTTTTTCCATTAAGGACCCGATTCTCTATCACCAATTGTTAGGAAGTAAAATCCACCAAGATAACTAAGAGGGAGGGGGGGTGAATTAGTTATGCATTTAAAACAACTCTCAATATCTTTATTAATTTTGAAATGTGTAAATAGTAGATGCAACAACCATAGAAATATAACCATACACAATAACACCAAATATGTTAACTAGTGAAACCATTGATCAGAGGGAAAACCTGATAGGATGGTACCCACAAGGTGATGTATTATTATAAAAGTTCTTTGCGAAAGAATATACCTTGTTAGGAGTAAATGAAATACAATCAGTTTAGGAGTCCCTATTAGGAGACTTTGAATCCGTATTAGGAGATTCCAACCTTGTTAGGAGTTGAAAGGAGGACAATTGAGCCCATTGTCCAAACAACCTCAATATTATTCCTTATGAATAATACAAGTATGAAATAACAATTTTCCAACTAGCAACTTATCTTGCCAAAACAATTCCCCTTAAGCTCACCATGCATCAACAACACTAGTCTCTTCATTGATCTTCACAAGTTCGCATATCAAGCTCGCACAATGCATAATACAAAAATATGACTGCATACCACACTTTGGTATTGAAAATATAAGAGGAGTAACTAAGAGGAGAGGGGTGAATCAGTTACTACAAAAATAAATCCCAGATCCCTTAGATGTTAGAACAAAATAATAAACTCTAAAAACTAAACTTTGTTGATGCTCGACAAACACACAAAGATGTTGCAACTTATTAAACACTAAGAATGCTTGGTAATTACTTAACATGAAAATCTTAAGATGTTATTTGTTACTACTTTAACTTAGTTGCAAACACAAAAAAAAATGAACACAGCTAACACCAAGATTTAACATGGAAACCCAATTTGGGAAAAACCACCAATTGCAACTAGTTATTGTTTTCTCTCTTCTAAAGTAAGCCCTGTTAGGAGCCAACCCTATTAAAAGTTACAAAAAACACTGTTAGGTGTGACCCTATTAGAGGATTTAATCACCCTGTTAGAAGCCTTTAGACAATTCTATAAAACTGCCACCTTGTTAGAGGATTTACAAATAGTTATTAACCCAACTCTATTAAGAGATTTAGACCACTGCTATAATGGTTAGAGAGTAACAATGACATGACCTAATTTGAATGTAACTGAATTGCTAATTACAGATCTCAATTTTGGCTTGTACTTGATCCTTCCTGATTAAATGTATCCTTTCAGCTTCACAAGGATATTCAACTTATCCTTCTAATTCACATCCTCTTTTCATCATTAGATCTTCAAAAAAAATCATGCATTCTCATTCATATATATTTCACACTTTCTAGCCCACAACTTGACCTTTTATTTATATCTTTCATTTTGTCAAGTTAGCCCAAATACAACTTAGAATAATTAATATTCATCTTCTCAGTTGGCTGGAACCATCAGATAAATCAATTGAACTTAATATGCCAAAATAAGAAAATCCTTTATTAGTTGACCCTGCTCAGTAGACACTAACTCAGAAATGATTTTCCTATGTTAACCAATTGAAACTCAGTCAACACTGCATATTAGCATAATTCGTTTGGTAACCGAGTGAGCTCGGTTAACATTGGTTCCATCCAACATTTCCTTCATTAACCGAGTGAGCTCGGTTAACACTCATCTTTCGCAAACTTTCCTTTGATGCTTGAGTGAACTCAGTAGATACTGCCTTCTGAAGGCAAACTTTGAATTTCTCAGTAGCCATAGAAAAATGTCTTCAATACTCGAGTGAGCTTAGCATACATTGACTGGTAATGATATGATATTTTGTGTAACATCAAAGACAATACACAATTAATTAATTGTATCCAAACTTCTCCCTCTTTGACATATCATGCTAAAGACAATACTCAATAAATATTAATGTACCTTGAGTACAGATTCATTTGCAATATGCCCTTGCCAATTCTACATCAATTGATTGATCTTCAACATGCATGGGTTGATGCATCACTAAAATTTATTTAGTGAGCTTCAGATAGGGGAATGACCCCTAGCTTACCTCTTAGATACAAAAATGCATCCTTAGGTAATGGCTTGGTGAATATGTCTACAATTTGTTCTTTTGTATTTACATATTCCAATCTAACTTCTTTATCTTGCACCAACTCTCTTAAGAAGTGATAGTTTATAGCAATGTTCTTTGTTTTGGAATGCATCACTGGGTTCTTTGATATATTGATTGCACTAGTGTGATCACAGTATATAACTATTGGATCTTTGATTTCTACCTTCATACCTGTCATCAGTTGTTTGAACCAAACAATGTTAGAACAATTAACTATTGCTGCCACATATTCTACCTCTGTTGTGGACTGAGAGATACAATTTTGCTTTTTGCTTGTCCAAGACACTAGTATTTTGCCAAGAAAGAATGCTCCACCACTAGTGTTTTTTCTGTCATCAATACTTCCTGCCTAGTCAACATTTTTAAATACTTTTAAGTCCAAATTGCCTCCTATTTTGTACCATAAATCATATTCTTTAGTACCTTTCAAATATCTCATGATTCTTTTGAGTGCCATCAAATGATTTTCTTTGGGATTTGCTAAGAATCTTGCCACCATACCGACTGCTAATGCAATATCAAGCCTGGTATGCACTACATACTGCAATTTTCCAATCATTGATCTATATGTGATTTGATCTACCTCTTTGGAATCATCATTTTTGGAAAGCTTATGTCCAGTAGACATAGGGGTTCCAACTGGTCTTGAGTCTTCCATTCCAAATTTCTTTAGTATTCCCTTGATATATTTAAATTGAGTAATGTAGATACCATCTTTCTTTTGTTGAATTTGTAATCCAACAAAGAATTTTATTTCTCCAAACATAGACATCTCAAATTCCTTACTCATTTCTTCTTAAAATGTCTTACACAAGTCATCATTTCTTGTGAATAATGTGTCATCAACAAATATTTTTTCTGATACAATCTTCTTGTCTAGTCCTTCTTTGATATATAGACTATTCTTATCATTTGTTCTTTGAAAACCAATCTGTATCAAGTAGTTATGAAGACTTTCATACCAAGCTCTGGGAGCTTGCTTAAGACCGTATAATGCCTTATGTAATTTGCAGACCATGTCCTTTTTGCTAGGATCTACAAAACCTTCTAGTTGTTCAATGTAGACTTCCTCATCAAGAATTCCATTCAAGAATGCAGATTTTACATCCATTTGATAAACTTTAAATCCTTTGTAAGTTGCATATGCTAGTAAAGTTCTAACACATTCTAATCTTGCAATAGGAGCAAAAGTTTCACCATAATCAATACCTTCTTCTTGAGAATAGCCTTTACATAGGAACCTTTTTTAATGTCTAGATACTTTTCCATCTTCATTCAACTTGTTTCTAAACACTCACTTAGTGCCAATTACATTTTTATCATTGGGTCTAGGAACAAGAGTCCAGGTTTGTTCTTCTCTATCTATTCTATTTCTTCATTCATTGCTTCAATCCAACTTTCATTATCCAAGGCATCTTTAACATTTCTAGGTTCAAATTCAGCAAGTAAACATATACCTTTCAATTTGCTTCTTGTCATTATTCCATCTAATTTGTCTCCAATGATCTGATCAGGTGCATGATGCCTTCTGACATATCTTACTAACACAGGTTTTGTACTAATTTCATTTTGAAATTCAGTGTCAAGCTCAAGTTTCATTGTTTGTGACTCGGGTCCATCAGACTCGATTTGTTCTTGAAGTAGCTCGGTAGCTTCTAATTGCGACTCAGGTCCTTCAGACTGTGACTCGAGTTGCACTGTCTACAACTTGGTAGTAGTTGGAGATTTTGGGGACTCGGGAGGTGAAGCTTCCTTTCTTTCAGATATATTTAGTAGGGTATTAGGTTCATAGTAAACAAATCTCCTGTAATCCTCAAGCTCTTTACTGCTTTCTTCTTTACTCCTTTCTGCAAACTCATCAATTCTCACATGTGCACTTTCTATGATTTTATGAGTAGACAAATTCAAACATTTGTATGCTTTACTTCTACAGGAGTATCCTAGAAATATGCCTTCATCACTTTTGACATCAAATTTTCCTTTTCTGGATTCTTTCAAGATATAACATTTGCTACCAAATACTTTAAAGTAACTTACATTGCCATAGTTCATAAGGAGTTTGATTTGAGTCTTTCTTTAGCTGTACTTTGTTCAAGGTATGAACTACAGTGTTGATAACTTCCTTCCAGTATTTGATTGCAACATTCTTTTCTATCATCAATGTTCTTACACAATTCACGATGGATCTATTCCTTCTTTCAGCTATACCATTTTGTTTTGGTGTACCAGAGGCTGATACTTGTCTTTTAATTCCTTTTTCAATATAGAATTCATTGAATTCATTGGAGATGAATTCACCACATCTATCTGATCTCAAAGATTTTAACTTCTTTCTAGTTTCTTTTTCTACTCTTTCCAGATACCACTTGAATTTTTGAAAGGCTTCTGAATTTTCTTTTAGATACATTACACTCATCATTCTAGAATAATCACCAACAAAAAGAATAAAAAAAATTTCCCCACTATAACTCTCTATTCCAATAGGTCGACATAAGTCTATATGCAAAAGCTCTAAGACTTCTTCAGAAGGATAGTTTTTTTCTTTTTAAAGTAGTCTTTCCCATCTTACCAATTTGGTAGTTCTTGTATAGACCCATATCAAGTTTTTTCAAACTAGGAATACCTCTTACTCTTTTATGTTTGCTTATCTTAACTGGATTATCTTAACCATCTTTCTTCTATTTGAGCAATAAAACATGAACTTTCACTGAGATAAAGATAAAATAGATTACCTTTAGTTTGCTTGCCAAATCAAACCAGATTTCCTTTACCATCTAGAAGTTTGGCTTTTCCATCCATGAATTCTACCTTGAATCCAATGTTATTCAATTGTGCCACACTTGGTAGATTATGCTTTAATCCTTCAACCCAATAAGCATTATCACATACAAGTTCATAGTCAAAGAGATGCAACCTCTTCCTTTTATGTTACAAGGTTCATTGTTTCCAAATCTCACACTACCATCATCATAATAGTCCATGTGTTCAAATTTTGTCTTGTCTCCAATCATATGATGTGAGTAGTTGTTGTCAACAATCCATGTATCATTTTTCCTAACATGAGAGATAAGAGTCATCTTATCTCCCTCATCATCAGATTCATCTTTTACAGCAATATATACCATTTCATCTTCACTATTATCAAAAAATTTAGCCACAAAACAAGATTTCTTACCTTTGTCTTTGTAGCTCTTGAATTCCTTCTTGCCTTTGTACTTGTTGCTTTTCTTCTCATCCTTATTTTCTCTGTTTGGACATCTAGCAACAACATGACCAACTTCTACACAAGAAAAATAGATTAGAGGAATCTTGCTTTTGTACTTTCCTCTGCCTTTTGAGTATTTATTTGCAAGTAAGGCTTCAACAATTTCAAGATTGCTATTAGAAATTTTTTCTGTTTCTCCTTCACTTCTTGATTGATTGACCTTTGATTTCTTACTCTTTTCTTTGAGTGAGAGTTTGGCTTCAAATGCAGACTCAATATTTTTAGAACTAGGAACACAGTTATCATAGTTATCCAACTCAAAAGATGTCAATCTTTCAACTAGAGCATCCAAAGTTATTTTCTTATTTGGATCACATCTCATTTCTCGAATAGCTAACACTCTAATTACATAAATAGGAAGAAGAGTTTTGAGTGCCTTGCTTACAACTATTGTGTCATCAATGTCTTCTCCAAATGCTTTGATTGCACTTACACTGGCTTTGATTCTTTCCACATACTTTGCATCGTTTTCATCTTCTATCATTTTCATCTGATCAAATTGTCCTCTGAGACTTTCTGCTTTGGCTCTTCTTACATTGTCATCTCCTCCATAGATGTGTTTTAGTTTGGTCCACATTACATGAGCTATTTTGTAGTCTTTTACTTCATCAAATTCAACATAATTGAGTGCAGATGCAATATCAATCATCATGATGTTATGATTCTTCTTTTCAGTAATGTCTTCCACTGATAATGTTCCAATAGGAGTTTTGCTTTCAGCATCAAGATATTTGCAACCTGAATCACTGATAGTTGCCAGATGTAATCTCATAAGTCCTTGCCATGCTGCAAAATTGTCTCTATTCAACTTGGGATTCTCTCTTCTGTAAGACATTCTGATCTTTAGCTTAGGTCCTTGAAACCTTCTTTGCAAGCACCAAAAGCTCTAATACCAATTGTTGGAAATATAAGAGGAGTAACTGAGAGGGGATTGGTGAATTAGTTACTACTACAATAAATCCTAGATCCCTTAGATGCCAAAACAAAACAATAAACTCTGAAAACTAAACTCTGTTGATGCTCAACAAACACACAAAGATGTTGTAACTCGATAAACATTGAGAATGCTTGGTAATTACTCAACATGCAAATCTTAAGATTTTATCTGTTACTACTTTAACTTAGTTGCGAACACAAAAAAGAAATGAACACATTTGACACCAAGATTTAACGTGGAAACCAAATTTGGGAAAAACCACCAATTGCAACTAGTTATTGTTTTCACTCTTTTGAAGCGAGCCCTATTAGGAACCAACCTTGTTAAAGGTTACAAAACACACTGTTAGGTGTGACCCTATTAGAGGATTTAATCACCCTATTAGGAGTGGCCTTGTTAGAGGCCTTTAGACAATTCAATAGAATTGCCACCTTGTCAGAGGATTTACAAATAGCTGTTAAGCCAACTCTGTTAAGAGATTTAGATCACTGCTACAATGGTTAGAGAGTAACAATGACATGACCTAATTTGAATGCAATCGAATTGTTGATTACAGATCTCAATTTTGGCTTGTACTTGATCCTTCCTAATTGAATGTATCCTTTCAGCTTCACAAGGATTCTCAACTTATCCTTCTAATTCACATCCTCTTTTCATCACTAGATCTTCAAAATCTTTCATGCATTATCATTCACATATATTTCACAATTTCTAGCCCACAACTTGACCTTTTATTTATATCTTTCATTTTGTCAAATTGACTCAAATACAACTTAGAATAAATAATATTCATCTTCTCAGTCGGCTAGAACCATCAGATAAATCAATTGAACTTAATATTCCAAAATAAGAAAATCCTTTGTTAGCCAACCCTGCTCGATAGACACTAACTTAGAAATGATTTTCCTATGTTATCCAACTAAAACTCAGTCAACACTGCATCCTAGCAAAGTTCCTTTGGTAATCGAGTGAGATTGGTTAACATTGGTTCCATCCAAAATTTCCTTCATTAAGTAAGCTCGGTTAACATTCATCTTCTGCAAACTTTCCTTTGATGCTCGAGTGAACTCAGTAGATATTGCCTTCTAAACTAGGAAAACTCTAGATTGCTTGGTAGCCACAAAAAAACGTCTTCAATGCCCGAGTGAGCTTGACATACATTGTCTAGTAATGATATGACATTTTGTGTAACATCAAAGACAATACACAATTAATTAATTGTATCCAACAATTTGCATCCAAGGAAAACACCTTTCCTTTATAATAAGTCCTAAAGAATAAGTATTGAGTTGGCCTTGAGGATTTCCCAATTTATAATAATAACAGAGGACCATCTTAAAATATATAATTAATGTTACATTACAATTTCACATTTTATCTTAGATTACAATCAAACCATCAGCTCATAGTGTTCATAACTTTCCACTCGATGATCTTCTGCTTATGCCTTCTAAGCCAAGACATCTCTAACATGTCTTCAACCTCTATCTTAGTTCTCTTAAGCCAATTCCATCTTTGCGAGGAGATATAATCAAAACAATAGTACCCACTTTCCATAAATGTTGTCTTAAGGCCCCCTTCACTAAAATCCTCATAATTTTATCCAGACTTCAAATTTTTGTACGTGCTCTTAGATATAGCATCTAGACATACTGTAGAAGTGTGCATAAGTTGATCTTCAATCCTTGAACTGCATCAAATGCTTCTATCTCTGTAACTCTATTGATATTCACATAATAAACAATATGTTGACATTAATGACAAACACTATCATGAATGCAACACATAAACATTGAATCGTGTCTTCAAAAATGCTAATATACTCACCCATAGGAATATCATCAACATACATGCTAAAAAAATTCCTCATCCCCAATTTGTAGACAATATTGTTGCTTGGATTTTCTTCTTTGAGAGAGGCCAGAGTGATGTGACAAACTTTGGACATATACAGTAAGGTCTCAGGGAAAAAATTAACTATCACAAATCAACAATCTTCTTCTTCCACACCTTTGGGGACAAACATAGAGAAATTGGACCTATCCTCAACATCGATTTGGGAAAGCTATCGGGTAACTACTTGGGTGTACCACTGTTTGGAGGAGCAAGTAAATCTTCATTATGGAAGAACTTGGTAAGTAACTATTATGACAGAATGAACAATTGAAAGAGAAAATGCTTGTCCTCTGCAAGCAAAATTTTGATGTTGAAAGTAGTAATCTCAGCAATTCCTATTTACTCAATGATTTGTTTTAAAATTCCCAAAAAATACTCTAGAAAATTGAGTAAAAAATGAGGGAGTTCTTATGGAATGGGGCACAAGATCAAGATAAACTCTCACTTCTAGCTTGGGAAAAAGTTTGCACTAACAAAATAGCTGGTGGGTCAGGTCTTGGGAAGTAGAATTTGTTAAATGAAGCCCTAGGTGCAAAACTGATTTGGAAAATGTACAACAATAAATCTAAGTATTTAGATACAAATAATGATGAGAGAATTCCAACAATCATGAAATTTCTAAAGGTTCAACTATTTGTAATTTCATGATGTCTTCTAGACATGTTATAACTGATCATTTGACTTGGAAAGTTGAAAATGGAGAATCTATTGCTTTTTGGGCTAACTCTTGGAATGGTTTTGAGAACATACTTGCAAATGATGATTGGGCACAATTGAGGGATTGGTGCACGACAAACTAGGTAGAGAAATTAACTCACTACTTAAAATTTAGGAAAGACTCCTCAGGAAGGACAAGATCCTAGAAAAACCCGTTTGAATCTAATGTACCGACCCATCTTTTTTTTGGGGAAAGGATTACCTCCCAAATGGAGGATCCTTTGCATGGTTAGCCTTAAGAGGCAAAAATCTTACAAAAAAGAGGTGGCGACAGTTGGGTATCCTAGGTCCTTTTAAATGTCTTTTAAGTGAAAAAGTAGAAGAATCAGTGGATCATTTGTTGGTGACCTATAGTGTAGCCTAGACATGTTGGTCTATGCTTCAATCTAAACTCATGTGGCACAGTCCATTGCATAGCAATCTAAAGAAACTCTTTTAAGCTTAGACCTTTGCTCCAATTAGATCCACATTCCACTTCATTTGGAATTTATGTCCCCCAATAGTGACCTAGGAGATCCGGAAAGAACAAAATAGGGGAATTTTTCTAGGAAAATTAAAAACTTTAGAGAGACTCCTTTTAAGGATCAACCAAGCCATTCATTAAACAAAAAGTACAACTGCGAAAAAGTATGGCTCCATCAAGAACTGTTTACAAGTGTTGATCAAAGAATTCAATTGGAGTGGCTTGGGATTCTTTTTTGGCTTGTGAATATGCTTAGTACTATTTTTCTTACTTCTGATGTTGATCCTAAGGAGACTATGGTTTGGGAAAAACCTCCTAGGGGATGGTAGAAATGCAACTTTGATGGGGCCTCAAAGGGTAACTGAGGACCCTTAAGAGAAGGATTCATCATCAAAGATGCCTTAAGAGACTTAATTGTGCTTAGTGGTATAGATTAAGGGGTGATACAAATAATGTGGCCAACACAAAAACAACCCTTTTGGTCATCAGAGCTTCCAAGAAATTGGGGGTGTCCAAGCTACCTATAGAAGGGGACTCCCTTATCATAACTCCACTTTGGAGGATTTTAAAGTTACACACATCAGGAGACTAGGAAATCAGGGAGTGGATCGAATCTAATTTGAACATCAATAAAGCTGTGATAGAAGATTTTGCACAATTAGTTTTACCTGTGGGAGATGGACCTTCCACAAGTAAGTAGTTGGATAGTGTGCAATCTTTTTAAGAACCTTGAAAACTATAGATTGGATGCTAGTGTTGTTTGGAGGTAACCTATCATCACACACGATAAATTAAAAGAAATTTAGTTGTTTTAAAAGATAAATATAAATTATTTCCACTAATGAATGATGACTACATTTAGCAATGTGTGATTCATTAAATGAGCTGATAGGATGTTTTACAACTTCATAGTGAGGCTCTTGCAATTTTTCTCTCCATTGCCTAGCTTATCAAGCTGCTTATTCCTCGAGATAGAGGTGGGTGTTGTTGGGTCCAAAAAATAATAAAGATGGAGACTTCCTTTTCTATGACGGAAGTGAACCAACAAAATCCCTTTTATGGTCAAGCCACAAAACAACAAATGTTTGGTATGTTCACCTTCAAGGATGAATCTCTTTAAGAGGTTGTGAAAATGGTGGTGGGTGAAATATTTTTTGAGGTTAACAATAAGCATTGTGCAAACATGAATGTCTAGTCCATGATTATGTTTTGGGTTCTTTAGCTAGGTGAGCAAAATGCAAGAGTCGGGTATGTTATGACCAAATTGGTTCCAACCAGGTCAATAATTGAAATGGAGGAAATTGTTTATTTTTCCACTCCAAAAGTGGGAGTGTGGATTGGAGAGAAGAAATTGAGGATTGAGAGAATTGAAGGAACAAACCTTGTTCCCTTTGTGTGGAGGTTTATAGAAGGCCAAAGATATGCACATTTTAAACAAGTGTTGGAAGGGTGATACATGCTCAAAATGTTGGTTATGATGCATCTACTTGATGAAGATGTGAAGGCAATGCAAAACATGGTGCCATGGAGCCATGCTGATGAAGTAACCATGGTTCATAGTTTGCAAGCCCAAGCCCAAAACCCTCACAAGCAGAGTGAAGATGAGATGTGCTCGAATGAAAGACTAATGCATTAATGAGGAGAAAACAAGAAAAACTACCAATTGACATGGGTAAGACAATTTGTTTATGTGTTTTGCTTGTGTTTTGAAAATGTGAAAATGTAAAATAAAGAAAAAAAAAACAAAATGTAAACACAAATTTTGTTAGAGGCAGTTGAAATTACGAATTGCATTGGTTGGAGGCATAATTATCCAAATTATGAAGTTTTGGTTTCTTCTAGTGGTTAATGTATGGAGGACGACACCATGGGAGTATGTTTTTTTTGCAGTAATGACATGGTCAAATCAAGTGTAAATTTTGAAAATTTGAAGCTAGGGTTTAGGATTAAAAGGAGGAATTTGCGACTCCAATGGAGCTTTCTTTTTGGTGACCCAATAGTTAGCGGCCACTTGTCATATGGAGGACAACACCATGGGAGTATGTTTTCTTTGCAGTAATGACATGATCAAATCAAGTGTAAATTTTGAAAATTTGAAGCTAGGGTTTAGGATTGAAAGGAGGACAAAATTGGGACTCCGATGGAGCTTTCTTTTTGGTGACCTGATAGTTAGCGTCCACGTGTTAGGAGGAATGTTTTCGAGACTTTTTTGTAATCATCCAAAAAAAAGAGTCTTTTTTGAAGAACTTATGCTTAGCACTTATCTTTTTAAATTATTAATACAACATAAGCTCTATATGAGCTTGAGTCCCTTCATTTCTGATTAGTTTTGGAGGATGGATACTGTGCGTGTGAGCGATGAAATGTTAGTGTATTCTGTTACAAAATTCTTAGTACAATATCCTTGCCTACGATTCAAGATTTTTCTTACATGTGTAGCAGAGCAGTTGCAAGTTAAACATATCCATATTCTGAACAAATCTATTTATGCATATCCAAGTATCATGGCATGCCATGACCATATTTCTTTCAAGCATTTCTACCATGGAAATTGTAATTATGTCAAAAAAATCCATTATATTTTACAAAACGAAAAACCATGTGTATGACAATTTAAGTTATTAATAAGTTGTATACATCATAAATTTGTGGCTGGCTAAATTTAGTATGCAACATAAATTTCATGCATTGTAATTGAAAAATAAAATCCCTACTTGACTATAGCATGTGAATCAAAATCGATTTAAACAACAAAAAGTCAAAAATGGAGAGTTGTTTCAAAATTTAGAGTATTTCATAGGGTCTGAAAAATATGTTACAAAGTTTTTAGTACTATATAGAGCATATTTCAAATAGCTTCATGTTGTGAGTATAATGTTTAGATGTGAAATACAATGTGACATAAATACATTCAAGTTGTGGCATATTTTTTAGTTACTAACTTCTATAGTGTCAAAAATAAACATCAGTTTCAAAAATTTGAGCGGATGCTTTTTGTCATGTTTGTTGATGGTATTGGCACTGGTTTAAAATTACCATAACCTGTTGAATGTTAAGTTTGCAAATTCAGAGGGATTTTAAGTTACTAATTTGTCTTAAGCAGAATGCATGAAAGAGAAAGAAAAGAAGATATTTTTTTGACCTTTGGAAGTGTTGTTGATTGGTGCAAAATTGCAGCATAGGAGTTAGATTTTTTTTATGTGCTCTGTAATGTTAGTGCAACCGGTTATTTGTTATTAGTAGTAGCTTTTGATAGTGTAGCTTGTTCAATTTATAATTGAAAAAATGCAAGTTGTAGTAGCTTACAATAGTGGGCTCATTTATGATAGCTACGATTGTATTGTTCATGGTGATGATGAAGGTTCCTTATAGCTCAAACTATCGCATGAGATAGATTGTGTGTGACATGTCCTATGTATATTCTTCAAATGGTATTGCTACTAGCTCTGGAAAGTACTGTTGTAGAAGTCTTCCATTGAAATTGCATTCGAGGAGCTTGTCTTCAGTTTCAAGTATGCATTGCAGGTAAGGTTTGTATGTAAACATTATGGTCTGTCCATATTTGGTGCAGTGAGTGTTGGTTTTGTTCATAGGATCTGTTCAAGAAACAATTTGTTGGCAAACGTTGCATATAGCGTGATATGGTGAGAGATGCACATTCTTTGCCCTTAGATTTCCTGCTGCCTTTTGTTGGAGACAAAATAATTAATGTAAGTTAGTTTCAGAAGATTAGTTATAGACTTACAATACTGATTTGAGTGTGAGTTGGAGAAGGTTGTGTTTTTGTTACTTGTATGTTTGTTGAGAATAGTGCTTTTAGTGATTTTGTTGTTGAGTCGTCATGCATAATGTCAATGAAAGTAGATTGACCTAATCGAATGATTGCTAATCCTCTTGAACCTTGGCGGACCACATTCTTCAGCAGTAGGAGCAGTGGGTCAAGGAGTGTCGAGGATGCAAAGATTTCTTGGAGAGTGTTGTATGGGCCAGTATGCACCTTTACAACTATGAGCTGCATGAACCATAAATATGGATGTTAGATCTACAATGTATTTTAAGATTGTTTTCTGTAAGCTTTAGTAAATGTGGCTTCTGTTTAAGCAGAGTTACTTATAGTAGCTATGTCCGAAGGCAATGGTCTATCTCTAATTTGTAGTCTAAATTTAGCTGCCTCTTGACTATGGGATGCTATAAGGACACCCAAGATTTCGATTGGATATGTGCTTTGTGATATTCTTGTATCGAGTGTTAGCCTTTGCTGTTTGCAAACTGTTGGAATTATTTGTATTTTTGTTTCGGAGGTTAGCTGCAAGTAGTATTCAGCGTCACCCCTTTCAAATTGGCCTTTCTTCCTAATTCTGAACTTCTCCAAGCAAACACTTGCACCAGGTTGTAATGATGGTAGTAGTTTTTCTACTAGTGTATTTGTTATATTTTCTATTATGGTCATCTGTCCTTGACTATCAGTGAGCTCAACATGTGCAATTGATGTTTTCTGATCAATGCTTGAGTTGTTCTTGCATGTTGGTCCATATGTGACTAGAACATCACCTTCAAAAGCATTTGTTGATTGTTTTTTCAGTATCTCAAGTATGGTGGATGGCTGAGGTGTTTTGATCTTTGGTCTACAATGAACGAAACTGGGTTAGCTTGTTGAAGAATTCATAAAGGTTTTAGAGTTGTAAGTATTGATAGTAGAAATTGAGTCGTCAAGTGTACAATGCCTTTTTGTAGCATGTCCATTGTTTATTGAGGTGATGTTGTGGGCATGCACTTTGTCTTCTACTTTAGTGTTTGTAGCAGCCATGTTCTGAAAATAATATTGTTAGTTGAATTTTGTGAATGCATATTGATTTCATCTAGTAATACACAAATGAAGTTGTGGTTGGAGGACAACTTGTGTGAAATATTTGCAAAAAAGTCAACAAGCAAGTTTTGTAGGATTGACTGATTGAGGGGCAGATTGCAAAGTTGTTTGTTATACCTAAATGCATAGTGCTATTGCAAAATGGTCTATCCAATAGGTATTTAGTGTAGTAAATATAGGTGTTGCATTGTCAACATTGTGTATCCAAAAGTGGTCAAGCATGATTGATGCATGTGTTGTTGGCTTATTGATAAGAAAGTGCAGGTTTTGTTGTTGCATAAAGTGGGCAAGCATTATCTTTCATTTTTTTTCGAACTGAGCATGTCAATGTTGAAGTCTCCTACAATGATGAGTTTTGAATTTTGTGGTAATGAACTAGTAATATTTTCAACAAGTTTGAAGAGTTGTACAATAGGCGCATTTGGTCTCAAATACAGACTTGTGATGCGTAAGGGAGTTTGGAAATGCATGATGTCAATTGTTGTTGATTCCAAGTGGTTTTTTGCAAAGGTTTCTAGATTATTGAGTATGTTATCTTTTGCCCAACATGTTAGCAAACCATGGCTATGAAAGAAAGGGTGGCAATTGAAGCTCTTGTTTAACAATATGATATTGTCGATGTTTCCAATCCTTGTTTCTTGTAGGCACAATACAGTTGCATCAAGTAATGCATGATCATGAGCTATGTCTTGTTCATGTGAGAGTAAATTGTGTGTATTAAAGAAGCATTAAATCTATTGACCTGGTAGGATAGTTGGAAGGTTGTATTGTAGTGTCCATTATGCTGTTGTCTGAAGTCGTTGCATTTCATTTTTAACTTTTTTTGAGACTTTAAAATTGGCATGATGTAATTTTTGTATTAGGTACAATGATTCAATTTGATGAACACATGACAAAGCAGTCTGCGTTAGTCCATGTTGGTACACTCTAGTTGGGCCAAAGGTGAGTGCATCCATTGTGAGTCCTTGTGCTCTGTGTATGGTTCTTGTAGATGCTAGCCATATAGGGAATTGTGACCATGTTACTATTCTTGTAATTGTTTTGACTCTTTTGGCAATTCTTAATATTGGTGTCCAGCTGAGGGGAATAACATTGTTGTACAGGCTTTGCATTCATTGTCAACGAGATTTTCCTATTGTAGGATCATTGAATTGTATCCAAACAATGTCTTGTTGGGCTATTGTGTATGATTCAAAGATGCCATCAACACCATTCACTAGACCATCTTCCGTATCAAGATTGCTTGCTATGAGCTCTACCAATAACTGTGGTTGGCAAAGATTGTTGCCGGGAGCAATGTCTTTTCATTGTGGTATTCGTTGAAGTCAAGTGGTGTGTCTTTTGTGTCAATTGCTTGAAGGACGTATAATGTAGTGTGTAAAAATTTTAGCATGTTTTGGTTGTGTTGGTTGACAGATGAGTTTCTTTGAATTAAATGTGGTAAGGATGGATCAGTGAGAGGGTTCTCGTGGCACATTCTATTCATTTACAAAATGTCTTCGTCTGTTTGTGTAGAGGTTCTAGTTCGATTAAGTATTGAGATGAATTGTTGATCTGTTTGTCTTACAACTACTTTAAGTTCAAAGTATTTCACTGATTTAGTCCAAAATGTGTATGAAATTTGATCATTATGTAATGAGTGTGAGTCAAATATCCAATTGTCACAAACAGGTTGTGCTTTGTATAAGTCACCACAAAATATGATGTCTACATTTCCAAATGGTTTTGTTGGTGTGTGCTTTATTTGTCGTAGTCGTCGGTCAATGTTGTATAACATTGTGGAACCCACCAAGGAGATTTCATCAATTAGGAGGACTTGTACTTGTTCAAGCTTTTTGCTTAAGTTATCAAGTGTGTTTGAATCAAGGGGTAACATTCTAGAAGAATTGCAAGGTAGATGGAGAGTGGAATGTGCGGTGGTACCTCCTATGTTAAATGTAGCTTTACCTATTGAGGCAACTATGATGCCTTTGGGTTTAAGTGGGTCATTGTCTAGTTGTTTTTCATATAGACGAATCATGGCTTGGTATAGTACTTTCGTTGTAAATGTCTTCCCTATCCTAGCTCCACCTATCAAGAATAAGTAGAAAGATGTATGTGGTGCGAGTCTCTTGGTCATGACCATATCTTTTACTATTGCCTGTTGTTCTTTGTTCAAGTGTCGTCAAAAGTTGAAGTATTCATTGTTATTAAGCAAAAATGGGTGTGGTACTTCTAAATATGGTGCCTTTGGAACAGTGTCTATGCATTTTTGCTTGTTTGCTTGCATGATATCGCCAATAATGTCACAGTTTTCATGTTGAGCTTGTTGTTCTACCTCATTGGTTTCATGTTGGAAGATTGTTTGTGGATGGTTCTTAGTGTCTGTTTCTGTGGTAGCTTTGTCTATGTTTCCCCATCGATAATCAATTTGTGCAGTGAACATTTAGTCCATTTTCTCTAAATTTGTTTTATGTGCATTTAATGCTTCACTCCATGAGCTATGATTAGCTAGAAGTGTTTGCTCACTTATCTTGTAAGGTAGGTACAACATCATTTTCTCTCTACAGGAGTTCTCTTGATCAACATGTGGATTGTATCTAACGTAGTGTATGATCTATGGTCTATGTCTTTTTTGGAGCTTTGTTCTGCTACAATAGTAGAATGTACAATACTCTGCAACTGATAGGTTTTCTAATGCTTGTGGTCTCTCTATGTATTTGTCAATTGCAGATGCACACACTATGTTTTCTGAGTCATCTGCCTCTTTTGCTAGCAACTTTGGGCTTTTTAACATGAAGACTCTACTCTCGAATGGTGCAGTGTTAATGAAGATAGTTTTCCTCGATGATTTTCCCAAAGGCAATGACAAGGCAATGTGAACAGCTTGCTGACTTGACATTTGTTGGTAGTTCAACAATGCATTTCCTAGTTTTCTTATAAACTAGACCTTGTCATCATAAGCATATGTGCATTCTTTTCACAATCGAGAAAATGCAGTGGACATTGTCTTGTCTTGCTTTGTCATGTATGAACAACAATAAGAGGCTACATCATATGCGTCCAATATAAACTGCGTCTGTGTTTGTGTACCATAATCTTGGAACATGTTTTGCAAATGCATTTGTCCAAATATCACTCGGTTGTCTTTTTATCAAAAACACTTTCTTTGTCAATGCAGATTGCAACATTGTAATGTAATCATGTCCATTAAAGTTGAATTCATCCAAGAAGTTGTCAAATGTAGTTTCCCTTGCAAAGTGCATATTCTGTAGTTGTTTGAAGAATGTCTTTCCCTTCTCTTTCATTGCGTTGTTGATTATTACAAGGGGTTCTAAGATCATTTTTCTTCTCATTGGGGGAAGGGGGTAGTTGAATCAATAAGTTGATGTCCAATATTTTTTACAAGTTCTTGCGTGACAGTGTGTTTGCATCTTGATCAAGTTTTCATCAAGATATGGTGAGTTAGTTGAGATGTACTTGTCAACAAATTCTTCTCTCTTAGTATTTTGAAAAGCCCCATATATTGGAGCATCTTTTATCCATAGCATAAAGTGAATGTGTTCATTTCCACAATTTTGAAATTCTGTTACAAAATAATAATCTTGCACGTTTCCAAATAGCCTATCATTTTTCATCATCATTTTGTGGAATGCATTGACTCTATGATTGAAATATTGGCTGCAAAGAATTGAATTTTTTTTAATTTTGAAATCTAAATGTTTCTCTTTAATTGTTTCATTGTGTTTAGTCTCTTGTGCAGGAGATACATGTTCTAATGCTTTGCATAATGGTTGCCAATAATGTTCAGCACTAGTCAATGTCACAAAAAAGGAAGGAGGTCCTAGTGGCCTTATCATTGCAAATATATTCTTTCTTGTGTTGTCCAAGTAATTGGGAGATGTGCGTATGTTTTTGAATAATCTAAATCCTAAGGGTGATCTTAATATGTTGTCCAACTTTGTTGTGCTACGCATATCCTTTGCCAGCAATTTTCTACCCATCAGTTCACCTTCTCTTATGCAGATCCAAGCAATGGATGATATTTGTTGTATGATAACCTTAATGGATTTGAAAAATATATCTGTGATATGGGTTGCAAAGTCATTTTCTTCATGCATTAGTTCCCATTTCACAATTTTTTGGTAGGACAGGTTTTTTGTAATTTCAGCTGGGCATGGGAAACCAAAGAATAGTATAGGAAAGTTCATCTCTTCCAAGTATTTGTCTTGGAAAATGCCAAGAGGCTTTATGCCCTTAGAAGGTGCAATTTCAATGATGGTCATGTCAAGGTCTTTGATTGAGTAGGAGTCATTAAACCAATGTATAAGTGATTCAACTATTAGTTCTTCATCATTCTCGATGATCTCATCAGCCACTTCTGCGTTTGTTTCAATGTCTAGGGTCATTTTTTGCTTCTTATTTGCAATCCAAATTTCCCATTATGGGTTTATGTGCACATGTTTGCTACTATATAGTGGTGTTTTTGATAGAGCTGCTAGTGCATTCATTACACAAGCAGGTTGTACGTTGCCTTGGGCATATGCATTTTCATATTCTAACTTTCTTTTTAGCTTGATTGCTATTGTTTTTGTTTCATCTATATCTCTAGGTAGTGCTTATTGCACCTTGTCGAAGTCTATAGGAACATTAATAATTGATCCATTCAATCCATACTGTGCTCTTTTAAATCCTAATTGTCTAATTTGTGCAAAAGCTATGCGCAAAGATACTAGTCTCTCTTCTAAGGAACTTAGCATATTCACTGCATCTATTCGAGGGTTACGTCTTATGTTCCAAGGTACAACATAGGAAGGCACTTTGCCAAGTGACATTGCTTACAAATTGATTGGTTTACTTCAATCTTCTTTTCTATGGTTGTTATTGGTAGCATTGAAAAAGCCTTCATAGTTTCTTCGTTGACTTGGCATATATTTTTACGAAAGTGTAGCATTTGACACATAGTGCATGTTTTTGTGGGTGTGTCGTTGATCATGTGTTTGTATTAAGTAATTGACTCTTGTATTCTATTTCTACAAGTGCATACTTGTCTAGTTCTTTGCTGTTGGGACTTGCTTGCTAGTGTCTTTCTCATATTTTGGTTTGTAGTTGTCTTCATCTTGTTCATGTTGTTGTCATTATGTATTTCATTGTTGCTTTTGTCACGAATGACAGCTTTTAGAGAGTGCAAGGAGCAATGGTTTTTAATGTTTTTGTGAGTTGTACCTGAGTTGGTAACTTCAAATGAACTTTTGCCAGTTGTACATATTGTCTCTATTGGTTGAGCAATGTCACATCTAATGAACTCTATGTTGCTACAGTTAGTTGATTTGAATGTTGACATTGTAAATGCTAGCTTTTTGTCTTGTTTATCCAAATTTGACTATTGTTTCCTAAAGTACTTTAGTGGTAGAAGTGATGTTGAATTACAACATTCAGATAGCAGAAAGCTAAATGCAAGATTTTAGAATATAGATAAAGTACTTGGTTACTAACCTTGTATCAGTAGTAGTTGGCAGATTTTGTTACCTTTGTCTTGTTTAAGGTTGAAGCTGACTTGTGCTATCCTGAAAACCACAATATGTGAGAGAGATAAACATTTAGATAATGTTAGTAGTAAAATATATAAAATATTCAAATAAAATAATTTTAAAATATAGTTAAATAATTTTTAAAAAAGAAAATAAATTTTATAATATAAATTTTAATTGTACTTGTAGCTTGATTTTTTAATCTATCAAAATAATCAATAAATTTATATTTGTAAAACTTAAATAAAAGAACTTTTATGATTTGACATATGTTTACAATTAAAATTACTAATAAACAATTCTTTTAATATTATTATATTTATAAATCTAAGAAGTTATAATCTATAGGAAAATTATCATTCTTCTATTTTGAAATAAAATTAGCTGAATTACCTATTTTGAAATAAAATTAACTTTGCATTAACTGAATATATATTTTATAATTGTTAAGATTAAAATTCAGCCTAAACATAACTTTTACAATTCACTAAAGTTCTAAAGTTGATTTTGATTTTTAAAATTTTTTGTATCAACATTTAAAAAAATACATGAAAAGAGGAACAAATTTTTCATTCACTTTTATTTTTTCCACCCAAATTATGATTTTTGGAAAAGGATATGGGGATTCTCGAAATTTAGAGAAAGTACTAAAATATTTATATAGAAAAACAGAAAATTATAAAATTATAATATTTATTGTTGCTAGATATTGGAAAGATTGCACACTAGAACATTGTAATTTTTTTAATACTTCTTTTAAAGTAGAAGATATTAGAAAATGGAATTTAGTTTCAGCTCTTGAATACCATGCCAATTGCCACTAACTACTGAGAGTTGTACTTGGCCTGCTAAACGCTTCCCTAGTTTGCATGCCAGACACGTGTGTTGCCTTGGCTTGAACATTTTGTTTATTGTAAATCAACCTTGTATCGTGCATGAAATTTATCATTTTCAACAAGTGTAGTGCATGTCAATGGTATGTGTGAGCAAAATGATGTAAACAATTGTCGTTTTGAATGAGAAACGTGTAGAGAGTCTTGTAGGTCAAGTTAGGCTCTCTGCGATGGAATGTGTGCTGCTAGTGTTTTTTCTATTTTATTTTGGGATTGTTTTATGGCACTAGATAAATTATCTGTTCTAAATTTTTTTCCAATAGGGTTATCATGCTTCAGGGGATTCAGATATCCTTGGCCCTTGGTGTCTTTGGCCGACATGTATAGGTTTGCCAAGGCTGATTTTAAGAAAATCAGTACATGAAGGCATCTAGTTTTATTTTAAGAAAATCAGTACATGAAGGCATCTAGTTTGATTTCTTCATTCTTCCATGTGAATTTATGGTTTGATCATGCACAAATTCATGCTTCTTATCATAGACTCAAGGGGTGAAAGAATGAGAATTCACTGAAGAGATAAAAGCCTGTTGTCTTGTACTTGGAGATAGAACTGTTGACCTGGGGCAAATCCATAGAATTCATTGTCGACGAAGGCCATACCAAGATTGCAATGTCATTAGTTACTGGCTGTAATGGAGTGTATGTAGAGAGTAGTAGCAATGGCAGCACTGACAAAGTGACAGACGCAGGGAAGGAAGCTTCTCGATGCTTCTTGTTTGGTGCATAGTTTTTACTAATTTTTGCTAATAAATTTTAATTTTCTCCTTGCCTTTTTTCCAACGACCAATAGAAAAATAGATAACTATCTATTTTGAACTTTTAAAATACATATAAATTTATAAACGGCTCAGCTGGGGGGATTTTATAACGTGCTGGATGTTTTCCTGAACCTAACATTGAGGGCCTAGGAACTCGATCACATGACCATTGAGGCCATGGTTTGTGGGAAGGCAGCCATGGTGTTGCACTTTGCGAGCGTGGTGAAGAGTTTGATTGTGATCGAGGATTTCGGGTATACATTTAGTCCCACGCTCGAGTCCTTGAAAAAGGGGTTGGAGAGGGTTTTGGAGGATGGAAAGGGGGTTTTGAAGGAGAAGGGGACGAACTATAGGAGGAGGGCTGATAATCTGTTCACGACCAAGAAGATGGAGGTTGCTTATGAGAGGCTTCTTCTGTGCATTGATTTATTAAACAAGCTTCCTAATATTAAGCCAACAATATTTAGGGTTTGAGGTTTCAATGTCATGTAGATTTCAAGGTTTAAGACTACAAGCACTCAAAATCTCTTTTCGCACTGATAAAATTGTTTAATCTTAATGATGAATGAAATTGCAAATGTTTAGCGAACAACGACGAATGAGAAAGTGGAAGATGTGAAAGATCTGAAAATCTGTAAAAATCGTCTGCATTACACTACACATGTAAATTGGAAGTTAAAACTGATATTTTTCCACTACGTACCTTCGGTTCACAAACTTTGCTTCTCAATTCCTACTTGGTTCTGTGCTCTGAACTTTCTTCTCTTGTAGATATATGTCTCAATAACTATGGAAAATGCCGCTGGTAAGAACAATTAAAAAGAGAACATACAACACTATCAAATTACAATAAATGATCACAATAATAGTTTCTGACAAAGGCAGGTCTCATATTTATTACAACCTAATCTTTGTACTACGCTTCTCTTGTTTATATCTTTATTTTTTACAATTTTCTTTAAAAAATTACCCCTAGCAAAATAAACGTCCAACAATAAGAAATTATAAATTAAGTCACAAAAATAAATTAAAAAAATTAATCATCTCCGAACCTTAAGAAATGATATTTTTACTCCAAATGAAATTATTAGTCCCTGCCCCCACCAAAACCATTAGTTCCCAAGGAGTTGATATGGCCAACATTTTTACCCCTTTCAGTCTGCCAGCGTAACAAATTGATCCACGGCGGTGGATTTCAGCCTATCGGCGAAAAAAATCCACGCTCTCTCAGCAGGAAACCAAAAAATTGGTGTATACGGAATATTGTATTAAGTACGGCCGAGGTGAGGTTTTTACCTTCTAACGTAGAAAGGAACCGGAAAAAATAAATCAATGTTGAAAGATACGGTACCAGTATTTTAATATTGGAATTTGTAACCTGGATGATCTTGGGGAATGTTTGAGAAATTGTGCGAGACGAAGATGGATAGAGGATCGGCACAGAAGGCGAGAGATTCGTTGGATTTGGTGGTTTCCATATCAAATTTTCTGCAGACCGGGCTCGATCGGCAGAGTCTGGCAATTCTCATTGCTCTCACCGACCATGGAGTTAATCCTGAAGCACTCGCTGCTGTTGTGAAAGAGCTGCGCAGGGAAGCCGCCGCCATCAACCAACATTCTTCTTCTTCCTCTTAAGCAAGGTACGTTTTATCCAATTGAAAATGACCAGGTTTTCAACTCAAGCTTTCTCCGTTTGTTCTTCCATGCTCACTTACGACACATGAAAATGAATTTATGGGTAATGCACTTGCATCCCAAGCTACAAGTGGCAAGGATATCTAGGGCAATAGTAATTGTTGGGAAAATTGACAATTTTTTTAAAGTGAACCCTAAGAACAGCAGTTTTTGTAATTTCTCGTGCTGGTTTTGCATAAGTAAGCACTTTCTAGAACCGCCCAGTAGACATTCCTTGGATAATATATAGTGACGTAGAGAAAGAAATGTGTTTATTTTTTCTGAACCAACATGTATGGTCACTCTTATTATGGCAATGCTTGCATCTACAATACTGTGGATAGTTCATTCTTCATTGCAGGTGCAATGTCATTTACCACCTGAAATATCTACTTAAAAACTTCAGATTTATATGCTCAGACCATAAAATAAAATTACGGATTTCTCTTTAAGTTGCTCACAGCCTCTAAAGTATACCAGATCAGAAAATCTTACAGATATAGAATAATAACTGTCTTCGACAGTATTTTCAATTATTGCAGTATAAACCCTGGCTTTTTTAAAGAGGCATTTTGACATCATTAAGTATCCTCAGATCGTCAAGTACACTTCAAATCATAGATTGACATAAATTCAGATCAAAGCAGGATCATATCTACTTACAGGCCTTTGATTAATCATTATACATATCTGATACAGTTCATATTTACTTTCTCCGAGTTGCCTTTGATTAATCATTATACATATCTGATACAGTTCATATTTACTTTCTCCGAGTTGATTTCTGCCCTCTGAAGGGTGGACCGATTATTGATAGGATGCCTTGGAAGTGGTGCGTCCACATAGTGGTGCCTCTTTGCTAATCGTATCCGAAAAACCTCCTGGAAATCCACTTTTCTGGAAATGTCTGCTCTCTTGCTTGAACCCGCCACTGCTGATTTGCAGCTGTCTTGTGATGCTCCTAACCCTCAGCACCACGTAACCAGTAAAATATATATACAAGCCCAGGGATTGGCAAAGCTATTTGAACACTCCCAATATAATCAGTGAGAAAATAATCAAGAAAATTGCCTTGGTTATATGACTTAACAATTTTCTAGGAAGCAATACATTAAGCCAATGGAGAAGCAGTGATTATCATCATTATATACAGCAGACATTGAAGAAAACAAAAGGAAGTGATCACATTATTAGAAAGTTTGATAAAGGATTAACATATAAGCGCAGGGGTAAAAAGAGATTGACCAGTGTTATTAGTTTTAAATAAAATAATAATAATATTGAAGGTCAGTGACTTATCAGAAAGGTTGTGTACATCCCTCAAGGGCAGCAGTTTCCAAAAGTTGTGCCTCTGAAAACATGAAAATATAATGGCAGAAGACCACGATGCAGGAAGGCACTAAGGGAAGCAATTCAATTACTATGGTGCTTGAAACTCATTGAAAGGGAACCAACACCAGAGATAGAGGGAGAAACTGACATTATAGAAGATATTGTGGCAGTTTAAGATGGTTACACACAATTACCTACTGATACAAGACAACTAATGGACCTAAATCAATTTATAAATCGACGAGAAGATAAGAGGCAAGATAGGAGGCCTTGGGGTCTAGCTAGGTAAGGCAGTCAATCTGTGGAGTACAAAGATGCCTTAAATAAAATAACAATACCAACCTTCAATGGAATCAAAGGCATATCAGCAAGGTCATGGGTTCACAAGTTGGATACTTTTAACACTCAAGCCCTTGGAAGAGGAAAAACCAACACAATTTGCTACCATGGATGTGGAAGGAGTAGCACACGATTGGTGGCATCATGGGTTAGTTGCCTAGGGTCATGCCATGATTCACTTGTACGAGGAACTTGTTAAAAGATTGGTCACTCATTTTGATAGAAAAGATATGGAAATTTACTACAGGGAATTGGCCCAGTAGAAACATATTGGACTGTTGGAAACTGATGTTAATGAGTTTCAAAAGATTGCTGTAATGGTTTCAGATATGCCATATAGAAGAGATAATGTGTTTTGTCGAAGTTTTATGTGACAAATTAAAAGGTTTGGTTAAGGCTCATAGGCCTAGTTGATGCTACTGAGTTAGCCTATGACTTGGATGTTACACCCTTTGCTTAGTTTTAGAAGAAAGATAACAGCCCTTAGAATTTGATTAAAAAGAGTCAAACCTACAGAGAAACACAAGTTTCAATTATTTAAGAAGTGCATCTCCAAAAGTTGATCAGGAAGAAAAGACTATGCTTCTCTTGTAAAGAACCTTGGGAACCAGGACATCGTTGCCTAGCAAAAGGCAAACTTCATCTGGTTGAAGTACATTTGGAGAAGGAAGATCATGATGAGCCAGAAGATGGTTTTGAGGAAGATAACATAGAGGAGGCTTAACCTCAACAGATTGAATTGGAAGACACTATTGTTAGAGAGAAGCTGGACATAGCTACACTTTCAAGAATACTGAGAGGTAGACCTTTCCAGCTGAAAGGTGTTCTTACAGGGCAGTGAATGGTATGTTTAGTGGACAATGGTGCTGCTCATAACTTTATTGATGAGGGTTTAGTCAGTAGATGTGGTCTTCAGGAAGAGGAGTTTCCTGGATTACATTTTATTGTTGCAGATGTTTTTCTCCTGAGTTGTAACTGCATCATGATGTAGCTGAAAATTCAAATGGGAGATTATACTTTATCAAGTGATTTCTATGTTCTCGGTCTCATTAATGTTGATGCTATTATGGGACTTAAGTGGCTTGAGTCATTAGAGAGGTATATCTAGGGCTTCATTTATGGTTGAGGGTAAGGAAACAATATTGAAAAGCGATGGCAAATGGTGGACCAAGGATAGTTTTTGCTAAAAGAATTGAAGCTTTCTTCTAACACGATGATGTAGACTGGGCAACCCATTTCTTTGCTTCTAATCAGTCTACCCCAGATAAGGAACCGTCTTACCATGCTGATATAGAATCCATGTTAGATAAACATGGCATGGTGTTTGGGAATATTCTTCGCAGGTGTCCTGATAGAGGATTTAAGCATGTGATTGAGCTTGGAGAAGCTTCAAAACCAATGATTAGTACAGGCATCCTTGTCAATTCAAACTGTGATTGAGCTGTATCTGAATCACACAAGGGTTTGTTATTTTCTTTTTGATGTAAATCGGGTACGCCTGTAATCCAATGAATTGTACTGAACTGATTTAATCACACTTATTAGCTTTAAGGATTGAAGCTTATGTAGAATGTTTAAATATGCAAAATTCAGTTTTAAATATGATGAAATAGCTGGATGATTGATTGTTTTTCATGAGAGTTTTATGAAGGTAAATATTTCTGAGACTATCATTGTTAAATGAATCAAATTTGTTAAGAATACTAGTTAGAATATTTCAAAGCCTTACAGATTCTGCTACATAATCTTCCACCTTTCTCTCTTGCTTCAGCTGTGCTAACTCTCAGATGAGAATCTAGATCCTTCCCCCCAATCCTTTCTAACTTTCAGATGAGATTCTAGATCCTTCCCCCCAATCCTTTCTAACAAAATTTGGCTGAAGTCCTCCAAGGTGGTAACTGAATCACACCCTTATGTTACTATGCATTGTACCACCATCCATGAGCCATCCCTTCAAGATACAAGTGGCAGGAGCTCTTGTCCATCCAACATGGGATGGGCTGCTTAGATGGGGAACCTATCTCTACCCTCTCAATCATATTTGCTTACTAACTCGTACATAATTGCTTCTATTCTTTAGTTTCTTTTCCAACAACCAACCATTATAGGGGTTGGAGAGAAACACATGATAGGGTGCCCAAAACATTCGCGGCAACTCCCAACGGTATGAGATAAGACCCCTCGGCGCACGAGTTGTAGTAACTCATATCCATCCAACATGGGGTGAGCTACCTGGATTAGGAACTTGTCTTTGCCCTCCCAATCATATTTTTTTACTAATCTCTACATGATCGTTTGTAGGAGAATAAATACCTGAAGAATCTAGATAGGCTTCATTTTTAACTCTATTACAATACATAAGAGATTATATATTGAACTATATCATCACATCACATACTATGACACTTGCTAGATCACAAGACTTCCATTTCATGCTGAATGCAGATCACTTGTATCAAATCCGGTGTTCTTCTATTGATCATTTGATGTTTCTATGAATCATTGGTTGATTGAATGGAATACTTTGATTGCATGATTTTAGGTGTTGGCGAGTGGTGATTAGGTGGTGGTTGATTAGGTGGTTGATGAGTGGTGATGTCAATGAATACTGGCTTGATATAATGGTGAATGATGATTGAATGAATTTTGATTTGATAGATAGATGCTTGATTGCTGAATTGTTTGTTTACTTGATCTCAAAATGAAGTGATGGTTGATGGATGAATAAAGGATTTGTTTTGATGGATTCATGAATGATGATTGATAAGTGATCCTGCAATGCTTGGAATGAATTCTCCTTTATTGGTGAAAGGGTCACTACCTTTCATAAGAGTTGACTCACCACTTTCCATAGTAGCCTTTTAATATTTGTACTCCCTTGTTCCAAGA
This sequence comes from Cupressus sempervirens, assembly GCA_028749045.1. Lineage (NCBI taxonomy): Eukaryota > Viridiplantae > Streptophyta > Pinopsida > Cupressales > Cupressaceae > Cupressus > Cupressus sempervirens. The sequence continues at coordinate 605,154,636 of CM053785.1, forward strand.
TCAATGAGTAAATTTGCAATCATAAGAAGAAAATTTTAGTTTGCACATGACGAATCTAGGAGGGGCCAACATGAACACTATAGGATAATCAATGCATCCACCAAGTTTTCACATCATGCTTGAAAAACAAATGGAGATAGCTACCTTGAGGTATTTGAAGTTTGATGAAGAGAAGCATTCCAATTATTCCTTCAAGTACAACTCAAGGCATGAAAAAGATGTCAATTTTGGATATTTCTTGTAACTCTTTGATTGAACTAATTACAAAATGTGAGAATATTGAAAATAAATTTAAAAGCTAAAAATTAATTTCAGAAAATAAGATCACATTTAAGGTTAAAAATTTGTGTCATGTAATGCCCCGCCTAGAGATCCTTGGAACACAAGGATAAAACATGCATTGAATATTTTTTGTTTATAGATAACAACAACATAAAGTAACCAAGCACAAGAGTGAAACATCTAATCAAGATAACAAAATAGGGAACATGGCTAAACTCACATGTTCACCTTCACCAGTGGAAGTCTTACAAACACTTCCAAAGATCCCCAAGCACTAAATGATAACTTAGAATCAAAGATCACATGAATCACGAGAATACTCAAAGGAGATCTGGATAGCATCCACGGATCCCAAGAGGGGAATACTGAACTATCAATCCCAAACAAGATGTTCTTTTTTAATCCCAAAGTAAATGTTCCTAGCATGGTTAAACATACATGTCCATTTCCAACTAACCATAGCATAATTATAAATAGTAAGTAGAGACCCTCAAATGGTCTTGTGCGAGACGAGGGCTCAAGGTTACAACTCATCTGATGGACACAATGCTGAAATACAAATGTTGAACCCTGAAATCAGGCTAAGTCTAAAATCTTGAAATCCTAAAATTTGGCCGTTTGAAATCCTGTCAACTTTAGAAAGATGGAATCTTTCTCTAACTCCTTGAGAGCTGGAACCTATCTCAAATGTATCGTCATATATATAAAATATATCTTTAGAATAAGAAAGTATGTCACTTATGCGTAAATGATATATTATTTTATACATCCCATAACTAAATGATCAAGGTATAGGGAATAAGAACTCCCAAAAGGGTATCCAAATCGCCTTCCAAAACATATCAGACAAGTTGGGAAGTACCTGCTGTTTGGCTGAACAGGTCTTCTAATAGACCCAATACGATACTTAACACTACTGTAGTATGATACTTCATACAACGATGGTTCGATACTTTACCAGTATCATACGATATTCCATATATCTGCAGTATGATACTTTTCCAGTTTTGTACGATAGTTTTGGAAACCTGGGGGCAATACTTCACTAGTATCATACAAGATGCTGTCCTAGTGTTGTCTAGGTTGGAAAACAAGATCAATAAGCCAACCTAGTAGGTAAAGAGGGTTATAACCTCCACACCGGGGAGTATCGGAACCACCAAACTTGAGGAATGAACACTTGAGAGCATCAAAAGCATAAGATGTAGATAACTCACATAAATAACATGCTACTCTAAACCATGATAAATAACGTTGCAATGAAGTAAAGCAACATCCTCATAGGATACATGTACATAAGAAACATCTCAAAAAGGAAGGTGCAAGCATATGATGTAACCAAATCAAATCGTTCGTGCTTGTTTCCTCCCTACCATAATGACATCATGAGACCTTGAGGGTCCTAGCTATATCCACGAGCATGAACTCTCATTTCACCAACAAGATTGTTGGAGTTGCCTCATGAGATCTTTCTCATCAATAAACCATCCAATAACATCACATGAAACAAGAAACATTTAACATGCTAATCTACGAATAATATCGCTAATCCTAAGTAGTGTTAAGAAACATCAACTAAGCAATAAGATACAACATCTTGATAAAGGAATGCATCAAGCAAAATGCCAAGCATCATCTAAAAATTATAACAATTGTATCCAAAGTAAAGCATAAATCACAAGGAAACATACTCCACATACACTAAAGTACCAAGTGAACACCCAATAAGGCCTCATCTGGAAGTAGACCATTTTTGTACTCTAGTCCCTAACAGTGGTATAGGAAACTATGCCTCCCAACGACGTGGTACCTGCAGGCCCACACCCGCTATGCTTATGGAGATAATGACCCAATGACAATCATATAAGACAATCACCCATGGCTACCACACATGCCGATCAAATATGATACCAACATCTATATGATCATGAAGACAATGTAGTACATAAGGTCATTGGTCAGACCCACTAAAGACAACTATGTATGGACTCTAGTGGAGTGTGAGTTGCTTGGCGTCGGGAAGCCCAAGCTATACGTGTTATGGCTCAACTCCTTTGGAGAGGCTACATACCTGGTATAACTCAATTCCAACAGGAGGCCTCATGCTTGACATGGCTCAACTCCAATGGGAGGCCGCATATCGTGCCTTTGTATGATATGGCTCAACTCCCTCGGGAGGCCACATACCATACGAGTGCTCTCTTATCTTATCATCAAGTTTTATTACCCATTTATTAATTTGGTCATCACTTGTTTAAAACCTCTTCACGTAACATTGTTGACTGCTTTTGGGCCAGGGTAGCCACTCCACACGTCTACCCTACATACCCATGCTCATCACATGATGAGTGCCTAAAGACAATGCAAATTTCCAACCCAACCTCCAAATGAACAATCCCTCAATTGACCAATATCTGGGAGTTCAGATCGCGCAAAATCCCATCATATGCACACGCACATGCTCGTGTGTGGGCACACCCAACCTCATGAATGTAATCACATAATACCAGTGCCATAGTGGGATATGAGAAAAACAACAAATGACACAAGTAAAACAAGCTCACTCAACCGACCTATATTTGGGAGTACGAATTTGACATGAATTCCAATAAGACAACAAATCGCCAAGCATCATGAACTTACTCAATTGGCCTAAATATGAGATTATGAATTCTACACAAATCCCAATGATGGTAAATTAAAACTATGGTCGGATTGGAAACCTAACATAGATTCCAAATTTGCAACCAAAACAAGTGCCAAGAAATACCCAAGAAATTAGGGCAGCACACAAAACGAGGCGATGTAAAAATACTCAAAAATCAACGTTGTCGAAAGTTGAAATTAAAACCCATTTCCCAAATGGGGGTAAAACACCCTAATATCAAATAAAATTCAAGTTTCAAGCTCGTAAACAAAATTGAGCAGCAATTCATTACAAAAATTGAAATTGAAACTTACAAAAACCCTCATATGTTTATAACCTCCCAACTGGGTAGAACTGGCATGCCAAAATGGAGGGAAACACTAGTTCTCAACCTCCAACCAATTTACTATAAAAAACGAAAACAAAAAATGAGGCCAAAACAATAAAATACAAGAGCCCTACCTCGCAGCTAAAGCGGCTAAAACAAGAATGGGCGCCACGAAATAATGGGACCACCAACAACGATGAAACTCTAGGCAAAGGAGGAGTTTCTCGCTCTGAATCCAATGAGCCTATCCCTGCGACATCCCACAAGTGTAGCTCTCACAATGAACAAATTTTCAAATGCTCACAAGAGGGTTTTGGAAGATTTGCTCCAAAATCCTGAATTAAAATGTGAGAAGTGAGAATAAATTCACTTTTAGCCAATATATGCACTTTTTACAAAGTGACATATAAGCTAGATTATTTAAAATACAATACCCTAATTGGCTCCCTTAACCCAAATAAATCTGGCAATTCCAATTGCTTGGAATTCAACTACGACAAATTAGCCAGTGAATTAAAATAGATTAAATCAAATATAAAATTCCCATTAAACTATTAAATTGCAATTTTTTAATAACTTCCACAACCACTGCAGATTCCTAAATGCATAGGGACGCTCATGTGTCTAATCACAAATGCATAATGAATCTAGATTTTACCAATTAACCGGATGGTTTATTATATTAATTAACACAAATATGTAGCCCGTACAGGGACGACATTGGCCCAGCATGAACCGTCGGATCACTAACTCCACACGACACTATTGGGGATATAAGTCCTGCACAATAAACAACGCGATCAAGTGTAGATGCATGATAATAATATAGTCGAAGCAACAGTGTGAGAAATCATGTAAATAATAATTTAATTAATTTAAAAAAAATCTATTTAAATCATTCATTTGCACCATAAGAAAAGTTTACTACAAGAATGATGTAAATATCTATAACATAAGCACATTACAATACATCCAACGATATCCATCGATAATCCAGAACCATAATCTCATCAATCAAGCATAAGCATAAACAACCCACTAAAACCATAACATAAATCTAATCTCACCAAGAGTGTAGACCACTCATAGGTCCCAATCACGATCACTCGCAAAGCAAAATCATCAAGGTTGCATCCATCAGGATGACTTACAGAAATCAAATGGGAGAGGCACCACATGTCATGCTTTTAAATACTCATCTTAATATATGGAAAGCTCATTTTTCTACTTTGCCTCAAAGAAATATCCAAAGTTGCCAATATAGGTTCTACTATAGAGTTTGGGTATAACAATTTTTTTCCCTCTTTATTGTAGGTTTGAGCTCATCCGCACACACACATGTTATAAATTTATTTATAAATTTTCAAAAATTGAAGTTTATATATAAAAAGAAGAGTGATACTCATAAATCCATAATTGACAATAGAATTATAAATAAAATACCTCATATATCACATTCATAATTTGCAAAAATGTTGATATGCAAGTCTCAAAATGTCATTGCACAATGAAAGTTCAACCTACTATTGACATTTAATATTCATATTTTCTTCAGCAGATGCATCATACACAAGCTTGGGTACCTCATATTTTGCTTATAAATATTTAAAGGCTTAATACAAAGTTTTGCATGGTATAATTTGTATAGAGATTTGATGAGAATTTAAAACTAATGCATATTCTATTTCATATGCATATGCATACTTTGGTATATGTGCTTGGGTACCATCCTTGGGTACTCCTTGGGTGCACAAGTTCATTGTGGGTTGTTCATTGAAGGACCCACATAAACCCCAAGCACCCAAGAAGAACCTAGGAAGTAGTATCAATACCAGGACCTAGGCGTAAATAGCAAAACCCAGAATCTTATGAGATATCCATAAAGCCATTCAAGGGTTTGGCCAATCAAAGCGGCTGTTTGCAGATGCATTTGATGCCAAAGGGGAGATCGATTTTTGGATTAATGTTTCCCTGACTTGGTTTCAAACAATGCTATTACAAGATGTCATAACTTGTAATATGACATTGTCTTACACATAAGACTTCAAAATTTCATTAATCTTAAAACTTGATGCTCTCTTCAGTCTCATCGCTTTCTCGATTTTTCACCATTGCTTTGCATAAGCCATTCCCGTGAACAAGCTTGGCTGGCTTGATCTCTATGTCATATTCTTGCACTTTGGCCACCCAAGCTCCTCAGGTATTGCATCCATTATCTTGCTGGGTGAGGATGCTCTTCACGACGGAGTTTGGTATGTGCACTATGGAATGTGAATGCAGTATGTAGAAACATAAGTTCTTTAATGCTCTTACTACTGCATATGTGTGCTTCTCCATTCGAGAGTACTTTAGCTCATGATCTTTAAGTGGCACGCTCATGAAAGCAATAGGCGCTTGCACTCCTTCCTTGTTCTCTTGCATGAGGATGGTTGACAACGTATGTGTTGATGCATAATAGTAGATTATGAATTCCTTGGTATAGTCCGAGTGGACAAGGATAGGGGCTTTTGCAATGACACCTTTTATGTCCTTAAACCGCTTCCTTCCGGTGACACTCCATCTAAAGCTTGCATTTCCTTTCATCATAGCTAGTATGCATTTAGTTATTGATTGAGAAATTAGGACAAACCTTCTTAGAAAATTCACCTGGCCAAAGAATGATTTGACTCCTGTTTTGCTTGATGGCAGGTTGAGCTGCTGGATAGCTTAGACTCTTTTTGGATCTATGGGAATGCCTTCTTGTGATACTATGTGTCTGAGCAACTTGCCTTTTGTCACACAGAAGACTGACTTCTTTGGGTTGAGCGAGATTCTATGCTCCCTGCATCTCTGCAACACCTTCTCTAGGTCTTTCAAATGATCCCTTCTTCTTTTAGAGAAGACAGCAAGGTCATCTAAGTAGACGACTATGATTTTATCCTTCAAATCTCTAAATGATAGGTTCATGGCTCGTTGAAAGGTTGCTCCTTCGTTGATCAACCCGAATGACATCCTATTGTAGGCGAACGTTCCCCATGGAGTGGTGAACGCTGTTTTATGCTGGTCAGCTTCGTCCACTTCTATGTGATTGAAACTTGAGAAGCCATCCAACATGGACATCATCTCGAATCATGCCATGGTCTGCAAAAGGTGATACATATTAAGAAGGGTGTAGTTGTCCTTTGAGCAACGCTTGATTGAGATTTTTAAAGTCTACACTTATCTCATCGCTTTTCTTCCTAACAGGCACAATATTCACAATCCACGTTGAGTGGTGGATTCAATAGATAATCCGAGCTTTTGGCATCTTGTCTATCTTTCTGAAGATGGCATCTTCAATCCTAGGATTGTAATTTCTCTGTTTTTGCCTAAAGGGCACTGCATCAGGCTTGAGGGGTATCTTATGTTTGAACTTTCCATCCATGAAGTTCTTCAAATCTTCATATCCCCAAGCAAACACTTCTTGATAACCTATGAGCAATTTCTTCATTTCTGCTCTTTCTTTTTCAGTGCAACATTTCCCAATGTTGATCATCCTTGGGCTAAGTTCAGTTCCAATGTTTAGCCCATCATACTCTCCTGTGGTTCCTCCCTTCCTATCTCTTTCCCTTCTGACGTACGCATCATGCTTATTGAAAGCTTTTCTAGTGAAACTAGGTGAGGAGGAATCTTATTACCTTTTAGTTAATTAACGCCTTGTTCCTATTGTCGTAGGTCGAGTAGGTGGCATAATCAGTTCCCCTTCGAGCTACCAAGTGTGCCTTGATGTGATCGGTAAGATCTTGCTTATTAGGGATGATTGACCCTCGGGGAAGCAAAGCCATCTATCTAGAAGAATTAAATGAGAATGAGATGGCAACTCTGCTGAGTGATGGGGGACGACCCCTAAGGGGAATAAGGGCAAGCCTACTATTCTATGAGGTTGTGGTGCATGCAACGCCTTGTTCCAATTCTTGTTGTTTGGTGTAAAATCATCACAGGATTGGCACTTCCTTCAAAGTATTGTCCTTCAAAAGCTTCAGCTCCTTCCAGGAAGTGTTGAATCTTCTTGTCATCCTCGAAAATTTGTTGTGATTGCATTGTCGGGCCTGTTGGGACGGAACAGGACCTCAACTTTGTAATGCTGATCTCCCAAGTCTGGATGTGGTAGAAGCATTGACGCCGAGATTGCTAATGAGTCAGCTCTTGTATTCTGCTCTCTTGGGACTGCCTTAATGGAGAAGGCATCAAAAATTTCTAGCTCGTTCCATACTCTGTTCCTATAGTTGCGAGGTCGATGGTTCTTCACAGTTTATTGATTTCTAACTTGTTTAACAATCAGCTCTGCGTCACCTTGAGCTCTTAGGATCTTCGCTCCTTGCTGTTTAGGTGCTGCAATACCCAGGAGAAGGGCCTCGTACTCAACAGTATTGTTTATAATTTTGAACTCCAATTTGTAAGAGGATGCATAATTTCCATCAAATTTCAGCGTTCACATTTGCTGACCATCAGGCAGTTCTGTTTCTTCTTGTATATCAGGTGCTTTCGTGAATAACATGTAATTCCCAAACTCCATTTCTTGGTACAGGATTTGGGCTTTAGGATCATTTGATTTCATGACAGCGAACTTCGCTTTCTCTTCTTGCTCAAGCTCGACCTTCTTACTTCCTACTGGAATGATGACATGAGACCAATCAAGTTCAATTTCTCCTCCCATGTCTTTGCAAAAGCTTAAGCTCAACAACATGCCATAACTGGCTGGTATGTGTGCCTACCAAGATTGTCAATTTCAATCTTCTTGCAGGGTGTGCTGCTAAGTCTACTTGGGCGTCCTTGATTTGTGCTATGAGGGGAACTTGCTTAGCATCCAAGGAATAGCAGCGTTCAAATGTCTTAGTTAGTGGCAGACCTAAAGCTCGGGTAACTGTAGTAGGCACGACGTTATCGAAGGCTACTGAGTGTATAATGCAGTTACTCAGCGTATGCCCGTTAATGAATAAGGAAACATAGAAGGGGTGGGGTTTTTGACCAGGGGAGGTAGCTAAAATAACATACTCTTCTTTCATGGAATAGCTTGGGTAACACAGGCTCTTCTTTAGGAGGTGAACTCAAACTAGCATTGACATTAGCATTTATATTATCCCTACTACCTCCTTTACAGTAATCTACTAGCTTTTGCAATTGAGAAGGATTAGATTTAAGATAGTCCAAAGGAGATATTTGAATTCTAGTATCCTTACAATATTGCACAATATCAAATGAGTCTTGGGGCTTACCACTTTGCTCTTTTTGCAAAGTTGAGGGAACAGGCTCGCTAGCTGTGGTTGGAGTAGCTATAGAAGCATTATTCCGAACATGCATTTAAGTGGCGACATTCTTGTTCTTTTTGCCTCTCATCATTATTGCCATGTGTGTTTCATCTAGGGTGGCGAAGCAGTCACCTCCCCTTTCTGAATCCGACTTATACTCTAGATAAAAATTTCCATAGTCGCCATTAGGAGTAGAATCGTCTTCACTTTTAAGAAATTCCACAAACAGTTCCTTGGTGGTTCTCATTTGCATGTATCTTGTCATCTCAGGGCAGGAATTTCCATTGTGGTCTATAGTAAGATGAAAGACGCACATATTCCCTTTCTTTGGAGGGCTTCAATGGCTAGCCTCTACTGAGCATGCAGCAATTTTAACACTTTCCCCTCGTGTGGCTTCCTTGGAATGTACTGGTAAGGTTGCTGAAATGAGGGACCAGGTTTAGCAATCTGTCTCTTCAAAGCAATGACTTCATTTGACAACTTTTGTAACACGGCTTCAACATTATTAACATTGCTTGTCCTCAAGTTTGGTCGCCATGTTTTGAGCTGCTTGCAAATTTGTTGTGCGCTCTTCTCAATTGGAAACTTAAATCGAGAGGTATAGAGCTTATGAAAAATGTCTTTAGGTTATCTAGATTCGGTCTGCTAGCAGTTGGGATGCAATTGATCAACTTGTTGAATATGGCAATGAATTCCTGCATTGGAACACTTGGCTCCTTGATTTGGGTCAGTTGTGAGAGCAACATGTGTTCATCCTCTGTGCTCTTAAATCTTGCTTCAAATCGTGTTCGCATATCATCCCAGGTAGTAATACATCTGACTGGCAAATGCTGGAACCAATCAACCATGCCTTCAACTAGGGTCTCAACGGACATGCATACATCAATGTCTTCATGCTGTGGTGCTATGATGCTATAGGCCGTGAAGAATGAAGTAATGTGTTCTTTGGCCGACACCTTCCCATCTCCACTGAACTTTGGGAAGTTCTTGGATGCTCTAGGTAGATCATTATTTGTTGCCAGGCGATCTGGGCCTATTGCATTACCCCAAGGTATTGCCATGGCTCTTGGGAGAACAAATGACACGCGGCGGGAAGTTACCCTTGATGGTGTGACAACTACATGAAGAGTTAGTGCGTCATACACTGATGGAGCTTGAGTTCATAAAATTGGAGGAGAAGAGGATTTGCTTCATCTGCGACCAATAGGATTAATTGTTGGGAACAAAGCCTTTCGAATTTCTTCGAACACTGGGTCTAGAACAGCTCCTTCCACTCCTTAGGGGGTCCTCCAGGATAGGAAAGTTAGCTTTCCTTAGCTCTTCGTACATCGAATCAACTTGACCACGTCCTTTCACACTCCTGTTGTACTTTGGATCCAGGGTGAATCAACTTCTTACGAACAGGTGTGTAGACTTACCTCAACCTTTGCTACTGAAGCAACCTATCTCAATTCTCAAGTTGGGCCTTTTCTCGTTCTAGTACAAGGTTCACTCTTCTGTACTCGTTCCAAGATCTGCTTCTCCAAGTGAGTGTATTCAACCGATTCACAATGTCTTCTTGTTCGTCATGAAAGCCAAGATTGGGCTATAAAATTGGGATGAGGCCCTCATGGGGAAGCAACATCTTTTTTCATGGCCTAAAAAGTGACGCAACATATATATAAGAGTGCCAAAAACTGTTGTAACATTTTGCTAGGGATACTAATGATTTCTCTATAGACCCTTCCTTGCAGAGTTGCCAAAAATTGTTGGTTAACAAGTTGTCTCTCCTTGGATTTGGTTTTTCTCTGGACTCTTGAGTGCCTAATGTGTTGGAGAAATAGGCTGTTACCAACAGAGGGGTCAGTGTATGGTGATATCACTGCCCTCTGAATTGAAAGGTACAACTCCCTTGTATGCAAAGATTTGCAATGAATATTGTTTTTAATAGATCTTAATCTGAACAGGGTTATGCTCTTAACTAGAGAGTAGGAGAGGAAATTACCAGATTGCTCGTAGTTACAAGCAACGTAGATTGATTGATTGAATTAGACAACTCACAACATCCACATTTATGAACACCATAAGCCACTTTCAACTCTTTCTATACTAACTTCTACTCTATGCCACTACTCCCACATACACGACTACACTACAGAGATGCAAACAGAAACAAGAAAGTGAAGATATAATTAATAATGTAGTAACACTCAAATTACCCCGCCTAATTGTAGCAACACTCATATTACCCCTAACTCTGTAGTTTCACCATTAATACACTTCATTCTCAGTCACCAAGATGAACATGCCAGCTAATCTAACAAATTCAATGAAATAGAGGAAACGAAACATAACTGAAAATGAGAATGACACTAAGACCATCCATATTTCGAACACAACAAATAACACTCAAATTACTACAAATTAACAACTTCACAATCAATTGTCTTTCATTTCCATGCATATCTAAACTATGCGAACAACAAGCATTCAAAGCAAATTCAGAGTTTCACTTAGTAGTCTCAGCTACAAGGGTGAATTCACAACAAAAGTTTGCCAATCCTTGTATTAACTTTCAAAATTACATGTATAGACCTTGTTTAGAGTCTAAGCATTACATTTATCATTACATTGCAAAGTAAGTGAGGAGGCATAGCCAAAATTAGGAATGACAACAGTCATTCATTACAAAGTATACATCTGAAAAGGATGCTAAAAATGGCTGCAACAGAAGGAGAGAGATAGAGAGTGACACTTGTCTAAATTCAGTTAAAGAAGCATCACGAGAAGAATGTAACGCTTTTGGTTCTGTCAGTTCTTCGTAGGTGTTACTAATTTGGACTCATGTGCCTTTAAAGCATCCAACACTGTCCTTAGCTCCTTGACACATGGGATGTAAACATTATCTGCTCTGATGACCTAGTAGTCATGGTCCTCTGTCAATTCTTCCACCGTGGTGACTTTGGATTGGAGCTTGTCTGGTGCCTTCTTCAGGGTACAATCAATTGTAGTCAACACTGAGATCTTTGAATCTTGATAGTTGGCTGGACGTCGTTTCCAAAATGAATTCTAAGAATTTTGATTTCATCCGCTCAATGTCCACCAACTGTTTATTTGGAGCCACGTTTGATTCGGTGTGCAAATCTTTGAAGTACACAGATCTTCTCAATCACCTTCATTCATATACATTTCTCAACTCTTGCTTTGACTTAATTAGGCTTTCTTTCTTGAATTCCATTGATTGCTTCCAGTGGTGTAATGGTTCCTTTCCTGATGTGAGAATTCCATGAGTGATGACAACATTAGTCTTCATATCTATTACATCTTGTAATAGAGGCAATTCCCTTGTTAACTTCTCTGCCTTTGATTGCGTAGAGACTTGGTGAGCCAAGTCTCTCTCAACTTCGCCGCATCCACCAATAGATTGCCAAGGTTCTTGATCAAAGGAGGACCTCAAACCTTCATGTCTTCTATCCACGCATGACCTATTTGTCCAAAATGCCTCTCTTGTTGCAACTTAACAAGTAAATTCTTGTTCTCCTCTGCAGTGGGATCAAATGTACTTGGGGTGGCACTACTTGTTGGAATAGTTGCAAGGTGCCTGAGCATTGCTCTTATATAATCAGTGAGCTCCTTGTTAGAGGCCTTCAATGTTGCCTTAGCCAATTTGAGCTCTTCAAGCCTATCTTCAATTCTCACATTGGTGTATTTCCACACATTGACCATGGTGTCATGCATTGGAGGGCCCATGCCATGTGTTTTCAATTGGAAATCACTTGGGACTAAATCTTGAATTTTCCCCTCCTTCAGTGGTTCTGCTATTTCCATGACTATATGACCAGTGTTGACATCCGTAGCAAGAGCGGCTAGAGTCCTTGGTTTCGTCAATTTTGAGCATGAGGTTGGCTGCTGCATTGTAGTGTAGAGGGATCAAATTGCTTTCTCACAACTGGAGGAGTCTCATTCTTGCTTGAAAATGGAAAAGTCACAGTTTTAGTTATAGAGTGAGCAGGGGGATTGCCTTGATTGCCTCCTCCTTGCTATAGTTGTGCCCTGCCTTGCGCTTGATCATCTCCATCTGGGCTGCCTTCTAGAGGATTGTCTTTTGGCTGGTTGCTATCACCACCTAAATTAATTACTGGAACTGTAGAGGAATCCTTCCTAGCCACTTGCTCCTTTTACTTCTCTTTTGCTTTCTCTGCCTCTGTATTTCCAACATTTCCAGTGTCCGACAAAGTACCTTTTCCACATGTAGGAGTGACTTGTACATTCTTGTGTTTTGGTGGCTGGTGACCTCCTCCTTCGCCCACTGATTGAAGGGACCCATAGAGGTAGATTTAGTTGATGCAGTGGTTGAAGCGGCCGCGAATGATGCTTGAGCTCCTCCAGAAGCTACGCCTGTAGAAGAATCACCAGCTCCAGTTCTTTTCCTTCTAGCTCTTGTCCACTCCACCCATTTTTCAGTCCTTTTGATGATACTATCCATTAGGATCTCCATCTTATCAACCGTATGGCCTTTTAGTGGAGTAGACACAATGGATGTGTCTTTGATCTCCCTCTCATACGTGGATGACCTCATATAAGAGCCATTATCTTCAACGTTATCAACATTAATATTCATTTTATACAATTTGACTTGCTCAATGGTGAGCCTCGACCAAAACTTCTCCCTGGTTTGTACTTTTGTGTAACAGTCGGCCCAATAGTCCTAAATGTTTGGTACATGCTTATGGCCAGAGCCAAGTTGAAGATTGTTTTTTACATAATCAATAGGATCAAATTGAGGCCTTATTACTTCATAGTCCTTGAACTTATATTTGCCTTCAAAGGCCTTTATTAGGTTCTTTGCTTCTGACCTAGATGAACATGAGTATGATCCTACAACGATCGAGAAAGGAATTCCTGCCTTCCTAACAGCTCTACACAGGGCATTCACTGTGAGTATTTGGCTACATAGCTCAATAAGCACGATCCTATTGTCAGGATACCTTGGCAACCTCCATGGGAAACCATCAAATCCATTGATTCTGCTATAGGAGAAGGCCGGGAATTGGATGAAACAACATCCAAATTGGGTGAGCATTGAAATTGCTTCTGGTGAGAATCTCCTTTCAGTACATCCTTGTATCTCTCTGCACAACCTCATAGTAAATGCATGATTCACCTTTATGAACTCCTCATAGCTCCTCTCGAGTTGCAAATAGGGATAGAAATCATAGACCAGTGTCGTCTTTCAAAGTCTTCTACGCAAGGCAAGCCTAGCCACAAGTGGTGTGTTGCCAAAGTATAAATCAGATATGAAGACATGTGGAATTGTTTGAAAGCTTTGGCAGAATTCATTCAACTTGTAAGCTCATCGTAGATAATCTGGGCCCAATCATTATATTGCCCATCTACACAAACTACTTGCACCAGAAAGAAATGGCGCTCCATGAAGTTTAGGACTCAATCATATTCCTATAATCTCAGCTGTAGGGCCAAGATATCCACAATCTCTCTCTTTAAGCTAGTTCCAAAGAGAGTCTTTGGAACTTTTCTCTTCTTGCTTCTAGGTGACTGGAACCTGGTCGCCATGATGTTTGCTCTTCGCAAGGTCTTCTTTTCGTTGAACATAGAGGTAGACGATCCAAAAACTATGTCATAGTATTCATCTTTGGCCAGAATGTCAAATGCACTCTGCATGAGACCTATGTCAAAAGTAAGCAAGACAGAGTCATTTGGTGTCATGTCCGCAAATTTGAATGTAATAATTTAATTTAATTAATTAATTAACTGGTCCCAAAATTTAAATAATATAATAAAAGGACCTTTAATTAGTTACTTTAATTAATTAATACGGGGCCCAAGTTATTATTTGTATTTGTGGTTATGATTGATTTAATATATCTCGGACCTATTTTTTTATATTAGTTTCCATTGGTAAGTGTTGCTGTTGGCTATCTTTGTACACCCTCGGAAAGGTTTTGCCCGACGGGTATTTAAGCACGGCTTGTAGGTAGTCGTAGGTATGCAATTTGGATTATATATTTGTACTGTGAATTCCAATTGGGATTCTTTGTAATTTGCCATTTCGGAAGTGAAAGATCTTCCCTACTTGGCTATTTCCGGTTTCGGTGGGATTCAACCCTCACCTTATTCTATAGTAACCCCTCAAGGAACTAATATTCAAATGCAATTCTTTTGGTATTATTAGTGCAAATACATGGAAACGAGATGTAACAATGATGCCAAAATTTTTGATTCTGAATTATTACAGCAAAGTCATATGCTGATGAAGTACAATGATAATAGTGATGCCTGAGAATGGAAATGAATCAAGCATAGATATCGTAGCACGACATCCTGCATGAATACTGTAGCAATCAAAATTTATTCTCCAATTTAAGCACAAAATAGAACTCCTGAATTGAAGCTCTCCCAAATACCAAATTCAATGGATATTTCACCACCTCAAATGGTTGCAACACTGAAGAGTTGACGTTCTTCAATGGCTGGCTGAAATCGGAAACCCTAGTTTCTTCTCCCAACTTGATATCAAATGCAATTCACAAAATCGGATGATAAACAATGAAGCTCTCACCTCTTTTTATACTTTTCCTTGACCCTCGTAGAAGGAAATAAAATATTTAATAATTGTATTCTCTAGAAGTTTCCCCCTCCCAATAATTAATGCACTTGCTAGAAGCTTCTCCCTTGCAATAAAATAATTAATGCATTCTCCAATAAATTAAATTAATTAAATATAGTCACTTTTTTTTTTGTGACTTTATAAGAAATTAGTTTAATCAATTTTTCCTTATTTCTCCACTTAGCCTTCAGAGAATGTAAAGGTTAAGAACTCCACTGATATGCTAAAAAGATGGGGACATTACAGTCCACCTTCCCTGAAATTGCTTGTCCTCAAGCAACTTTAAGTCCAGATGCTGAAAAATCTCCTCATTCTCCCATGTCGCATCCTCAACTGGCAGGTCCTTCCATTTCACCAAATACTCCCTTATAGTGCGCCGCCTCAAGCTCCTTTCCTTGAAATCAATGATAGCCTTTGGCACCGATATCAATTTTCCCTTATCATCCAAGGGAGGTAATACTGTAGAAGGCACCACATTCTGACTCAACGGCTTTTTGAGCCTTGACACATGAAACACATTGTGCACTCTGCTATCTACGGGAAGCTCCAACTCATAAGCCACCTCACCAACTCGCCTGACGATCTTGAATGGTCCATAATAGCGTGGCTTGAGTTTCTCTGCACCACTCTTCTTGAGAGTGGACTGCCTATATGGCTGCAACATGAGGTAGACTATATCATCTACCTCAAAACTACGCTCAGTCCTCTTCTAGTCTGCATATTGTTTTGCTGGTTCTGAGCTCTAGCAATGTTGTCCTTGAGAGTGGCAACTATATCCTTACTCTCCTGTAATAGTTCACCTGCACAGGGTACTCGACTGTCACCCAACAACAAATCTAAGAAACTGGATGCCTCATAACCATAAAGTGCCATGAAGGGTGTCATTTGTATAGTCATATGGCATGTAGTATTGTAGCAATACTCATAGAGATATATCCATTTGACCCAAGCTCGTTGCTGAGCTGCCACATAATTCCTCAAATACCCTTCCACCCATTTGTTCACAATCTCCGTTTGACCATCGGTCTGTGGGTGATAACTGGTGCTACGTGTAAGCTCGGTGCCACACAACCGGAATACCTCCTGCCAGAAGTGACTCATGAAGTGGCTGTCCCTGTCACTCACAATGTTCGGAGGCAAACCATGTTATCTGAAAACCTCCCTGGAGAAGACCTTTGCCACCTGAGCTGCTGAGTATGTGTTGTGAAGTTTTCACACCATCGCCCCAAAATTTTTGGGGACCCCCTTTTTCTAATCGCCTAGGCAAATTTTTGGATTGTCCAACAATTTTGAGTTTTGAAAATTTTCAGCCTTGGACACCTTCAGGGCCAGTGGGGAGAAGGTTAGATTTATTTTCACCCAGTTTCAACTTGATTTTCTAGAGCCACCAATTTCATCCTTGAGCCAAACAAATTTTAAAGAGCAACGCTGGGTAGGATAAAATTGTAAATTTTGTACTTAGACATTTTCCTTTTGAAAATTTGGATATAATTGTGTAAATTTCGATAATTTTCAAAAATGAAAATTTTGTTAAATTTGGTCTTTTGGAAAATCTTGATTATTTTTGGTGAAGAAAATTAATTTTTGTGATGGTGAAATAAAATTGCAAAAATTGATTTTTGGCTTTAGAAGAAATTTTATTTTATTTTTGTCAAAAAAAAAAAAAAAAAAAAAAAAAAAATTATTGGCATAGCAAAATCGTTTTGGGTAAGAAATTGCAAAAAATTGGCTTTAATAGATTAAAATTGCCTTGAAAACTTTTGCCTTTAATGAAATTGGTAATTTAAAATTGAAAAATGGCTTTTGGTTAGCCAAAATCCAATTTTAATGACGTATTAATTACTAAATCCTTATTAAATGGAAATATTTAACATCTCCAAGGCACCATTTAATTTCTTTTTGCAATTTAGAACTAATTGGCAATTTTAAAAGTTAATTTTCATCATGGCAAAATTAATTTTGGTTAAGTATTTAATTGTGGGCCATAATTTTGCATTAATTATTTGTTTTTCTTTCTCCCAGGGTCCAAGAAGAAAGTTGGGTATAAGAGGAGGCCTCTCTCTCAATTCTTCCTCACTTCTCACTTCTCCTTCTCAAGGTGTTGGTGATTTTGCAAGAGCAGATCTGCACTTTTCTTGCTTGGCGAATTTTGTGGAGGGCGAAATTTGTGGGAGCCGAAATTTGTGGGAGATAAAATTTTGATTTTTGCAAGTGGCTGCGATTTTTGCCCTAGGTTGGGAAATTTTATTTGGAGGTGAATTGCATGATAAATTTCTAATTTGCAAAGGGATTTGAACTTCTTGAAAGTCATATCTTAGGCTCCGAAAAGTCGCTGTAAGTTTACTGGTTAAGGTGAATTTTCATCATCTAGAGTTGTAAGGAGTGCTTAAGCTGACATCCATCTTTCGTTCTAGTCTAAGGATTGCTCCGCTTGGTTCTTCTTGCCTTTTGGTCCACCACTCTACCATCCCGTAATAGGGCGACGAGCATGGAGGATGATAGTGCAAGTGAGAATCCCAAGCGGGCGAACACTAGGAAAGACAAAGAGGATATGATGCCCAAAACTTCCTTCTCAAAAATGAAGAGAATAATCGACACCAATATCTGTACAGTGGACATGATACGGATGAGGGACAGACTGAAGGAAGGACAATCCCCCTTGGCTATAGGTAGAGGTAATTTCAAATCATTTAGAGTTGCAAGGGGTCCTTAAGCTGACATCCATCTTTCGTTCTAGTCTAAGGATTGCTCCGCTTGGTTCTTCTTGCCTTTTGGTCCACCACTCTACCATCCCGTAATAGGGCGACGAGCATGGAGGATGATAGTGCAAGTAAAAATCCCAAGCGGGCGAACACTAAGAAAGACAAACAGGATATGATGCCCAAAACTCCCTTCTTCTTGAAAATGAGGTGAATAACCGATACCAATGGTGGTACAATAAAAGGATATACGAAAGGCAGTTGCACATCACAGCCCAGGCATTGACACTTCCATTGTGACCATGATGAGCAACAATGGCTTAGCCCTTGATTTTGAAGATATCAGAGAAGAGGATGTCAATGAGGCAGATTTTGGATCGAGGTTGGATGAGTTAGGAAAGGTTGCTATCAAGAAAAGCATTTGGGCAACCGTTCCTCTCTCAGTGCTATTATTGGATTTGCGAAAGGATATGAGAAGGATCATGAAAAGATACTACAAGCAGCAAACAGCGTGGCGAAGTTAGCGGAACTCAAGGCGAAGCACACACCTTGTCCTCCTATGGAAGAAGTTAATGAAAGGCTAGCTAAGTTCATTGCCTTAGCTAAGAAAATGAAAGAAAAGGGAAGATTTATATTAGAAGATCATTTGATGTAAGCCCAAGTGACAATTTCCCTTTCTTCTAGAATAGGACAAGTGTCTATTTCTAATTGGCCACCATTTTGGTGCCTTCTCATTGGTTGCTACTTTTTGCACTTTTTTTATTGGTCCATTGATGAGGTGGCAGCTTCTCATTGGCCGATGGGGTGGCAACCCTAATTAGGGTTTTGAGGATCCAATCTGGATCATTGATCTTGTTTTGATCTCCACCGTCCGTTGTATTTTTGGCCCCTATAAAAGGCCATTTGCTCTCACTTGTAAAGGGTCAGAGAACTTGTTGCGAAGATAATACCAAAATGCTCTCTTTTTCATTGTTGCGATTGGCATGTTGATCAAGAACATTGGGTGTTATTGCATGTTTTCTACTTCCACTTAGTTAGATTTCATTTCAAGTTGTTTAAGTTGTTCAAGTGAAAGTAAAGTAGTTGAAAAGTTGTATGGTAGCATTGGTAAATGTTTGATAGGGATCAATACTAGGCCACTAGCATCCTAGCGGCTGGTTGGGAAGCTTTGTGTGGTAAACTAGTTTATCATTCCTTTGAATCATTGCACCTGTGGAAGTGAGGCCGCTGGTCAGCTCTCATTAGGTTCGATCCCCGTCCATTTGCTAACCTTTCATTCATAGGAGTAGGAGTAGAATAGTGAGTAGCTGGGTAGTTGAAGTTTAGAGAGAAGTTAGGAAAGTAAGTTAAGTATTAGAACACATGCACTCACCTTCCACCACCATCACTTTATCGTCAACATCATCATCGGCAGACACACCCTCCATCATCGCAACCATCAACATTATCTGCCTCCGCACATTTCACAAACCGAGTCACCATCACCTTCATTCCACCAAAGTCTAAGTCATCCGCGAATGAATAGCGTAAGGCCGCCTACGTGATTACCAACAAATCACATCGATAAAATTGAGCATCCAAAAGAGTAAGGAACATTGGAGTTATTCTCATATCCCATGAGTAATAACTTTTCAAGAGAGGAGTTGCATGTTTGATATCCCATATTGAATATTCAAATCCTAATATGTTATGTAACTGATACAAAACTCGCATCAACAGTATGTAGTAGTGATAGGGAAGAAGTGAGCATATTTTGTCAGCCTATCCACCACCACATAGATACAATCGCACCCCTAGGCCTTGGGCAAGCCCGTGATAAAATCCATGGATATGCACTCCCACTTCTTGTCAGGAATAGGAAGTGGTTGTAGGAGCCCTGCTGGATAAGTGTGCTCTTGTTTGTTCTGTTAGCAAACAAGACACTCACGCACATACTGCAAAACATCAGCGTTAAGCCCCGTTCAAGTGAACCGCTCTTGAACTAACATGTAAGTCTTGAAATACCCGGGATGGCCTGCTGTAGGTGAATCATGGAATGCTCTCAAAATCAACTGCTTCACTTTCGATCCTGGGACTAAGTAAATCTTGTTCTTGTAAATGATCAAATCATCTACAAGAGTGTACCTGGCGTCGATCGCTGTTCCCTCCACTATTTTAGAGGCCCATGTGTCTCTGGCATAGTCTACTACAATCAAGTGTCGCCAATCCTCTGATATCTGAATCATAGAAGTGAGGTGTGGCCTGTGAGATAAAGCATCTGCAACAACATTTTGTGTCCCCTTAACATATGTGATATCAAAATCATAGGCCTGTAACTTACTCACCCACTTCTGTTGACGATCATTCAGGTCCCGCTGTCCCAAAAAGTGCCTCAAACTGTTATGATCAGTTTTAATACAAAATTTGCTGCCCACAAGATACTGTCTAAATTTGGCCAAGGAATGCATGATGGCCAACATCTCCTTATCAGTATGCTAAATGATCTCTCGGGCCCTCTGAGTTTCCTACTCTCATAAGCTATAGGATGCTTGTCCTGCATGAGTATAGCACCAACTCCCTCTCCAGAAGCATCGCATTGAAGCTCAAATGGCTTCGTGAAATCAGGCAATGCTAATATTGGGTATTTAGTCATTATTTCCTTGAACCGCATAAAACAGTCTTGTGCCTCTTGAGTCCACACAAATGCCCCTTTCTTCAGCAAATCTGTCATAGGTGTTGCATGCCGTGAGTAGCCATTGGCAAACCTTCGATAGAATCCACAGACTAAGGAACCCCCTCAACTGTGTAAGGTTCTCTGGTGGTGGCGAATCAACAATAGCGCGGATCTTTTCAGGATCCATCTGCACTCCCTCTGCACTAATGATGTGTCCAAGATACAACAGCTTTGTCATCCCCTAATCACATTTGAACTCCTTGGCATACAAGGACTCCCTCTGTAAAATGCTCAATATTGTCTCCAAGTGTTCTAAATGTTCCTGCCAAGTCTTGCTATAGATCAAAATATCATCAAAGAACACCAACACAAATTTCCTCAACTATGGTGGAAGAACCTGTTCATAGTGGACTGAAAAGTGGCAGGTGCATTAGTCAAACCAAAAGGCATGACTACAAACTCGAAGTGCCCACAATGACATCTGAAAGCAGTTTTCTCAATATCTTGCTCTCGAACTCTGATCTGGTGATAGTCTGATCTCAAATCAATTTTTGTGAAATAACAAGCCCCATGCAATTCATCTATCAACTCATTGATGCGTGGGATGGGATACCTGTTCTTTATAGTTCTCTTATTCAACACCCTGTAATCAATACACATCCGTAGAGTACCATCCTTTTTTACCAAAACAACAGAAGATGCAAAAGGTGACTTACTTGGTTGGATGTGTACCATTGCTAGCAACTCCTTGATGGTCCTCTCGATCTCATCCTTGAGTCGTTTTGGGTGCCGGTATGGTGTGATCATGACAGGCTTAGCACCTTCCTCCAGCTCGATAATTTGCTCAATGCCTCTGTCTAGTGGCGTACTTAGTGGAATCTTGCCGAATACCTTCTCATACTTGATTCTCAATTTTTGAATATCCGGATGATATTCAGTCTGATGTTGCTCCTCCTGGGTAGGCATCAAGGTGCATATTGCCACCCACTCTATATCATCATGCCTGGTTAATCTCTCCATCCGCCTAAATGAGATAGTCCTGACATCACCATTACGGATAGCCTTCAGCACATGAGTCCTGCCATCCACCTCGAATCATATCTCCATATCTTTCAGTCTCAGGGTAACCTCCTCCAAAGAATGTAGCCACTGCATCCCAAGTACTATGTCCATGTCACCCATGTTGACCACATGATAGTTCGCCTTGAACTCATAGTTGTTTAGGCGCAAAGGTAGATCTTGCACCATCTTGTCACAATGAAGAGTATATCCATCAGCTACCTTGACTCTCAATCCCTCGAACTTTTTAGTAATGAATCCACACCTCTCCACAAATCACGCATCAATGAAATTATGTGTGGCACCTGTATCCAACGGAGTAATAACCTTCTGTCCAGCCAAGACTCCTCGAAGTCTGAAAGATCCCTCTCTCTGAATACTAGACAGACGTGTCTCCTGTAAATGTAGCTTTGGAGCATCT
This sequence comes from Cupressus sempervirens, assembly GCA_028749045.1. Classification (NCBI taxonomy): domain Eukaryota; kingdom Viridiplantae; phylum Streptophyta; class Pinopsida; order Cupressales; family Cupressaceae; genus Cupressus; species Cupressus sempervirens. Next base: position 605,176,599 of record CM053785.1, read on the forward strand.
TTTTTCTCAGCACTATCTACCTCCTGTTCACCCTCTACCTAATTAGGATCCTCATCCTGGTGCTTTGAGTTATCTGAATCCGAACCCTCGTGATAAGCCCACATCACCCAGTTAGCCTTCCCCTTAGACCTCATAGGACAATCATGACCAAACTCATAGGGACCTTTGCAAAAGAAGCATAGCTTCTTCTTACACAGGTCATTAAGCGTCTCCTTATCCAAAGGTGCAGCTGACTTGCTTTTTGAGTCATTCACCTTCTCTTTACCCTTGCTGAATCCCCCTTTGTTATCTCTAAATGATGAAGAACCCTTCGAACTAAACCAGTTTGCCATAGGTGCAAGTTCCATACTGCGGGCTTTCTTCATGGCTTCCTGTAATTTAGGAGGATCAAAGGCCTTTACCCACCCCTTGAGTGGTTCAGTCAATCCCTTTGTGAATAAAATGACTAGCCTTCGTTCTGAAATGTCAGGCACCATCACTGCAGGCTTCTGGAAGTCATTGATAAATTGTTCTAAGCCTCCTGACTGTCTCAACTAGGCTAACTCCCAGAAATAAACTTCAGGATCTTTTTTATCAAACCTTTCTATCAATCTATCCAGGAACTCCTGATAAGTGGTTACCTGATTGTGTTGCAATGTGATCATGCCATGTGTCCACCAATCATAACCTGCCTCGTCTAAGTGTAAAGTGGCATACTTGAGTGCTTCAAATTCTGTCATAGACTTCAGAGATAGGAAAGTATCCACCTTATGAATCCAAACACGTGCAGTCATTTTCCCACTGCCATCAAATGTGGGTAATGCCAACTTTTTGGTGACCTGTTGCAACTCACTGTGTTTATCTGCCTGCTTCTGCCTGGCAGCTCTGTAGTTCAGGTACCTGTCAAATGTCCATCCATCTTGTACATATGTTGGTAATGAATCCCACTCATTCCTCGCTTGTCAGAGTTCATCTGCAATATCTGTTACCATAGCATCAGGTGTGAGTGCTGGAGTTTCTTCCTTGAATGTAGGACGTGTGGGTTTGTTAGCTGTCCTAGACCGAGTCCTATGTTGTGATCCTGCTATGCTCCTATCATCCTAGTCATTATTATGATTATTTCTCCTATCAATCAAATGTTGCATCATAGCCATCATTGCCTGTATACTTGCCTCTATTGATTGTAGACGCCTATCTTGACGCTGTAAAGCCTCATCATCTCTCATAATTCTGGGTGGGCTTTGAGAATGTCTATCAGCCATGTTCTCAGCTGTGCTGGTTCCCTGTGTAAATAGAGCCCTTTTGTTTTTGCTTTTGAAAACTAAATTGAATGGTGGCCGCATAAACCTTGTCAAGCTGGCAGGAAATGACTCTAATACCACTGTAGTCAACCCTCAAGGAACTAATATTCAAATGCAATTCTTTTGGTATTATTAGTGCAAATACATGGAAACAAGATGTAACAATGATGCCAAAATTTTTGATTCTGAATTATTACAGAAAAATCATATGCTGATGAAGTACAATGATAATAATGATGCTCGAGAATGGAAATGAATCAAGCATAGATACTGTAGCGCAGCATCCTGCATGCGTACTGTAGCAATCAAAATTTATTCTCCAATTTAAGCACAAAATAGAACTCCTGAATTGAAGCTATCCCAAATACCAAATTCAATGGATATTTCACCACCTCAAATGGTTGCAACACTGAAGAGTTGACGTTCTCCAATGGTTGGCTGAAATCGGAAACCTTAGTTTCTTCTCCCAACTTGATATCAAATGCAATTCACAAATCGGATGATAAACAATGAAGCTCTCACCTCTTTTTATACTTTTCCTTGACCCTCGTAGAAGGAAATAAAATATTTAATAATTGCATTCTCTAGAAGTTTCCCCCTTCCAATAATTAATGCACTTGCTAGAAGCTTCTCTCTTGCAATACAATAATTAAATAAAATATTTAATAATTGCATTCTCTAGAAGTTTCCCCCCTCCCAATAATCAATGCACTTGCTAGAAGCTTCTCCCTTGCAATACAATAATTAATGCATTCTCCAATAAATTAAATTAATTAAATATAAAGTCTTTTTTTTTTTTTTTGAGTTTATAAGAAATTAGTTTAATCAATTTCTCCTTATTTCTCCACTTAGCTTTTGGAGAATGTAAAGGCTAAGAACTCCATTGATATGCAAAAAAGATGGGACATTACATATTCCGTCGCCTGTAACACTTCGCTCAGAGCTGGCAAATCAGAGCACTATCTTTCGACAAATATTAATTAAAGGATATTCTTGTTCAAATCTCCTTTTTTGTTTGGTGTTACTTGATAAATTTAGGATTGATAGTTTATGGTGCATGACTGAACTTGTTTACCATTTGCACCCTATCTGTCACTCACCCTGCTCAATGCAACGTTCGTACCATCCTCAAAACCTACCGTACAACCTCCATTACTACATCATATGGCCTTCCCTGTTCCACCGTACAGACACCCCACACCTCCCATTCATACGACCTTATTGGCTACCTTCTACCGTACTACCACTACACCATACGACCCCTTTTGCATCCATCTACTATATGACCATTATACTGTACGACCCTCTTGCCCTCCATCTATCGTATGCCCATCACTGACTACATCGTACGACCATCAAACATCCATTGCACGATATACCTGTTTGTCACCGTACAACAACAATATCACTGCTTGCACTAGCATACGACCCCCCAGTCATTCATCTTCGTACAATCACATCGTCTTTGTAGTCGCCTACGGAGGTCAGGAACATCACAGTGGTATCAGATCAATTGCCTTCGGATCGAGATCCCCTTCGGATCAATTTCCCCCGTCGGATTGTGTTTCCCTTTGGATCAAGTTTTCCTTCGAATTGAGATCGCTTTCAGGCTGAGTTCACCTTTGGAACATTACAGTGGTATTAGAGCAATTGCCTTCGGATCAAAGGTTCCCTTTGGATCGAGTTTCCCTTTGGACTGATCAATTTCCCCATTCAGACTGAGTTTCCCTTCGGATCAAGTTTTCCTTCGGACCGAGATTGCTTTCAGGTTGAGTTCACATTGGGAACATTACAATGGTATCAGAGCAATTGTTGTAGGGTCTAGATTCCCCCCTTTGGAACAAGTTCTCCTTCGGATCAAGATTGCCTCCGAACAAAGAACCCCTTCGAGACGAGATTCCTCGTGTCGAGTTTTCCTTTGGAACATTACATTGGTATCAGAATTGGTGATCTTGCCAGCCTGCTAGGATGATTGAGAGATTTTGGTATTTGGATCACACTATGGCACCTGACAGCGATGGAGAGTGGTGGTTGAAGGCACTAAAAAAGATTGACAAAGAGCTTAGCGAGAGTGTTGATCTTCCATTAGATATATTGGAAGTGTGTTTGTGTCAGGTGAACCAATTACCTTCAAGATTTACAGAGAAAATCCTCTCGCCGATTAAGGATGCCTTAAGTCAACCTAGGCTTTTGAGACACCATGACAAGGATAAAAGATTGGCAGTTGTAGCATGTCTTAGTGAAGTCTTGAGAATTTCGGCTCCTAAATAACACCATGATAGAGATATTGCAATTGATAGTTGACAACTTTCAGAGTCTTGATGACTTCAGTAGTGACCCTTTTTGTAGGAGATCTACAATATTGGAGAATTGTGCAAATGCCAAAGTAAGTAACCTTGTCTTAGATCTTGAATTGCAAAATTTGGTCAATGATATGTTTCGTCACTTCGTGGTCACCATCAAGGAAGATCATGATAATAAGATTCCAGTTGCTATGGAGAGTCTTATGACTTCGTGCATTGAAGATATGGATGAAATATCCCAACCCATCACATCTATGTTATGGGTTCATAATCTAGAATGTATCCCCTCTATAGCAGCATATAGATTGGTCAGTAATGTTTTCAAGCATTGTGAAGAAAAACTAATATCTCATTTGCACAAGTGGGAGAAAATGGATGACAACGATAAGGGTGATGCTTTACATGAGGAGAATCAAGGCATGATTACAGGGCCGCTTCAGGAGGATTTGCTAAATCTTTCTACCACACCAACATGGGGAGAACACCAAAAAAATGAAGAGGTTGCTTGCATGGATCTTGTGAAGACATGGATGGATCAAGTTGTGCCCAAGGTTGTGCCTGTCACCAAGGCATTATCCGTTGAGGAAGTTCTATCAGTTGCCGAAGTTGTGTCCATCATAGAAGTTGTCTGTGGCTGAGGCTCATTTTGTCATCGAGTTTGTGTTCATCCCCGAGATTGTGTCCATCACTAAGGTTGTGTTTGTTGCCAAGGCTTTATGTTTGTCACCGAAGCTGTCTATCATCGTGGTCTTGTCTGTCGCTAAGGTTGTATGTCCGTCATTGTCGTTGTGTCCATCAATGTCATGTTCGTCACCGATGTCGAGTCCATGTCCGTCACCGTCGTGTCCATTACCGCCATGTCCGTCACCGATGCCAAGTTTGTGTCTGTCGTCGAGTTTGTGTCTGTCACCAATGTCGAGTCTGTCGTTGAGTTCATGTTTGTCACCGTCGTCATGTCTGTCACCGTCGAGTTTGTGTCCATCGTCAAGTATGTGTCCATCATTGAGTGTGTGTTCGTCGTCAAGTTCGTGTCCATTATCGTCGTGTCATCATCGATGTCGAGTTCGTATACGTCACCAACATCGAATCTGTGTCCGTCATCGAGTTCGTGTTTGTCACCGTCGTGTCCATCACCAATGCCGAGTTCGTGTCCATCACCATCATTGTGTCTGTCACCGTCGTGCTCGCAACCGATGCCAAGTCCATGTCCGTTGTCAAGTTCGTGTCCATCATCGTCATTGTGTCTATTGTTGTCACCGTTGCCATATCCGTCATCGTCATTGTGTTCGTTGTCATCACTGCCGCCTTGTCCTTGCCATGTTTGACGCTGTCGTTGTCGTCATGTATGTCATCTTTATTGTGTCCATTGTTGTCACTGCAACCGTGTCTATTGCCAAGTCCATCATGTTCGTCATTGTCGTTGCGTCTGTCAACGTCATCGTGTCTGTCACCGACGTTAGTATGATTCTGTTGTCAAGGGTGTATATGTCGCGTTTGTTGTGTCCGTCGATGACATCATGGCAATCTCTGTCATCATTGTGTGTCCGTTATTGTGGCTGCATTGGTTGCAATAGCTACGTTTACCGCCATTGAGACATTGCTCGCTATCGAGGCTTCAACTGGGGTTCTGTGTGCCATTGAGGTTTTATCTACAGCTAAAATTTTGTTTGCTGCCAAGGTACTCTTCGTTGAGGTTTCTTCTACCAAGGTTCCCTTTATTGAGGTACTCTTTGTTGAGGCTCCCATCATCATGGCACCCTTCACTGAAGCTCCTGTCGTCGAGGTTCTCATAGTCGAACCCCCCTTTGTCGACATTCTCACCACTGAAGCTCTCTTTGTCAAGGTTTCCTCTGTCAGGAATATAATAGTGGTTAGTGGGTAAGTTTGTGCCAGCATCAACTTCTGTGTGCATGACCATACCCAAAGAGATTTTTGAACATAATGTCGTGAAAGATTTCATCAATTTGTTTCATTGGGATCCTAATGAAGGCTATGACAATGTTTATATTGGAGTGGCGCAATGGATGCTTAATGACAGTATGGTGCAAGGGAGGTTTGATGACAATTCATTCATTTCGCCTGCGTGTTTGGTTTGGGATCTTGGTGACTTAGGATACGACAATATTTATATAAGAGTGGTGCAGTGAAAGTTTGATAGCAATGTGGTGCTGCAGAGGATTGACGTCATTTCGCTTGTCTTGCCTGCGCATTTGATTTGGGACTCTGGAGCTAATAGTGTTTCATTTGATCACAATTCACTCATTTCGCTTGCGTGTTTGGTTTGGGATCCTGGTGACTCAGGATACGACAATATTTATATAAGAGTGGCATAGCGAAAGTTTGATAGCAATGTGGTGCTGTGGAGGATTGATGTCATTTCACTTGTCTTGCCTGCACATTTGATTTGGGACTGTGGAGTTGATGGTGTTTCGTTTGATGGCAGATTGCTTGAGGGCAAGCAATTTTGGGCAGCGAGGATTTGTCATGTCCCCAAATTTGAATGTAATAATTTATTTAATTAATTAATTAACTGGTCCTAGAATTTAAATAATATAATAAAAGGACCTATAATTAGTTACTTTAATTAATTAATATTGGGCCCAAGTTATTATTTGTATTTGTGGTTCTGATTGATTTAATATATCTCAGACCTATTTTTGTATTTTAGTTTTTGTTGGTAAGTGTTGCTGTTGGCTATCTTTGTACACCCTCGAAAAGGTTTTTCCTGACAGGTATGTAAGCACGACTTATAAGAAGTCGTAGGTATGCAATTTGGATTATTTATTTGTATTGCGAATTCCAGTTGGGATTCTTTGTAATTCGCCATTTCGGAAGTGAAAGATCTTCCCTACTTGGCTATTTCTAGTTACAGTGGGATTTAACCCTCACCCTATTTCGTCGCTTGTAACACTTTGCTCAGATTTGGCAAATTGGAGCACCATCTTTCGACAAATATTGATTAAAGGATATTCTTGTTCAAATCTCCATATTTTTTGGTGTTACTTGATAAATTCAGGATTGATAGTTTATGGTGCATGACTGAACTTGTTTACCATCCGCACCCCATCTGTCACTCACCCTGCTCAGTGCAACATCCGTACCACCCTCAAAACCTATCGTACGACCTCCATTACTACACCATACAACCTTCCCTGTTCCACCGTACAGACACCCCACACATCCCATCCGTACGGCCTTATTAGCTACCTTCTACCTTCTACCGTACGACCACTACACTGTATGATCCCTTTTGCAGCCATCTATTGTATGACCATTATACCATATGACCCTCTTGCCCTCCATCTACCGTGCGCCCATCACTAACTACACTGTACGACCATCAAACATCCATTGTACGACATTCCTGTTTGTCACTGTACAACATCACTGCCTGCAATCCATACACCCCCCAGTCATTCATCTCCATACAATCACATCGTCTTTGCAGTCGCCTATGGAGGTTAGGAACATCACAGTGGTATCAGAGCAATTGCCTTCGGATCTAGGTCCCCTTCAGATCGAGTTTCCCTTCGGACCGAGTTCCCCTTCGGATCAAGATCCCCTTTGGATCAATATCCACCTTCGGACTGAGTTTCCCTTTGGATCAAGTTTTCCTTCAGACCGAGATCACTTTCAAGTTGAGTTCACCTTGGGAACATTACAGTGGTATTAGAGCAATTGCTTTCGGATCAAGGTCCCCTTCGGATCATATTTCCCTTCGGACCGCGTTCCCCTTCGGATTGAGATCCCCTTCCGATCAATTTCCCCCTTCGAACTGAGTTTCCCTTTAGATCAAGTTTTCCTTTAGATTGAGATCGCTTTCAGGCTGAGTTCACCTTGGGAACATTTCAGTGGTATCAGAGCAATTGCCTTCGAGTCGAGATTCCCCTCTTCGGAACAAGTTCTTTGGATTGAGATTGCCTTCGAACAGAGAATCCCTTCGAGACGAGATTACTTCAGGCCGAGTTTGCCTTCAGATCATTCATTTGGCATTTTAATTTGCTTTGTTGTTGCATCATATCTGGCTATACACTCTTGGACAAGCTCTGGTGCTTGGATGACCATTGGGAATCCAACGGCGTCTACTAGCCCACTCTCTTTGAGCTTTTGAGTGATAGGATGAATGGGCTCAAAATTCATTCTCCTGTGTAGATCATAGAAACGGAAGGAGGTATCTATTTAATCTTTCAATTTACTTTCGAAACTAGGCAAACAATCTAGCATGCCTGTTCTTACAACCATCAATCTATCTATAACGTCGCAGAGCAAGACGCAATACACACTTAGGATGAAACATTGCTGTTTCATAATGGAGAAGTGAAAACACCTACTTTTCGATTTTTATTTCGTTGAAATCTGATTGTTGGGCTTCAAATTTCTTGCATCACACGAGTGAGGAGTGGCCTATTAACTCAAAAATGCCCTTTAATGGCGTAACAATCAGATTTACCATTAATATGGTAGGTTAATGACTCCCCACTACGTCATTCACATCAGATTTACCTTTAACAGGTGGCCGTACAATAAATTTTGTAAGATTTAGCTTTTAAGCATTGGAGTAGTGAAAAACTTACTTTTCTGATTCTTCATAGCATATAGGCTTTCAGAGAATCACTACTTGATGGGAGACTCCAGCTTATGAAGAAATCTACTTTAGTCACGAAGAGGCCTTCCCTCCTCTCCGAAAAACACTCCTTTTAACTAAGTTGCGGGAGTAGCTATTTCATTACCTCTCTGACAAGCTTAATAACTTATAATTTTACCTTTGTCGGGGTTGTGGCACATGGACTACTACTTAGACATTGGAGAAGTTCATTTCCTTCTTTTCAACAAACTTTATACTTAGCCTTTTTCTCTCTTTCAGGTGACTTGGAAAACATTATAATGGCATCTTCAAGAGAATATTCCTTTTTAAAATAAATTAAGCCGCTACCAAAGAGTGCACTTTAACTTAGCCTGTTGGAGAAGTGGCACATAGTGTGCTCTTCCGGTCAAAGGAGTAGCCAAAACTAGTGAAGCTCCGATAACACGAACACTAAGATGGAATTTTGTCAATTCAATGAATCTCAAGCTCTAAACTCCTCTAAACGTCTTCCGAAAGTGAACACTTCATATATATACTCCATGCGTTTGATTAAATTCGTAATACTAGATGGAAATCCTGTAAGCATATTATCTCCTCTCATCACCAAAAATGCAGATCGACTTCCTCTGTCGAAAAAATGACTTTTGGACTACTTCGAGCGGGGAGCAGTCATAGAGGTGAAACTTTGTCTTAGTGCTAAGACTAACTCCTTTCTTCATTTTCGGGAAAATTTAGGGACTCCTTTGCCTTTAACACCGTGCTCTTATCATTTTTCTTCAAATTCCGTTAACACTATGCTTCTGGATGCCACCTTTCTTCGTGAGTCAGAATCTCCTTGAATGAGTTTTGCTTTTGGCTGAGGAGTAGCCAAATAGGTGAATTTTTGAAAGGATCGTACTTGGGCAACTTTTGAATGATTCAAATGAGTCTAAGCTCTCTTCTCATCAGGGGAAGACGCTCTACAACAATCCCACCTAATCCTAGGACAATGAAGACCTCGACACATCTGATTTGCATAAATCCTAGATGAAGGGTTGGGGAAGAAGGCAGAGCAGTGAATTCATGTAAGCCTGCATAGTGAGAGTGAAGTTGAAATCGATGTGAAGAAAACACCTAAGGGGAAAACTAGACTTGGACACTTAGAATGATTTGCATTGGAGAGCCCAAGCTAGAAGCTTAAAAGGGGGACTAAAATGTGGGCAACACATATGTTGAACAGTTTTTGCTTGAAGGGATCAATCTTCTTTCCTTAATGGCAATGATCTCCTCTAAGACAGAATTAAGGATCAGTAAAGAATAAATAATAGTGAATTAAAGGAGCGATTTAGTCATGAAAGGACATACAGTTAGCAGCAAAGGACACTTCTCATTCTAACTGTCACAACCTTGAAGATTATCACCCTTCAACCTTGATGGAGGAGTCTAAAATACATTGATCAGCATTCGAGGAGGACATTTGGACAGCAGAAGCAATCAGATATACAGCAGAGGAATCTATGTGATATCCTCTTGATTTATTGTGGTAAGAAGTAGTAGTTTTACTTGTATTTATGTCAATTATATATAGATTTGTATATATATTTATGCCAGATTATATACACATGAATTCATTTTAGTCATAAAGCATACACATGAATGCACGTAGTGCACAAATGATGAAGTATACACATGAATACTTGTAGGAATTATATCTAAGGCATAAGTCACGCATACAAATATATGCAAGGCATGAGTTATATACAAGAATGCATGAAGCTATTTAAATGCTTTCAAAGCAAAAAGTACACATTCGGCATAAAATAACGAATACATACTAGATACACAGCATGAAGCAATACACTTAAATACACAGCAGACATGTAAGACTTGAAGCAATACACAAATATTCATTAGACATGTAAGGCATGAAGCAAGAAATAAATACATGTGAGGCATGTAAGACATTAAGCAAGCAATAAGTACATGCCATACATGTAAGGCATGAAACAAGCAATGAGTACATGTAAGACATGAAACAAGCAATAAGTACACATCAGACATGTAAGGCACAAAGCAAGCACTGAGGAATGTTCTTATGGAGTAAACATGCATGAAGTTATTAGTTTGTGAAGTAAACACACATGTACATCTTATTATGAAGTAATTGGTAAAATACTTGTTTGTTATTAATAGGGACCGAAAGGTCATTATATACAAAAGAATAAAATGATGATTGTAAAGAATAGAAACATTCTATTTTAACAGAGAAAGCTAAAAAAGCGAAAGCTAACTAGATATTTACAATAGATTACCATTAACTAATAATAGACGACCATCTATTATCGTAATACTTTCTCTTAATAGTTAATCTATCTAGAACACCAAGCTGTCCTCTGAATTTGACAAACTTATTAGGACCAAGAGGCTTGGTGAGAATGTCTGCAGTCTGCCTGTGGTAGGAATATACGGCAAATCTATAGTCCCGTCTTCAACCAGCTGTTGTATGTAATGACAGTGAATGTCCACATGCTTGGTTCGTTCATGGAAGATTGGATTTCAGACTAACTTGATAACGCCTTCATTATCAACAAACAGAGTAGTTGGTCCTGCTAGTGACATCTGCATATCCTCAAGCATCCGACGAAGCCAAACAGCTTCACATCCTGCCTTAATAGTCCCTTTGTATTCGGCCTTTGTAGAGGAGAGAGAAATTGTTTGCTGCTTCTTATTAACCCATGTGACTACACCGGATCCCAAACTGAACATATCCAGAAGTTCACTTGTTATCATCAACAAAGCCTACCCAATTTGAATTTGTGAACCCAATGAGTTTAGGATTAGAACTTCGAGAGTGTAGAAGTCCATAATTTGAAGTGCCCTTCACATAACAAAGCACACGCTTTGCTGCCATCTAGTGATCAGCCTTAGTAGCTGTCATAAAGCGTAAAATATAGCTGACTGTGAAGCTGATATCAGGCCTAGTAGCAGAGAGGTAGATGAGACTGCCTACTAGTTGCTTGTATGTATTATAATCAACGGAAGGAGAATTAGACTTTGCGGATATCTTGAGACCTTTCTCCATAGGTGTAGATGCAGGCTTGCAATCCTGCATACAGAATTTGTCTAACAGGGCCTTGACATATTTGGACTAAGAGATGAATATATTAGAAAACAGTTGCCAAACTTCAACACCTAAGCAATAATGCATGAGCCCAAGGTCAGTCATATCAAAAAACTGGCATAAATTCTATTTGATTCCCTAAATCAAAGATGCCGAACTGCCAGTGATGATTAGATCATCCACATAAATAACTAGAAGGATGATGTCATTGTCAGTAGTCTTGATGTACAAATTTGAGTCTAAAGAACTCCTCTTGAAGCCTTGATCATTGAGGTACTTGTCAATTTTTATGTACCATGCCCGAGGGGCCTGCTTCAAGCCATAGAGAGCTTTTACCAATTTGAGAACTTGATGGTCTTTACCAGCAACCTTGAAACTAGGAGGTTGTGTCATGTAGACCTTTTCATGGAGATCACCATTTAGGAAAGCACTCTTGATGTCCATCTGATGGACCTTCTAGGCAAACTGTGCTACCATGGCTAGGACTAATTTGATGGTGCTCATCTTTGCAGGAGGAGCAAAGGTCTCTTTATAATCAATGCCCTGACGCTGAGAAAAACCCTTCGCTACTAAACGAGCTTTGTACTTATTAAAAGTACCATATGATTTGTATTTGATTTCGTAAACCCATTTGCAGCCAATGGGTTTCTTCCTTGGTGGAAGATTAGAAAGGACCCAAATGTTGTTCTTCAATAGGTTCTGGTGTTCAGATGTCATGGCCTGTTCCCACTCTGGAATTCCTTTAGCCTCAGAATATGTTTGAGGTTCAAACACACTATGAATGTTGGCCATGAGAGAAAAGTTAACTCTGTAGTTTTGCTCTTTTTTCGAGTAGTTCTCCCATCAATGAGCTCATCATCATGAAGATCAACAAGTGTCTTAGCCCACCACTTAGGCCGGATAGGAGAATGATCAACATGAGTATCAAGAGATGCATGATGATCAGGTTCTTCATCAGAACAATCTGGATCAAACTCAGGTGAAGCGTCTACAAAGCGAGGTGATCCTACAAGAGAAGCCAGAGGTGTCTTTACAGGTATCACTGGTATAACTGGAGTTGCAGGCGCTTTTGGAGCCCTCCCATCAGGTGGACCTGATGGAAGCCGAACTCCCAAATCATGAGCCTTCATAGGTTGGTTTGCTAGATCAGGATCAGGAGAAACAAGCATGAAAGGTCGTTGCTGCTCATCAAAGACTACATCACGACTGTAGATGAGACGAGATGTCTCAACATTGATCAAGTGGTAGGCTTTGTGAAGATTGCTATATCCAACAACCATGAGTTTCTGACTCTTGGCATCCAACTTGGTGCGTGACGCATCAAGGATCCAAACAAAAGAAAGGGAGCCAAAAACTTTTAGGTGACTGATTTTGGGCTTGTGACTTGACTAGGCCCCTTCCGAAGTTCTACCTTTGATCGCCATTGTAGGTGATCAGTTCAATAGATAAATTGCAGTGTTGATTGCTTTTGCCCAAAACTTCTTCGGAACATATTTATGTTCGAGCATGGATCGAGCCATCTCGGTGATTGTGTCCTATTTCGACGTTCAACTACACTGTTTTGTTGTGGCGTATGGGGTGTGGTTAGCTGGCGTTTGATGCCATGTGTATCCAAGAAGCTAGAGAAAACATTAGAACAAAATCCACCCCCCATTGTGTGATCTAAGAGTAATAATAGATTTCCCAGACTCTTTTTCAACTAAAGGTTTAAACTTTTGAAATATAGGAAATGCATCGAATTTCTTTTTAAGGAAATACACCCAAAATTTTCTACTAAAATCATCATCAAACAACAGAAAATACCTGGACCCAAGAACAAGAGGAGTGGCCATAGGGCTGCAGATATTGATATGAACAAGCTGAAGTACCTGAGAAGCTCCCCATGAATTGCCATTGGTGAAAGGTGTGCGATGTTGCTTCCCAACTTAGTATGCATCGCAAACTCCAAGCTGCTGAGGCTGAATCTTTGGCAATTCAAGAACAAGCTCATCCCAAGCAAGCTGTGAGAGATAATGCACATTTAAGTGCCCATATCGTTGATCCCAAAGTGTGCTGAGAGAAGACCGCCGAGCAGCCATAGCGAAGTCTCGAGAATCACCAGAATCAATAAGTCTGAAAAGATCATGATCCTCAAGACCCATTGCAACAGTATACTTAGTCGCTCGATTAGTGATGGTGCACTGATGTGAACTGAAGGTGATTGTCAAGTGTGGAGAATGTTGTAGCAACTAACTGAGTGAGAGTAGATTTTGTTCCATCCCTGGAACATAGTACACATCAAGGAATATCCCACCAGATTGAATCTGAATGTTGCCTTTGCCGACAACCGTGTACTCTTCTCTGCCACAAAAAATAACAAAGTCTGAATAAGGCTGGTAGTCAGTAAACTAGTCTTTGCAGTGAGTGAAATGACAAGAGGCACTTGAATCAATGTACCAGGCATACGACTTCACATGATCTATAGGTTTTTAGCCATGAAGGCATAAAAGGCAGACTCTCCCTGCTCAGTGTGCTCTGCACTATTCTCTTTGGGCTGCGAACCTAATTTCTCAGATTGTGCAGCTAAGCGTTTTCGACATTCAACCTTCATTTGTCCAAACTTGTGGCAGTAGTTGCATTGAATGTTCTTCTTTCGGGAACCATCTGATGCTGGAGCAAAAGAGTTCTGCTGAGATGGTTGCTGAAACTTGCTTTTATCCCTCTGAAAGGATTCAACAGCAAAGGCTTGCTCTGTGGAGGTGGAGATGGCGCTGCTACTGAACTCTTGTTTCCACTGATCTTGCTGAAGCAATAGTGTGCAGAGATCAGTGAACTTCAAATCAACACCAGTAGACGTGATGTTGAGAGTCTCGATAAAATGCTCATAGGACTTTGGTAAACTCCGAAGAGCGATAACCACAATATCCTCTTCATCTTGTGATCGATGGCAAGTAATTGATCACGGATTTCGTGAATCCTATTCAGGTGTGCTTGGAGCAAGGTTCGCTCATCCATGATAATAGAAAACGGTGTTCTTCAAAAAGAAAGCTCTGGTTTTGTTAGACGTCTCATGAAGACCTTTGAGATGTGTCCAGATCTCGGCTGCTGTCTTGTTGGATGGAGTATGAGAAAGCTGATCATTGGCCACGGATAAATTTGAGAAGCATTACCGCCTCTCTATTATTTAGATCCCATGTATCCTGATCAGAATCCCATGTATCCTGATCAGAACTCGGAGAAGCTAGACGCTTCATAACACCCAGTACAAGTTGATCGGTGTTCCAATATTCAAAAATTGTGATGATCCGATGCTTCCAAGTGCCATAATTTCGACTGTTGAATTTGGAGTTGTGCTCGAGCAGAATGTTTGTGAGAGATGCCATGGCACGTTTTTCAATGAAAAAAAGTGAAACTCTGTAAAGGCACATTCTTCAAGGCAAAAAAAATGGAAGACAGAAAAATCGGAGAGTGACCCAGAAGAGAGCTCGAGAAACCTAGAAGAGAGCTCAAAAAACCCAGAAGGAATATGGTGTCATTTTTTGGATTTGTTGGTTCGAAAATTGAGGCATCCAGAAAAATTTGACAACCCAATTGAGCTCTCAAAAAATCCACCAAGAATTTGAAATCAAAATATTTTTTCAAGGTAAAAAATTAGGGTTTCAAAAAAAAATGTAGGTGGCAGCCATGAAAGCTCGGATTTGCAGAAAAATGGCTGATTTGAGACAAAACTTGCTGATTTTTGTGTTAGGGTTTGACTAGAGGTTGAGACGAAACTAAAGAGGGTTGAAGACGTGGAGAGTTGACTCCACAAACGGCAGCAAATGCAGGTCTGAGGTCGCAAAAGCCGTCTGTAGAAAAAATGCCTCAAAAAACGACCATTTTAGTTGGTAAAAGCCATGGTTTTTGAACATGAGCAGAGGAGAAATCGCCCTTTACTGACATGTGCGGTTAATCACAATTTCACCATGCGATCTCTTCAAATTGTGATTTTTTAAAATCCTCAAACCTTAGCTCGCGATTTTCAGACTTTGTTCTTCGAAAAAAACCTTAGCCAAAAATTAAACAGATTTGTGAAGCAAGGTTTGTAAGGAAAAAAATATTTTGAAAATAATGATCTTTGAATTTCAATTAGGAAATTATTATTTTCAAAAAAATTTAACCATGCTTTGATACCATATTACGAAAGTAATTGGTAAAATACTTGCTTGTTATTGACAGAGACCGAAAAGTCATTACATACAAAAGAATAAAACGATGATCGAAAAGAATAGAAACATTCTATTCTAATAGAGAAAGCTAAAAAAGCGAACGCTAACTTAAAGCTAACTAGATATGTACAATTGATTACCATTAACTAATAATAGACGACTATCTATTATCGTAATACATCTGAAGAGTATGAATATAAAATACACTTAAAGCAAGTATGTTTGTATTAGTTAGGAAGTAATATACTTAAAGAAAGCATGTTTATATTATACAAGTAGTTCAAGGAACATACATATTGATATAGAAACACAATCCTAGCCTGCTTGATTATATTTTTAACTTATATTATACAAGTAGTTCAAGGAACATACATATTGATATAGAAACACAATCCTAGCCTGCTTGATTATATTTTTAACTTACTCAAGAAAGGGTTGAATAGTTAACCCTAACTAGGTGGTGATTAAGGTAAGTTTGTCTTGCAGAATCACAAGATCATACTCTGATATCAATTGTAATGACCCTATTGAGACGTTAATTGATTTACCCTAGAATTCCCAACTAGGGTTTGGATTGTGCTTGGAAATGAAAATTTTAATTTAACTTGGTCTTTGTAATGTTTCTTGCTAGGAGGCTACAAATTTCCAATCGCAATGCATTAAAATCAGATTAAATTAAGAATTAATTAATAATTCATAATACATTTGACAGCTAACATACTTAAGCCTCAATTCCTTACTTCTCTTCTAATCATTAACCCTACAAGTAGGCTCCCTCAAGGCTTCAGGACCCTGTCTGTACCCCATCTTGGGATTCACCTACCTTGCGAGGATTCACTCTGCCTGTCCCTTACAAAACCAACCTATCCTCTTAAGGGACAATAGTGAGTGAAAAGGAATAGGCTAGGAGAGTACTGACTTCAAATGGATTATGAATAGTTATGAGTACACTATTATAAAATGATATTAAAGCTACAGTATAAATATGGGGCCATAAATTGGCCCCTTATTACTAGCATTTAAATATAATATTCTGTAAATCAGTATTGATGTATAGGTAAGTTTGAGCTTGCCAACTTTCTATTATACAATGCTTGCCAGAAGTTAAATATGATATATTTACCCTCTGAACTCTTCCTCGTGCAGAGTATTAAATATAATTTATTA
This sequence comes from Cupressus sempervirens, assembly GCA_028749045.1. NCBI lineage: Eukaryota > Viridiplantae > Streptophyta > Pinopsida > Cupressales > Cupressaceae > Cupressus > Cupressus sempervirens. The sequence goes on from CM053785.1 coordinate 605,193,221, forward strand.
TCTCTAATCTTTCAGTATTGAGAGCTTGATCTGCTGAAACTTAAAAGATATTCCATTATTCTTGATATCTTTTCCCATCCTTCTTGATTGAATGTGTTTGCGACTTCATCTTATACCCTTGCACATGGGAATTGTTGCCTCTAAAAGGACATACCTTTCTTTAATTGTATCCCCCCAGTATTAGATGCATATTTTCACAACAAGGTAAATTGATTCACTTGATCTAATCACACTCCTCTATTTCATGATTTTGGCAACTTTACTTGATAATTAGTCTTCTTTAGAGGTGGCGATCCTAGGGTCTGGTAAGTCATTAACATCTTAGTTTCTTCATAATTGAAGTCTTAACTTTTTCTTATCCTTCTAGAACAATTGATTACAACATTGACAAGAATTTTTGGCCCTTTACGTGGTCTCCCAGCTTGTAATCAAATCTTGTTTGTGAAACATAGATAATATTAGGAAGAGTGCTTTTTTAGCCTTAATGCTTCTGGTTAGCTAAAGTTTTGTAGGATATAATTGTAACATCCACTTTTTCCGGGTCTAAATTAACAAATACCATACTCAAAAAAATACAGTTTCTACTTCGTTTCATAGGAAGACAGTTATATCATTCATATTCATGTGAAGAAGATTTACCGTTAAAATCAATTAGACAAATTTTTTAACTAAAAACTTGAAATACCATCAAATGAAATTACTACAGAAATTGAAAACCACATACCTCGAAAAACTGAGATTGAAATCAAGATAGGGATGCTTTTGCAATCACCCAGGTTAGTCCACAAATACACTATAACAATTTCATATGATGACTTATCATCTACAAACCGTTATCTTAAAATCAAATGATAATTACAATTAAATACCACTATATTTTAAATTAGGGCATCACATACCACTGTATCAATTAGGGCATCATTTATCATCGATTCATTTAAGGCTTTTGATACCGCTATATCACTTAGGGCTTCCAATGCCACGGATTCTCCTAGGGCTTCCGATACCACGGATACAATTAGGTCTTCCAATACCACGGGTTCAATTAGGGCTTCCAATACCACAGATACAATTAGGGCTTTCAATACCACGGATTCAATTAGGGTTTTCGATACCACTGTATCATTTAGGGTTCCAGTCATCTCTCGATCAATTAGGGCTTCAGATTCCTTCCCTTCCGATTACTTAATTGTGACAATAACTTAGGATTAGAACATTTACTCATATTCAAAATTCATATAAATGAAAAGTAATCCATAAAATCTATCTTTTGCATCTAGGTGAAATAATGAAATAACACAATTAATCTTACCTTCTTGCATTTTAACCATAAAAGCGATAATACTTGTTTTCGACAACCAATTGAATGTATGACTTATCTTTGTTTGATGTGTGTCCGGAAACTTGTGGAGAGAGGAAACATTGTCAAGGGCTTAACCACCCAACCTCAAACCAAATCTTATCTCCACACGATCTCTAACAAGAAAGGCCCTCCCTACTCGGAATAGACAGGGTTCATCTTGCCATCCACTGGGCTTCTTGGTAATTAACTCACCATACGACTTGGCAACAAAAGATCACTATAACAGGAATATGCATGAACTATTAATTAATTCATATTAAATGATAAATATTGAAATGTCATATCTGATACTGATTCATATTATTGGTGATTCCTTTCTCACACCTCATCACCCTTCTTCTCGGCTACACATCTGGGTGAGTCCTAGGTATTCGGAATTCTCAGAGCTGATGACTCTATCAATAATTCAAGAAGTTTTAATACAACCATCATTCAAATTCCATGATTATGTTCTTTAAAGATCTCAAAATTGACGACATTCTTGACAATATTCTTCATTAGTGGAGCATGCATGAGCTAAAGTAATGTTTAATTATCATGTTATTATCTCATTCTGATAACATGCTTGTTTATTGTAGATTCTCTGCACCTCCTCACCTATTTCAGGCCAGCAAGCCGGTGACTCCCTGGTGCTATCAAATTATATTCATTGTGTTACTTCACACCTTCACCATACTCTGGCATTGCGCCTGGTGAATTCCTTGGTGTTCACTTATGAAGATATTTATATATGCCAATCAGACTGTAATGGTTTAATACTGGAATGTTACTCCTTTGTCCTGATTCATAAAAGATTCCAGAGATATTTATCTTTTCTCAAATAAAGAAATACGGTAACTTAAATCAGAGAAAGGGAGGCATCAGACTTAATTAACTATTTTATGTATTGCAAATAGAAGCGACAGTTTAAGATACATGACAAACTTGTGTTTGAATCAGAGACATAACATTCTATGCTGTTACTATGAAACCCAATGACTTAAACGTCAGCTAAAGGAGTGATTTCATGATCATTACCATTCAGGAAAAGAATAGAAAAGGAATACGATTTTGTGGAATATATCATAACATCTTACGTGACTATGCTGATTGTGTGTTGGATGAGATCGCCAATCCTTAGCTGAGACCTGTGGCAAGAACACTCAGCCGTAAGCATAGTATATCTGCTAATCGGTTGGGGGTTTGAATGTTTAAAAGGCTTGAAAGCCGAGAGTAGGAAAATAATGCCGATATATGTTAATGGTTTCATAATATAGACTTGAGCCAGACCTTACGGCTTCCTACAATTACAAGAAACCATACAAATTCCAATCATAAATTCGATTTAAATCCCCAAGTAATTAATCGATTAAAACATAGAAGAGAAGAGGAAACGATTAAAAAGGAAAAAGATTATAAAATGGTTCCAAATGCCAAATAATAAATTGATTTCCAAACCAAGTGCCAATTGGCTAAAAGCGAGGAATAATAAAATGGAAAGAATAGAGTTATAATTATAATTCAAATGTTATTAAATTATGAACATTATTATAATCTTATAGGTACATATAAATATCATTTTGTTAAATTATTAAATTGTAATGGTGCCGAATCGTTTTATATTATATGCACGTATTTAAATATGAAAGATAAATTAAAATCCTTTAAGATACATTTTATAATTAATTTAATCATAAATAATCATAACTCATGCGAGTCTCGCAGATGTATTCTATTTCAAATCGCTAGGTCCTTTACTCATCTGCCCAGTGATGGTGATGCCTTGCCTAATTCTTTTTTGACAATGCTTCCACCCCTTCGACATGCTCCCTACAAGGAATTTTTCAGTAATTAAATTATTTAATCATAAATAATCATAACAATTAACCTTTCATCTTAATTTCATGAATTCGTGATTAACGATCAACTAACATGTCATCTTCACTCGAAATCATAACGACTAACTATCTTACCATTTTGCCAGATTATAACAAATTAAACTCTGCCAACTGACTTCATGCGAACCTCAACGGCTATATTTCAAGCTAGGTCAAAAATTGGGATGTAACATCCACTTTTTTTAAGTCTAAATTAACAAATACCGTACTAAAAAAAATACAGTTTCTACTTTGTTTCATAGGAAGACAGTTATATCTTTCATGTTCATGTGAATAAGATTTACTGTTAAAATCAGTTAGACAAAATTTCTTAATTAAAAACTTGGAATACCATCAGATGAAATTACTACAGAAATTGAAAACCACATACCTTGGAAAACTGAGATCGAAATCAAACTAAGGATGCTTTTGCAACCACCCGGGTTAGTCCACAAATACATTATAACAATTTCATATGATGACTATCATCTACAAACCGCTATCTTAAAATCAAATGATAATTACAATTAAATAACACTATATTTTAAAATCAAATGATAATTACAATTAAATACCACTATATTGAATGTATGACTTATCTTTGTCTGATCCATTTCTGAATTTCTTTTCAAGAACATCTGCCATTTATTTTAGGTTAAAATCTAGAGGTAGTTAAATAATTACATTCAGCTGAATTAGTTGTAAATGTTTTAAATTTGTAATCAAATCTACTCTAAACAAATCTTGTTTGTGAAACATAGATAATATTAGGAAGAATGCTTTTTTAGCCTTAATGCTTCTGGTTAGCTAAAGTTTTGTAGGACAGAATATTTTAACCAGGGATTTGTTCATGTTCTTCCTCAAAGGTCCCCACCAATTTTCTACGAGATCAGCAGAAACCTTGTCCTTGAAAGCTTCATAAAACTCAACAGGAAGACATAAGTTTTTAACCAGGGAATTTATATGTTTATAATAGAACAGACTTTGTAAGGGGAAACATTTGATAGCTTTTTTCTCAAACATCCTAATGTCCCATATTCTCTAAAGAAGGATAAAAAACATTCTTCTCAGCATAGAAACTAAAATAACAAGTAGAAAAACAGTAGAGAAAGGCGAGGTTCTCATTATGTTGCAGAAAACAAACAAGGCCATTTTTACTTCCTTCGTTTGACACCTGTATGTGATCCTCTGCCTGCATGCCAATGTGAAGAACATTCCTCAAATATTAAGCTCTCCACAAATCCTCATAGGCTGGAGATGCCACCTAGACCCAGCAATGCATGCTGGAGTAGAGAAAATAAGCTCTCTGCCACAGTTTCCACAGGATGGGAAGCTCCACGTTGCATTAGGCTATGTATATACCAAGTAATATTTTTCTTTTGTCAAATTTCTTATGCAGAGATGTATCAATAAGTGTTGAATTTCATGGACAATGTAAATGTACTAACACTATTGTAATTTCTGTTTTCCAAATTACGTTCTCAATGAATATGTATATGATATTTAACAGGCATGTCTCCAAAGAGACATGTCTCTTCAACTTTCAGTAGTTTATCAATAACATATGTTTATAATGATTAAGAATGTGATATGTATATAAGTTTTATCCGATAGAAGCTATAAAACATTAACCCTCCCTCTTAGCTATGGAGGATAAACACGCATATTACCTCAAAGTAATATAAGGATGTCTTTCATAATAAGATATTCAACATTATGATATCACATTTGATATTATGAGTATTGGTCTTCCAGAATATCAACATATGATATTCACCAAGTACTCAATAAGGTTTGATATCACATCTCATATCGTGAGTATTGGTCTCCCAGAATATCGACATTCGATATTCACCAAGTACTCAAAAATTTTGATATCACATCTGATATCAAGAGTATTAGCCTCCCAGAATATCAATGATATCCATTAAGTACTCTAAATAAGGTTTGTTATCACATCTGATATTAAGAGTATTGGTCTCCCTAAATATCAATGATATTCACCAAGTGCTCTTTGAGTAATGGCCTCCCAGAATGTTGAGATGCAAGACATTCACCATATACTCAATTTTTTTGATCTCATAATACAAGTTATTGTAAGATCATTACCTTACAACAACTTCTCCAAATACAAGTGATGATTATTTGGAATTCGTCACTTCCTCATGTACACAAGGGGTAGGCCCATTAAAATCACAGTGACAAGGTATATTCATGAATTACAGTCCTCTTGACTGCTGCAATTTATTAATCATTAGAGAATTCATCTCAACACGGTTTATTCTTTTTGAATCAATATGATCAAAAGATCACCGAAGGTTGATTGAATCATATCCTCTTTCTACTCCCTCTCTTTCAAGATTGCCTTTAATGTCAGGCTCCCTCTAAACATCAAGACTCCCATTTTTCTTCTGCAAGAACATACTCGGAGGAAAAGATCAAGGCAAATAGCTCTTATAGTAATAAAAAATTCCCTTTAATAATTATTCTAAAAAAAATTGTACTTAATTGATGATGAATTAGTTTTATTCCAATAATCAATGCAGTCAAATGATCACAAACAACATTAATTGAATTAATATCAATTATTATGCTATATATACAACTTAATATCAATTATTATGCTATATATACATTACCACATCATATTATAATATAAATAAATCCTTGTATATAATATATTCATGATCTCCATAATATAAAATACATATTTCCTTAATTTACCTTTACCTTTATCTATTGTGGAGGCCCCAAGGTTATTATCTCTTGGTCTTCCTTGGTGGCAAGTCCCTTCTATTCTATGCGGCATTCGATTTGGAATCACTTATGATTTAAATCTCGATCAATATTCTTTTCTTATTCTCCCCTTGGTTCCCATGCTTATAATTCATTCAACTTTTATTTTTTAGTTTGATTTGTAAGTGGTGGGACCGCTTACTAATTCAAATGTCACCATTCCATATTTTAATCGGCATGCGGGGGTTATCTATTCCTTTTGCCTTTCCATCTGTCACTGCTATCAACACCAAAAAATCATATTATCTACCACTTTTGATTCTTTGTATCTCATATCATTCTTGGCCTCCTTGGTCCTCTATTATCACCGTACTCATAACATGTACTCTCAACTCCATTGTGTGCTCGCTCTAACTGTATGATTTCAAAAGCACCCATCGTGCTCTTATTAATACCTTCTTGTTCATCCATGTAGGAGTGCGGTTTAATTAGAAAGTGAATTTTCTAATGGACTTCGTCAGTATCATTTAGATCATAAAAGATTTTCCCTTTCCAAATATAATTCTTCTTTCACCTCTTTCAGTTCCATACCTTGCGATGACGTACTCTCCCTATACTATCCTACGATGTCTTACATGAACATTGTATGCCATGCCAAGTGGTATTGAAACACCTGTTCTGAGCAGCAAGCATTTCATGTGGAACTCAAAATTCGTGTGGAACTCGTTCCATGCATTGCAACAAATACAATTACATGTGTTGCAATGCATGCACCAACAAGATTGAGATTTGTGTGGATATAGGGCTTGGCCATTCCAACCATCAATTTTATCGATGGCATTAAGCCATTCATACACACAGGTTGGAACCTCCAAATGCGCAAGAATTTAAAGAGCTGACTTCATGACCTGATCTGTCACTGGTCTATCAAAATCTTAGATATCCTCTTGATAATCTCAAGATAGCCCATCAAGCCCAGTTTGTCATGTCCCCTTTTCAAATAATTAAAAATAATAATCTTTGCTAAGGCAGGCAGGCCCAAAAAGGTGAAGTTTCGGAAAAAGGGGATAATCTTTGGAAGCTAATGGACTAATAAATGAAAATTATTATTAAAATATATTTTATTAACCCCTCTTAGACGTGAGTTAGGGTTATGCCCTCTTTTAAAGAGTTTGGAGGCATTTTGGGCTGATTCGAGAACTTGATTTTTGCTCAACTCTTTGTTGTTCTTCAGAGGCTGCCAAACCTGTGGAGAAGGAGACTCAAGAACAGGAGTTTGCAGGTTTCCAGGAAGGCTAAGGACGGGAGTTTGAAGCCATTCCATGTGCAAGCTCATGTAGAGTTTGCCTTTGTGCTGAACAGTGCAGATTTGTGGGTTTTCGGGCGTGTTTTTTGTAAGAGTTTGGTGTTTCCAATTGAGTATTTCATATCAGTTTGGGTTGCTGCTGTATTTCAGACTTTAAGATGTTAAAATAGAGCTGAATATATGTATTTGGTCATGATTATACTTCTATGATATAGTGCTTTTGTGGTGTTTCCGGCTATTTTGTGTTGTTTTCGGGAGCTCGATGAGCATTGTTTTTGTCCTCCGTTTGGGAGCTGTTGTGTAAATGTTATACAGATTTGAAAATGTCATTTTGTAGGCCGTTATGTTGCTGAAATTTCTATAAAAATGTCCACTTTCAGATTTGTTAATAATATGTGAAGCTATGAAGTTTTTGACACTATTTCCGGCATACCCGATTTGGGGTTTATTGAGAAATTGGTAGATCTTTGAAATATTAGTTGTTTGATCTTAAAGATCTGATTAGAGGTTTGAAATATCATATAAAATCAGAAAAGGAACATTTTAGTGGTATCAGAGCTATGATCTTGCCAGCCTGAGGATTTGTAGAAGTTTGCATGTCAGTTTTGACAACTACCCAACTCTTGCATGTCATAATTTATGGTTGCATGTTGCTTTTAATTAGTTGCATGTCAAAATTTATGGTTGCATGCTACTTCTAATGATTTGCATGTTAGTTCTTGGTGAATTTGGTGGTTGCATGTTGCTTCTAATTAGCTGCATGTTAAAATCTATGGTTGCATGCTACTTCTAATCATTTGCATGTTAGTTCTTGGTGAATTTGGTGGTTGCATGTTGCTTCTAATTAGCTGCATGTCAAAATCTATGGTTGCATGCTACTTCTAATCATTTGCATGTTAGTTCTTGGTGTTTGAAGAAGTTATAACCTATTGGGGTTACACTCTACTTTATCCATAATGGACAGGTATAGTACAGAGTCTCAGAGGACACGATCTTGGACAATTGATATCCAGAGTCAGAACAGTAGAAAGGATGGTTATTTAGACATTCGAGATAAACTTAGGAAAATAAGCCATGACATGTCTGAACAGTTGGTTGAGCACCACCGTATGATGAATGACATGTTGTCCGACCCAGCTAAGGTGGATAAGTTGACCAGATTTCTATTTGGCAAATTTTCTCACAGGGCAGGTGACACAATTACCAAGAACTTGCATGAGGAGTTTGAGAAACTAGCTTATAGCCAGGTAGAGGTCTTAGATTCTACTCCGCCACAAGAGGTAGTGAGAAAGGATATTATGCAGATTGATAGTAATGGTCAACTTGATACTCAAATTGAGACAATTGTATACAGGTCGTTAAAGGGTGATGTCACAGGTATTCAGGATGGTATAGTTACAGCAGGCAGTGACTACAGCGTAGTGGGTTCAGATGATGATTATGAGGATGTTGTTGTGCATGATGGTGAGATACCTAGTAGAGATGAGCAGACATTGAGCATTCATGAATTTGCTGAGAAAGAGTACTAGGCACAGTTAGATGCTTCATTACATGAGTTTGAGGCTGGTAGTACTTCGCATGATTTGTCTAGCCAGTTGAAAGTGAACAAAGACAGTATTGTGACTTCATTATCTCATCATGACAAGTATGTGGAGTTAGTTGGTATTGGTCATATTACTCAAGTGAGGATTTTGCTTGAGTTACCAGCTGATTCTAGTTTACAGATATGGACTCGAGATTGTTATATTGGCATTTGGGATTCAGTTGACTGGAGATCTTTAACACTTTTTGGTAGCAGTGTTTGTTTGGGTGCTATCATGGATTTGATTAGCAGATTGCACGGTGTTGTCTTTTCTTGTGCTAGCAGCTTGTCCGATGTTGGTATTAGTTTTTATATACCGGTGTTGGGCTTTGTTCATATATCCAGTCGACCATACTTGCTGGAATGTGTTGATGATCTTTCATATTTGGCAGTGTGTACAGATGAGTCCCAGGATCATATTGGCATTGATGACATCCAGGAGGATGTAGTGGGCAGTTTTGAAGACTTAGTTTCCTTGGGTACAAAGGAGTTGGACAACAGTGCTATAGTTTTTGATACTCCGTTTGTTGATATGAGCTTTAGAGTTGATTCATAGGATATGGATGGTAATAATCTAGAGACTAGTAACTTTGAGGATACTCCTTTAGACAGTGCATCAAAGGAGGTTTGTAGGAGATAGTCAAGCCAGTGCCATCATGTGTCTAATCAGTTGAGAGTTAGTGAGCGAGACATTGCTATCGCTTGCCAACATTTCGATGCTACTCATCAATTGTTAGCAGTTTATGGATGGGGTTCTCCTACTAGTGATGAGCAGGGAGGCAGTTATCTTTCCTTGACAGAGTTGCACTCTTTATGGGAGGCTATCCAGATTCTGAGACAGGAGTATATGCAGTTGGTAGCTGACAGAGATTATCTTATGGAGTGGGGCAGTACAGCATATGATGCATTGTTGGCCAAGGAAGATGAGGTGAGTGAGCTTACTGAGCAGCTTGAGGTGACTTCTGAGATTCTTGAGAGTACACAGTTGGCTTTCAAGGAGTCACAGTTTCATTTGGCTAAGGTGACCATGGAGTTAGAGCAACTACAGTCTTTACTAGATTCTGTACAGTCACAAGCTGTGGTGTCTGATGATCCGAGGATGTCCATGGTCGAGATTGTCAAAGATAGTGGAGATGGGGATGCATCCATCCTTGATACTAACATTGGCATATCGGGTTCATCCCCACTAGAGTTAGGTTCAGTTGAGTTGGGTGCTGCAGCAGATTGTTGTGGTATGCCTGACATGGTGATGACCTCTAGCACTAATGGCACGAAGACTAGAGATGCTGTATCAAAGACCATGTGTGATGTTGGTGAGCCGATAGTTGGCATGGTTCCTGTTAGTAATACTACTCCCTTGGCGATGTCTTTAGAGGTAGTAGTCAGCTCCAACTTGGTTAGTGATCGATTGCAGTTAGTTACATCTGGATTGCAGTCTGAGCCATTGACTGAGATTGGTGCATTCTATCAGCATTACATTGTGAGGTATGCTCATCAATTTACCTTTGATGATCATGTTGATGAGATGATGATACAGAGATGTACTTTGGTTCCTAGTGCTTATCATCAGTTATGGGATAGTTTAACGCCTCGGGATGAGAGTTGTGATGGGCACGACATGGCGATAGGTTCTGCAGTTGACAGCTTGATAATACATGACTTAGAGCAGGAGTTTCGGAGTGATGCTTCAGCGGGTGTTGTTATTGATTCTACTCCTTTGGCTATGAAATCTCCTAACTTAGCTGGTGATCAGTCACAGTGGGTTGTATCACTTGTTCATGGTGAGCTGTTGACTGAGGTTGGTTTTTTTTATCAACATTATATTGCAAGGTATGTACATCAGTTAGCATTTGATCCTTGTGTTGAGGAGTTGATGGCAGACAAACTTGGTTTGGGTTCCATTTCTTGCTGTTTATCTTGTGATGGCTTTTCACCATCAGGGGTGCATGGGAGTTATGGTTATGAGACAGTGGCTGGTGATCTGCAGAGTTGTGTTGACTGCAGGAGTTGTACAGTGTGTGGATTCTCCATACTTGGTATAGTTTCATTCGAGAGCATTCACCATTGTTGCAGAGTTGGATTGTACATTCCGTATAGGCCAGTAGGATGCGTTGATGGTATTTACTATGTTGGCAATTTGATTTGTCCACTTTACTTGAGTTTTGATGTTCTAAGAGTTTGTGTCTCGTGGGTTTCTGACTGTGGAAGTTGTGACTTTGGAGTTTGGTTGAGCAGTAATTGTCAGTTTGATTATGGATTCCTCTTGGTTATATTGCAGAGGATATTGCAGGAGCCTGTGTTAATTGACAATAGTATAGTTCATGACTACATTTGGGATCCAGGTGGATTGATTGGTCTATTGTTCAGCCATTGCTTGAGGACAAGCAATATTTGGAAGGGGAGGACTTGTCATGTCCCCTTTTCAAATAATTAAAAATAATAATCTTTGCTAAGGCAGGCAGGCCCAAAAAGGTGAAGTTTCGGAAAAAGGGGATAATCTTTGTAAGCTAACGGACTAATAAATGAAAATTATTATTAAAATATGTTTTATTAACCCCTCTTAGACGTGAGTTAGGGTTATGCCCTCGTTTAAGGAGTTTGGAGGCATTTTGGGCTGATTCGAGAACTTGATTTTTGCTCATTTCTTTGTTGTTCTTCAGAGGCTGCCAAACCTGTGGAGAAGGAGACCCAAGAACGGGAGTTTGCAGGTTTCCAGGAAGGCTAAGGACGGGAGTTTGAAGCCATTCCATGTGCAAGCTCATGCAGAGTTTGCCTTTGTGCTGAATAGTGCAGATTTGTGGGTTTTCGGGTGTGTTTTTTGTAAGAGTTTGGTGTTTCCAGTTGAGTATTTCATATCAGTTTGGGTTGCTGCTGTATTTTAGACCTTAAGATGTTAAAATAGAGGTGAATATATGTATTTGGTCATGATTATACTTCTATGATAGATTATCAGTGCTTTTGTGGTGTTTTCGGCTATTTTGTGTTGTTTTCGGGAGCTCGATGAGCATTGTTTTTGTCCTCCGTTTGGGAGCTGTTGTGTAAATGTTATACAGATCTGAAAATGTCATTTTGTAAGCTGTTATGTTGCTGAAATTTCTATAAAAATGTCCACTTTCAGATTTGTTAATAATATGTGAAGCTATGAAGTTTTTGGCACTATTTCCGACATACCCGATTTGGGGTTTATTGAGAAATTGGTAGATCTTTGAAATATTGGTTGTTTGATCTTAAAGATCTGATTAGAGGTTTAAAATATCATATAAAATCAGAAAAGGGACATTTCACAGTTGCATTACACCAAATTTAAACATCGACTGGCTATAAGACTTGAGGTTTGTAGCATAGGCTTCAGAGCTTCATAGTGCTCCCAACTATCATGTGCAATACGGACAAGGCCATCAAAATAAGAACTCAGATTATGTTCTGTCTATAGAGAGAAAGTAATATCATGTGCAACATCTTCGATATGACTAAAAGAATTGTGAAACTTGAGACTCGGTTCAATTTCAAATTTCCATATGAAGGGTCTTATAAGACCGAACTGCTCTGATACCATGTTGAATTTCATGGATGATGTAAATGTACCAACACTATTGTAATTTTTGTGTTCCAAATTACATTCTCAATGAATATGTATATGATATTCTAAGTTGCCAGTTCGGATTCTGGTTCGGATGCAGGTTTGACATTTGGGTTTGAAATTCAATCATTTTTTTTTTTGGGCTGGGTTCGGATTCGTTTTGGGCTTGTCCGTACCATATATATATGTTGTAGCAAATACGTTCATACAACACTATGCTAATTTTGAAGTAATTTAGCAAAACACACCATCTATATATATTAATGATTTAGTTCGAAACACTCATCTTCAAGGCTTTACCTGTAGGAGCTGATAGTACCATGAATAACTTGAGGTTGCTTCTCTGTTTGATTTATTAACTAATGATCAATATTATAAACAGAACATATTCAAAACAACTACTTGCAAAAAATCATGAACATATTCAAGAAAACATTTAAAAACTCAACCAAGATATTATCCTTTCAAGACTATAAATGCAAATTGAAAATCTGGAACTCGTTGGTCCAATGACAGCTGATCTCACACGTTGATGCTAAATATGGAATTAAGAATTCATATTGGACAACACCAAGGCCCCGTTTGGTTGCTGGAATATGAGTGGAATAGGAAAACGAAATTAGAATATGTTTTATATTCGCTGTTTGGTAAGCTCAATTAGAATTGGGAATAGGAAGACATATTCCAATTTTGCCCCTAAAATGAGCATATGTTTATGCCAAAAAATATTTGTTATTGGAATAGGCCATTTCCATTCCCATTCCGATTTTCCATTAAAAATTATTTTTTATATTTTTTTAAAAATTTAAATTTTTTTTTTTTTTTACTTTTACTTTTTGAATTTTTTTGTTAAATTTTTTTTAATTTTTTTTTTAATAACAATTTTAAAAATTATATCTATTTGTTTAAAAAAATGAAAATGAAAATGAATTAACTAAAAAAATAATAAATTTAAAAAAAATTTAAGAAAAATGTTTTTAAAAATACAAAACTTAACCTTATTCCTATTCTATTTTTGTACAACCAAACAATAGATTAACATATTCCCAGTTGAATTCCAAGTGCACCAAACAGGATTGAAATTGCCTATTTCTATTCCCATTCCTCATTTCCATTCCCATTCCATTTTTCTATTCTAATTTTCTATTCCTATGCCAGCAACCAAACAGGGCCCAAAGGAAACAGAAACTTATCATAAAGAAACATCTGAAAAACGAATCATTCCTCAAAACACGTTCTCCATATGTGATTTTTGGTATTTGTGATGCTATGTAGTTGCCAGCCTGTGTCACACTCACTGTGAGGACTTCGACAAGGAGACAGATGGCTCAGAATTCATTACCATAAATATGACCTGTAGCAGCGTTAAAAACTTTAGCTTGTGTTTCACACAAGGGCAGTAGCTGAAATGTTAAAAACTTGGTGTGCAAACAAAAAGGACAATAAAATTAAGCAATTCCGCGCAAATTCTTCTTACAGTCGGTCAACATCACCAAAAGTCTCTCTGGGTTCGATTGCATAAAAGAAAATTCGTTTAAAATACTCCTAAATTCAACCATGGTCCCTTTTGCCGAATGTGCAGCGACTTTACCAGTCAAACAGCGAATTTGACACGACTTCTAATCTAATTCAAATTTACAGTGAATCGACTTCCGAATTTTCCTATAGGTGAGCGAATATGGTAACTTAGATGATATTTAAGAGGCATGTCTCCAAAGAGACGTGTCTTTTCAACTTTCATTAGTTTATCAATAACATATGTTTATAATGATTAAGAATGTGATTATATATATATAAGTTTTATCTGATAGAAGCTACAAAACATTAACAATAAGCAATCCAATATACAAGTCATTAGATCTTATAAAGTATTTCATCAACTTGTAGAGTATTAAAAATTATGTGAACTGAGAATGTATTAAACACCATACATTCCCTCAGCTCATTTGCATAACAGTTTGAATTCGCATTACAGAAATTAAACACAATGTTTTGACCTGGATTTGTTGACAACAGTATGACTTGCTATTCTTCATGTCAGTTTGAAATAGATTGTTATTTTCCATGTTCAAGTGGGTTGCAACCATCTCTAATAATGTTTTTTTATTTAGTTAAAGCAAGTTTCGAAAAGGCCCAGGAACCCAAAACAAAACAGGTTTTAGGAGGGACCTGAAACCCACAACATAAGATGGGTATAAAGATCCACAATGAAAAAAAAAGCAAAGATAGGACAAGACATAGGCAGGGAAAGGGGAAGAAGACAAAGATCATCCCCCCCTACGAAAACAAGGAACAACCACCTAAGAAGAATAGACAAACAATCATCCAGCTTCCCAAACAATCAACTAACGCAAATTAGGATTTCCCTTTGGATCTCTTCTTATGAGATCCTAGGGTCATATCAAAAGGAGAGGACTTCTTAGAATGTTTTCCTTTTACCTTTATCCATCCCTCTTCAACCTTAGCAGCCTGAGCATGCCAAGCCAACGGGTCCACAAAACCAACACAACTAGCAACAACAGAGGCAACAGACAGTCTAGGGACGGGAGCCGAAGAAGAGATTGTAGCAGCAGACAAACCATCCGAACCAGTAGCAGCAGGGACAGAAAGCTCCCTAGGAACAGAAGGTGAGACAGAGACAACATCAACTAATGAACCATCAGTTACCATTAGCAGGGACAACTCCCGGAGGAATAATCCTCTCTGAAGCAACATCAGGAACACCATTTGAAGCAACATCAGCAGGGACAACATCATCATCTGAAGCATTATTGGCATTCAGTTCCTTGGAATGTTCCAGCCCATTCACTTGAGTAGAGCTCTTCAGAACAGTGTAATGTTGAGAAGAGGCACCCCCTCCAAGAAGAGGGCTTCCTTGATTTAGCTTTCTCTAACTCACATTCTGCCACAATATGTCCAGTCTTAAAACACTTTCTACATCTGAAAGGGAATTCTTCATAGTCCAACGGTTGAATCCAGGAACCCTTTGGAGACTTGAGTTTGATCTCATTAGACAACCCCTTGGAAGCATCAATGTCAACCAAAATATGAGCATAGGTGGAGTGGAGAATATCAGAAATTCCATATCCACTATTAAAAAATCTCTTAAAAGTATTATCCACTTCCTATAGGAGCAGTTTCACTGAAGAGGGAGGTACGGGAGCCTGAACCAAATTGGCATCTTGCAGAAGGATTCAGAAAAAGGGTTGAAATCCTTGTGCCAAGGTTTCATCATCGAAGGGAAACGACCCAAGTAAAAAAATGCTTACAAAGAATTACCTGTTTGTCCATAGTATTTTCAAATATGGTGATAAATAACCCTAGCCAAAGGGAAAATCTAGACTGGATCAGAAATGATAAGACTCCCAATGCTTAGACATCCACTCATGGGGAAGACTAGGCCAGAAACCCTTAAATCTGTAAATAATTGCAAGGGGTGAAAGATCGGTAGCCACCTGATTTATCCCAGCATTGTTTCCTCAAGCGTAATAACTATGGACCGACAAACCAGGAAAGGCACAATCTCTGCACCCTTACCCCCACCAACAACAACTCCTCTCCCCAAATGAGAAATTCCAAGCAAAGAACAAGCCCTTGGTGGGCAACCAGCCAAACCCCCATTCCCAACAGCACCAACAAACGATCCAAAGGGAACAAATGCCCCCTTACCGTTATAGGAAGAGATCCCACAGCAGGCAACGATTGAGCAGGAGAGTCCATCCCACCATTGGCCTGGGCCAGAAAGGAGGCACCAGCATCAGACCTGTGAGCTACCGCAGGCAACTACACATCCAAGGGCATGGGGGGAAGGAACCTTTGTTAGCACAACACCTCCAATGCAAGACAACACACTAGAGCCACCAACGACACCAGAATCGCTAGCAACAGATCCGTCAGCCCCAACAACAGATCCATCAGAGACAGTAGCAAACGCTAGAGCCCTAGCAGAAGCCAGGTCCCTCCTAGCTCCTGCATAGCCCCCACACAATGACCAAGACAAATCACTCCATTCATAGGAGAAAGGTGTCTCCACCGATGCCAGACTGAACAGAAATGAGATTTGAATTCAGTGGGCACGAGGATGTAGTGAATGAGATCAACATTGACAATAGTATTCAAATAGTGACAATTTATATTTTTCACAACATACATTTCAAATTGTTCTGGTCGGTGCCTATTTTAAGAATCAAAGTTGAAAGAAAAAAGATACAACAATAATAATGAGAATGCTATCTTCAAGCATGTACGAATAGTCATGATAAGAAAGTAGTGGCTCTGGCTTTCAATTGAATGGATGCCTCTAGTTATTAATAATGGAAGCACTAAGTGACTAGACAACGACTATTTTATTCTCAAAATTTGTAGGATGAAGAGAAAAAGCGTACACTTTTTAAAACTTTCCAAGCTTCCCAATAAAGCAATGCCAAATCATTTCCAAAAGAGCCTTGTAAAAATATCGAATTGGTATTTTGGAACCCAGAAATACCATAAAAAAGTTGTGCAAAGAAACAAAGCATGAATTGTCATGTGTAATAGAAAATTTTCTTAGTTCTATTTGTTTTTACAAATGAACCTTTATTCAAAGTTACGATATTTTTGTTTGATGAGGATGACTTACATATTAGTATAATTACACTGGAGATTACCAACCACTCTCAATAATATGCTACATAGAATTTAGTACTTAGAAAAATTCATGGTAAACATTTATAAAAATCATCATGTTTACTTTATAAACTTGAACAATTATTTTCCATATCTAATTGATCCTTCTTATTGAACTATTAAATCTGGGTTGCTTAACCACATTCTCATTTTATCATATCTTACTCCAAAAGACATCACATATAGGCAGGAACTTTGACACTCGCATCCCTTGTGTGCTTGCTTTTAACTTACAAGAGTATGGTACTTAAATTTTTTCTTGCATGCATATAGATGGGTTAAGTCTTCCATGACCTCCCTGAATGATCAAGTGGTCTCTCTTTTCCTTTATCAAGCTTATAATAATCTCTCTCTGTATTTATGCGATGAGCATTACATGGCGGGTTCCCTTTGTGACTGTAAACACTGTTTGCTTTCTATCAGAAACTCTTAATGTTGGAATTAAAATGGTGGTTTAGTGGCAAGAAATCTAGAATATACTGAAGAGATTCATCATAATGAAGGGAGTTTTTTTTGTGTATTCTGTTTTCTGGTGTGAAAAAGTTTGTAAGCTCTAATATCTGGCTGAAGTATTTGGGGTTTCTTTTGGTTTCATGAGCTGTTCGATTTTGGATAATGTTTAATAATAAATTATTGTCTGCTTGCAGTAATATTAAAGTACACAGAGGCGGAGATAGAAGAGCTCACAGAAAAGTTTAGTTCTTTGCCACCACAGTTACTAGATGTACACATGCAAAATGACTGGTGATCATGGAAATTTAAATGTAGCTAGTATATTACAGTCTTGTCTATCCTTGTTATTGGGCCGCTTGAAATTCATGTAAATTCTGAGATATCTGCCATGCGTGGAAGCTTTAACAGTTGCTTAGTTTTGTCAATTATATTGGTTTTTTCCGCATGTTCTGAAGTAACGTTTGCGTGTTTTCATAGCATAAAAGTCATACGAGTGGGATGGTTACTTGCATGCATAGCTTGCGATAAATATTTTTCTTGGTATCTGCATTTTTATACATATTTTCTAGTTGACCGGGTTGCTCCAGGTATTTTGGGGAGCAGGTGGGTTGGTCCATGTCATGGTATTAGTTTGGCATTCATTGGAGAATATTCGTGTGCAACTGCATTGTAATGTCAAGAAGAATATTGGTTGATTCAATTTCAGACAGGCAAGAAATTTCGGCATAAGTTTGATTGGATAGATTCCGTATTTCTTTAATGATATTTGTAGAAAATCACTGAAAAAAATAAAATCACTGATAAAAATAAGTCTTTCTAGTCCAACCAATTGCATAATTTTTTTTTGAAGGGAATGTATGTTCAAACATTGAAGGGTTTACGCTGAGTTCTGCAGAATATTTTGTAGTATATTGTAGTGAAATATTGCATGGCATATGCAATCAGCTGCCTATGGCTCAATTTTTGTAGCATTTTACTGCTTAGTTTTCTCAGCTATATGTAATTTTGATTGCTTATGCTCCTTTCAATTAAAAAAATATTTCATGGCATAGAGAGATAATAACCATAATAATTTTGAATGTCAGTCCCTTCTAGATTTGTCACCCACTGTTTACAGTCATCATCGAAATGCTGTAAATAATCATTGCTTTTCTAGCATGCATATTATTTATTTACCAGTCATTGCTTTGAATTGCATTTTAAACAACAATAGAGATTGGTGTAAATAACAAGTGTATCAACAACCCACCAATACTACCTTTAAGAAAAAGTTCTAGCTTTTCTTTCCAACGAGCGATCTAAGGAAATATGACATACACTTGATTAATATTACACAAATAACAATTGAAGCGATCCAACAACTGATGTGCAGGTGAAGGTGAAGAAGAACTAGTAGGAATAAGCTTTTTTGGGGTTCTGCCCAAGCAAACTATACAATTAAGAGGTCTCACTTCATCTTCAGAACCTAATAGCTTATGGATGATATAAAATCCTTTGTTAAAAAGAAAGTAGCTTTCATTTAGTGCTAAAGTAATAATCTTTTTGGATATACTAATAACATATATAGACATTTGAAAATTTGGTTGAAATACCATTGCAATTGATAGCATCCAGACTTTTATGTTAAAGTTGTTTTTGATTTGCATAGGAAGATTACAAGCTGCCTTCAGAAAAAGGTTTTGTTTTAAGAGTTGTAGATTATTAATTTATTTTAACTACACAACATAAGCTAGCTTGCAAATTGTTTTTAGCTCAAAACGACTAGTTAATTTTGACACTCTAAATGAACCATAATACACAAATGAATCATAATACAAGACAAAATTTACTTAATTATTTAATATAATATAAAACACGATATTTAAAGGAATGAAATCTTTATTAGCCCAATTACAATTTGAAAGAATTTTTTTTTTCTTTTGAAGAAGACCTAAAAATTGCACAAAAAACATACAATGTGCCCTACAACCAATTTTTGAAGAAGTAAGAATTAGTGGAAGCATGATTTTTAAGTTCAATCTATGGAGATTTGGTAACAAACATTATTTTCTTCCACTATAATTCAAAAATTTTAAACTCCTATTTATTGTTTTTGATAAAGTGAAAACATGTTTCGAAGAGGTCTTGAAACGCTGCATTTCCAAGACTAGTCACTAGATAAAACAAGACAAAACTAAGAGTAGGGGGCAAACCAACAAGCTTCCCCACTAAGACGAGAAACTGCATGAAAGGAAAAATGCCCAAGAGAAATCAACGTGCAACCCAAGCCAACCAAACACAATTAAGATTTATCTTTCGTCTTTCCCCTTATGGAAGGAAGGGTCATGTCAATCAAGGACCAAGGAGATTTTGAGCATAACCCTTATTTATCATTAAAAAATGAATATTTTTTGGATATTGATTAATATATCATAGAGAGACCTATTATTAGAGACTTTGGTCAACCTAATAGAGATTGGTTGATGAGATGCCACTGTAACAATTGATACTATCTAGTGTCTATTGAAACCCGCAGCTAATGCATGGCGGCTTTTGTTCTTGCCCATGATGGTCTTTTTAGGGCTTCCTCGGAGAAACATGTTAGCATTTGTTCCCTTTTATGGCAATGGTTTCTGTTGGCGGTGTCATTGGTTTGGGGCTTTTTGTCTACAGTTGTTTTGGGTTTGTTGTCTACGATGCTATAACGTAGATGATGCTAGGGTTTTTGCACTTGGGTCTTTTGTTCATGAGGTTGCGTTACTAATTGTTAGTGGGTCGTCTATGTTGAGGACTTGGGTTGTCGACCCTACTACTAATTCTCAGACACAGGTTCTGGCTCCTACAGCTGCGATAGTCAAACAACCTAGTCATAGTCTGATGTTTGGTGTTAGTGCTAATGGCTTAACTTTGTCGATGAAGGATCTGTTTATTGCTAGCATGGGCTCTTTGTTTTTGGACCCTACACGACCTAATTTTTCTGTTGCTGGGTTAAGTTTGGTTTGTTGTGGGGTGTTGGTGTTAGGGGGTTTATTGACTTCTGTGGGCTCATGTATCTAATAGGGTCTTTGTTGTGCACTCTCCTACGAGGGTGGTTTTCGATAGGGTCCTCTTTCTATTGTAGTTGCTCCCAAAGCTGCTATTTCGCAACACAAGAATCCTTTCCCTATTTGCAAATCCATTGCTTTTACGCTTTCTTTGGGGACTGAGTGGAAGGTTGTTCACAATACCAGCACTTTCACCTTTCATGAAATCATTTGTAGATTTAGGGGCTTCTGGTTGAGCGTCCTTTCGCTGCATGATTGGATTTTCCAAAATTGGTAATCAATCATATCTTGTACAATTTATATTTTTCGAATGACCAATGGTTTTCTCATTGCTAAAATTTATATTTTCCGAATGACCAATGGTTTTCTCATTGCTAAATTTGATATTGCTACGGATAGAAATAAGGTCTTATGTGATCACTTTTCCTTTTTCTTAATGTTAATTTTTTTGTAATCTAGCATACCTTTTCCTATTTCGTTTCTCCAAATCATGTGATTTCAATGGTCAACCTTATTGGGTTATCTTTTTTTTTTGCATAATGCCTTGCTTTCATTTTCAAATTTTATTTGTAAGCAACATATTAGGTCACTTTCCTTGTCTTTCAGCTCGGGTGGGGGGAGGATTCTTTCTTCCAATTTCTTATCTTTTACGAGGACCTATTTTTTTAGGACCGTGTCTCATATAAAATGATATCATTTCTTGCATGGAATTATTTGCTCTATACTAGGATTTGTTGGAATATTCAAATGGGAAGAGTACTTCTGAGAGTGGGGGGTGCGGGGTGGTGGTGAATCAGAAGTAACTAATTTTTATCCTTTTAAACCCTCATTAACACATAACTGAAAGTAAAGTACATGCATGTAAACATATAAATAAACATGAAATGAAAGCATGCATCAACACATAACACAAGAGATTTGGTAACCCAAAAACCCTCCAGGAATAAGAAGGTAAAACTGGGGTGGGGATGACACCCACAAAAATTACTGCAGCAATATGTTCAACTACTTCTGATGGTCTGCCCTGTTAAAGGCTTTACACTATGTCAATAGTGACCTAGTTAGAGGATTTACAAACACTTTACATGAAGTGTCACCTTGTTAAAGGATTTACAATAGGTTGTTAAACCCACCTAATACATAGGATTTTCAATCACCTTCTCCAAAGGTTCTCTTACCTAGCTGTTAAGCTAACATATCAATATAGGATTTTAGCATCTAATACAATGGTGAGAAAGTATTAGAACATTTGACTTGATAGAATGCAATCTTCAATTGCTGGGTTCAAGTACTAGATCTGCTCTTCTTGTTCTGATCCTTGTTTGATCTGATCTCTGTATGTGTCCCTTTTTCTGTTCTAATCAACTAGAAATGAAACTGCTGCACTATTCCTCTAAGTCTTTCTTTCTTCACATTGAAATTTTTCTATAATCTCCCCATACACTATTCTCATCCTAATGGAGTTTTCAACCTCCTTTTAAAGATTGTGAAAACTTAGGGTTAGGTATGGATCTACGATCCATATTGAATCTCAAATTCCTGCTCATACCTTGTATTTTTCTCATTGGTTGCATGCCTTCTCCATTTTTTTGATTGGTTGCATGCAGATCGCATAGGGAATGTAAATGATTCGTCCTTATCCTTTTTCTCCTTCGAAATCTCTCTAAGTCGGCTTCAAAAATGATTTACATCTTAGTTTGTGGAGGCACAAACTATTATGCTAATTCTGTGTTACTCGGCACATATTATATTGCTGATGCTCGGCACATGAATGTTCCTGTATTGTTTGGCACATGTTACATTTCTAGTTTGCTCGACACCTAGTATACTTTGTGTTGCTCGACACATGAATATTCCTGAATCACTCGGCACATACTACGCTTCGTCTTACTCGGCACCTGAATACTGCTCGGCATCTATTACTTGCTCGACACCTATTAAGATTCTGACTCGGCAAGTACTATAACTCACTCGGCATACATGGTGTACTTGGCATATATGGTGGAATTGGTTAAGTGTGTTGACACTCGAATGTCAAGCCCATTCGAAGGCCAACAATCCCCCCCTTTGACATGAGTGTCAAAAACATTTAACTATGCATTAATGAACTGATCTAATTGAGTACAATCTTTATTCTTGCTCAGCATCCATGCAAAATTTCAAAAAACTGTAATGCCTGCCCCTAGTTCACATTTCTGTTATTTTGTCGAACTCTTTTAGGCTAATTTTATGTTTAATGATTAGTAGTATTGTTTGGTGATTATCAGATATTGTCATAGATTCAGTTGATTTTTACTCTATATTTCATATATGCATGATGATTATACAATGTTTTCAGATATTGATGGTTTATTATCACATGTGCTTTCTTATGGATATTTACCCCATATTGCATGTGTATGGTGTGCGTGTTTGTTTTCTTTATGTATGGTGTTTCTGATGTGGTTAAGGAAGGGAGTCGTAGTCACCTGCTAGTCGGGATCTACACGATGCACCACTTCCTGCCATTGTCTATTTAGATTAGAATATTGTGTTTGTACATGCGTGGATTTTATGCAGGTTGCAGGTATCGGGTATCGACTTCCCTGAATTGCTAGGATGAGCGTACTCTATCGCATTATCTCAATGGTAAGAGAGGGGAGATAAGCTCTTAAGTCCAATTCTTAAACCCTTTAGCCAATTGTCCTAATTGATAATTAGGACAAGTATCTGAGTTAAGCATCCTCCGAATGCATCAAATGATGTTATTTCGTGATTATAACCCTTTTGTTTGATTTAGTATGTATTTTTCTACGATGGGTTTTCGTATGTTGCTTTATGAGTCCTTGATGTATTTTCTATTAATTAATTCTAATTAAAAAGATTAATTAATGATTTAATTTAATAAAAAATTATTATGATATTTTAATATTTAATTATATTCAATTAATTGAGAAATTAATTAAATAAAAAGAATTAAATTTGGAGATAAAAGTTTAAGGATAATTTAGAACATTATAATATTTATTTAATTTAATAATAATATATTTAGAGTTCATTTTTAAATAAATGCTAAATATTATTATTAATTGAATTAATAAATATTGTATCAATTAAGTTTCTAAAATAAATTAAAAAAGTGAAAATATATTAATTATTAAAAGTTGTAAGATTACATGATGCGAGCATGTGTTGAAAATAAAGAAATAAATTAAAAGATAAAATAAGAGGAAATAATAATGTTATTTTAATTTCTTAATGTGCGCATGGGATTAAAAGTAATAAAGATTAAAAATAGAAGTCAAGTGAAAAAATTAAATAAAGTTATTTAATGATTCATTTAATATGCATTAAAAAGATAAAGCAAAGATAATAAAAGTTAATTTTGGAGTTAACTCAGTTGAGCAAAGAGTCTTCTCGGGTGAATGCACAATTAGTGCCCCGATTTGAGGAGAAGACTCTTTATCACAACTTTGGGGGTTCATTTTTGGGGGACACGAATTTGGACAAGCAATTTGGGGACAAATTTGGAAGATGAATTTTGAGAACGAAATTTTGGGCATGAATTTTAGAGACGAATTTGGACGCAACTTTTGGAGACAAATCTTCTCAAAATTCTCGTGTGTTTGTGTATTAGCATCAGGTTCAGGTAGGGTCTTGTGTTTTGATCACTGATTGAATTATGCAATTTGATGTTCCTGTCTACTCCGTGATTGTAAGAACTTGTCTTCTCGAATGTGTCATTTCTTCGTTCTGGATCTTTTGCTATTCGATTTCATTTGTAAATCTAGATTGAAAAACTGTTTACGAACCTCATTCAACAAAATTAAATCGGGATTTGAGTTTGAGTTAAAATGGAGTGGAGAGAATTAATTGGGGAGAGTTTTGAGATTAAAAAGAAAATTTTAGATTGGAAATTCAAAAAAAGTTGGTTGTAATTTTTTTACCAGATTAATGTTGTAAAATAATTATAAAAATATATATACATTAAAAAATTTATGCGGGGAGGGTATTTAATTTGATTAAACTTTATTTATAGAAAGTATTAATTAAATAAAATACATGATGATTGAATTATAAAAAAAATGTATGTATATTTAAATGAAAATTTTAAAACAATATATATATACCTTTTTATACAATAAGTGATGGAGTTGTTTTTAATGTTTAAATTAAACATAAATTAATAAAAAATTATACAAACAATAATAATAGTAAATAAAAAAAAATATATGAATCTCCTCACCTTTATGAATGGTCGGCCTTGCTGCCTGCGTGATTGCAGGAGTACCTGCGATAGGTACAGCAGTGGGGCCCTTTTCATTATAAAGCGTAGGATTGAAAGTCATTAAGTTTTTAATTATTAAAATTTTATTATTATTATTAATAAATTTGTTAATAGTCTTTAATATTATTAATTTGAATTTAGTTTTTATTAAATCGCATAGGTTATGTGTTATGTAAAGTATGTTAAAGTTTCATAAACCTTTATTACTACTTTAGTAAAGTAACGTTTCATAAAGTTTATTAATAATTTATCTTAAAGTAGGATATGTTTAGAGTTTTATAAACTTTTATTATTATTTTAATTAAAGTAGTTTGTTAATAGTTTTATATAGATTTTAGTTATTATTTTAATTTATAATATTATTAATAATGAAGTTTATTAATAATTTATTAATATTAATTAATTAATTTAATAATACTTATTTAATAAATTTAATAATAAATAAATATTATTAATTAAAGATTCTTTTTAAATAGTTGTATTCATTAATGACTAATTTGTAATGCTAAATATTAATTTATGTGAATGCGAACATAATTATTAATTGATTAATTAAAGATAATTTAATTAAGTTTGATTAATAATTGAAATTAATTTAATGGAATTAAAATTACTGTTAATAATTAATAATATTGATTATAGTTATTCTAATAAATCGTTATTTCTATAACTTAAGTAAATGAATGGTTATCTTCCAATTATTCTTTCAAGGAATTGATTTTTATAAAGAGGGTAACTTCATATATTTTTGAATCAAATAAATGGATGACTTGTAGACTTAACAGATAATTTGTAAGAGCAAATTATGAGACATATTTGATTGAAACCTTACTGAAAACTGAAAACCTTACTTTTAATTCAGCAACATGTTTTCTAAATCAAACCAAAACTTTGATATTTTCTATGTCTCTCTATGTTCTTTTGGGGTTTTTGTAACGCCCTGCCAAGGGATCCAAAAGAATTAACCTAAAGTCTCACTAAGTTTGCTAAACATTTTTTTTTTTTTGTAAGAAAGTATAACATACACATCAAACACATAGTAGCGGAAGCAATAACATGTAATCATCGACAAACATAAATTGCAAGTTACATTTCTTAAAGATCCCAAGACGTTGAGTCACGTTTAAATTTAATTAAATCTAAGTCTAACAACTATCACATACATATGAAAGAATAATAAGAAAGTCCCATGTCCATAATATACATTTGTTCCGAATGCCTCTCGGCAAATTAATTCGGAATGCTCAATCATCCACCGTACAAGTCACAGGGTATGAAAGGCTTAAAAGAATATACATATGTAAAGATCAAGATACAACATCCTCAAATCCATGATACAAAGTAAAGTAAAATATATGAAACTATTCACCATACATGATACATCCATAATGATAAAACATCTATCATAAAAATCTAACCATCCATCATAATAATCCAAGAACATAGTGAAGGTAAATGCCAATCACGAAATCTCCAGCCATGGTGACCATGGAACGGATCTCAATGGTAAGAGTAAAAGCACTACCACCCGACCGCGTGGAACCTAAATGGTCCACTCTCACCGCGCTGAGGAGATAGTCTCAAGTCCCAAATAGGATAACAAAACCTATAATCATAAATACTCTCTAAGTCCAGGAAATCCTATAAGTATGCTAACTCAAGGGTTCCTAAAAAGATCGACATCTACATCCCAGAGGTACTACAAGACACGTAGGAAACCTAATATACAAGCGGAAAAGTGTCATCGCAAAAGTCATGTAGAAGTTACCCGAGCAATCCCTTAGGAATCCCGGGTCCCTACTGATCCTGCGGCCACTAGTATCCTCTCGTACTGACGAGGCATACTATGGAATGCAAGGTCGTAACCAAGCGTCCTCTCTACCCCATCCTAGCCTGTACTAGCACTCAAGACATGGGAGAGAACATACAATTATCTTGTTAGGTTCATTTTCTCTCATTTAGTGTAAATGTTTTCACTTATTAAAAACGACTTACAATGGGTTTCTCAAGGCAGCCTCTTAGGGCTCCGACCCCCATTGCAAGCCACTTCCTGACTCTTACACATAGATAACCTACCCTAGCTCATGAACTCATAAATCAAAGAATCATAATAAAACCACCTCAGTCCTATACAAGCAACTGAGAAACATCATAAAAGATAATCCACAAAATTACATTAGTTCTTCATGAGCAACAGATAATATCAAATAGTAATCATATGATCACAACAGTTCTCTATCAGCAACTGAAGGCATCAATGATAAGTCACAAAATCCAATGGTTCTCCAATGAGCAACCAGAAAGTAATACAAGTATAACTGATCGAGACTCAGAAATGGTTATCAAATATAACTGATCGAGACTCAAAAATGGTTAAGTTAGGTATCTCAAATACATACACCTCAGCTTCACACAAAGAAACTGGAAAGCAATAACAAACAGTAAACACAATCATGTCATAGAGCACTTCATCACATTACCATGGTCGGGTTAAGAAAGATCGAGACCAAATCATCATGACATCACATTCACAACCCCGAGCCTTTGGTAACAACCTAAACTGGTCAACGCTAAACCAACCCCAAAACATTCAAAGCACAAGACAACATCAAAGTCTCAGAGATTGGATCTGAAAGTATATTATTTGAGTTAAGGTAAGGTTTATGTTTCAGTTTAATGTCGAATTTCAAGTAACAAAGTTTTCATATCTACCCTTTTACGATTAACCCATTTCTATAATAATTTCCATTAAGTCAATCTTCCAAATCTACTATTTAATCAGATAATATTCATTATTAATTAACTTTAATTAAACTAATTTTAATTAAATTAATCAATAATCATTTGATCTAATTACTTATTTTAATCTAACCATTAATTGTTAATTTATTAATATTTAACCAAAATTATTAATAAATTAATATTTACAAACTATGTTAAATGCATTATTATTTAATTATAAAATATTAATAAAAATTAAAATCTTTATTAATTAAAAACATATATATTAAAAATTTATTAATTAAAATTTTTATATAATAATAAAATTTGTTTTTATAAATTATAAAAATTATATATAAAAAAAAAACCAAACAAAAAACAAGTTTAAGCATACGTTTATAGCCCGTCGGCTGAGGAGACCACTGCGGTCGCAGGGCCTGCGGCGGCAGGTACTCTGTACCTGCCGCCGCAGTACCTGCGACGCAGGTACTGTCAGCCGGCCGACCGTGGGGGTGGGCACGGGATAATTCCCCCCCCCCCCCCCCCCACTAATAACATATGAATAAATTTATAATTTTTTTTTTCTTTTTGTTTTATATATAATATTTTATATTTTTAAAACAAAAGAATACCATTTCGTTATTAATAAACAAATTAATTAAGAATATATATATATATATATAAAATTTCTTTTTATATATATATATATATATATATAAATGAAAGCATTGAAAAATTGGTTCCCTTCTTTAAATTGATATAGAAAATATAGTCAACCAATCGAACTTCTAATTTAGAATTTCGGTATTAGATTCAACCCTTCCCATTTAAATCTTATGTATACAGAAGTTTATTGACAAGCATCTGATAAATTCCAATATCGTAATGTTTTAACATTCATCACAGAGAATTCCAGATTTACAAACCCCAGACACGAAGAAGATAGGAAAGGATAATTGTGTAATAAATCGATAATCGAAAACACAAGACCCTACCTAATCCTGATGCTATTATGCAATCTCCAGAAATTGTAAAAGAATTCGCTCCTCTCAATAACCTTCTTCCCAAAATCTTTCTTTGGTATTCGCCTTCTGAAAATCGCTTCCAAAAGATGTCTCTCCCACAAATTCCCGTCCAACTTCGTATATCTCAAAAATGAACCCCCAAAGTTGTGATAAGCAATTTCTCCTCAATTCGGGGCACTAATTGTGCGTTTACCCGAGAAGACTCTTTGCACAACTCAGTTAACTCCAAATTAACCTTTATTATCTTTTCTTATCTTTTTGCATTCAACTTTCATGCACATTAAGTTGAATTATTAAATAACTTTATTTAATATTCCACTTGACTTCTATTCTTAATTAATTTATTACTTTAATCTTATGTGCACTTTTAAGAAATTAAAATAACATTATTAATTTCTATTATTTAATCTTTTAATTTAATTCTCATATTTAAACTCATGTTTAGATCATGCGATCTAGAATTCTTAATAATTTAATATCTTTCA
The DNA here is from genome assembly GCA_028749045.1 of Cupressus sempervirens. Classification (NCBI taxonomy): domain Eukaryota; kingdom Viridiplantae; phylum Streptophyta; class Pinopsida; order Cupressales; family Cupressaceae; genus Cupressus; species Cupressus sempervirens. Next base: position 605,222,283 of record CM053785.1, read on the forward strand.
ACTTTTAATTTATTTTAGAACTTAATTGATAACATATTTAATTAATTTAAATAACAATAATATTTAGCATTTATTTAAAAATGAACTCCAAATATATTATTATTAAATTAAATAAATATTATCCTGTTCTAAATTTATCTTTGAACTTTAATCTCCAAATTTAATTCTTTAATTAATTAATTAATTAATTAAATATAAAGATATCATAATAATTCTCTATTAAATTAAATCATTAATTAATCTTTTTAATTAGACTTAATTAATAGAAAATACAACAAGGACTCATAAGGCAACATACGAAAACCTATCATAGAAAAATACATACCAAATCAAACAAAAGGGTTATAATCACGAAATTACATCATTTGATGCATTCAGAGGGTACTTAACTCAGATACTTGTCCTAATTATCAATTAGGACAATTGGCTAAAGGGTTTAGGATTTGGACTTAAGAGTTTATCTCCCCTCTCTTACCATTGAGATATTGCGATAGGGTACGCTCATCCTGACAATTTAGGGAAGTCGATACCCGGTACCTGCAACCTGCATAAAATCCACGCATGTACAAACGCAATATTCTAAGCTAAACAGACAATGGCAGGAAGTGGTGCATCGTGTAGATCCCGACTAGCAGGTGACTACGACTCCCTTCCTTAACCATATCAGAAACACCATACATAAATAAAACAACACGCACACCATACACATGCAGTATGGGGTAAGTATCCATAAGAAGCACATGGAATAATAAACCATCTAACTAATCATCATCGATAACTGAAACCATTGAATAATCATCATACATGCATGAAATATAGAGTACCAAGTAATCTCATCATATAATAAACTGAGTGTAAACATCATCTGATAATCTCTAAAATAATAATACTAATCATCAAACATAAATTGGTTTAAAAGAGTTTGGCAATGATATCAGAAATGTAGCTAAAAAATGTAAACTAGGGCAGGCACTACATCCACCCCCCCTAGACTTAGGCTTACTCCTAGAAGCCTATAAACAAATAGGGATATAAATCCCGTAATCTAGATGCATCCTCCCATGTAGCTGAAGAGTCATCAGTAGGGTCCAATTGGACCCTTACCTGCTCTATGGTTCGACCCCTGAGGGTCAACTCCCGCTGCTCCAAAATACGAATTGGCTCCAAAGCCAGCTGCCCGTCCTCTACCTGCAATGCATTCCAATCAAGAATATGTACAAAATCAGGGATATACTGTCTAAGTATTGAAACATGGAAAACATCGTGAATGCGAGCAAGGCTGGGTGGTAAAGCAAGATGATAAGCAACTAGACCAATCCTCTCAAGAATATCGAATGGTCCCACAAAGAGAGGTGCTAGCGTTGAGCCCTTTCCATAACGGATCGGACTCTTCCGCGGACGCACTCTCAAGAAAACCTTCTCTCCCACAACAAACTGCTTATCTGACCTATGTGCATCAGCATACTTCTTCTGCCTATCCTGTGCCATTGTCAAGTGCTCTCGGATATGCACCACCTGTTGCTCCATGTCACGAAGCATCTTTGGACCCAACATGATGCGATCCTCAAGGCTATCCCAACTCAAAGGTGTACGACAAGGGCGTCCATATAAGGCTTGGAAAGGTGCCATGCCAATAGAACTGTGATACCCGTTGTTGTAAGCAAACTCCACTAGATAGAGATAGTCCTCTCAATGGGTCTGCCTATCCATTACGTACATCCTCAACATATCTTCGAGAACCTGATTCACTCTCTCTGTCTGCCCATCTGTCTCTGGGTGATATGCTGAACTGAAATTCAACTGCGCTCCAAGATCATGCTGTAGTGATGTCCAAAATGCGGAAGTGAAAACATGATCCCTATCCGAAATGATCTTTCGGGGAATACCATGTAGTCTCACAATGTCACGCATGAAGACATTAGCTACTGAAGCTGCAGTGTAGGAAGACCTGATTGGTGCAAAATGTGCCACCTTAGTCAACCGGTCAACGGTGACCATGATAGCATCATGACGACGAGGAGTCATAGGTAATCCTACTATGAAATCCATAGAGATGATGCCCCACTTCCATGAAGGAACGAGATTCGGTTGCAAAAGTCTTGCCGGATGTTGGTGTTCTGCCTTGACTCTCTGACACTCAAGACATCTAGCCACAAAATCAGCAATGTCGCGCTTCATCCCGGACCAATAGAATAAACGTCGCAAATCTGCATGCATCTTCTTGACACCTGGATGTGCCGAGTAAGGTGCACGATGGGCCTCTGATAGGATCAATATGCGAAGCTCATCCAGTAGCGACACATAGATCCTTCCTGAATGTCTCAAAAGGCCATCTGACTCAAGGACATAGCCTGAAAACTTACCCTCTGATAGGATCAATATGCGAAGCTCATCCAGTAGCGACACATAGATCCTTCCTGAATGTCTCAAAAGGCCATCTGACTCAAGGACATAGCCTGAAAACTTACCCTCCAAGGGTCTCCCTGAATTGATCTTACTGCACACCTCCAGATACCATGGATCAGTGGGGAGTGCCTGAAGTATCTGACACCTCAAATCGACACTAAGAGTCATAGATGATATCACATGTTTCCTACGACTCAAAGCATCAGCTACAACATTATCCTTCCCCTAGATATACTTTACCTCAAAGTCATACTCGCACAAAAACTCCATCCAAAGCCTTTGCCTAGCATTCAGATTAGGCTGCGTGAATATGTACTGAAGACTACGATGATCGCTATGAGTTCAAATCTATGTCCCAACAAGAAATGTCTCCATCTCACTAAGGCATGAACTACTACGGCTAACTCAAGGTCATGTGTAGGATAATTCAACTCATGATCCTTGAGTTTGCGTGATTCATATGGAATCACTCGACCATTCTGCATTAGAGCTGCTCCAATACCCTCAAGGGAAGCATCTGTACACACCATGAAATCACCTTCTGGATCAGGTACTGCTAAGATCGGTGCACTGGTCATAAGCTCTTTGAGTTTCTGAAATGCTTCTACACACTTTTCTGTCCAAAGAAACTTCTTTCCTTTCCTCTGAAGGGAGGTAATAGGGTGTGCTATTCTGGAGAAGTTTTGAACAAATCTGCGATAATACCTAGCTAGACCCATGAAACTACGAATTTTCGACACAGTAGTGGGTGCAGGCCAATCTACTATTGCCTGGATCTTCGCAGGGTCTACAGAGATACCTTCGCCTCAAATAACGTGTCCCAAATACTGTATCTCTGATTGAAAGAAATCACACTTTGCCGCATTGGCATAAAGTTGATTATCTCTCAAGCATTGCAAAACTAAACTCAAATGTTCCTCATGTTCATTTTGGGACCTAGAATATATCAGAATATCATCGAGGAACACAAGAAAAAATCTATCAAGATAGGAACAGAACACCCCATTCATTAAGCACATGAAAACTGATGGAGCGTTCGTCAGCCCAAAGGGTACCACTGTGAACTCATAATGCCCGTAGCGAGTTCGAAAGGCGGTCTTATGAATATCAGCCTCCTTGATGTGAAGTTGATGGTATCCTGACTTAAGATCAATCTTAGAGAACACTGTAGCCCCCTTGATCTGATCAAATAAATCATCAATCCTTGGTAAAGGATACCTGTTCTTTATTGTCACCTTATTAAGCTGTCTGTAATCAATGCAAAGGCGCAAAGAACCATCCTTCTTCTTCACGAAGAGCACTGGAGCTCCCCATGGTGATACACTAGGTCGAATACTACCCTTGGCCAAAAGTTCCTCTAACTGCAAACGCAACTCATTTAGCTCTTGAGTGGTCATACGATAAGGAGCTCTAGAGATAGGTTCCGCTCCTGGAGTGAGCTCAATGCTAAAATCAATGTCTCTCTTTGGAGGCATGCCTAGAATCTCACTCGAAAAGACATCAGCATACTCCTGTAAAATAGGGTGATCTAGGGTCTTCCTCGTAGATTCTTCCTCATCAAGCTCATTTACCGTAACGGCAAATACCTAACATCCCTTACGAAAGCTTCGCTTTAGTTGCATAGCAGAGATCATCCGTAGGGATATAGGCCTCGGTATCCCCACAATCTCAACATCCTTCCCTTGGTCATCCTGACACACAATGGTCTTCTTTCTGCAGTCTATACTAGCCCTATGAGAGCCAAGCCAATCCATACCTAAGACCACATCGTAGGAGCCAAGAGGAATAACTCGAAAATCGACTGAAGTCTCAAACCCTCCTATGCTAAGTCCACATTTATGAACTACAGAATCTGTGGAAACTTTAGCGCCTGAGGCTAGTTCCACTTGCCAACCAAGATCTTGCTTAACCGACTCCAGCTTACACTTATCAACTAAAAATGGAGAAATGAAAGAATCTGTAGCACCTGAATCAAATAATACAGAGAGAGGTGTACCTCGGATAGCTCCTGTAGTCTCAACTACTGTCCCCTGATGGTCTGCCTGACGGTGATCCACCGCTGCAAATACTCTATGAAATCCACCTACATTTCCGATTGTAGGCTCAGATGCTGCTGGCCTAGGTCCTGAATACTGAGATGCTCGCTGTGGGCAGTATGCTGCAATATGAACAATCTGTCCACACGAATAACATCCCGTGCCTCTACCAGATCCTCTCCCTATAGGTGGTGCATTCGACCGCTGGTGGCTACCCCTGCTAGCAAAAGACTGGCTGCTCTGTGTAGGCTGAGATTGCTGATTCTGTCTATTATGTTGAGCATTGCGATTAATCCTAGAGTTGGATCCACCGCCACCACTCTGTGCCTAAGGGTAAAATCCCTTATGCTGTTGAGGCTGCTGCTGAGAATGCTGCTGAGAATACTGATTCCTCCTAGGGAAGGGAGGCTTCCTAATTCCACCGGAGTTGTGGTTGCCCTTAGATCCTACTATAGTAGGCGCTCCCACAAATCCTCCTTGCCCAAAGTTGACACTCTGCTCTACCAGGATAGCTCGATGTACCGCATCCTTGAGGGTCTTAGGCTCAAATACCTTAACACCCCCAATAAAACGATTGTTGAAGCCTTGAATGAAATGTTGTGCCAACTGCGCTAGGTTGTCACTGAATCCCGAAAAAGGCATGAGCTCATAGAACTTGCACTCATACTCTACAACGGTCATAGTGAACTGCCTCAGGTTATGGAACTCATCTGCTCTATGCTGCTTCCATTCCTCTAGTAGGAATCGCTCATGAAAACTCTCCTAGAAAATCTCCCAAGTGACACTACCCATGTTAATGCCCAACTTCTTCTCCTCAATAGTCCACCAGGTGGCCCCAAATAACTCTAGATTGGTAATGGAAAATCTCGCTTTGACATTACTGTCAAAGTCCTACATAGAAAAAATCCTATCAAGGGCAATAAGCCACTACTCAGCTACATACCCAGAACCTTGCCCATTAAAGGGCTTGATCTTGGACCTCTGAAGATCCTTCATCTGAGAAGATACTATGGATCTATGTCGATCCCTCTGAGGACTCCTAGATCTGTGTCTATGCTCATGTCCAACCTGGTGTGCTCTATCCTGCTCAAGAACAGGAGGTAAGCGATCAATAAGGGTTCGCATCATTTGCCTCAGATCAACCTCCTCAGAGTCGGCATGTCCCTCTTCGTGGTTCTCTTCCTGATGTTCACTGACATGCTCTTCCCTATTCTCTTCCTAAATGGGGCTCTCATGGATAGACTCATGAACACTAACATCTCTGCCTCGTCCACGGCCTCTGCCACAGCCAAGGCTACGGCCCCTAACGGAAGATCTCGTCCCAGATACCATCCTACAATAATATCCAAGACACAAGATGCTAAAATAACCATGAACATACTACTGAAACACATAGATAGAAGACACATGATTTGCAAACAAGATATTTTCAATTTTCAGTTTACCTATAATCTCAGTTTAAGTATAATTTCAGTTTTGAAGACTTAATTGTTGAAGTATGAAAAAATAAGGTAACTAATAGTTTTCATATTGTTTTAGTTCAACTAGTTTCAAGTTTCAGTTTAAGGTTTGCATTTTTATTCAACTAGTTAACACTAGTGGCATTCCAATATACCCAGAGCTCCCAATGTAGAAACTCGCGCTCTGATACTAGATGTAACGCCCCGCCAAGGGATCCAAAAGAATTAACCTAAAGTCTCACTAAGTTTGCTAAACATTTTTTTTTTTTGTAAGAAAGTATAACATACACATCAAACACATAGTAGCGGAAGCAATAACATGTAATCATCAACAAACATACATTGCAAGTTACATTTCTTAAAGATCCCAAGACGTTGAGTCACGTTTAAATTTAATTAAATCTAAGTCTAACAACTATCACATACATATGAAAGAATAATCAGAAAGTCCCATGTCCATAATATAAATTTGTTCCGAATGCCTCTCGGAAAATTAATTCGGAATGCTCAATCATCCACTATACAAGTCACAAGGTATGAAAGGCTTAAAAGAATATACATATGTAAAGATCAAGATACAACATCCTCAAATCCATGATACAAAGTAAAGTAAAATATATGAAACTATTCACCATACATGATACATCCATAATGATAAAACATCTATCATAAAAATCTAACCATCCATCATAATAATCCAAGAACATAGTGAAGGTAAATGCCAATCACGAAATCTCCAGCCACGGTGACCATGGAACGGATCTCAATGGTAAGAGTAAAAGCACTACCACCCGACTGCGTGGAACCTAAATGGTCCACTCCCACCGCGCTGAGGAGATAGTCTCAAGTCCCAAATAGGATAACAAAACCTATAATCATAAATACTCTTTAAGTCCAGGAAATCCTATAAGTATGCTAACTCAAGAGTTCCTAAAAAGATCGACATCTACATCCCAGAGGTACCACAAGACATGTAGGAAACCTAATATGCAAGCGGGAAAGTGTCATCGCAAAAGTCATGTAGAAGTTACCCGAGCAATCCCTTAGGAATCCCGGGTCCCTACTGATCCTGCGGCCACTAGTATCCTCTTGTACTGACGAGGCATACTATGGAATGCAAGGTCGTAACCAAGCATCCTCTCTACCCCATCCTAGCCTGTACTAGCACTCAAGGCATGGGAGAGAACATACAATTATCTTGTTAGGTTCATTTTCTCTCATTTAGTGTAAATGTTTTCACTTATTAAAAACGACTTACAATGGGTTTCTCAAGGCAGCCTCTTAGGGCTCCGACCCCCATTGCAAGCCACTTCCCGACTCTTACACATAGATAACCTACCCTAGCTCATGAACTCATAAATCAAAGAATCATAATAAAACCACCTCAGTCCTATACAAGCAACTGAAAAACATCATAAAAGATAATCCACAAAATTACATTAGTTCTTCATGAGCAACAGATAATATCAAATAGTAATCATATGATCACGACAGTTCTCTATCAGCAACTGAAGGCATCAATGATAAGTCACAAAATCCAATGGTTCTCCAATGAGCAACCAGAAAGTAATACAAGTATAACTGATCGAGACTCAGAAATGGTTATCAAATATAACTGATCGAGACTCAAAAATGGTTAAGTTAGGTATCTCAAATACATACACCTTAGCTTCACACAAGGAAACTGGAAAGCAATAAAAAATAGTAAACACAATCATGTCATAGAGCACTTCATCACATTACCATGGTCGGGTTAAGAAAGATCGAGACCAAATCATCATGACATCACATTCACAACCCCGAGCCTCTGGTAACAACCTAAACTGGTCAACGCTAAACCAACCCCAAAACATTCAAAGCACAAGACAACATCAAAGTCTCAGAGATTGGATCTGAAAGTATATTATTTGAGTTAAGGTAAGGTTTATGTTTCAGTTTAATGTCGAATTTCAAGTAACAAAGTTTTCATATCTACCCCTTTACGATTAACCTATTTCTATAATAATTTCCATTAAGTCAATCTTCCAAATCTACTATTTAATCAGATAATATTCATTATTAATTAACTTTAATTAAACTAATTTTAATTAAATTAATCAATAATCATTTGATCTAATTACTTATTTTAATCTAACCATTAATTGTTAATTTATTAATATTTACAAACTATGTTAAATGCATTATTATTTAATTATAAAATATTAATAAAAATTAAAATCTTTATTAATTAAAAACATATATATTAAAAATTTATTAATTAAAAATTTTATATAATAATAAAATTTGTTTTTATAAATTATAAAAATTATATATAAAAAAAAAAATCAAACAAAAAACAAGTTTAAGCATACGTTTATAGCCCGTCGGCTGAGGAGACCACTGCGATCGCAGGGCCTGCGGCGGCAGGTACTCTGTACCTGCCATCGCAGTACCTGCAATGCAGATACTGTCGGCCCGCCTACCGTGGGGGTGGGAACGGGATAATTCCCTCCCCCCACTAATAACATATGAATAAATTTATAATTTTTTTTTTCTTTTTGTTTTATATATAATATTTTATATTTTTAAAACAAAAGAATACCATTTCGTTATTAATAAGATTTTTATTAATAAACAAATTAATTAAGAATATATATATAAATTTATAAATATATATATATATATATATATATATATATATATATATAAAATTAATTTCTTTATATATATATATATATATATATATATATATATATATATATATATATATATATATATATATATATATATATATATATATATATATATATATATATATATATATGCATTGAAAAATTGGTTCCCTTCTTTAAATTGATATAGAAAATATAGTCAACCAATCGAACTTCTAATTTAGAATTTCGGTATTAGATTCAACCCTTCCCATTTAAATCTTATGTATACAGAAGTTTATTGACAAGCATTTGATAAATTCCAATATCGTAATGTTTTAACATTCATCACAGAGAATTCCAGATTTACAAACTCCAGACACGAAGAAGACAGGAAAGGATAATTGCGTAATAAATCGATAATCGAAAACACAAGACCCTACCTGATCCTGATGCTATTATGCAATCTCCAGAAACTGTAAAAGAATTCGCTCCTCTCAATAACCTTCTTCCCAAAATCTTTCTTTGGTATTCGCCTTCTGAAAATCGCTTCTAAAAGATGTCTCTCCCACAAATTCCCGTCCAACTTCGTATATCTCAAAAATGAACCCCCAAAGTTGTGATAAGCAATTTTTCCTCAATTCGGGGCACTAATTGTGCGTTTACCCGAGAAGACTCTTTGCACAACTCAGTTAACTCCAAATTAACCTTTATTATCTTTTCTTATCTTTTTGCATTCAACTTTCATGCACATTAAGTTGAATTATTAAATAACTTTATTTAATATTCCACTTGACTTCTATTCTTAATTAATTTATTACTTTAATCTTATGTGCACTTTTAAGAAATTAAAATAACATTATTAATTTCCATAATTTAATCTTTTAATTTAATTCTCATATTTAAACTCATGTTTAGATCATGCGATCTAGAATTCTTAATAATTTAATATTTTTCAACTTTTAATTTATTTTAGAACTTAATTGATAACATATTTAATTAATTTAAATAACAATAATATTTAGCATTTATTTAAAAATGAACTCCAAATATATTATTATTAAATTAAATAAATATTATCCTGTTCTAAATTTATCTTTGAACTTTAATCTCCAAATTTAATTCTTTAATTAATTAATTAATTAATTAAATATAAAGATATCATAATAATTCTCTATTAAATTAAATCATTAATTAATCTTTTTAATTAGACTTAATTAATAGAAAATACAACAAGGACTCATAAGGCAACATACGAAAACCCATCATAGAAAAATACATACCAAATCAAACAAAAGGGTTATAATCACGAAATTACATCATTTGATGCATTCGGAGGGTACTTAACTCAGATACTTGTCCTAATTATCAATTAGGACAATTGGCTAAAGGGTTTAGGATTTGGACTTAAGAGTTTATCTCCCCTCTCTTACCATTGAGACAGTGCGATAGGGTACGCTCATCCTGACAATTTAGGGAAGTCGATACCCGGTACCTGCAACCTGCATAAAATCCACGCATGTACAAACACAATAGTCTAAGCTAAACAGACAATGGTAGGAAGTGGTGCATCGTGTAGATCCTGACTAGCAGGTGACTACGACTCCCTTCCTTAACCATATCAGAAACACCATACATAAATAAAACAACACGCACACCATACACATGCAGTATGGGGTAAGTATCCATAAGAAGCACATGGAATAATAAACCATCTAACTAATCATCATCGATAACTGAAACCATTGAATAATCATCATACATGCATGAAATATAGAGTACCAAGTAATCTCATCATATAATAAACTGAGTGTAAACATCATCTGATAATCTCTAAAATAATAATACTAATCATCAAACATAAATTGGCCTAAAAGAGTTTGGCAATGATATCAGAAATGTAGCTCAAAAATGTAAACTAGGGCAGGCACTACAGTTTTGGGGTTGACTTAGTGCTGGCCAGTCTTAGGTTGTTACCAAAGGCTCGGGGGTTTGTGAATGTAAGGTTATGATGATTTGTTCTCGATCTTTTCAAACCAACCAAGGTAATGCGATAATATGCTCTATGATGGATGTATTTACTGTTTGTTATTGCTTTCCAGTTCCTTGTGTGAAGCTGAGGTGTATGTATTGAGATACCTGACTTAACCATTTTTGAGTCATCAATCAGTTATATTTGATAACCATTTTTGAGTCTCGATCAGTTATACTTGGATTACCTTCTAGTCGCTTTGAGAGGACTGAAGTGTTTGTTTTGATCTTGATGATGTCATGTCGTGACATGTTTTGACTTGACCATTTTGGAGTCTTCGATCAATATTGTGATTTATTATTGGGATACTTTCTGGTTGCTCATCGGAGAACCATTGGATATTGTGATTTATCATTGATGCCTTCAGTTGCTGATAGAGAATTGTTGTGATCATATGATTATTATTTGATGCTTATCAGTTGCTCATGAAGAACTGATGTAATTATTGTGGCTTATCTTTTATGATATTTTTTCAGTTGCTTGTATAGGACTGAGGTGATTTTGTTATGATTCTTTGATTTGTGATTTCATGAGCCTAGGGTAGGTTATCTATGTGTAGTGTCAGGAAGTGGCTTGCAATGGGGATCGGGGCCCTAAGAGGCTGCTTGGAGTAACCCATTGTAAGTTGTTTTTACAAGTGAAAACATCTCACCTAAATACTGACTTAAATGAACCTAATAAGATAATTGTATGTTCTCTCCCATGCCTTGAGTGCTAGTACAAGCTAGGATGGGGTAGAGAGAATTCTTGGTTGCGACCTTGCATTCCATAGTATGCCTCGTCAGTACGAGAGGATATTAATGGCCGTAGGATCACTAGGGACTCAAGATTCCTAAGGGATTGCTCGGGTAACTTCTATGTGACTTTTGCGATGACACTTTCCTGCTTGCATAGCAGGTTTCCTACGTGTCTTTGTGGTGCCTCTGGGTCTAGATGTCTATCTATGTTGAACCTTTGAGTTAGTATACTTTTAGGATTTCCCAAACTTAGAGAGTACTTGTGTTTTGTGTTTTGATACCTTGTTTGGGACTTGAGACTATCTCCTTAGCGCGGTGGGAGTGGACCATCTAGGTTCCATGCGGTCGGGTGGTAGTGCTTTTACTCTTACCATTGAGATCCATCCGAGACACCGTGGCTGGAGTATTACTATTGGCTTATACCTTCATTCTGTTCATGGATTATTATGATGAATGGTTAGATTTTATGGTGGATGTTTTATCTTTTTACGATGGATGGATGTATCATGTATGGTATATAATTTCATTTATTTTACTGTACTTTGTATCATGGAATTGAGGATGATGTATCTTTATCTTTATATATGTATATTCTTTTAAGCCTTTCATACCCTGTGACATGTACAGTGGATGATTGAGCATTCCGAATTAATTTGCCAAGAGGCATTCGAAAGAAATGTATATTATGGACATTGGACTTTCTGATTATTCTTTCATATGTATGTGGTAGTTGTTAGACTTAGAATTAATTAAATTTAAATATGACTCCATGTCTTGGGATCCTTAAGGAATGTAACTTGTGATGTATGTTTGTTGATGATTACATGTTATTGCTTCCGCTACTATGTGTTTGATGTGTATGTTATACATTCTTACTTTAAAAAAAAAATGTTTAGTAAACTTAGTAAAACTTTAGGTTAATTCTTTTGGGTCCCTTGGCGGGGCGTTACAAAAACGTTCAAAATCTTGTGAGCAACAATATACCTTATGGCTCCCCCTGAGTTGATTATGCCTAGTCCATTCTTGAAACTGAAATTTTGTGTTGATGTGCCTGATTCTCTCTGTCCTTTGTCCTGTTCCTGTTCCCTGTGCCTATATACTATATCTGATCTGTACAAGTTCCCTGTTTCAGATATTTTTTCCACATGCTTGTCAAAATTTTGCATCTCCCCCTCACTTTGTCTAATTTCTTGTCTCCCCCTTTTTGGCTATCTATAGACTTTCCACTTTATTCTCAAAATGAATGAAAGAATGTAATCAAAATTATCAAAATTTGGTATTCTCCATATATCTTCATATATCTCCCCATATATACATATCTCCCCCTAATGTATATATCTCCCCCTTTTTGACACTGATGTCAAAGGGTTCTAAGGAGTAATACCATACTTAGCCAAAAATGTACTATTTACCTCTAGGAGTATCTTCAGAGCTGCATCCCAATTCTCCAATGCAATGTCCAGTGACCTGTGCTGGATGGCAGTCTCTGTAGCAAGGTGTACAAGTCCATCTAGGGTAGAAAGATTTGGATCTTTCTTGAGGTCTATTTCTGTGTATGCTTTCTCCTTGTGGAGGACCTCTAAGTGTGGGGTTATGGAGGACTGGATTTGCATTAATTTTGCCTTTATGTTTACCTCCTCTGCTGTTAGTACAACTAATTCCCTTTGTGTGTGAAGTGTCTATGCAAAATGCTTCTCACTCTGAGCTAGATTTGTTGGAAGTTGCATGCTAGAAATCTTGAGATTTCTTTCCAAGCTCATTATTCTTTGGCTAGTCTCTTGTGTGAAGTTTGAAAAATCACATAGTTTGTTGTACAATGAGAAAGTCTTCCCAAGTACAATTTTCACTCTTTCTAGTTTCTTAGCCAATTCAACTTGTTCTAATGCTATATCATTTGACATTTTCTCATTTACTTTGCCCTAGAATTTTCTTTTTGACCATTTTATTAATTTTACATTTGTATCATGGTCTTCATTAGTCACGTGGTCAACTATATTTGATAGTTGTTCTACTATAGGCCTTGTTTCATTTAGTGACTACAAGCTAAAGGCATCCATGAAGATGTCCTTTATCTCGTTCAATGCTTTCCTATATTTGTATTCTCTTCTTAATACTTCTTGTCTTTTTCTCCTATCCAGTGCACCTTGTATTTCATTTATCTTTTCTATGGTGAGGGTGCTGGATTCATAGGAGGGAATGATGATCTCTTCATCAAGTTTAGGATCTCCATAGTGAAGTATCTTGGCTACCTTTCTAGAGCTCGAGCCTGGTGTTTGAACTTGCATTGATATCATATCAGTGCTTGGATTTTGAAGAGTCTGAGTGGGAGTACCAGTTTTTGGTAATTCAACCAATATCTGTATTGCAACTTGCTCCTCATCTCTTGTCTCTTCCTTCTTTTCTTCCGACTTCCCTTTATCACTGACAATTGCTAGGGGTGAACCTGTTGACTGTTCTTGTTTTCCTGTATCTTCCCCTATTGCTGCACTCGACATCTAAAGTGCATCACTTATTGCTTTTGGTGGAGATGGTGGTGGAAGTAGTAGTGTATGTAAAAGGTTGTTCCTTTGGCTTCACCTTTTCTCTTTGAGGTGCTGCTACTGCTCTTTGTAGTTCATCTACACTCACCAATACAGGGCTTGTACACAACTGTGCCTATAGAGTAGATTGGTGAAGGATCTTTGAGAGATCCTCTGTAGTTAAAGGATTGATGTTTTGACATGAAGTGTCAATAACATCCTTTATTTTTATGATCTCTGCAGGTGTGATGGTGGCATGAGGAGGGCTAGGAGGTGGCATTTGTGTGTCTTGCACACTTTGTTCTTCTTGTTCATCTAATGCCTTTTCCTCTCCTTTAGCTGTATTCTCTTCTTCCTCCTCCTTATTTACTTCCTCTTCTACTCTTCCTTCCTTACCTTTCTTTTCTTCTTCACTTTTCTTCTCCTCCACTTTCTCTGTTGTCTCTTTTGCTTCTTTTCTCTTTGAGCTAGCCTCTACCTTGTATTCCTCATCAAATACATCATCAACTGACTTGTATATTGACTTCCACAATTTTGTGGATTTATTTACAACGTCCTCTATCTTATTTTGGAGAATGCAAAATGCTCTATTTTTAGGAGAAAATTTTCTATTATGCCTTTTATTTGCCTTAGCTATTTGACCTTTAGTCTAAGTCTGGCAGTATTGTAGTTAGGGTTGATTCTCTTATCTCCTTCTCCATTTGTAAAAAAAAATGCCACTTATCTACAACTATCTTGTATAGCTCCTTGGGCATTGTACTATCTAACTCTAGAGGTGTGTGTTTGTATTCAACCATCATTGTATACACTGATTTCTCTATTTTAGTTTTCTCTTCTTTATTGAGCTTATTGAAGTCTATAGTTTTTAAACCATTCAAGTTTTCTTTTCTAATATTTACACATAACTTGTCAATGGTAGACTTGGAGGGATGACTTACCACTCTAAACTGGCTGTTGTCATCTAACTTTGTTCTTTCTTCATCTGTGTCTGGCTAGGCAACATATTTCCTTCTCTTCCTTGGTTCTTCACCAATTTGCATTGTGGCTTTCTTCTTCTCTTTGGCTTCATCTTTTGCCTTTTGAGTTGCAGCCTTGGTGGTAGCCCTTGTAGTAGGCTTTTTTGTTTTGATCTCAATGGGCTTTGTCCCCTTCTTTGCCTTGGGTTGGGATGCAGGTTGAGTTTTGGCTTTCCTTTTGGTGGCTTTGGCTTTAGTGGGTGCTTCCTCGACTTCTTCTACCTCAACACCTTCTTCATTGTCCTCTCCTAGGCCCTGTGTCAATTCATCTGGCTCTTGCCCTTGCTCACCTTCTTCCTCACTATCACCTTCTACTTCTTCTACCTCCTCTTCTCCTACTTCACCTTCAATATTTTCCCCAAATGTCTTCTTTATTTTTCTTACCATTTTATCTTTCTTCTTGACTGCAGAGGTTGTCTTCAAATTTGTTACCACCTTGGATTTGACAATATCATAAGTTCCAAAATGAGGAGCATCTTTATCAATTTCTTCTGCAAGTAAAGCAGTGATTGCAGCTGAAGCTTGGTCTACATCAAGCTCATATCCAAGTGGCCTAAGCCATCTTACTCTAGGTATCACTACTCGGATGTAGGTGCAATCTATGTCAAACAAGAAACAAATGTTATTTACATGCTGCTCAACCAATGATACTGGTATCCTCATCCTTTGTTTCATGGACTTCTTGAAGTCCTCAAAGTAGCTTGTCATTTGAGCATCAAAATTGTCTCCCATTTGCTCAATAAACTCATTGACTTGTGTAACAATTGTCTTGTTTGGATCCCATTTTACCTTTCATGACATAGAAAAATATGCAGACCAACACTAATCCAAATTTGCATTGAGCTCCTTTAGATTTCCTTATGGTTCTCAAATTTTCATTTATTTGTTGTAGCATGAGCTCTGCTAGATCATAAGTGTGGTCCTTCTTCACAAGTTTGTATGCAACATCTATTACTATACATGGCACGCTATTCAATCTGCTTGATTGATAGAATTTATGAGATATGACTATGATAGTGAAATCAAGTAGGGGATCAGTGATGGTATCAATGGTGATTCCCCTATTGTTCCATTTGACACCACTGTTTTTCTCTATGGCCTCCTTTTTGTCACTTCTCAGGGTCTTAAGCCGATCTAGGGTTGAGAACCCAGTAACCCTATGAAAAATTTTCTTTGTAATCTTCACTGGCCCTATTTCTAACCAAAATGATCCATCATGAATTTGACTCAACACTATACAAATCCATTTAGTCTTAAATATAATGAGGAAAACTAGGGCTTTAGTTAAACCCTTCTTCTCAATAATGAAACTCGTCCTTCAATATACCCTTGTCACACAACTTATCAAAGGCATTGAAAATTTCTAGGTCACCTATGGCTCCAATCTTATAGTTATAACATTTTCTAACATCTTGGACCATTACTACTTTGTTTGGAATGATTGAAAAAGCACCAGTTGGGTCATTTTTATAGGCAACTTCGGGTATTGGCCTAAATTCAGGCTATTTAACTTCATTGCTAACAAGTTGAATCTCATGATCATCCTTTCCCTTTGTGGTTTTAGACCCAGATGCCATCTTGACCAAACTAGGGTTTAATATTTAAATAAACTTTTAAATATTGTGTAGCTCGACACTTGATGAAATACCTTTAAATTGAAGAGTTTGGGTTGGATTGCTGTTGAGATCAGTGCAAATCACTGCAAAATGGTTGTTTGGTCACCTCTTCACTCTTCTCATTTTTGTTTTGTGTTCGAATGGCTTGAAAATGAGTGATTTTCAACTTTATTAGGTTCAAAACCTAGCATTTATTGCATAGTGCTTAAAATTGTACACTTGGCATCCACTATTTTTTATTTACTTGACAACCACTAACATATCTCATTCGGCATCAACTAGAATTTCCAGCTTGACATATACTGGAGTTTCACTCGACATCCAAGGGTAGCTTGACATCTTCTACAAAATTTTTATTTTTTAACTTGACATCTTTTCTCATGTAGATTTCTTTTTGGCAACACTTCTTTGTTCTTTTGGGTTGATGTATGATACATCTTTGTATATATTAGCCCCATGTACCTGTCTTGTGCCTAATTGGATGAAGTGTGATCACTTGACCTCTTGGGTGAAGTGATCTCTCCATTTTATGTACTTGATCCATCTCTTCTTTGCCATGTCTTTTTCATTTCTGTCTTGATGTGTTCCACATCAACTTTTTCTTTACCCTTGTTGACTTTTGACTTGGGTGCCTTGGCCTTTGTTGGGCAATTCCTGTTGACATGTCATGTTTTCAAGAAACTAAAACATGTGGTTTGGCTTAACCACTTACTGTAATTTCTCTTGAAGTGTGTTCTCATGCAGTTCTAAGGAACATGACCATATTCCTGATAATAGTGACAAATTTTCCTGGTATTGTAATCCCAATTGTAGTGGTGTACATTGTTGTTTCTCCTTGCAGGTTGATTAGGTGTCCACATAGGCTTTGATCTACACTCAAAAGCTCT
Source organism: Cupressus sempervirens (assembly GCA_028749045.1). Lineage (NCBI taxonomy): Eukaryota > Viridiplantae > Streptophyta > Pinopsida > Cupressales > Cupressaceae > Cupressus > Cupressus sempervirens. Next base: position 605,239,622 of record CM053785.1, read on the forward strand.
ATGTCCATACTTTTTGCAATTGTAGTAGTGACCTTGAAATCTCGATGTCCTCATGGTTTTGGTTCTGCAGTCTTGTGTTGAGTGTCCTTGCATGTTACACTTGTGACAATAGCCTTTGTTTTTGGATGTGTCCTGCAGATTGGTCTTTATAATCCTACAAACATTAGTAGTGTGCCCCTTTTTATTACAGGATTGACAAGTAGGTTTGGTGTTCTTACCTTTGTTGATCCTTTCTGCTACAGCCTTGGATGATTCTCCTTGTTCAGTGCTGGTGTAACCAAGTCCTGAACTATCATTACTAGCCCTTGGTGATTTCAGTAATTGCTCAAAGTACTTGATAGCCTCATTGGGTTTGTTGTAGCTTTCTGCTATCTCCTTTTCTCTCTTCAATTCATTCTGCATCTTCAAGGTGGAGATCTCAATGTCCTTCATGTTTAACTCATGATGAGCATTCATCATCTAGCTTAAGGTGTCTAGCTACATGTTTGAGATCTTTTTAAACTCAATTATCTTCTCTTCCAGCCTATTGGTGAGATTTCTCTTGCCATCTTCTATCATGGCCTTGTCTTCAATAGCTCTTTTCTTTTGTTCAGTCACTTCAAAAAGCATTATGGCTTGTGATTCTTGTTCAAGCTTGAGTAATTTTTTTTCTTTAGCTTATGCTCTATTTTTCTCCATCAGTTCTGCTATTGCTGCATCAAATTCTTTGGAATCTCCATTGGCAAACACTTGTGTGGTGTCAATCTCCTTGTAGTGTATGCCATTTTCAGCTATGGCTATCTCCTTCCTTCTTTTCAAGAATTTTCTTAGTTCCTCTCTAGCTTCCTCTACTTTATGTAGAGCTAGATGCACATTAATCACTTGATTGTCAATAATCTTCCCAAGTTTGAAGATTTCCATCTTCTGATCTTTTTCACCAAGCTGTTAGGCTTCTCTTGGTGAGAACTAGATGCTTTGATACCAATTGTTGGAATATTCAAATGGGAAGAGTACTTCTAAGGGGGGGGGGGGGGGTGTTGAATTAGAAGTAACTAGTTTTTATCCTTTTAAATCCTCATTAACACATAACTGAAAGTAAAGTACATGCATGTAAACATATAAATAAACATGAAATGAAAGATCAACACATAACACAAGAGATTTGGTAACCCAAAACCCCTATAGGAATAAGACGATAAAATTGGGGTGGGGATGACACCCACAAAAATTATTGTAGCAATATGTTCAAACACTTCTGATGGCTTGCCCTGTTAAAGGCTTTACACTGTGTCAATAGTGACCTGGTTAATGAATTTACAAACACTTTACATGAAGTGTCACCCTGTTAAAGGATTTACAATAGGTTGTTAAACCCACCTAATACATAGGATTTTCAATCACTTTTTCCAAAGGTTCTCCTACCTACTTGTTAAGCTAACCTATCAATATAGGATTTTAGCATCTAATACAATGGTGAGAAAGTATTAGCACATTTTACCTGATAGAGTGCAATCTTCAATTGCTGGGTTCAGGTACTAGATCTGCTCTTCCTATTCTGATCCTTGCTTGATCTGATCTCTATATGTGTCCCCTTTTCTGTTTTGATCAACTAGATATGAAACTATTGCACTATTCCTCTAAATCTTTCCTTCTTCACACTAAATTTTTTATATAATCTCCCCATACACTATTCTCATCCTAATGTATTTTTTAACCTCCTTTTAAAGATTGTGAAAACTTAGGGTTAGGTATGGCTCTACGATCCATATTAAAACTCAAATTCCTGCTCATACTTTGTATTTTTCTCATTGGTTGCATGCCTTCTCCATTTTTTTGATTGGCTGCATGCAGATCAAATAGGGAATGTAAATGATTCATCCTTGTCCTTTTTCTCCTTTGAAATCTCTCTAAGTCAGCTTCAAAAATGGTTTACATCTTAGTTTGTGAAGGCACAAACTATTATGCTGATTCTGTGTTACTCGACACATATTATATTGCTGATGGTCGGCACATGAATGTTCCTGTATTCCTCAACACATGTTACATTTATGGTTTTCTTGGCACCTATTATACTCTGTGTTTCTCAGCACATGAATATTCCTAAATCACTTGGCACATACTATGCTTTGTCTTACTTGACACCTGAATATTGCTTGACATCTATTACTTGTTCGACACCTATTAAGATTATGACTCGACAACTACTATAACTCACTCAGCATACATAGTGTACTTGGCATATATGGTGGAATTGGTTAAGTGTGTTGACACTCGAATGTCAAGACCATTCTAAGACCAATAGGATTTTCTCTTTTTTCAAGAGATTTAAATCTTTGTTTACAATCTTTTCATTGCTGTAAAGGACAAGTCTATTATAAATCATCTCTATCTTGTGGTACATAACGTGTTGCCCTTTTCCAAGTATCCCATTCATCTAGAAATATGGAAGGTGTATACTTCTCCTTCTTTTTCCTTATGTTCATCTTTTTCAAATGATCTATTATCTATATGTTGATGAGTATCTTTTATATCATGAAATCCTCCCTTGAATGGAATTCCTTACACACATTCCTTTCTCTGTTTATGATATTGACATCCTTTTCTACAACCTCTTCCTTTCTTTTAAGTGTACATCATTTTACAATTGATCTATCACTTTGGGCATAATGTTATCCTCTCTGTCTCTCAAATATAGGGGAAAAGGTTCCCTCTTTCAACCTCCTCTTCCTTTCTAATGATATATTTTCCTTAGTGGAGTGGTGTTTAATTATCATGTGACATATTTTTTTACATTAATTTTTTTGTTAAATTATGTATTTAGGTGTGTATCATTGATCACAACCCTTTCTTGTTTTTCAATCATATGCTCATCCTAAACAAAATAACCTGAGGGCTTAAAGTGTGTCATTCTTAGTCAAAATTACCTTTTCACCTACTAGTAGGAGGAATAAGGTGAACTCTTTTTCCCCTTCCCCTATCTTTCACTAAGGTTTCTTGTACATTATTTCATAAAGGATATCTCCTTAGTGCTAAAGGTGGGCTTGCTCTTCTTCTCTTTAAGATGTCAGTATAGGTCCATGTTATTGTTCAGGAGGGGACAAATATGCAACCTCCTTGTGTATTAGATAACCAATTCATAAATCATTTTATGCCCTTGTACATTTTTTAGTGTATTGCTAAGGAGAAACTTATTTCCCTAGGATAATACTTTTACATTCCTGTGCATTAAATTTAGTATATTCCTAAGGAGAAAATGCTTTCCTTGGGGTAATCCTTTGGTACCCATGTGCATTATCTAGAAAACTCCAAGGAGATAATTCTTGCATTGGGGTAATAATCTAATGTTCCTATGCATTATGTAGTGAATTCCTAAGGAAGAAATGTTTTCCTTGGGGTAATCCTTTTGCACCCTCTATATTATCTAGTGAATTTCCTAGGAGACAATGCTTTCATAATTTATCCTTGGGATGGTTTACTAGCATAGTGTATTTTGCTAGACCATCAATCCCATCTTTGCACCAATCCTCTTGTCTCTTAGGATGAAACTAGCATGACAATTTTTTAAGATTACTTCCTAATCTTCCTTTTCTTTACTAAATAGATCACACAACCTAACACAACTCATTTCCTAGTGCAGTATGTTCAAACATAATACACTTTGATAGTTTGTGTAATTTATGGCTTCCTTTCTCTCTTTCCTTAATGATCCCATAAGCATAACACAACTTGATGGTAGGTTGATCATGGAGTCTTGTCTCATATTTTATGTGTTCTATTTCTCTTCTTATGGAACCACTTGTGCTCTTGGAATAACACTCCAAATATGAGACTAGTGATTGAGATTTTGTTCATCAATGTGTCTTTAAGTATTTGAATTAGAACCTTTGTTTTTAGTAATAACCCCTATATTATGTCTCTTTACTTTTTTGTCCTTTTTTTTCCTTTTCCTTTTTATTTATGATCTTTTGTGCACTTGTTCCTATACATTAGCTAGTGAATTCCTAAGGAAGAAGTGTTTTCCTTGGGGTAATTCTTTTGCACCCTCTGCATTATCTAGTGGATTTCTAAGGAGACAATGCTTTCATAATTTATCCTTGGGATGGTTTATAACATAGTGTATTTTTCTAGTCCATCAATCCCATCTTTGCACCAATCCTCTAGTCTCTTAGGATGAAATTGTAGACACCTAAATCTGATTACATTACTAAGTAATCTTATTTAGTCATCTTCTAGGACACTATTGATTAAATATTTTATATTTAATTAATTTTTTTGTCATCCCCTAGTTAATTAATTCATTTAATTAACTATAGTCTAATTGATAAAATCAAATGACAACCCAAAGTCAAATTACCAATTAAATCCCTATTCTTCTATTAAATTAAATAAATGCATAAATCTATTTAATTTAATCCCCCACCCCCATTTATTAAATAAATCATTTAATAAAATAATTCTAAAATCCCTAACCATTCCTAAAACCCTATCATTACCCAAAACCAACCCATTCACCCATACTAACCTCACAACCAACTAACTAACCCATTCCATTAATGTGAAGCCACTTACCTCCTAACCCCCTCCTAAGCTAAGCCTAATCCCCCTCCTAAACATATGCACAACTTTAAGCATGGGTGAAGACTTTGAAGAAGTAGAATCCATGTGCTCCCCTTTCCTTGCATCCTAGCCCTCCCTCATCCTTTCTCCATCTTTGCATCTTGGTCCTCCATGATGAAGTCCTCTCCCTTCACAATTCATATTGACTCTCATGCAAACTTATAATGCCCCTTTGAAAAATCATCAAAAACTCACCCTTACCATGCAGAAATCCATACTCACCCCATACACCTTATCTTATCCATTTGAAGGCTCCTACCCCTTGAAGGCTTGAAGCACATTTGAGCATACATCCACCATCATTCAGACACATTAAAACATCAAGGTCACACTTGAGGAGCTCACTATTCTTGGTTTGCCTTCCTCAACAGTGTTTCCTTTGTCTCATCATAAGTACTATTTTTCTATTTAGATGTGTGAATGTTAGATTATTTCTTAATGTTCTTAGCACACTAATTTAATAGCAATACATTTTGGCATGCTTGGTAGGAGCCTGCATTTGGGTTGCTTTTAATCATTTATTGCACTTATGCTTACTAATAAAAAAACTAAAATGGTGTGCCTTTTGTTTTACATGTTTGGTTTTTAACGCTGTTTGTAAGTGTACTAATATGTATCTTGGCAATGTGCTTCCAACCATCTTATCCATTTTCTAATAGAAAAGTCTAAAAACACATAAGTTTTGCAAACCTATGGCTATGAGTTTATAGGTAGAATCTTGCAGGATCACGAGTCCACAAATGCGAGATTGAATCTATCACCACCCTTACCTAACACGTGGCCATTAAATTCTTCTTTCGTATTCCTTCTCTCCAATATCTTTGTGGGAACACCTGTTACTGCTAGCAAGTTCGCTTGCGATACCTGTGAGATCCCTCTATCAAAAGGTTTAGTCCAGAAATCTAGTTTAAAATTTCACCTTCAAACCCGTGCTTAAACTTTTCTGCAGGAATGCCTACCAAATCAATGGGATCGCTATGTTGTGGGAACACTTTGTAAGTATTTTTCCCACGACCCACAATTCTTTTCTTCTTCACTAGTTTTTGCCCCACGATCCCGCTTAGTTTGACTGCATTCTCGCACTGCAGGATAACAGGTTGACTCCTACAGGTTTGTAGGGTTTTGTTAATTTGTTCATGGTAAATTTTTTGCAAGAGAAGTAGCTTGTAGACGTGTTTTTATACTTTATCCTTTAACTGTCTATTTGCAGGTTTACTATAGCTTTTGCAATAATCAAAATTCAATCTTGAATGCCCTAAAGACAAATTAACACGCTTTCAAATGGAATGAATGACTAAGTAGTAAACAATTCTTAGTGCCAAGTGTAAAAAAGAATGAATGTGATGAACCTTAAATTTGGGCATTAAAGAAAATTGTGGGTTAAACACTTCACAATTTGGTTCTAAAAACAAATTCACACAATCTTGAATGCCTTAAAGAAAAATTTCTCTTATTCCCATCCTTTTAGAAGGTTTCATCTAGTGATTTTATGATGGTGACTCGATTTATTATGTTGAACATCGTTGTTAAGTTGGAAAGAACTCTTTATGTTAATCACGAGTGTTTTCAAGCAGTCAATAGGAAGAACACATTTAAAGCTTAAAAAATAGAATGAATCAAGTGCCTTGCATGTATTGAGATTGTGCCTTTTATCACATCTTTGACTTCTCTATTTCATGCAAAATAGAACCATTTAAACATGTGATGCATATACCGAAAGTTGTTAGCAAGATCATCCACAACAACCTAGGAGTTGTTCTAGCGAGTTCATCATCCTCTAGGAAGCATGTCCCCTTTGGATAGAAGCTCAAATTGGTAAAATCCTCTGACTGATATATAAATGAGAAGAAGGGTAAACTTTCTTGTCCATCAAGCAAGTTCAGGCAGTGTGTTTCTGGGGGTAGCCTAAGGTGGGAAAAATTTCCCACGATTTCAACATGTCCAAAATAGATTCTTCAGTAGATCACATATGTAACAATCGAGTGGCTGACTCCAAAGATCTTATTACGAACCAACTTAGTAGCCACCCTTTTATCCTTGGTGTGTTACTCATGGTGCAAGAGAATATAAGGCTTCTCTGAAGTTACCTGATAGATGTGTTTTCTCTGGTAGAGGCATAAGGCTACTTGGGTTTCATCTCCAAGAGTTGTTGTCCCCACAGAAGGGGGGCTTCTATTTGTCATACCCTGAAGGATCATTGATGTGTGAGTTTGTCGATCAACTCTTGTATTGACTCACATAGGTCCTTATCCTACTTAGGCATTTTATAGATCCATCACCTTCAGATCATGCTTTAGAAATCCAATCCCATCCACATCACAAGATCATAGATCAAAAGCCTACACCATCTTCATCATACTTAAGCATTTGATGTCACTTTGTTGAGAATTGTCTACCCTACATTCTGCATCTGTCACACTATCTCGATTATCCCTTAACTAAGCATTGTTTGGGGTAGTCTATCTTTGTCACATGTTTTCCCCATCACCTTGAGAAAAAGGTTGGGCTCCACACTTGATCATCATTTGTCTTCCAAAAGGTCACAAGTATACCTTAAAGTTGACATCACCATCATATATACAGCTTACTCATAGGGACAACATCCTCTCTATTACTTTGACATCACATCACTCATCCTTAGCCCTCATAGGTATCATGTCATTAGACATAAGGTCCTTCCTACACATTTGTCATACATCTTTGTGCATCCTAGAAAATCCTTACATTGTAGGTGTTATATCCTTAGAGCATTTCCACAAAACCATCCACCTATCTATCCTTGCACTCATTCTCCTACCATCTTGCACTTCATCCTTAGGAACACTATCATTTCATGCCACCTACCACATATCTTGCTAAGAATAAAAGGAAGAAGAAAGACATGGATCCTAGTCTTAGAAATAGTTTTGCTAGTGCACAACCATACCCAAAAGTATCTGAAATCACACATGATCCACTACCACAAAATTTAGAAAAATTTGGTCGGTCACTAGACATAGAGGCCTTTATGAATCAACCTAGACATACAACCATTGTTAATGCCATCATAGATCAAAATAGAGAAACCATCATGGAAAACTTCTTAAGAGATAACGTTGGTGTCTTTGACTTTGGGAGACCACAACCTTTCGACATATTAGATCCTACAAATCCTTTGTTTGGATGAATACAACCACCTATCGATCTATTTGATCCTAATGACCCCCTTTTTATACCAAACAAAGGATGTCAATCAACACAACTAGAACTCATAGATCCAAATATACCATCAACCTAGCTCAGTGCTCCCATTCTGCAAAGTAATAAACCTACCATAACACAATCATTAGTCCACACCACACCCCAACATACCACTACTACACCTTTCACATCTATAAGCACGACCACCTTCACTACACCAATTTCACAATCTACTTCCATCCCATTTAGTAGTGCTATATCCTTCTTCCCTTAATTTTCTACTTCCACTTCATATGCATCTACCAACACCCTGGTTCATCCCTCTTAGGAACACAACCAATCAATACCTTATTATAGCACATGGATACCGTCCTTGGGGTCTAGCAATCCATCTTTTATCCCACACACTATGTAATGCCCTGCTTGGAGATCCTTGGAACAAGGATTTAATACAAGCCAAGATATATTTTTTTCAAGTATGAATGCACATGACAACATCATATAGGGATCACATAGATCACAATGGAAGACTTCACTAACAATTCGAGAAACCAATGAATCTCCAAATGCCACTACAGACAAAATGACAGACAATGAGAGATGCAGAATAAAATTTGAATTAAAACATTCTGAATTAAAAATGCGACACCAAAGGATTGAAGAACATCTAAGAGGGTACCCAAAAAACTTCCCAAAAAGTTTGGGTATTATTGAAAAGTTCCCACTGTTTGCCTGCACAAGTTTTTTGCAAAATCTAGGCGATACTTTAAATCAACACTGGGCGATACTTTATACTATCATGCGATATTTCTCAAGAAGGAGGGTGAAACTTTTAGGGGTTAGGAAACACATCTCTTAAGGGTGTATGATACTTTACAAGTATTGTATGATACTTCTTCAATGGGGGTGCGTTATTGGAAAGTATCGTATGAAAAAACTCTAAGAGGCATGCGGCACAATCAGGGAACACATGACAAAAATCCAATGGGCTTGCAACACAAAATTCTATCACCCCATGCTGACACATGGTCACCTAGGAAAAGAGAGAAAACTCCTAAGGAAGAACAACTAGAAGAAACTGAGTTCAGAACGTCCACACCGGGGAGTACCGGATCCACATAGATCGAGGAGAGAAAACTCGAGTGCATAAACAAAAAGAGACATGAAACAAGAACAAGGAACATCCATCATCTAAACCATAACAGTAAAAGAACATACTGAAAGCAACATCGTAGTGTACCAAAATAACATTGCAATAACTAAAAACAACATCGCAATGTACAAAACAACCAAACTAAGTACGCGGTTCCTCCCAACTGTTAATAACATCATAAGACCATCATGGATCCTAGCCATCCCCTGTGCATAACATCCCAAGCCACCGATCAGATCGTCGGTACTATTGTAATAGGGACATCACTACTAAAACATGCTACAATATAAGCATAAGGAAATCTAACATGCTAGTAGTAAAGCATAAGATAGTCCTACAAGTAGATAACATCACCTATCACATGCTAATCATCATAATAGGCAAATCTAACATGCTAAACCAATAAGCAATAGATAATCCAATACAACAACTCACATCATCTAGTCATATGCTAAACATCATAATATGGGAATGTGTCAAATAAATTAACATAATCTAAATATGATATCCAAGCATTCCAATGAAAGCATAAATCACAAGAAAGCGTACTTTAGAACCCGAAGTACCAAGTGAACACATCCAACACTAGGATAAAAGATTGTCTCTGTACACCGGTCCCTAGCAGTGGTGAAGGTAGCTACGCCTCCCAACCACATGGCACCTATAGCCACACCCACCGTGCTGATGGAGATAATGATCCAACCAAGAACACACAAAAATAACATTCATGGCTAACACTCATGCCAAACAGTATGATGGTTGTAACCAAGAACCAAAGACTATGCAAAGAGTACAGGTCTTGGTCAGACACTCAATAGGCTACTAAGTAGGGGCTGACATCATGGAGAGTCACTTGGCATCAACAAGCCCAAGTTGGTATTGGTAGCTCTCCAGTTCCCAATGGAAGGAGCACATCCCGAATCCTTTTTATTATCTTTAAGTTTTATTAACACTCGCACATTTTATTTAGTTATCACTTGATTACAAAGCTTCTACATGCCAACCCTCAGAAATAGAAACTCCCTCCATATGCTACCCTACCCTATCCATGTTCATCCTACGACAAGTGCCTATGGGCATGCACATTCCCAACCCAACCCCAATGATCATAACTTTCGAAAGTACCACGGAATGTCAAGACCCGCAAGTCTTCTGAGAAAGGTACACACACATACTCATGTGTGGCACACCACCATCACAAAGATCATAACACAAGGACTGGATGATAACACAATGCAAAAAAAACCCAACTGAAAGCAACTTGGAAGGACAGATTCTACACGAATCCCAAAGCCATAAAACCATACATCAAGAAATCACTCAACTAGCCTCAATCTTGGAGTATGGATTTTACAGGAATCCCAGTGATGCAACAAGACCAAACATCGTGAACTCACTCAACCAAACTCAATTCAGGAGCATGGATTCTACACAAATCCTAATGTCCACGAAACAAAAGCAAAGGTCTAAAAGAAACTACAACACCAGGTATAAAATCACTCAATTGAAAACAAAGTTGGGAGTATAGATGCGACACGCATACCAACACAAAATAAAAGTGCAATAGTGGTCTGACTGATATCCAAATGGATCATCTAGGTCCATTACCCACATTGTGCCAAGAAAACTCGAGAAAATAGGGTGGCACTCAAAACGAGGTAAAAACCCCAAAATTGTGAAAAGCTTTGAAATTAAAACCCATTTGACCTTTGGGTACAAAAACCCCAAAAATCCAAAAATAATCGAGTTCGAATAGTGTATGCAAAAATGACCAGCATAATGGTGCAAAACCCCAAACCCTCAACTTGAAAAATAGAGAAATGCTCATACCCAACCAACCGGGTAGAACCAACAAATAGAAACAAAGGGGAACACTAGTTCTCAGCCTCCTAGCAAAGAACTACCAAAAATAGAACCTAAAATAGAGTATAAACAATAAAATGGGAAAGCCCTACCTCATAGCCAAAAGGACAGAAATGGGAAACTGAACCATAAAATAAATAGCCTATAGAAGTAGCTGAAAATTGCCGCAATCCAAGGTTTCCCTGAGCTAGATCCAACAAGCTCAACCTCATGACGATCCCACGCCCATGGCTCCCACAATGAACAAAACAGTAAATCCTCATGAAGAGGATTTTGAGTTTTACTCTCCAACTTTTGAATTTGAAAGTGAGAAGTGAGGAATTAAATTCCTTTTTGGATACTTATTCACTTTTTGAGTGAATAATCGATTAGGGTAAATAATTAGCCAACCTATTTAAACCCCGAATTGACCCAAACAAAAATAGGCTATTCCTAGTAGTAGGAATTCATCTATGGAAAAGCTGCCAGAAAATAAAATAAATCAATTAAAAAGCCTGAAAACCCAAAAACACATAAATTTCCTTAACAACTTCCGTGACAATGTGAACCTCTAAATGCATAGACACACTCACTGGTCTAATCACATAATGTAAATGAGTTCAACTTTAATAATCACCAAAAGGTTTAATTAACTAATTAAAATAAGGATACGTTGACCATACATGAATGACATTGGTAAAATATGAATGACTGAATCACTAACTCCATGTGCCACTGCTGGGGATATAAATCCTACACACTAAACAACACAATAAAGTGCAATTGCATATAATAACATATCCAAACTAATAAATGCATTAAATCACTGAATTTAACCCTTTATTTAATTATATTAAAATAATCTATTTACATCACTCACATTCGGATAAAGCATAACAACACAGGAATGAATTAAATAACTATAGCATTAAATCCATCACATGACGTAATCAAAGATATGTGCAAATATCGGATAACCATATACCATCATAAAACACGCTGTCATCTCCAAATGGCATCATCATGCAATAGGATCGACTAAACATCATAGTAATCTAACATCTATGATACTAAAATCAAGGTATAACATCTGACCCTCGGGTCATCTCAAATGTAAAACATAACATTAGTAATAAAATATCTCTTGGATCAAAATATAACAAGGTAAATATTCGCAACACATAACCAATGAATCCAACATGGACAATCCATTTCTAATTATTTAAGCTTTTAATCATGGTAGTTACACAACATGAAGAGGCACTTAAAATGCATAAGTGAAAAAAGTCATAAACATGACTAGCCACTACTACAGGAACCTAGTCCAGTGTAGCACGGTAAAAGTACATGGTTAAATCTCTACACACATCTTGGGGTAATCACAGAACAACATCATGATACCACATTGATCCAGGTAACCATTGGAAAAAACCTTAGTGAACTGTAAATCTCATCATAATATCATAAATCAGCCAAAGCATAATCAAAGCAATAGATACAAAAACATAAATCCAACGACTTCAATGGTGTAGACCACTCATGGTCACAATCATGATCCATCACAATGAAAGATCAACAAGGTTGCATCCATCGGGATGACTTACATAATTCAAATGGGAGAGGCACTACATCATCCCCCCCAAAGACTAGGCTTACTCCTGGAAGCCTACAATCCAAGAATAGAAACCAAAACACATCAAAAAAAAGAAATCAAAACTGAGCAAAAGGGATGACTCAACAAACTCTCCACAAGTCAAACCCAAATCACTCCAACATTCTTAAACCATCACGTCAACCCCTAAATAGGCCAACCATAAGAGAAAAGGTGTCACACTAACACAAGGTCCTCCAACAAGGAACCTTCTATGTGCTAGGAAAAACCCATCTAGCCATAAAGTCAACAATACAAGGTAAGGAAAAACCCACTCTATCTTGTCAATAGGTGCCCTACTACACCATGCACCTACCAAATGACCGCAAAACTAGGTCAACACACTACAGACTTCCAACAAGAGTTGAAACCATGGGGAATAACCATCCCAAATTCCCAAGAAAACTATCATGTTACACATGATCATTCTAAAATCCCCATAAACTCACCCTTAGAACAAAGAAGATGATGGTTTACTAACAAAATTATGCACTCCAAAAGCATACTCACCACCAAGCATAGGAGCACTTAGTCCCTCTCTAAGGTACAAAAGATCAACTATCACTGATAACTAGGCTTACATAACCCAACCAGACAAGGTATCACCTTTCCACTAGGTTGCAAAGAATACAATAGTGGACAAAACCATGTAATATATGTATACCAACTCATAAGAGGGTAACATGTGTCTAATGATATCATGTTCTTCTAGCACCATGGTGGGAATATCACACCCAACCTACTGCTCAACTCAATCTCTAGCCTCAAGTCAATGGTTAATGAGAAAACTTGATTGAGACAATCCTCTTGAAGAGACAAGCTTAGGGAGAAAGAAACTACAGACTATTAGGACTGAGAGGGAGTCTCTCTCAACCTCTACACTAAATCAGCCCAAGATGAGTTAGGGAACTCACAATCCCACCAACCATCAACATACTCAAACAACACTAACTGACCTATGACACAACCACACTAGCTTACTTTCTCAAGAGAGAAGAAAATAGAGATGTGCCCAATCCATGTCCAAAGTTGGATCTAGACTCATCAAAATATTGAGTCGCTATCCAATGACAAGGAAACATCCACCACAACTAAGGAATGCTCACAAACCACACTTCGCTTCACAAGGGTGGGTCGATGCTATAGGAAACACATAATCCCAAGCACAAATCTCAACAATTATCTCATAGATTATGAAGACTAGATAACTATTCCATTAAGAATAACATGAAATTTAAACTTCTTCAATGGCCATAAATGTGATGTGTCATGATTGAATTGACCTCTACTCGGTAAAAAGGTACTTGAAACATCGATCTGCACCTTCAGAAGTGTGAAAGAATTGCTCAATGTTCCCCAGGAGAAATTTTGCATTAGCACAATCTCGCATGAAGTTTCTTACCAAACCTAGCAAAAAAGTGCAATGAACTAGGTGAGAAAGTGCATGATCACTAGTTTCTCGCATGAAATTTCAAAACAACACAAAAATTGCTTTCACTTCGGAGGCCATAACTTTCACATCTAAACTCAGATTGACTTCGTTAGAAAAGCGTCAGAAAGATATTGACAAGGCCTACGACATGATGGACCTTAGAGAGTCCTAAATTCTAAGAGTTTGAAACACCACTCAAGACAACCCAACAAAGGCAAAAACAACAGTCTTGGTTACCAAGACAAGCGACAAACAAAATGCCCAAAACCACTCAAGAGCACACATGCCTAGAATGAAATAAGACATGAAAAGCAAGGTAATTCACACATTGAAACTATCATTACTTATCTTTCATAATTTCATTAATTTAAACATAACATAAGCATTAATGCACAATGAAACTGAAAGGTTTTCAAAGCAAGGGTTCAAGAGTCACTTTCCATAAAATAAGTATATATCTTTTCAATTTTCTTTCCAAAACAACATTAAGTTTAATCACCATTTAAACCATTCAATTATTTTAACTTTACATCTACTACAAGCACACTAGCATGTTCTCTATGATATTATTCCTTGTACATACGACTAGAGGTTCGAGATGAACATGATAGAGTCATAACACACAACTAGGCAGTAGCTAAAACATGTAGAATAGTCACCATGAAACATAATCAAAAGGCCCAAATGGGGGAATCGTCAAATTCAATAGTAAATCCCAAAAGAGCTCATTTCAACAATAATTCAAGTGTGACAACAGCCACAAAGAGAGCGATAGAGAAATTTGATGACTAGTCGAAGAGAGGAAAATACTGAAAACCAATGCTAGCCCAACAACATGAGGAAAGTACCTCCAGAAAAATAAAATAAGGCATCAATTAAATCACATTACATGTGATGACTGATAATAATCACACAAGAGGGATAGATCACCACACAATGCTAAGGATTACATCATCCCAACAACGTTAGAGAAGACACTCACTCACATCAAGTAGTATACCATCAATAACCTCATGCATATGTAGACAACAATAATTTCCATGCAATGCAATATTTAGATATCCATCAATTTAATGCAATTTCCATAAACTTATAAAGCATTCAGATTGGGGACTTAATTCATTAACCCAAAAGATCTAATACAACACTTACTTGCAATGATTCATAATAAACACTCATTTTTCAATGAAGGGAACCATTTCATTACTATAATGATAAAATACAGAGTCACAAATAAGATTCATAAATCTACTTACAAATAGAAGAAATTAGGGAAACAATGCACTTTACTCTACAAGGAGAAGCAAAAGAAGGCACTCAAAGCCAACACATGGACACAAATCAGTGGTTCCATCCAAAAAGGGTCAGACAGACGCAACCAACCAACAAGGCACATTGATTCCATTAACACAACTAGGAAAGGCTCACTTCCTTCTCCTTATAGTGCTCTAGTCACATCTACTAGACAAGCAAGTCCATCCCAAGTAGATACTAAAGCAACAAAGATCATGAGATCTTCACCAAGGCACTTGCACTCAACCAACACAACACCAACCATATGGGCAACAGATATGCAGAGATCACAATGTTTGAACATGGGCTCTCATACTAGATGTAATGCCCCACCCAAAGATCCTTGGAACAAGGATTCAATACAAGTCAAGATATATATATATTCAAGTATGAATGCACATGATAACATCATACAGGGATCACATAGATCACAATGGAAGACTTCACTAACAATCTAAGCAACCAACAAATCTCCAAATGCCACTACCAAACAAAATGATAGACAACGAGAGACATAGAATAGAATTTGAATAGAAACATTTTGAATTCAAAATGCGACACCAAAGGATTGAAGAACATCTAAGAGGGTACCCAAAAAACTTCCCAAAAAGTTTGGGTCTTACCGAAAAGTGCCCACTGTCTGCCTGCACAGGATTTTTGCAAAATGTAGGTGATTCTTTAAATCAACACTGGGTGATACTTTATAGTATCGTGCGATATTTCTCAAGAAGGAGGGTGACACTTTTAGGGATTGGGTGACACATCTCTTAAAGGTGTATGATACTTTACAAGTATCATACAATACTTCTTCAATGGGGGTGTGATACTGGAAAGTATCCCATGACAAAATTCCAAGAGGCATGCGACACAATCAGGAAATGCATGATAGAACTCCAATGGGTGTGCGACACAAAATTCTATCACCCCATGCTGACCCATGGTCACTCAGGAAAAGAGAGAAAACTCCTAAGGAAGAACAATCGAACAAAATTGAGTTCAGAACCTCCATATTGGGGAGTACTAGATCCACATAGATCAAGGAGAGAACACTCGAGTGCATAAACAACAAAAGACATGAAACAAGAACAAGGAATATCCATCATCTAAACCATAGTAGTAAACTAACATACTGAAAGCAACATTGTAGCGTATCAAAATAACATCACAATAACTAAAAACAACATCACAATGTGCAAAACAACCAGACTAAGTACGCAGTTCCTTCTAACCGTCAATAGCATCATAAGACCATCGTGGATCCTAACCATCCCCCGCGCATAACATCCCAAGCCACCAATTAGATCATCAATAATATTGTAATAGGGATGTCACTACTAAGACATGCTGCAATATAAGCATAAGGAAATATAACATGCTAGTAGTAAAGCATAAGATAGTCCTACAAGTAGATAACATCACCTATCATATGCTAATCATCATAATAGGAAAATCTAACATGCTAAACCAATAAGCAATAGATAATCCAATACAACAACTCACATCATTTAGTCATATGGTAAACATAATAATGTGGGAATGCATCAAATAAACTAACATCATCTAAATATGATATCCAAGCATTCCAATGAAAGCATAAATCACAAGAAAGCATACTCTAGAACCCAAAGTACCAAGTGAACACATCCAACAATGATCGCACTAGGATAAAAGACTATCTCTATACATCGGTCCCTAGCATTAGTGAAGGTAGCTACACCTCCCAAACATGTGGCACCCGTGGGTCCACACCCACCATGCTAATGAAGATAATGATCCAATCACAAACACACAAAAACAACATTCATGGCTAACACTCATGCCAGATAGTATGATGGTTGTAACCAAGAACCAAAGATAATGTAAGGAGTATAGGTCCTGGTTAGACACTCAATAGGCTACTAAGTACGGGCTAACATCATGGAAATTCGCTTGGCATTGACAAGCCCAAGCTAGTATTGGCAACTCTCCACTTCCCAACGGAAGGAGCACATCCTGAATCCTTTTTATTATCTTTAAGTTTTATTAACACACACATTTTATTTAGTTATCACTTGATTACAAAGCTTTTGCATGCCAAACCTCGCGAAATAGACACCAGGCTACAGAGATAGAAGTCCCCTCCATATGCTACCCTACCCTACCCATGTTCATCCGACGATAAGTGCCCATGGGCATGCATATTCCAACTGAACCCCAATGATCATAACTTTTGAAAGTACCATGAAAGGTCGAGACCCACAAGTCCTCCGACAAAGGTACACGCACATACTCGTGTGTGGCCCACCACCATCATGAAGATCATAACACAAGGATTGGATGAGAACATAGTGCAAAGAAAAAAACCCAACCGAAAGCAACTCAGGAGGACAGATTCTACATGAATCCTAAAGCCAATAAAACCATACATCAAGAAATCACTCAATCGGCCTCAATTTGAGTGTATGGATTCTACACAAATCCCAATGATAAAACAAGACCAAACATCATGAACTCACTCAACCAACCTTAATCTGGGAGCATGGATTCTATATAGATCCTAGTATCCATGAAACAAAAGCAAAGGTCTAAAAGAAACCATAACACCAGGTATAAAATCACTCAACTGAACATAAAGTTGGAAGTATGGATGCGACATGCATCCCAATGCAACATAAAAGTGCAATAGTGGTTTGACTGATATCCAAAAGGATCATCCAGGTCCATGACCCATATTGTACCAAGAAAACCTAAAAAAATAGGGTGGCACACAAAATGAGGTAAAAACCCCAAAATTTTGGAAAACTTCAAAATTGGAACCCATTTTAACTTTGAATACAAAACCCCAAAAATCCAAAAATAATCAAATTCGAACACTGTATGCGAAAATGGCTAGCATAACGGTGCAAAAATCCAAACTCTTAACTTGAAAAATAGGAAAATGCTCATACCCGACGAACTGATTAGAACCAACAAATAGAAATGGAAGGGAACACTAGTTCTCAACCTCCTAGCAAACAACTGCCAAAAACAGAACCTAAAATAGAGCAAAAACAATAAAACAGGAAAGCCCTATCTCACAGCCAAAAGGGAAAAAATGGGAAACTAAACCATAAAATAAATAACTTGTTGAAGTAGCTGAAAATCATGACAATCCAAGGTTTCCCCGAGCTGGATCCAATGAACTCAACCTCATGCCAATCCCACGTCCATAGCTCCCACAACAAACAAATTAGTAAATCCTCATGAAGAGGATTTTGGGTTTTACTCTCCAAATTTCTAATTTGAAAATGAGAAGTGAGGAATTAAATTTCTTTTTGGATACTTATTCACTTTTCGAGTGAATAATTGATTAGGGTAAATAACTAGCCAATCTAGTTAAACTCCAAATTGACCCAAATGAAAACAAGCTATTCCTAGTAATAGGAATTCATCTATGGCAAAGCTACCAAAAAACAAAATAAATCAATTAAAAAGCCTAAAAACCCAAAAACACATAAATTTCCTTAATAACTTTCGTGACAATGCGAACCTCTAAATCCATAGGCACACTCACTGGTCTAATCACATAATGCAAATGAGTTCAACTTTAATAATCACTGAAAGGTTAATTAAACAATTAAAATAAGGATACATCGACCATACATGAACAACATTGGTAAAATATGAATGACTGAATCGCTAACTCCATGTGCCACTGCCAGGGATATAAATCCTACACACTAAACAACATGATCAAGTGCAATTGGATATAATAACATGGACAAAGAAATAAATACATTAAATCACCTAATATGACCATTTATTTAATTATATTAAAATAATCTATTTACATCACTCACATTTGCATAAAGCACAACAATGCAGGAATGAATTAAATAACCATAGCATTAAATCCATCTCATGACATAATCAGAGATATGTCCAAATACCGGATAACCAAATACCATCATAAAACACACTGTCATCTCCAAATGGAATCATCATGCAATATGATCAACTGGACAACATAGCAATCTAACATCTATGATACTGAAATCAATGTATAACATCTGACCCTCGAGTAATCTCAAATGTAAAACATAACATGAGTAATAAAATATCTCTTGGATCAAAATATAATAAGGTAAATATCCATAGCATATAACCAATGAATCCAACATGGGCAATCCATTTCTAATTATTTAAGCATTTAATAATGGTAGTTACACAACATGAAGAGGCACTTAAAATGCATAAGTGAACAAAGTCATAAACATGACTAACCATTGCTACATGCACCTAGTCCAGTGTAGCACGGTAAAAGTACATGGTGAAATCTCTACACACATCTTGGGGTAATCACAAAACAACATCATGATACCACATCAATCCAAGTAACCATCGGCACAAACCTTAGTGAACCATAAATCTCATCATAATCTCATATATCAGCCAAAGCATAATTAAAGCAACAGATACAGAAACATAAATCCAACCACCTCAATCATGTAGACAACTCGTGGTCACAATCATGATCCATCACAATGAAAAATAACAAGGTTGCATCCATTGGGATGACTTACAGAATTTAAATAGGAGAGGCACTACACACTATTAGGAGCAACCCATTTGCTATCAGTAATAACACCACCACCTCATTTCCACTAGGTCCTTGGAGTTTGACGCAATCATAGGGCCCACCTACCAACCTTTTCAATAGAAATCCATTCATGCCTAATTTCCAACCACCACCTCCATCCTCTATTAACCCCACACCAACCATCACAAATTATTTTTCCTTGCTACCTCTAGGAAGAAACCAAACCATAGCACGCAGTTGGTACCAACAATGGGCACGTTTCCTCATACTAACTATTTAGTTCCATACAACTCCAAGTTGCCACCTCAGCCAAGCACACAATATCCACCACCTCCACCCTTCCAACAAATCCCATTGTAGTCATCACATGTCCAAACCCCCATACAACATCTTCAGATTGGGCAATAGTCTCACACCTACCCTTTGCTGTAACAACCACCCTTTCAAAACTACATCCAACAAGCACAATAATATGTCCAACCACCATTCCAAAAACCCATAACTCTCATCCCAGTAGTAACACTATCCACATCTCATCCACTGCAGCATATGAATGAAAGTTGCCTACCTTCATCTGCAAAATTAGATACATACCCTCTATTGGGGCATAAGGATTGGGGACACCAACAATAACTCCTATCAACACTAAGTGGGAAGAAATGAAAAGTTTCCTAAAAGAACTAAAGGATGGAAATGAGTCCAAGACCTTCAAGTTTAAAAATGATGACTGTCCATATCCATTTGAGAAAACTATAAAAATGCCGCCCTTCCCTAAACACTTTGAAATCCTAAAATTTGATAAATTTAGGGGGAAAGGCAATCCAGTCACACATGTCAAATATTTTTATATGCACTGCCAAGAAGTGGCTTACAATGACATATTCCTCATGCGGCTTTCTCCTAAAAGTCTAGGAGGTCCTTCTCTTGAATGTTTCTATTGCATACCCCATGACATAGTTAGTACCTTTTCTAATCTTTTAGAAGCCTTTGTGGCCTAATATGCTCACCTAGTTGAGACCGAGTTATCTATAGTAGATCTAGTTCAGACCAAACAAAAGGAGGGAAAAGCCTCACAAATTACTTACAATAGTAGAAAACTCTCACAACTTGGATCTCATGCACCATACTTGAGCGTCAGCTTTTCAAGATGTTCATTAACAATTCACATCCTAGTCTTGCACACCACATGGTTATGAATCTCTTGCAATCATACAAAGACATCAAAGAAAAGGGGATGGGCCTTGAGCAAGGAATCATTAAATATGGTGTCATCAAAATTTACAAAAAAAACACCCAAGCCCAAGGGAAGTACAATGAAAAACCATGATATTGGAACAAAAGAAAAAATATGGTCACTGATGGTGCCACTGATACTCGACAAGTTCAAGTGGTGGGAGCAGTGCCTAGTGCACCTACTACTCATTTTCAACAAATGCCACAACAATAAATTTTTTCCTATCAACAAAGTATGTACCAACAATCAATCCCACAACCTCCATCACAACACTGTCAACATAGTAGACAAGAACCAAATCCTCCAAATTGGACTAACACCATTACTATCACACCTGGGCCAAGTCCACATGTCTAGAGAATATCCTGAGTATACACCCCTTTGGGGGAGCCACTTGATGTCATTTTTGAAAATTTGGCTAAAAACAATCTTATTCGACACCCATAGACTCAACAATTAGAAAATAATTAATCAAGGGCATCCTAGTATAAAGAAAATGAGTTCTACAAATTTCATCACGTTAAAAGGCACCCCACTCTCAAGTGTATGCAGATCAAAGACTATGTGCGAGATATCATCGATCAAAAGGAAATCATAGTGGGGGCAAAAACCTCCCCAAATGTAGGGTTATTGATATACCCAAATGCATTTCCCCCACACAACAAAAATGTGAGCAAAGACCTTGTGAACGATACTACCACTAACAACACCAACAAACCAAACAATGATCAAACCAAACAAGGTGATAATCACAATAAATCATAGAACTATACATTGAAATATTTAGACTATGGAAATTTGATCGTCTGCATATCTCAGATAGAGCCTTCTGTAAATGTAATAAATATCAAAGGCCCAAACCATCAATGTGTAGTTACCACAAGAAGGACTCGACTCAACATAGCTGGACCATCTACACCTATCCTAGCAGGCCCATAATATAATATCTTGGAACACCTTGGGAACATGCCGACCCAAATCTCCATTCTAGATCTTTTGAGCACTAGTCCACTTTACAAAGAAATCCTTGATAGCGCCCTTCATGAGTCTTGTTTTCCCATAGACATCAATGCCACCAAATTCTGAAATTTGGTAGGCCATCTCTCTACCTCATGCACCTTGTCCTTCAAAGCTTCTAACATCCCAATTGTTGAGCCAAATCATATCCTTTCGCTCTGCATAGCTGTCATAGTTTCTAACTTTGTTATCAAAATGGCCATGATAGATAATGGATTGACCTTAAATATCTATACATTAAAGCTCATCAAACAAACAAGATATACTAAGGTAGATATCATAAATGAAGTCATCACTATCAAAGCCTATGACAACTTGGATTGGACCATCAAGGGAACTATTCTCTACCTATTAGGGTTGGCCCCACAACTCAAGAGATAGTTTTCCATGTAGTTGATTTTAACCTACCATTCACAATTCTCCTTGGTCGACCATGGATTCATGCTATGAAGGTTGTTCCCTCCACATATCATCAGTGCGTCAAATTTTTGCATCGTGGCACTGAGATAACCATCCATGCTGATCCTAAACCCTTTTCTTATTACAATGCAGTCAACACCTCATACGATAACCATTTCCCTAGAATCAAGATTAGTAACACCATGACAAGATCCTCTGGTACTTGCCATGATCTAGCTACCATACTAGCCTCCACTCTTTCCATGGTTAAGATCAACTACCAAGGTTGTGGAAAATACAATATTTCAAATGCCTTTGCTATTGGTGCTCTACTATTTGATCCACATACTTAGGGGCCTCCAAACTATTAGAGCCCAAAGTCATCCATGACTCCCCAACTCAACAACTCAAGCCCACCACATTTTTCACCAATGCTTGAATCCTTAATGGAGAAGAAACAACCCTTGGTATTAGTACATGGTTATACAAAGACCCAACTTCAAAAGGTAAAGAGCTCCTTCACTACTTCAAACAAACATACCCACACTCACATCACCTTGCTACCAAACCTTGTGGTTTTTAAAAAGGAGGTGGCCTGGTCCCTAAAGAGTTAGGAATCAAACAATTTGTAGAAGCATACAAGAAAGAGAAAAAGAATTGTCTAGGCTATGGACTGCCCGCAACTGGGGTCACCACAAAAGACGTCATTCATTTTTAAACATCCAAAAAAATCTTGAAGAAGCCAAAGAAATCCTTGAGGAAATTGAAAAGCAAGCCTATGTTGATATTTTCCTTGATGAACTCATCGATTGGGGCCAACCAAGTGTTATTCATGTCAAAAAGTTCTCTATGGAGCATGTGGTCCTCAAATTCATGGGAACTAAGACACCACACAAAAAGATGTCGCCACAATAAACTTATGTCTACACATTGGATCCCAAAGGTTACTTTGGGGAGGAGGAAATCTCTAGTCACAAAAATGATCAAAAGAAAGAAAACAAAAAGTAAAATAGAAATGTAAAAGTATCCCTTGGTGAAAAATCTTCTAGAGTGCCATTGGATCACTCAAAAAATGAAATAAAAATAAAGGACATATCTAATGGAGAAAACCTTTTTGAGGCACCTAGGGATGGAGATTTCATCCTTCCCCTGCAAGATCATAGGCCTACAGTATCATCAATCCTAATAGAGGACACCATACTAGTCACCATCAGTCTAATGAAGATGCCAAGGATAATATACATTGCAAAATATTTACTACCAGAACAAGCATACCTTCTCATTGAGGTGCTTTGGGAAAATATAGGTCAGTTTGCATGGTCATATCAAGACATGCCAGGATTTGATCCTAAGTTAGTGGTGCATCAGTTGGCTATAGATCTAAAGGTTGAACCAATGAAGTAGAAACTCTGAAAGATGCATCCCAAAGTTTCTCTACTAGTCAAAGTAGAGTTAGAAAAGATGATAGATGCAAAGACAATTCACCCCATTGACTATTCAAATTGGATCTATAACATGGTACTAGTCACCAAGCCTTCGAGTGTTATTAGAATTTTCACATATTTTAGAGATCTCAGTAAGACTTGTCCTAAAGAGGTTTTGAGTGTTTGAACAAGCATGCTGAACATGCCAACAATCCTAATAAGGCTGCCACTAGGATGAACAAGGCTTATCTAAGGGGTGTCCTTGATATACACAAGGTATATGAGGCCCAAATTTGTAGATGAAAGAAAATACTGCCACACATCCAGGGGAAGATGGTAACCCAAATCTCCTCCTTCACTTCCCAAAGGTATAAAGTTATTTGGGGCTTAGCCAAGAGTGACAATATTATGCTTCCAAGAGAGGTGTCTTTCGATTCACCTCTTGCTATTTATACTCTGCCAGAACACTAGAGTTGAGGTCTTCCCAAGGGGTGATGAAATTTCCTTGCAGGCCTCCTAAAAAAGAAAAAAAAAAACCACTTATTTCTTGTTCATCCAAGATCACCCAAAGGCATGAGGGGAGAGAATACATAAGTGGTCTTGGGGTTTAAAAGACACTTGTTCTTTCCCAATGAAGCTTTAAGTTTTCTATCTACTTGAAGACACTCGTGATTGAAACATGCAAGGTTCTTTCCACCTTGAAATGACACCAACATAAATGAAAAATGTGGATTCATCAACAAAAATGTAAAGCGAGCGTGTGTAAATAAAATGCTGAAAATGAAAAATGCTGAAAATAAAAATCAATTTCCTTTATGGCATTAAAGAGTGTGTGACTTTATTTGAAGTACCAAACCCAAATGTGTTCTAGCCTAAGCATTCATGTCAATTTTAAGCACCAAGTCCAAATGTTATCTACCCTAACATTCATGTCACTTTTAAGTACCAAGTCCAAATATTTTCTATGCTAACATTCATCCATTCAAATGGAAGTGATTAAAGCATACAAGTTTATTAACTTTTGAGTGTAAGTGATAAAAATCACTTCAAATTCCCTTAGTGATGAAAATCACTATTGGTTTTGTTTTTAAAATTTTCAAGGTTAACTCTCTACACGAAAAATCATTAATAAAAATTTGCAAGTCACCAGTTAGCAAAAATAATTTAAAAACTTAGGCAACTCTGTCTATAGGCACAGACAACAAAATGCAGGCACAAACGCTGAAACTCAAAGATGACAAAATACAAAGACGTCGAAAAATGCAGATGACAAAGGAAAATTTAGTAAATTTTTTGGTGATGTGGCACTATGTCAGATGCAGAAGACACTGTAAAATGCAGAGACACCAAAATTTGTAGACGACAACCTAAGAACCATACAACACACAGACAATAGAATGATACTCGCAGACAACAAAGGAAACTTCGTAGACAATAATTCAAGAAACCTAGATGATAGAATGTTCTCCTACGTAGACGCTAAAGTAATATTTCTGTGGAAAAGGTGAGTTTTTAAGTTGTAGCAGAGACGCTGGTCTGTGCAGACACTGATCTGTGCAGACGACACTGCAGCCTACGGAGACGACAATGCGAGGATTTCTACGGCTGAACAAGGTTTGTTTATGAATTTTTGAAATGAAATAAGGGATGTGAGTCCCACCGAGCATGTCAAAATGTGTGCTAAAAAATGTGACCTATTGGGAGCACGAATCAATAGATAAATATTAGTTAAAAACCTCAAATATGTATCAAAGACTCATCAAAATGAAAGAACATTAACTAACTAATGCTTGCTTGAGTTTTATAACTCTAAGAAGCCAACAAACCAAATCCTCTAGCCACCTCTATAGCTCAACAAGGGTACCTATGAGAGGCCTTGTTGGTGTGTTAAGATGGGGGTATGTTTGGTGTGCTTTTCCAAACACAACAAAGTATTGAATCTCTTGAGTGGATGTGCAAATTTGAGTAATTATGAAATATGAACCTAGGCTACATGAGATGAAGAACACCTCAAGAAATGGCTATGGAGAAAGCCATACTTGAAGGCATTCAAGGATGAAAATGAGATGTAACCAAGAAAGCTAACTAAGTATGCAAGCTATACTAACATGTAAATGTAATGGAAATGTGAATGCACAAGTAAACTAGATGAACAATGCAAATGCAAAGCTAAATCAACTACCAAATGGTTAGTATGCTTCTAGAAATCACCATGAAAACTACCATGAAAGCTACTATGAAAACTCATACTAGCATGCAAGCTCAACTATAATGAAAATTCAAATCTCAAACCAACATGATAACAATGCAATAATGAGAGATCCAAATGCTTGAGACAAGGCCTCTATTTATAGTCTTGAGGGAGGGCTTGGTGAGGTGGCATCCATGTAGGTTCCACATAAGGTGATATGCAAACCATGCAAGCAGTCAAAAATTCAAAGTTTGCTCACACATGTGTGAGTAAACTTGAGAACAAGAGTGGGAGACACGAGTACAAAGGGGAGTGTGTAGGCATGCATTCTCACACATGTGTGAGCACACATTTAGGCTAATGAGGGGGGCTAGGAAGGAGATTAGGATGATTAAGTGAGATTAGAGAAGAAGTAGGCTTAAGAGGATGAAAATGATGGGTGTAGGCTAAGTTTAAGGCTAGGCTTAAGATTAAATTAAATAAGATTTAATTCAATCATAGGTTTAGAAGAATTAATGGGATATTGGGATTTAAATAAATAAAATTTATTTTAAAAAGGAGGAAATATGGAGGATCATGTGTTAAATTAATTTAACACATTAGGGCTAGGAGTATTTAAATTAAATTTAAATACTTAAGAGAATGAAATTAATTAATTAATTAATTTAATTAAATAAGTAGAAAAATGTGAACAATATAATTAATAATTAATTACAATGTCACAAGCAATATTAATAAATTAATATAGTCTTTAGGGATGATTTTAAGCGTCTACAGGTTTGCTTGCCTAGGGCATCACATTAAAAATACTTTTCATGCTTCCCATGGGCTCTCTTTTGATGTAAATAATGTACAAGGAGTATAGTTACAAATCCCAAGATTTTGTAGATTTCATACGGTGAGAAATGGCCCTAGGACTCCATTTTGTGTTGGTTGCCCAATTTAGAACAACAACTTGCTAACTTACACGATAATTTATTTGAACACACATAACTCTCTGAAACAACCCACAAAATAAAAAAATAAATGAAGGAAAACCTCTAGTAACACTTCCAAATTAGAAAACCCTAAGTCTGATCTGTACAAAGCATGAAAAAACACTCAAAATAAGAAACCATTGTAATAATGAAAAATGTTGATTACATTATGTACAATGTCATTTATCCTTCTTCTAACCTCTTGAAAAATTTGAATTTGACCTTATATAGGCTTGGAATTTATTTTTCCAACTACTTTAGTGGTTGAAGGGCTCCCACGAAGAAGTTGCTCTTTTTGCATAAAAGTTGCAAAAGTTGTCAATGATAACTTTGCAAGAAATGAGAAATTTTTGCAAATTTGCATATTTTCTACCCAAACTTGCTCTACTCGTTACCAAACTTTCAAAAAAGCCTAAGATGGATCCAAAACACCTAATAAGGACCCTAAAACATTTTATTACCTTACTTGGTCCTCAAAATCCAAAAATGCTTTATGGAGCCAAATGAGCACTTTTTGAGAAATTAGGAGCAATATTGCATATTGGGACTCTTCAAACCTATTTAACTTCACCTTATGAATAAGTTGACCCTATTATTACTCTAGTGATGTTGCTAGCATCACTACAAGTCAAAAGCACCAAAGAAGCCCTAGGTTTACCTTTTAGCCTACCTAGGTGCTCTTCCTCCAAACTAGTCCAAGGTAACAAAATGCTCGAGGGTTTAGGGTTTAATGAGAGACTAGTCTAGAATAACTAAATTAGTTTGACCATGTGATGAAACTCCCTAGTAAGTATCTTAAGTCTCCTCTATAGATTTTGTATTTTCCTCTAGTGGTGTTTTATTGTCAAATGTATTTATTGATGATGATGTACTTTCATTGATGGCAGTTGGTGTATCGTTGGTTGTTGTAATTTTAACATGTGGCTTTTAACTTGAAGTGGATATATTTAATCAACTTTATCTCTTTATTTTGATGCTCATTTTGTACTCAGTATATGTATATTTACTTGGTATGTGGTGTTGGTGTTAGATTGAATGTCCTTTCGATTTTGACTATCTTTCCTTCTTTAGTAGTTGTGTACCCTTGAGATAGTTTTGGATATTAGGATTCCTTACCTAGGATTGTTTAATGATTGATTAGTTATATGTGGATCATTCATTATCTTCCTTACACGATGGGAGTGGAAGCCTGACTAGGTGACCATGTAGTCAAGAGGTAGTGACTTCTTATCATTTGGGTCCCCCTCAGTTTGGAAGATGTTGGATGCCCGTTGATGTAGTTGTACCATTATCATTCCTACTCTAATTTTAGAGCCTTTTATTTAGTTGATGTAGACGTGTTATCATGTATCATGTATTTTGATGTACTTGTATCTATTCTCGTATACCCTACGACATGTGCAATGAATGTTATTCGTTAGATGTATTTCATTGTATCAATTGTATTATGTTTTTTCTTACGAGATGATGTATCCATTATTTATCTATGATCATGAAAATTGTACTTGCTATTTAAACTAATTAACATGAACTTCTTAAACATGACTCAACGTGAAGGATCCACAGAGGAATGAAATGTGTATTGTATTTGCATATGTGTAATAGTTGTGTATGTGTATATTGCTTCCACATTAATAATTTGATATTGTTTAAAATTTTAAAAAATAGTTCAATAAAATTTTTAACATGTTAGTTTTATTTCTCTTGGGTTTCGAGTGGGGCGTTATAGTATCTTTAAGAACCGAATGACAGGAAAATCTATAGAATAAATATAGTATAAGAAAAAGAATATAATTTATTGGTTAAAAGAAGGAGACCACATTTTGGCTTTTTTTCACTAATCAGACATCATAATTTTTTTTTATGGATTTTACTAAATGGGGTCTTTTGGCATTATATTACTTTCATATAACTTTGAGAGATGAGGGTTAAGGTATAGACAAGAACCTAGAACTCTAGTTTCTTGAATGCCTCGCTAGGATCATTTTCATTGCATAAAATGCACTATTTTTGGCCCCTATTTCCTAGGATGAAGTTAGGAATGCCACCTTCTCCTTGGGATCTTTGAAAGGTTCAAGCTAGATGGGTTCTCATTTTTTTTCAAGATTTTTGGGACATTGTTGATTTGTATGTGATTTGTTTAATTAGGGGCTTCTTTAGGATGGGCAGATTTCTCAAAGAGTTAAATAATTTATTCATCAACCTAATTCTCAATATTCATGGACCACTATTTACTCATGATTTTAGGCCTATAATTATTTGTAAATTTTCTATTTGGTTCAACCCTATGGAAAAATATCATTAAATCCATGGAAGTGGTTGTGAATGGTGCTAGATGGAGAATTGGTGATGGTAAGAGGGTTCTATTTTGGGAGGACACCTTATTTTTGAGGAGCCCCTATGTAGACATTTGGTTTTGTACTTTTAAAGGAAAAATACAAGATTATATTTGGTAAGTTTATTGGTGATTATTGGTAGCAAGATTTTTGGATTAACCTTGACCAAGTTCATGTGGATCTTTTGTGCCTTCAAATTTTCTTATACGCTTTCATTCTAGTTAGATGTGGAGGATAATTTGGTTTGGAGGGTGTCCCACTTAGAGATATTTTATATTTCCTCTTTGTATCAATCATCTTATCCTCTACCTCTATACAAAAAG
This sequence comes from Cupressus sempervirens, assembly GCA_028749045.1. Lineage (NCBI taxonomy): Eukaryota > Viridiplantae > Streptophyta > Pinopsida > Cupressales > Cupressaceae > Cupressus > Cupressus sempervirens. The sequence continues at coordinate 605,269,228 of CM053785.1, forward strand.
GCCTAGGTAAAGAATTTTATTCCTAAAATTAATTATTTTCTTTGGATCATTCTCCATCATAAGTTGTTAATAATTGATGATTTATGTAAAAGACATATTTTGTTACATAATTGGTTCTATATTTTCCTTCATTGTACCTTTTCTCTTAATATCTGGGATCTTGTATTGTAGCGATGAAACCTCAACTGGATGTTTTCTAAAACAATTATGGATTTACATAACCAATGGAAAGCTCCTCCTTCCAATTGGGTGGTTAAATTACATGGTCACATATCTTTCCTTGTGTTGTGTGGAGCATATGAAAAGAAATAAATGATAGAATTTTTGGGAAATTTATCTCTCGATAAAGGTTATCTTTGACAAAATGTTTAGATCCATAAGAGATAGCATTAATGTTCTTACTATGGAACTAATGAATGGGGAGATGAAACTATGCAAGGACTAACTTAATGGTGTCTAAGGATTGGTAGGTCAAAGTTGGCATCTCTATATGGATAGTTAATAAACCTATGGGTGGAGTGTTTTGGACCTTTCCTGCTAAGGATTGGGTGAAAGCTAACTTTGTAGAGGTATTTAAGGTAAATATAGGGCCAAATAAGTGTGAGGGAGAGATCAGGGATGAAAATGGATATTTTATTGTGGTAGTGGAACTCCCCATGTGTAATCAAACCAACCAATTCATTGAAGCTATAAGGGCCTATCAAGGCTTTTCCTTATCCCATCAAGACAATTGCAAAAAAGTATGGATCGAAGGGTACTTCATTAATATTATTTAGTGTCTTAAGAGAATAAATGAAGCCGCATGGAGTTTTATTATCTATTCATATAGGGAAACTGATAGGTTAATGGATTTATTTCTATTAAGGGGGTTATTGTTAAAATAATGATGTCTTGGCTTAGGAAAGATAACCTAAAGGACGATGTCAGAGCCATGCTTGGACATAATAGATTTCATGGAAAATGTGGTTGCATCCCATAACTTCAATGATTTATTTGATGAAATGAATCATTATTACCTTTTATTTAATTTATCCTAAAAATATTTGTAAGAGATCCATTCATTATTTCTTACATGTTTTCAAGGCATTTCAGGGCTTTTTTTGATTTTTGTTTAACCACACTTCTCATTCTATCAAACAATGTTATGGTTCAGGTGTCTACAAACATTAATATAGGAGGTGATAGATGTTGTGTCAAATATATCCATTATGATAATTTGAAGGCTAATACTACTAAATCACCTTGTAAATTGAGAGATTACATGGTTGGGACCCTAAAGTCACTAAAATGTTGTCCAAGGAATGGAAAGAGGGAAATTTGTATATATTCAAGAAGTAAGTTGTGGTCAATGAGAATCCTAATGTTGATGTAATGGATTTATCTACTAAAGGCATTAAATTTCATAGATATAGATTTCAAAGTGGCAATCAATAAATTTTTGAAATCTAATAAGGAGAAGAAAGAATCGGTTAAGGTTGACAAGGTTTGTTATTATATGAAGAGTATTAAGTTGGTGTGGTGGAAATTGCTAAAGATGATAATGGAGTATATAGCTCTTGAAGGTCACTTCACAAGGTCATTTGGGCATCATTTTTTCTTTCTTAATTACTTCAGACACAAGTTGAGGGTCTCATTCTCTTTCTATCTCTTGTCTTCCCTAATATTGATATTATGGGAGATAGGGATAATCCTCTTTAAAAAATTGGTTTACATGAGGAGATTTTTCTTTTAAATAATGAACACTTCAAATCTATGGCCTTTGGTTCCTAGTATCTCCTATGTCAGGTGATGGTGGCATGGAGACTTCCAATTATAATGATGAGTACTAGTGAATAGATATGGAGGAAGAGGATTTTGTTCCTCCTAAAATGGACAAAAGAAAATTTAATAGGTTTGTCAAACCTGAACCATTGGGAAGGGAAATGTGAAGGGTTCAATGAAGTTGTCTTCTCATCCTCCTATTTATGGTAAAAATATTGTTGGAAAGAAATTTAAAGCTTTTCCTCAGATAAAGAGAAAATATGTATTTGCAAAACTCCCAGTGTGCATGAGGAAGATGTTCTTGTTTCTCCCTAGGCCTTGAGTGATGTCCTTTCTTATCACCCTTGTATGGAAATATATCATAGGGATCATTCTCCTATTGTTTTTATTGTTGATTATTTTAAGATAGATCAAGAGCTTGTTATTGGAATTTTGGTATCTTCAAGGCATGGGTTGGTAGATTATTCTAGGCTTATTGCATGGGCCTTCTCTAAAATTAAGAGTTTAAACTTAAAATACAAGACTCTAAATAGAAAGATGGAGGTTCTTGATTCTAGTAATGTGGAGAATCTTAATGTCAATAGTACTAACATTAAGAAAATTTGGACAAAGGAGGAGAAGAATTGTAATGTTGAATTCCTAACTAAAATAGTTGATGACATGAAAAAGATGAAGAAATACTATGAAAGAAAAGTTTTGGAATTAAAGGATGGGCTAAAGAATATTAAGGATTCTCTCCAAAATATTGTTTCTCTTATTCATAAGATTATCAAGCCTTATTTTGAGAATATGAATACCATGGTGACCAAGTTAGAGAATGTGCATTAGGAAATCATGATTGTTGAGTTGGATTTAGACAAGGACAATAGACCTGAAAATTCTATTAGGCCTAGCAAGAGAACATGAACCAATTTGAAGAGGAAGGTTGTAAATAATCCTAGGAGATTCAAAACATGATAAATGTGGCATACAATATGAGCTAATTGAATGTAAAGGTTTTAATACCATAAATAATATGACCTAGTGATGGTGTTCTTACTATAATTTTTGTTGTCTTTTTGTTGATTTTTTTGGGTATTTTTATTTTGGTGTCCTTGTTTATTTATTGAGCAGTGTAGTGTCTATTTGTTTAGTTCTTTCACATTTTATCTTGTAATATCTTGATGTAATGTTTTTGTTAGATTGTGGTGACTGATCAGGAAAGTACTGTACATACTTCATAAATAGTGGGGTTCGAGGCATCGCCCCAAATTTTTTTTTTTTGGGAAATAGCCGACATATTATGGCCGACATGTTATAACCCTAAAGTGGTTTAATACTTGTATAAAAAGGGCTTAGGGTTGGGTATTTTTGATAATGTTGTGATACAAAATTGGTTCTTTCGGCGGTATTGAGCTGTAAGGGATTACAGATTGTAATTAGGTTGTAATCACTGGATTGTAATAAGATCGAACTTGCTGTTTGGTGGACGTAGCCCAGGGATTGGGTGAACCACATTAAATCTTGGTGCCTTGTGTTCATTTCTGTGTGTTCTATTATTTTCTGTTATTGGTTATATTTGCATGTAGTTTTTATTTCTGTCCGTGGTTTATCCTAACAAGTGGTATCAGAGCGAGGTTGTCTTTCAATTATCCTCTGTAGGAAAGTCTCACGGTTAAGTGGGAGTCTCACAGTTGAGTGGGAGCGATGGCAGATGAGGGTAAGTTGAGGGTTGACAGGTTTAACGGGCAAAACTTCTAGTTATGGAAGATGCAAATGGAAGACTATTTATATCAGAAGGATTTATGGAAGCCATTGGATGGAAAAGCCAAGAATCAGGGAACTATGTTAGAGGCTGAATGGGATCTTTTGGACAGAAAGGCACTCGAAAGCATTCGGTTATGCTTGGCACCATCGGTGGCATTTAATATTACAAAAGCAAAGATGACAGAAGATTTGATGAAAACCCTAGCGACACTGTATGAAAAGCCCTCCACTTCAAATAAGGTATTTCTCATGAAGCGTTTATTTAATATGAAAATGGCAGAAGGTGGATCTGTTGCAGATCATTTAAATGAGTTTAATACTATTACTAGTCAATTATCTTCTGTGGGTATCAATTTTGATGAAGAAATTAGGGCTCTCTTGATTTTGTGTTCTTTTCCTAAAAGCTAGAATGGCTTGGTAATGGTGGTGAGTAATTCTGTTCCTGGATCTAGTACCCTAAAATATGATGATGTGATCGGTGTTATTTTGAGTGAGGAAACTCGTAGAAAATCCTCAGGTGGATCTACATCAGGAAGTGCTTTAAATGCACAAAGTAGGGGTAGAATGACTGAAAGAGGAAGTAACTCTGGAAATCGTGGGAAATCAAGAGGAAAGTCAAAGGGGAGGAGGTCTTAATCGAGAGGACCAAATGATTGCTGGTACTGTGGGAAACCAGGGCACAAAAAGAAAGATTGCTGGAATCTCATAGAGGTTATTTCATTGATTATGTCCAAGGGGATTTTGGGCTTGTTTATTTGGGGGATAATGAACCCTGTCAGATTGTTGGAAAGGGAAAAATTAAGATTAAGTTGTAGAATGGGAATCATTGGCTACTACATGAGGTAAGACATGCTCCAAAACTAAGTAGAAATTTAATTTCAGCAGGGCAACTCGGTGATGAGGGTTGTGTAGTTACTTTTAATGATAAAAATTGGAAGGTTTCAAAAGGTTCCCTTGTAGTAGCAAAAGGTGTGAAAGTAGGCACCTTATATCTTTGTACAGGTCATATTGTTCCTTCTACTTTGATTGTTTCAGAGAAAAATGAATATTCAGGAACAATTACTGCAGTTGAGCAGGGAGAACAAATAGGTGCTGTAGATTCTGATACAGCGCTGTGGCACAATAGACTTGGGCACATGAGTGAGAAAGGTATGAAAGTACTTCATTCAAGAAAATTTTTACCAGGTCTAAAATGTGTGAATATGGATTTCTGTGAAAGTTGTGTGTATGGAAAATAAAAGAGAGTGAGTTTTGTAAAGACAGGGAAGGAAAACAAAAAGGAGAAATTAGAGCTTGTGCATACAGATGTATGGGGACCGGTTCAAGTATCTTCCCTTGGTGGCTCTCATTATTATGTTACATTTATTGATGATGCAACTAGAAAAGTATGGGTTTATTTCCTTAGACATAAATCTGATGTATTTCAAACTTTTAAGAAATGGAAATGCTTGGTTGAAAATGAGATTGGTAAGAAATTAAAATGTCTCAGATCTGATAATGGTGGTGGGTATTGCAGTCATGAATTTGAAGATTATTGCTCCACTAATGGTATTCATAGACAAAAAACTATTCCAAGGACTCCACAGGAAAATGGAGTGGCTGAACGCATGAACAGGACTATAACGGAGCGCGCAAGGAGCATGAGGTTGCATGCTGGGTTGTCCTTACACATGTGGGCGGAGGCTGTCAATACTGCATTATATTTGATTAATAGAGGTCCCTCTACTACTTTGGGCTGTGGTATTCCAGAGGAAGCATGGATTGGTAAGAAGGTGAGTTATTCTTTTCTCAAGACCTTCGGTTGTGAACCTTTTGCTCATATAGACTCTGAAAATAGAACCAAGCTAGAAGCTAAATCAAAGAAATGTATCTTTGTTTGATATGGCATTAATGAATTTGGTTATAGGCTTTGGGATTTTGAAAATCTTAAAATTATTAGAAGTTGGGATGTCATATTCAATGAGAAAGTGTTGTACAAAGATCTGTTGCAGCAACATGAGAAGAAAGAAGATGATTATGTAGTGCTGGATGATACTCCAAAAGCTGATGTTCCAGCCATTCCTCATGATGTGCAACAACCGCAACAACAAATACCACACACACCACTGAATGTTAGAAGGTCAACAAGGCAAATTAGACCTCCACAAAGGTTTTCTCCCTCTTTGTATTCTATTTTACTTACTGATGCTGGTGAACCTGAAAGTTATGATGAAGCTATGCAGGTGGATACTGAGATTCAGTGGGAGTCTGCAATGAAAGATGAAATGGACTCTTTGCTGAAAAATAAGACATGGGATTTGTGCAAGTTGCCTGTAGGTAAAAAGGCTTTACAGAATAAATGGGTTTACAGGTTGAAAGAAGAGGACAGAGGTAAGAAAAGATTTAAGGCCAGGTTAGTTGTAAAAGGATTTGCACAGAAAAAGGGAATTGATTTTGATGAGATATTTTCTCCTGTTGTTAAAATGACTTCTATTCGTACTATTTTAAGTCTTGTGGCTACTGAAGATTTGCATTTAGAGCAGATGGATGTTAAAACAACCTTTCTTCATGGTGATTTGAATGAAGAAATATATATGGCTCAACCATAGGGTTTTGAGGTCAAAGGTAAGGAGAACTTAGTGTGCAAATTGAAGAAAAGTTTATATGGCTTGAAGCAAGCACCTCGGCAATGGTATCTAAAATTTGACAGTTTTATGCATGAGCATGGATATAATAGGTGTCATTCAGATTACTGTGTTTATTTTAAGAGGTTGGATGATGATAGCTACATTATTTTATGTCTATATGTTGATGATATGCTTATAGCTGGGTCTAACATGCATCATATTAAGGGGCTAAAATGCCAGTTAGCACATGCATTTGCTATGAAGGATTTGGGGGAAGCAAAAAAAATCCTTGGTATGAAGATTTGCAGAGATAGGAAGAACAAAACATTGACGCTATCTCAAGCTGATTATGTTGAGAAGGTGTTGCAACGTTTCTCTATGGAGAATGCTAAAGCTGTCAGCACACCTTTACCCAGTCATTTGAAATTGACTAAGGAAATGTGTCCCAAGACACATGAAGAGGAGGATAAGATGTCCAAGGTACCCTATGCTTCAGCTGTAGGAAGTTTGATGTATGCTATGGTATGCACTAGGCCAGATATTGCACATGCAGTGGGAGTCGTTAGCAGGTATATGAGTCATCCAGGATTTGAGCATTGGAATGCTGTCAAGTGGATTCTCAGATATTTGAGAGGAACATCCAATAAGTGTTTACACTTTGGGGGCTCTACTACTAATTTACAGGGCTATGTTGACTCAGATTTGGCTGGGGATATTGATACCAGGCGGAGTACTACAGGTTATGTCTTTACTGTTGGTGGGGCAGCTGTGAGCTGGGTTTCTAGGTTACCGAAGATTAATGCTCTCTCCACTACAGAGGCAGAATATGTTGCTGCTACAGAGGCAGCCAAAGAGATGATATGGATTTAGTTTTTCTTGGAAGAATTGGGACATCCTCAGAAGGATAATTATTTGTTCACAGATAGTCAGAGTGCCATTCATCTTGCTAAGAATTCAGCTCTGCATTCGAAGACCAAACACATACAGTTGCGGTATCATTTCATTCGGTCAGTTTTGGAGGATGGATAGTTAAAGCTGGAGAAGATCCATACCAATGAAAATCCAATCGATATGTTGACAAAGGTTGTAACAAGGGAGAAGCTGAACTCCTCTTCAGCTTCAGTTGGTCTTTTAGACTGAACATGAATAAAAGAATAGTAGAGTCCAGGATGGTTTGATCTAGTGGGAGCCCCATGTGGCAGTGGTATTGCTACAGGATCAGTCTCCAAGTGGGAGACTGTTGTTTAGTGTGGAGCCTGATCAGTCCCCAAGTGGGATATTGTTAGATTGTGGTGACTGATCAGGAAAGTACTGTACATACTTCATAAATAGTGGGGTTCGAGGCATTGCCCCAAATTTTTTTTTTTGGGAAGTAGCCGACATGGTAGCCGACATATTATGTCCGACATATGGCCGACATGTTATAAACCTAAAGCGGTTTAATACTTGTATAAAAAGGGCTTAGGGTTGGGTATTTTTGATAATATTGTGATACAAAATTGGTTCTTGCGGCGGTATTGAGCTGTAAGGGATTACGGATCGTAATCAAGTTGTAATCACTGGATTGTAATAAGATCGGACTTGCTGTTTGGTGGACGTAGCCCAGGGATTGGGTGAACCACGTTAAATCTTGGTGCCTTGTGTTCATTTCTTTGTGTTCTATTATTTTCTGTTATTGGTTATATTTGCATGTAGTTTTTATTTCTGTCCGTGGTTTATCCTATCAGTGTTTTGGGTCCCTTCAAATCTACTTTTTACCTTAATAACTCATTAGTAAAATAAGACCCATAATCAATAGCCTTATCAACTACAGTTATAAAATATGTGTACTTGGGAAGAAAGTCATTGATTCATCTATTAGCATGCATGAAGTTATTCACTCAATAAAAAAGAGCTAACAACCAAGGATGGATCACAAACTAGATAAATATAAATCCTACAATAGGGTTGAATTAAAATTCCTTTTAGAGTCCTAGAGAAGTTTGGTTTTGATGACATGATGATGTGTGACTAATGTACATTATTAATTATAGTGAATGGAGTCCCAAAGGGCTTCTTTGGCACCTCTAGAGACATCATATAGGGTCACCACTTGTTCTCATATCTACTCATCATGTTGGCCAAGGTTCTATGGAGAAATATTCTAAGAATGGTTGATGTTATTAAGCTCATTGGAGTATGCATTGGATCTACATTGCCTCCAATTATTCTTTAATATTTTTTTGATGAAACTACCTTCTTTTATTCTATCGTAGTGGTTGAAGCTAGAGAATGGAACTAGTAGTAGTGGGTTTTACCAATGTGGGAATTTATGGATAGAAGGGAAAAATATTGGTAGCATTTTTTGTAGTACAATAGATTGATCTTGAGATGAACATACAAGCCCAACCATAGTAAATAGGGCTTAAGTATGCCAGAGGAAAATAGATGAGAGGAAATGACTAAAAAGGTATACCTAAAGTTAGGCATGTATAGAGAAACTAAATCTTGAGAGGATCCAAATTTAAATATTTATTAATTAGATGCATTAGAAAGTTATATAATTCATAGAAGAATGACCATATGCTAAAATGGGTTTTGATTAGGTAGAATTTATATGCATTAGCAAGGTGCTTACAGTTTGTAATTCTTCATTCAACCCTCACTTTAATAGAGTATGAATATAGATGCATACTCATGATAAAGTAGAAGAGAGAGAGGGATGAAGAGAAAAAAATGATAATTGGGAAAGACTTAAAGAGATTAGACTTTGCTAAGCTCAAGGAGAAAGTCTCAAAATCAAGGATCTTAACTCACATGACCCTATTAAAGGGTGCACATAAGATCATAAATAAAAAGAAAGAGAAAAAAAGGACAAAAAAGTAGATAAACATAATATAGGGGTTATTACTAAAAATAAATGTTCCAATTCAAATACTTAAAGACACATTGATGAACAAAATATCAATCACTAGTGTCATATTTGGAGTGTTATTCCAAGAGCACAAGTGGTCTCATAAGAAGAGAAAGAGAACACATCAAATATGAGACAAGAATCTATGAACAACCAACCATCAAGGTGTGTTATTCTTATGGGATCATTAAGGAAAGAGAGAAATGAAGCCATGAATTACACAAACTATCAAAGTATATTATGTTTGAACATATAGCATTAGGAAACAAGTTGTGTTATGTTGTGTGATCTATTTAATAAAGAGAAGGAAAATTAGGAAGTGGTCTTAAAAAATTGTCATGCTAGTTTATTTATTACTAATAAATTAGTGTGCTAAGAACATTAAGAACTAATCTAACATTCACACATCTAAATCGGATAACAATACTTATGATTAGACAAAGGAAATATTGTTGAGGAAGGAAAACCAAGAATGGTGAGCTCCTCAAATGTGACCTTGATGTTTCAATGTGTCCAAGTGATGGTGGATGTATGGTCAAACATGCTTCAAGCCTTCAAGGGGTAGGAGCCTTCAAAGGGATTAAATAAGGTGTATGGGCTAGTATGGATTCCTGCATGGTAAGGGTTGATGATTTTTTCTTCAGAAGGGAATTATAAGTTTGCATGAGAGTTGATATAAATTGTAAAGGGAGAGGGCTTCATTTTTAGGCCAAGGATGTGAGGATGGAGGGCCAAGATGCAAAGATGGAGAAAGGATGAAGGAGGGCTAGGATGCAAGGAAAGGGGAGCACATAGATTGTGCATGGATTAGATAGGGGAAGAGGGTTAGATGGGTGGTAAAATGGAGTTATGAGGGAGGAGGAGTGTGAAAGAAGAGTGTAAAAGGCATTTAAGAGCCATTAATGCATGTAAGCGCCATTAATGCTCTTGGATAGGAATATAAGATGATGGGGGAAGACTTTTGACTTTGGTTTAGGTTAGAAAGTCTTAACCCATGCTTAAAGTTGTGCATATGTTTAGGAGGGGGATTAGGCTTAGCTTAGGAGAGGGTTAGGAGGTAAGTGACTTAGCATTAATGGAATGGGTTAGTTAGTTGGCTAAGCAAGGTTAGTATGGGTGAATAGGTTGGTTTTGGGTAATGATAGGGTTTCAAGAATGGTTAGGGATTTTGAGATTTTTTTATTAAATGATTTATTTAATAAATTGGGGTGTAAGATTAAATTAAATAGATTTATGCATTTATTTAATTTAATAGAGGAATAAGGATTTAATTGATAATTTGACTTTGGGTTGTCATTTGATTTTATCAATTAGACTATAGCTAATTAAATGAGTTAATTAACTAGGGGATGATGATAATTTAATTAAATATAACATATTTAAGAAATCATGTCTTAAAAGATGACTAAATAAGATTACTTAGTAATGTAATTAGATTTAGGTGTCTACATTTTTTCCCTCTTTGACATAGCATTGGGACAACACTATTGCAAAGAAGTTAAAACATAAATGACACGAAGAAGATTTCTTTAAAGCAATAAAGTTGCCCCAGTCTTGAGTAGAAGAGTAATGACTAGATGGTGTAATGTCCCCTTAAGAAGGTGGGGAGGAGAGAAGAGGAGACTTGATGACTTCTTGAAAAGGGACAATTAGTTGGGGTAAGCAAGAAGATGCAAAAGGACTAAAAGAGTGTTAAAATAGCAATAAATTGTCAAAATAACATGGTCAGAGGAAAAAAGGGGGGCTAGAGGGGTCAAAGAGGGAAATAGGGCACCATAGGGGGCCTATAAGAGGGTCTGGGTGGGCTAGAAAGGAGTAATTTCTCTGATATTTACATCAAGATATTGCTAGTTTGGAGCTCTGAGTTGGAGGATGTGATGGCTATATAGGGGAGACCAAAGCATTAGGTAGATGTGGTACAGCTAGTATGGGCACGATGAACACCAGACCAATTGATAGGGGCTAAAACTTTCCTTTGTGATTTTTTGGTTTAATGTTTATAATTTTCCCAAAGTTTCAAAAGAGCAATCATGTAGGCATGGATCTAGCGAGATCGCACTAGAGATCAATGGGACTACTATCCCACAAAAGGGTCAAGGGTAAAAGGCCAAAAAAAAGAGTAGGAAGCCATTTTCATGGTATAGAAAATTTGGCGCAAAGTTTTCTCAAGAATGTGAATTGGGTTGGCAGTTTGTGTAGGAAAGCAAGTTTGGTTGCAGGAAAGCATTCTCGTTAGCAGGAATGTAGACCTATAAGTAAGGGTGGGTTAGAAAGGGTCAACATGGTAATGGGGGTTAGGTTTGATGGGGGAAAATTTTTAGACATGTTCCCACTAAAGGATTCAATGGTGGGAATGCTATGTTAAAGACATGCCATGAGAATGCGGGTGAAGGGTTGGTTAGGGATTTGGAGAGGGGGTAAAGGAAGGGTGATGAAACATAGGTAGAAGGGGGTAAAAGAAAGAAGAAATGACATGAGTTTGGTGTGTTGGATACAGTTGTCATTGGATGCATTGGTGTCATGAGAGCAACATGTTGTGGCTCTTTGCGCTAGGGAGCAGTTCACACTAGCAAACTGGGAGAGGATCGATGCCATTAGACTTAGATACTTGGCTAAATTACCACATACTCACACCTATATTGTAATGGTGAGAACATTGAGAAAGCAATGGCATAGTGAGACAGGGATGTTCCATCTGCTGATAGGTGAGATGACTGTCACCCTGGAGGACATATATAGGATCTTTTGGCTACTAGTGTAGGGCATGCCAATGATGGCTATTAGGGAAGTTATAGGAGAGAGGGTTGTACAGTGACTGGTGGAGCTCGGAGTCCAGTTCCAAATCTAGAGGGGCCAATTTTTTTTGGATGAGCACTTGGATTGGGTGGCAGCTGAGTGACAAATATATTTTTGTGTGTGGGCTAGTGTAAGGGTATATATCCCCATACATGGGTGGTACAGGTGTGACATTAACATTGATACCAATGATCATTCAGATTATGGATGAGGGAGTCCCAACAACATGGGGCTCACTGATGTTGGCAGAGGTGTAGAGGAATCTCCATCAGATAGTATATTAGGGTAGAGGGCATCATCTAGGGAGGAGAATGGGCTTTCTAACCCTTCTTTAGGTTTAGGCTTGGGAACATATTGTGGCATCCATGTTGATTATTCAAAGAGATAGGTAGCCAGAGGAGCCTGTAGTATACAGTTAGGAGGATCCACTCACATACTATCATACAGAGGAGGTGGGATATTGGAAGGTCTAGATTGATGAGATCTAGGTGGTGAGATAGAGGCCATACATGGGTCATGGTCCATGGGAAGAGGAGAGGTAGTAGTTTCCTTACACCATATTGTTGTGCTTTGTTTTTGTGGGGTGGGATTACATATTCAGACAGGGCATTGCGATAGTGGATGGTCACAGGTCATGCCAGGGGATCCTATCTGGTATCAAAGAGTTACCATCGATTTTGTGATGCTATTTGGGCCACCTCTATAGAGAGAGGTGTCATTTCATGCATGGAAAGATTTGGCACCTTAGTATTGGGACTAGTTTGGTGTGGTGATCAATGTGGGGTCTACTCACATGGATCAGTTCTAGTGCTTGAGGCTAGTGAGGAGGGCACGAGTGATTAGGGCAGAAATAGTGGTAGGGAAGATTTCCCAAGTGGCAAGGAGAGGGAGATATAAGGAAAGGGGCCTAAGAAAGTAGGCAAAGCCTATGGTGTAGGGGGAGGTAGCATAAAGGAGGAGGTAGAGGCAATAGTGTAGGGGGAGGCACCATAAAGGAGGAGGCAGAGGGAGGGGGAGGAGGAGGATGGGAGGAAGGTAGGCCATAGGATGAGATGAGGCCACAGGATGGGGTGAGGCCATAGGGTGAGGGGAGGCCATAGTAGGAGGGTGGATAGGAGGCCTAGGGTTTGGTCGATGGAGGAGGAGGAGTAGGAGGATCATCATTAGGAGGGGGAGATGATAGAGGGTCAGTGAGGAGATATGCATCACCACAGTAGGCACATGATACTATGAGCCAATTATTGTGGGATACATAGCTTAGGATAGAGCGAGATCAATTCTGGCAAGAGTGTGATGCTATGTAGGGATAAAATCATCAAGCATAGATTGATCTAGGGGGATTATGATTGGAGTCAAGATGGTTGGAGGGGAGACTAGAGGTGATGGAGGTGGAGAGAGGGAGAGGAGAAGGCTCTAGGGGAGGTTGGACACTGTCCAGGAGGAGAGAGACTGGCTGGTGGTGGAGGTGGTGATGTTGAGGGCTCAGATGGCGGTGGGGGAGGGTTGGAGGATCTGAGGTGGCTGAGGGGGGAGGTGGAGGATCTATAGGAGAGAGTAGGTTTCTATAAGGGGAGATACCATGTAGCTATGTTAGTGGATCAGATTGAGCATTACAAATGACCGACATGGTCAAGCACAATTGGTACACATATACGTATGCAGGGAGGTGGGGAGAGTGGATAGAGCATTGGGGGCTCATAGAGGATGAGAAAGTCTCAGTGGACAGGGAAAAGCCATAGGTTATGGAAAATGTAGAGATGGGAAAGGATTTCAGCTACTAAAGGGGAAAGCTGAGGTTGCCACCACCACCATCAGCAACGGGTACAAAGAGATATCCTTATGAGGATACATATGAGAAGTGATATATTGTAGTTTTGATGATGTACAAGATATTTGATGTCTTGAGATAGATTTCATAGGCACAGACCCAGATGTATTTGTAGGGATATATGTACTAAATGGACAGTGGTTTTTGGACTATGATGGATTTTTTTATTCTTTTAGAGATGGGTGATGCATTTTTTATTCTTTGGAGGATATGGCATATATATATGATGAGAATTCTTTGGGGTGGGATATGTTTGTAATGAGTATTGTGCCTATGGGTTGTTACTATACTGTATATTTTTATGAGATGTATGTGGATATTGGTATGATGTGGATAGACATGTGTTTGATGCAGGATGTGATGTTTTTGATGATATGCATGATTTTACTAACATTTCGGTGCAGGAAGTGATGTTATTGATTATTTATATGATATGCAAAGAATGATGTTACTAACATTTTGATGCAAGATGTGATGTTGTTGTTTGGTTTATATGAGATGCAAAGAATGATGTTATGACATTTTGATGCAGGATGTGATTTTTTTATGGTTTACATGAGATGCAAATAATGGTAAAAAAATGAATCTAAAAGGTGTGTGAGGATGTAAAAATGAATCTAACATTATGATGATGTAAAATGTATCTAAAACTATGATGATGTAAAATGGATCTAAAAACTATGATGAAAAATGAATCTAAAACTATGACAATGTAAAATAAATCTAAAAACTATGATGATGTAAAATGAATCTAAAACTATGATGATGCAAAATGGATCTAAAAATATGATGGTGTAAAATGGATCTAAAACTATGATGGTGCAAAATGGATCTAAAACTATGATGGTGTAAAATGGATCTAAAACTATGATGATGTAAAATGAATCTAAAACTATGATGATGTAAAATGAATCTAAAACTATGATGATGTAAAAATGGATCTAAAACTATGATGGGGTAAAAGAGATAACTAAAATGGATCTAAAAACTATGATGAGGTAAAAGAGATAACTCAAATGGATCTAAAAACTATGATGAGACCAATGATAATTAAAATGAGCCTATGAACTTTGATGATACCAATGATAACAAAAAAGAACCCAAGGATTACCATGATGGAAAATGATAATTAAAAGGCAGCTAAAAAGGAATCTGAAAATGTATGATGATACAAATGATAATCAATCTTAAAGAAATCATGATAATGAGGTAAGAGATGAATGGATGTGATGTGAATGCAAGTATAATGGTAGGGGAGTGAATGTGGGAGTAGTGGGATGGGTAGGATGGATGTGTAGCATATCACTAATTGACCATAACTTTGGTTGTGGGGGGGGGGGGTGGTAATGTGCGCAACTTTGAACATAGGTGTTTGTAGGAGATCTTAGGGAGAGTTGGTACGGCTAGGGATGGGAGAGAGAGGTATCAGGGAGAGATGTTGGATTGAACCTATGGATTGATAGGAAAAGAGAGATACAGGGATGCTTTGGAAACACAAGAGTGAGATAGGTAGGACAAATGTGTATGGTAAGATAGGAACATGTAGGTTTGGTAGTGGTGATTTGGTAAAGTGAGGTGAGGGGGATTTTTATGCTTGAATCTTGTGGGTGGGTACTTCATAAAGAAGTAATACCATGTAGTTTGAGCACTTAGTTTGATATACGAATATTGGGGATATGCTAAGGTTACTTAGAACATCAAGGCCTATTCACCAATATTACATATATTAACCTGAACAAGCACACAGGGATTTTCCTAGTATCACAAATGAATCTTAGAGGAATCAAAGTGGAAATGATACTAGGTAATCCACAAGAAAATGATATTTCCCAATTGCACCAAGTGATCATGAATGATCACATGTTTGGAACATGCAAGGGTCACATCCGACTAACTCACAAGTAGAAAAGAGACCTGATCAAGACCTCACTCTCTAATTACCCCATTCAAAGTGCACCATAATATAAAAGATCATGGTGACCTTGAGGAGGAAGCAACCAAATTTCTTGGGAAATATGTGTTTAAGAACCAAAAAGTGAAATCCAATATCAAAAGAAAGAATAAATCCATTAAAAAATAACCTTTTTCCAAAGAGATCAGTGGGACTGGATACTGACGGACCAAGATTAGACATGGGGAAGGATGCATCCTACAAGGACCTATTGGTAGTATTTGGAACTATGATGACTTTGGCAACTATAACCTTCTTAGGATAATGCTTTTTATGACAAGGAATCTCATAGGAGGATTTTTTGAAATGCATGGCTAAGAGAACTATAGATTTTGATCAGATATAAACTAACACAAAGAGGTGAGAGATATACAATGGTACTTAGCTAAGGACTGACTTTGGGAGATGTACAACTAACTAACCATGATATTTAAAAGGATCAATATACAAAAGCTCAATATGATAGGATAGTAGAATGAATATGATAGAGTACAATTGGAAAAATCTCAAGAAGAGGAGACAACATGAAACAAGGTTTGATACATTGTTTTACAAGGGGGTTGGATTATACGGATATGTTACAGAGGTAAGATAAATTTGATATGATACATGGATATGATAGACATGGGATATGACACATGTGTCAAGACACAATTAATAGGATACACATGGAAAGGGTCATGATAAAATACACTACTCTTATGTCATTTCCAAGCTCAGGGGTGGGGATAGTGATAGTGATAGTGTGTCAATGGGATCATTAGAACACCATGGGGAAATGGGCAGATGGGAAATGAGATGCATGGGAGATAGTGAGGGTGGATACAAACCAATGATAGATTATGGGAAGGCCCAATACGCTTGGCACCTATTTGCTAGGTTTTCACCAAGGTACCTATCCAAGGCACTTGAATTGACAAGTTTTCACCATTGGATGCTTACTTTTTTTTTACTATTTTTTTTTTTTTTTTGGATATTTTTATGTTTTTGGTCTTTTCACAGGACTAGCAGGACACACTAAGCAGATTAGACATAGAACTTCTTGAGGTGAATGATGTTGGTGGAATCATTTAATACTTCACCTTCTAGATTTGATAGCTGATAAGCTTCAAAGCCAAAAGATATCGTGACAACATATGGACCAAGCCATGTGGGCTCAAACTTGCCCTTCTTTTCTCGGTATGCTTGGACTTTCATATTTTCTTTGAGGACCATGTCACCCACTTGAAATTTTTGTGGGTGAACCTTCTTGTTGAATTTGTGCTTGAAATGATTTTGATAGACCATGAGATGACCATAGGCTTGTTACTTTTTTTCATCAAGTAGATCTAGTTGTGTGAATCTGGCTACTCTATAATCCTCATCTATTATTTTTCCTCACAAAGAAATACACAAGGATGGGAGTTCAACTTTAATAGTTAGGATTGCTTTGACACCATAGATGAGGGAGTATGGGGTTGTGACTGTAGATGTACAGAATGAGGTATGGTAAGCCCATAAGCTAGGGTTGATTTATAAATTCCAATCACGGCTATAATCATTGACAAATTTCTTGAGGATCTTGAGGAGGGGTTTATTAGTTGCCTCACCTTGACCATTACCTTGTGGTAATTAGGGGTTGGAAAAATGGTGATGAATGTGGAGTGAGGTGCACAACTCTTCCATATTGAGGTTTTCAAAGTTACCTCCATGGTTTGTAAAAATGGTAGCAAGGATACCGAAGCGACATATAATATGATAAAGGATAAATTTGTAAACTTGAACTCCTATGGAAGTGACAAGCAGGACTGCTTCTAAGCACTTGGTGAAGTAATCTATTTTTGTGAATATCAATTTGTGACCTTCTAAAGATAGAGGTGTCATATCACCTACAAGGTTGAACCCCCAACATGCAAATGGCCATGATGGTGCAATGGGTTGAAGATTTTGAGTTGGATCTTGTATTAAATTTGTATGCTATTGACAAGTTAGACACCTTTTGACAAAGTCACAAGCATCATGCTCTAGAGTGGGCCAATAATATCCATCTTTGAGTATTTTTTTAGCTAGGACTATCTTGCTCATGTGAGCACTAAAAAGTCAAGTGTACAGCTCTTTGAGAGCCATTGTAGCCTTGTTTTGGTCTAAATACTATGAGAGAGTATCATGATAACCTTGAAAATATAGGATATTAGCTATGATAGTGTAGCGAGATACTGTGCAAATTTAAGGGTTCTTGTGAGATGAGGAGATATGATTTTTTAGATCAGCATTAATCTTGTGATATCATAAGGATTGGGGACCAACCAAGATGCATTCCCATGTAGATTCATTGTTCTCATATGCGGGCTCATGTAGCTTCTCAACTAAGAATTTATATTTTGTAGCTTCTCAAGGGATCTCCAAGATTGAACCGATATTGACCATGGCATTTGCAGGCTTGTTTTGTATTCTAGGTACCTATATGAATTGGATCTAAGTGAAATGTTGGTTTAATTGATCAACCAATTCTTTGTAAGGTTGAAGTTTGTCATCTTTTGTCTAGTATTCATCCAGGACATGTTTGATAATTGGTTGTGAGTCTCCAAAGACCTATAGCTCTATGATGTTCCATTCAATGGCTATCTTGGGTCCTGCAATAAGAGCTTCATACTCTGAGATGTTGTTGGTGCACTAGAACTAAAGTCTAAAAGATTTAAGAATGTAGTCACCTTGAGGGGTGACCAAAAATATGCCTACTCTAGAGCAATGGGATGTATAAGATCCATCAAAGTATAGCTTCTATGATGGTTTCTCCTCTATCATGCAAAGTTGTTTATCTAGAAACTCCATAATGAGAGGGTGATCAATGACTAAGGGCACATCAGAAAAATTATGCTATAGCTTTTCTTTTGATTGCCTTTCTATTGACATATTAGATGTTAAATTCACTAAGAAGCATGACCCATTTGGCCAAGTGGCCTGTGAGTACAATGCATGATAACATGTATTTCAAAGGATCAATCTTGGATATGAGTTGCACAATATAAGTCAACATGTAATGACAAAGCTTATGAGTGGAACAAGCATAGCTAAACAAGATCTTTCCATAGGCATGTAATTAAGATCATAACGAACTAGAGTGTGGTTGATGTAGTAAATAGCCCTTTCTTTTCCTTTTTCATCAAGTTGTTCTAGAAGCACACCTACTGATGTTGGGGTAGCTATTATGTATAATATCAATGGTCATTTGGAAACTGGTGGAATTAGGATAGGTGGATTGGCCAAGTATTGCTTGATTTTTCCAAAGATGTGTTGGAAAATAACATTCCATCTAAAATTATGATCCTTTTAAAAAAAATGGGTGAATGAGATACATTTATTTGCAAGTTGTGAGATGAATCTTCTAACAAATTACAACTTTCCTTGGAGAGAGTGAAGTTGTTGAAGTTTTTTGGGGGAGACATATCCATGATGGCTTTGAGCTTGTGGGGGTCAATCTTGATACTGCATTGTGATACAATAACACCTAGACACATTTCTTAGGGTTTAGCATGAGACAATACTTGGCTAGCCAATCAAACACTTCCTCAAGGTGAGATAAGTGATCAAGGGCATTGAGATATTTGAACAAGATGTCAGCCATATAATCTTCAAGAGTTTTAAGGATGAGTTCATGGAAGATGACTGTCATAGATTGCTAATAGGTTTCCCTTGCATTCTTTAACCCAAATGGCATCGTGTTATAGCAAAATGTTCCCCAAGGAGTAGTGAATAATATCATATGTCAGTCTAATTCTGCTATCTAAATTTGATTCTACCTAGAGAAACCATCCATGAGAAGTAGGAGCTTGTGGCCTATTGTGAGGTTGAAAATCATGTCAATATTCAATAAAGGGAAGCCAAACATCAAACAAGTTATAAGATGAGTGAAATTATGAGGCAACCCTTCATTAAGTGAAATAGTGGTAAGTGAGGTCTTCTTGACTCATGGTTATTTTCAACAGTCTTACATTGACAATGGTTGAGTCTAGTTAAGTCTTGTTGCAAAGTTTTTGGGTGCTTGAAATTTGGGTCTTGTTTTACTCCTGCCATGACTGATAAAGTCAACCAAATCAAGCATAAGAAAGTGAAATTGTCTAAACCACCCATCTACAAGGAAATGAAGAACCTAGGAGATAGTGACAAACAATTTTGATACGCTATCAAAGACATTCAAAAGGAAGAAGCTAGAAAAGACCATTATGATATAATTGAATATAATGGAAAACTTTGAAATTGGTCTACCTTCCTAGGAGTGAACCCAAGGTTTTTATTTCTAGTGAATGAGGATTGAGTTAACTGCATAAGTGACCATAATATCTTCCATTTTCTATATCTACCTCCCTTTTCCAAAATCTTAGTCTTCCATTTTCAAATCTTCTTCTAGAGAGCTTGAACCTTTAAACCATCTTTTGAAATTGTGATGCTAACCCTTTCATACATAAGCAAACATTCATCCTAATTACACTTACTTATTTGGGATCACAAGTCCATCTCCAAATAGTGAGTAATCAATTTGGCGTCCTATCTTTCCTAAAGATCACTTGACTATCTTTGGTAGGAGAAAGATACTATTATCTTCTAATCAAACTTTGTTTGCTAAACCAAAGTCTTTTGTCCACACTTAGGTAGTTGACCCTTTAATCACATAAGGTTAACAACTCTCATCCTCATTTTCTTTTTCTTCCATAATCTTCCACCCATTAGTTGGTCAATATTGCATGGTACACACATGATCAGGAAGGTTCACATTTAATCCCATGTCACATTTGTGGGAATCATTGAGGCAATCAGAGATTGAGAATCCATTTCCTCCACACCCAACTTCATTAGTGAGCACAATTCCCTCTAGTTCAAACCTTGGTATGCCTAACTCAACATATACATAGGAACTAGAAGATCCCTTTCATAACACAACTTTGGGGGGTAATGACAAAGAGGTATACCAAGATGAAGATCCTATTGACTCCAACAATGTACCTAGTGATGTTAGGACATTCCTTGCAAATCCCTACAATTTGGAAATGATGGAGAAATCCATTAGGGAAAAAAAAATTGAGATATTCCTAAATTTGGTCAAAGATGGTGTCAATGTTCCCCCAAGCTTTGATGAGAACACCTTGTTTAGACAAATTATAAAAGGTGGTGCTCCCATATTTCCCACTTCAAACGCAGCCCCAACCTCTAGCAAAGGGAAAAAAACCATGATGGAAACTAGTGCTATGCCTACATCTAGCACTTCCACACAATCAACATTTTAATTAAGTGCAGAACATATTCAACAAATAATTAGTGCTATGCCCAATGCTACCATACACACTAGTATTCCACAATCCACCTTGACAGGTACCACTATGGGATGCTTAAATGTTGCGCAAGTGCCTACTCAACCAATGGCAATTATGACACAACTAATGCACTCATCCTATTTGAAAATACCAAAAAGTATGGTAAAGACATCCATGCCAATTCCAACAACTGCATATCAATACATTGGCCAAAGTGGAGTGCTTCCACCCCCTCACACTACATTTGGGACTCCCTACAATTTAGGAGGTGGATTTGTGAACTCCCAACAATCACAAGTACAACCCAATCAAGATTTGGCTCAACAATTCCAAGAATTGCAAAATTTGGTCCTTAACATGAACAACAAAGGGGTGAAGGATTTCTCTTTTGAGGAAATTTGTCCTTTTTCATTCGATAAATCCATCAATATGGTACCATTTCTACCTAGTTTCAAAATTCCTAAATTTGACAAATATACGGGAGAGACATGCCCCATCACACATCTCAAAGAATTTTCCATTTTGTGTCAAGAATTAGCCTACCATGATGATTATCTTAAGAGACTCTTTGCACGAAGCCTTGGAGGCCCTGTACTAGAATGGTTAATGAATTTAGCTAAGGGCTCCTTTACTTCCTTCAATGATTTGACAAACAAGTTTATAGCACAATATTCTTACAACATTGAACATCATGCCTCATTGAGTGATTTTTGCAACACAAAGCAACAAAATGGTGAAACATTTGCCAACTTTCTACAACGGTGGAGGCATCTTGCTAACCACATGCCCTACAAAATTGAGGATTCCCACCTTGTGGATGTATTCATCAAGAACTTTATACCTAAAATGTCTTTCCACATGAAGATGGCTAGCCCCGAAGACTTTCCCACTTTATTCAAGAAGAGCAAGAATATTGAAAATGGACTTTTGGAAAAAGGTACCATTAAACATTATAATTCATCATCCTCACACAATGAGGAAAATAACAATAGAAAACCCAAATTCTGGTCCAAGAACAAAGGTGTCACACATGATGGTTTCACTGATGTCAAAAACCTTCAAGGAGGAAACAACAACAATTCAAATAATGACAATCAACAATCTCGCAATCAAACACAATTTTTCCCCCACAACAACAACAACTACAACCGTGACTATGATCACAATAGAAAGTTCACTAACTTTTGTGAATGCTTGGAAGCCATATTTCAAAAATTAGTGGATCACAATTTGATGGTATTTCCTAACACACAACCATTTGATGAGAACCAAACCAAATCAAAATGTTATAGGGAAAATGAATATTGCAAATACCATCTCATTAAAGGACATGACACAAACAAGTGTATAAAACTCAAAGTCTTCATCCAAAATATTTTCGATGATGGAGAAATTGAGGTAGAGGGAGGACCATCCTCTAAAAATTCTAAGTTGAAGATATTTCAAAAACCATTTCCTGATCACAAAAATGACAATAACAATAATGAAAGCAACAGTGCAAACAATGCAAATTGATCTTCCACATCAAATGCATTACCTTATGATTATTCCACTAACCAAATATTAGGGTTTGACTGCTTGTGTGGTAAAATTGAAATCAATGATATATGTGGATTTAGCTCCATGTGTTGTTGCATTGAAGAGGTAGACACTCATGTTAATACCCTTGTTATACAAGCAATTGATTGTGATGCCACAACTCAATGAGTAAGACTTACTTTGCAAGTTGCCACTCCTAATCACACTAATTCGTCAGTGCCACATGTGCCTGCTGTGCCATCCACTTCACAAAGGCCCACTTCTTGCTATGATGTGTTATCCCAATTAGGTAAGACTCCTACACAAATATCCATTCTTGAGCTCCTAACCACATCACCCATCTACAAAGAGATCTTGGAGAAGGCTCTTTTAGAGTTTGGTGATCTTGAAAACATTAATGCCTCCCAATTCATCGCTATGATTGGAAACCTTGCTACCCAACAACACCTTGTCTTCATAGATAAAGATTTCCAAGGTCCTGATCCCCACCATAATTTTTTGCTCCACATTGAAGTCCTTATATAGTGACATAAGATTAAAAGATTCCTTATAGATAATGGATCTAGTTTGAATCTATGTACATTGAAGATGATTCATTTCTTGGGACTTCTAGAAGACCTCCTAGATACCAATAAAAGGATAAAAATCAAAGCCTATGATGAAAGGGAAAGAGAATCAAAAGGAGTTATCATGTTACCTCTAAAGGTTGGACCAACCATCATAAATATTGAATGCCATGCCCTAGACTTGGATTTGCCATATAACATTTTGCTTGGTTGACCCTTGATACATACACTAAAGGCTGTTCCATCTACCTATCATAAATGCTTGAAATTCACTCACCAAGGAAGAGAGGTCACAATCCCAAGGGATCCTACTCCTTTTGCATTTTGTAAAATATTGGAAGGTGCACCAAATTTTTTTTGTCCAATCACAGAGTTTTCCAAAGTTATACCTAAGCCTCTCACCATAACAGAATCACCTTCCACAATAGTGCCAGAATTAGCTAATGATGATTCCAATTCCTGCAAAGGAAAAGAGAAGGTGGGAGATACTAAGGTCAATACTATAGGGAAGAAGGTTACTTTTACTGATTTAGGAATGGGAGTGTATAAGTTTGAAAATGCCTTGTGTGTTGGACAACTACCACTCTCCCCTTGTTCCTTTGGAAAACCTTCACAATTGCCACCTCTTGCCAACAAAGAGAATGTGCATATTAACAAGACAAAATTTGAAGATTGGAGTTCACTTAGTGATGAGCATATGGAATCTAATATTCTAGATTGGCTATACTATGATGGAAAAGATGAACCCGTTGAGTTCCCCAAAGATAAGTATGTTAAGGCCCCACCCATTATCGAAAACATGGGATATCATGGTACCAACCTTGGATGTAAAGAAGATGGAATGAGACAACCCTTAGAAGCTAATAGCTATCCTAAAGGATGTGGTTTGGGCTCCATTAAACCTAACATATCCTTTGCTGACAACTATTGCATGGTTGAACCTGATTCTAAGATTGAAGAGGAGGAATTCTTCGAAGTGCCTTTCTAATACATTGAGGATGACCTAGATAACTATGTCCATTCCATTACCATAGATGACCTTTCATCCACCAACCTACCTCTCACCAACCTCGACATGATAGAATGGGACCTTCAAGATACACCACCAACTCTCGATATTTGTAAGTCTAATGAAGTAGTGATGGCACTCTTTGGCCTTAAGAATATCCAAGATTATGAACATGAGATCCAATACAATGAGGAAGCCTACTTTGGTAGCCAAGTCAACTCTCTTAGTCACAAAAGTGAAAAAGAAAATAAAAATGGAAAAAGAAAAGAAACGTCCTCTAGTAAAAACTCCTCTGGGGCACTTTTGGATGAAGAAAAAGATAAAATAAAGGATGCATCTTCTATTGAAAACCTCCTAGAGGCACTTGAAGAGGGAGAGGTTGACTTTCCATTCATATCTTTACCACCAAAAAGGTCATCTTTTTTTAATGAAGACACAATCCCAATCAATTTGGGAATAGAGGATAATCCACAAATCACCTACATTGCTGCTACCTTAAGTCTTGAAGAAAACAAAGCTATGAATGAATTCCTGAAAAAGGGTAAAATCAATTTTGCATGGACCTAAAGATATATGTTGGGTTTATATGCAAATTTGGTTGTGCATAATTTGATAGTAGACCCCAAGATTAAACCAGTGAAGCAAAAGTTGCACAAGATGCATCCTAAGGTAGCACTTTTAGTCAAAGCATAATTACAAAAAATGTTAGAAGCAAAGTTCATCCGCCCTATTGATTATCCTGAGTGGGTCTCTAACATTGTTCCTATAGGAAAATCATCTAGGGTCATTCATGTTTGTTCAAATTTTTTAGATTTAAATCTTGCATTTCCTAAGGATGATTTTCCACTTCCTAACATAGATATCATAGTGGATTTGACTGCTGGAAATGAGATGCTTTCTTTGATGGATGGTTTTTCTGGTTACAATCAAATCAAAATTGCAGAAGAAGATCAACATAAAACATCATTTACCACCCCATGGGGAACCTTTTGTTATCAAGTCATGCCTTTTGGCTTGAAAATTTTTGGTGCTACTTATCAACACACAATGACCACCATATTTCATGATCTTCTACATGTCATAATGTAAGACTATGTTGATGACATCCTAGGAAAATCAAAGACATGTGAGTCCCACATTGATGTTCTCACCACCATTTTTGAAAGGTTGGAGAAATATAAAGTGCACCTTAATCCAAAGAAATGTGCATTTGGGGTCAAATCAGGAAAATTATTAGGCTACATTGTGTCAAGAAGAGGTATTGAGGTAGATCCTACAAAATTGAAAGCCATCATGGATATGCCTCTACCCAAAACATTGAAACAACTCCATAGTTTTCAAGGAAAGTTACAATCCATTAGGAGATTTGTGTTACAATTAGCAGATAAGGTCCATCCACTTTAGTATTTGCTTCGCAAGGGAAATAAGTTTCAATGGGATTGTCTATGCCAAAAAGAATTTGAACAAATTAAGACATATTTGGCTAATCCTCTAGTTCTAGTCCCTCCAATTGTAGGACAACCATTGATTCTATACATTTCAGCTACTTTAGTTTCCCTAGGAGTACTTTTGGCAGAATTAGATGATAATGGGAATGAGCAAGCTATATATTACCTCAGTTGAACACTAGTTGGCTATGAGTTGAACTACACTGGTATTGAGCGAGCATGTTTGGCTATAGTCTTTTGCACATAGAAGTTATGCCATTATATTCTTAATCATACTACATACCTCATTGCCAAGATAGATCCACTCAAATATTTGCTATAAAAAGCTGCCCTCATTGGTCGAGCAACAAAATGGGTCTTGATTTTAAGTGAATTTGACATTGTTTATAAGGATTGTAAGGCCATTAGAGGACAAGTAATTGCAGATAAGCTTGCCAAAGCTCCTTTTCAAGGTGACCATCCCATTGTAGAAGATTTTCTAGATGACACAATTATGATTATAGCCCCTAATACACCATGGAAACTATTTTTTGATGGATCTTTTACACAAAAGGGATCAGGGGCAAGAATTTTGTTTGTGACACCATAACGGGATCTCATTCCTAAGTCTTATAAAATCTCATTCCCTTGCACAAATAATATAGCTGAGTATGAAGGTTTAGTCACATGACTACGTTAAGCCATCAAATGGAATATCAAAAACCTTCTTGTTTTTGGAGACTCACAATTGGTCATTAAACAAGTCACAGATGAATACCACACCAAGGATGAGAAATTGTTGCCCTATCGCAGGATAGTGGAGGATCTTAAGCAACACTTTATAGAGATTAT
Organism: Cupressus sempervirens; assembly: GCA_028749045.1. Classification (NCBI taxonomy): domain Eukaryota; kingdom Viridiplantae; phylum Streptophyta; class Pinopsida; order Cupressales; family Cupressaceae; genus Cupressus; species Cupressus sempervirens. Next base: position 605,295,490 of record CM053785.1, read on the forward strand.
TTTTCAGCAGATACCAAGGGCTAATAATAAAGTAGCAAATGCCATGGAAACTATTGCCTCCATGATTGCCATGCCACAATATAGTCCTAAATGTGAGTTTCTTGTTGATAATCTTTTTACTCCTGCTTATGAGCAAACTGATTCAGAGTTGGTGTGTGAGATTGCTGGTCCTGAGTCTCTATGGTATGTTGACATCTTTGCCTATTTACATCAAAAAACCATTCCTATAACCCTCACCCCAAATTAGAGCAAAACCTTCATCCATCACACAACCCGATATACCATCCTAGGTGATACACTTTTCTGAAAACATTTTGATGGAACCCTCCTTTGATGTCTCAATTTAGATGAAGCTAGAATGGAATTAGAAGAGGTTCACCAAGGGATTTTTGGTGCCCACTCTAGTGGCCTTACATAAGTGAAAAAATTCTTAGGATAGGTTACTATTGGCCCACTATGGAAGTAGATGCATATCATTTTGTGAAGAGATGTGTTCCTTGTCAACAACATGGTGATTTGATACATGCTCCTGCCTAAGACCTCCAACCCACCATCACTCCATGGTCCTTTTCCTACTGGGGATTCAATCTTGTTGGTCAAGTATACCCAAATTCCTCAAATGGCCAAAAGTATATTATTGCTGCCACTGAGTACTTCACAAAGTGGGTCGAGGCTATTCCATTAACCTATATCATCAAAAAATAGATTTTGAAGTTCATCTTGAACTACATTATCTGTCATTTTGACATACCTCAAGATATCATGACTGATAATGGAACCCCTTTCAAAAATCAAGAAGTTGCCACATTATGTAGGAAATTTGGAATTACCCAGCATTTTTCCACCAGATACTACTCCCAAGGCAATGGCCAAGCTGAAGCTACTAATAAAACCATTTTGAAAATCCTAAAGAAAACTGTTGATGCACCTGGCCATGATTGGCATCTCCATCTTGCTCTCACCCTTTAGGCCTACCATACCTCCATCTATACCCCCATAGGAGCCACTCCATTTTCCCTTGTTTATGGTTTTGAGGCTGTCTTACCCATCAAAATTGAGCTCCCTTCCCATAGAATCTCTCTCAAGAATCTAATGTCCAAAGAAGAATATAGAGTTGCTTGCTTGCAAGAGCTACAACTCCTTGATGAGAGACACCTTAATGCTCTAAACCACCTCCGCATGTATCAAAATCACCTTTAGGTTCAGTATCATAAGAAAGTCAAGAAATGAGAGTTTGAAGTGGGTGAATTAGTATTGCAACATAATATGAAGAACCTCTAGAATTGTGAAAAGAAAGGAAAGTTTGAGGCAAATTGGCTAGGTTCATTTATCATTACAGCCAAATATGGTTTTGGGGCATATCAAATTGCTACTCCAAAGGGAGATCTGCTCCCTAAGCTTGTAAATATCCAGCATCTCAAGTGGTTCTATGCTTGAGCCTTTGTAGTTCTTGTACAGTGTTTATAGTCCCCAAAAATCCAAAAAAATCAGAAAATCAGAAAAATCCAAAAAAAATTCATAAAATGTTCCTAAAAAAAGCCTAAAAAGCAGAAAATGTTCTTTAAAAAAGTATGGTTAATCCATTGTCTATAAGGCTCGTTTCGCTTCACTTCGTTCCACATTCCATTTTCCTTGTGCAAAGTCTTATCTAGCTTTTTGCATTTCATTCATCCAATAAAAGACCTCTTTTCTGTGAGGCTTTGCTTCACCTCCATCTTTTGAAAGACCTCTAGTCTGCGAGGCATTTTTCATCGAGTAGTTATCCAATCCCATCACACTGAGCTTTTTCACAATAGTGACCACACTTGGACTTACACAAAGTCACCATTCATGACTTAATAATTTGAGAAACTTGTTCACTTTACAATCCTTGCCAGAAACACATGATTTTATGATCATTGACATTTGACTTGACAAATTTTTATAGGATGAATCCTTCCTATAGGCAACATTGTGACATTCACTTCTAGACCTAAGGTTCTTGGCAGGAACTGTGGACTGAATAACTACTTGGTCATGAGGTCTCTTTTTGGTTGATTTTATTTTTTGTGTGTGTTAGTGAAAGCCTTTTATGTTGCACCTTGATCTTCTATATTTTGGTCATACTTGAAGGGCTCTCATTGATTACACATGTTGTTTGTGGTATGATCTATTTTTTGGAGGCTTTATTTCATATGTGTTAGTTTTAGGTTATGATAATGCATTGCATAATGGGGGCAATGGGTTAGCACACTTTCCACCAAAGATCCCTAAAAAGACTTTGGGTGTGCCCAGACCTCTCCATGGTGTTTATGACATTTGATCCCTCATGACTATGCAAACTACACCTATCATCCTAAAGTATCTATGGTTTGTATGTCTAGTCCACACAAAAGAGTCATGTCATTTATACTTCTATAGGATATAATGCATAAAATCATTTTCAAAATCAACTTAAGGTGTGCTCTCCATATAAAAACAATAGAATCTCTTGATATCATGTAGTTAGGCTTCATGTAGCTAGGGTTTTCATTTGAGTCATTCTTGAGACAAGGTCCCATTTATTTCCCCTCTCCTATGCTACGTTGCTAGGTTTCTATGAGTGACAGTTTGGATAGATATTCATTTTAGGTTGTACTTTCATTAGGTTGCATTCATTAGTTCATTTTCATTAAGTTGCATTCATTTTAGTTTATGTTTATTAGTATTCCTTTTATTAGATTGCATTGATCATTCATTTTATTAATTACATGCATCCACTTTCATCAACACATCTAGGGGCATATACATCATAATCACATTTCACACACATATATAGTGCATCCATACATGTAAAATAAAGCAATGTATACATTTCATAATCACCAGAAAACCTACATCATCCACATGTTAGGCATCATATACATATACATATCATATAGAAACATCACATAGCATCACATCTTGCATCACAAATGATAGTATCCACATCATAACTATCATATGCATCACATAAGTCCATACACATATAGAGCCATCGAATCATGTCATGTATATATCTCAAAAAAATAGTGTTTGTACAGTCCATATACAAATCATGTAGAATCATATAGTACAAATGCATCATCATAACTCACTGCATCTGCACATATCTATCAAAAAATTGATCACTATACAAAATCAAGCCACTGGCTGTGAGGGCCCACCCCCCCTGTATCCCCCCCTTGAAGAGGTCTTTTCTATCCTATGGACTGCTCTGATTTGGCTCTATCCCTTGAAATTCATGAGCTGACCCCCCTCTTAAAATTTAGCTATCGCCGATTGGCAAGCACAACCTCAATATAAAGCAACCTATAATAGGCTGCCTCTCATATGGCCTGTGCCTCTGATCAGCTAGTTGTGATGACCTCTTGCATAACTGTGACAATTGCCCTAGGTTGTAGCATCTATCTAGCTATATCCCTCTACCTACGATATCCGTCCAGCTATGCCTGATGGGTGGTCCACTCAACTCATAATGTGGCTACCTCCCCTCACAGTCTCTCCAGCTCTGCCTGTTCCTCCACCACTGTATGGATACCCATCCTTGCAAACTCCTCGACATCCACCCATGCTTGTAAGGCCACTAAGGCCTCCTGTGCACTATCTCCCCTAGCCCTCTGTACCTGCAGATCTACCTGTATGGCACCCATGGCCTACTCTATGCTATTTTCTTGTGCCTACTACACTTGTGCTACCCCCAGTAGCCGAGCTACCTCTGTACAAAAGTTATCTCGCTCAGCCCTCACCATATTTGGGTCCTCTGCTAGCCCCTGTCTCTGTCCCCTTGTTGGTACCTATACCTATACCTGTACCTATGGCCCCTGTCCTGGTGCCTGCATTGGTGCCTATACTGGTGCTGGCCCTGGCCCTCTCCTCGCTCGAGCTCTACACCCTCGCAGTCCCTGCTATACCCCCTATGCGATTGGTGGCATCATAGTTTCCTACCCACTATCCCCTACTCCATCTCCCTCCCTCTATGGCTACTTTGCTGGTGGAGGCACCCTAGGCACTAAGTTTAACTTGCTGGTGGGCTGCCTACTACTATGCATATGCCAGTGTCACACCTGCATCCCCCCTATCCTATCCATGTTCCCATGACACTACTAGCATGGATATATATGATATGTGGGCCAATCGAATGTTGGTCCCATGCCCCCATAGTTGACTATACTCTTGAGAGACAATAGGGTATAGGAATCTATCTAGTACTGCATCTTATGTCCTCCCAAACTATCATCACACTCGAGAAGGCATGTACCACATGATCACGTACATGGACCACCCAATGACCCAGTAGTCAGTTTGTGTGTATTAGAGGTACATCTAATTCTTTGTGTCATCCTCACCACCTACTACCAGTGTTTTCCCCCACCGCTCTACCCCATCATATGGAGTCCACTCGAACATAATAATCTCATCGATATAGCAGTGCAAAAATCCCACTGAATTTGTGGCTGTATACTAAATCGAAGGCCAATATTTGTAGGTGAATGGCTCACTGAGCTACCTAGTCTCCTGCTAGGTGATGGGCTATGTGACTCTGATATGCTCCCATGACCAGACCATCAATAGTGTCAATCCTAGTCCCATAGTTCATTGCGTATTATAGGTACACATGTGCAAATCATGGTATAACTCTGCTAGGATCGTCTGTCCCTAGCAGTAGACCTCTCCATCCTCCTATAGAAGGGTGCTCAGCACCCACACCTAGTTGATAGGCCACCCATGTCCTACATGATTAGGTAGAATCAGCCATATGGGGGAGGCTAGATATACTACCAACCTCAGTAATATCTGCTCTAGCACTCCCCTCCAAGATAACCATGATTGTTGGATCAGCAACCTCTACCATCATTTACCAAAGCACTCTCTCAAAAATAGGTCTGATCCCTCTAGTACATACTCTGGATATGCCCCCCAAATGGGCACTCATAGGATCTGCAACACATCCAACAATGTGACTATAGCCTCTCCTATCGACAGATGGAAGCTTCTCATGGGTGTGTACCATCACTTTATCAATGCCGATAGTTGCGCTGAGTGGGCCCTTAGATTTGGCTACTCATGCACATGCTCCAGTCTACATAGCCACACTTGTCCCCAATTCACATCGGTTAGCCGCTCTTTGATCACCATGGTAGGAGGGTAGTGCTCCCTCAACCTGAAAACCACCACGTCCTCCTGCAACATAGACATGCAGAGAGTTAGTCTTTCTAGCCTATGTCATCCATAGAATAGGGCTTCTTCCCTTGCCTCCTTTTGATTTGTCCCAATTGGTGGAGCCACTAATCAACATAGAAACCGATAAGCATAGATGCTGATCAACACAAATGTCGATCTGTGCAAATGTTGATTGGCACAGACGTCGATCAGTGTAGATGACAAACCTTTTGTCATTTTCGAAGATGATGACCTTTATTCTATCATCTTCATTTTCCCTAGCCTACCTTTTCTGTCTATGAAGACGACAGGATGAAACCTGTCATCTCTGTGGAGTCCATTCCCTTTTCTGGCATTTGCGCAGACAATAGGATCAATCCAGTCATCTCTGAGGACGTTATGACCACTGCTTTGTCATCTGTGTAGATGATAGGGTGTAGACTATGTCTCCACCTTGACAACATTTTTGCCTCATTTATCATGCAATAAATGTGCCTAACCTAGCCTAGTCTACCAAAAACATGAAGAGGATCAGATGACTTACCAGTGGGCCCATCTCAGCTGCTCCCTGGTACTCGTGAATGTGCTCACCAAACTGCAATCGATCAATGGGGTCCATGTTTGCTTTGGATGCTCTACTCTTAAGGTGTGACAATGACCCTCTTTGGGCCCCTTGGAGGCTTATATAGGCCCCTCGAGGCCCTCATTTGAGCCCATGTCTTCCCTGAGTCATGTTCATCCCCTGTTTACCTGCAAGTCATGCAAATGTAGTCATTTATTCCCTATTTTCTTCTTTTCCTTCTTTTCCTAAGACTTTTTTGCAAAAATTGCCCAAAATTTATTTTTTGTGCAATTTCTGTGAGGGGGTACCCTCCTCCTCTATCATCGCATGTAGGACTCCTACCTTCTCTAGGGAAACCTATATTTTCTTTTCTTTGATATGATGTCATTCTGACATCACATCAAAGAGGGGAAAAATGTAGATGCTTAAAATTGTCCCTAAAAACTATATTAATTTATTAATATTGCTTGTGAAATTGTAATTAATTATTAACTAATTAATTATATTGGTCACATTCTTCTACTTATTAAATTAAATTAATTAATTAAATAAGTTCATTCTCCTAAGTATTAAAATTTAATTTAAATACTCCTAGCCCTAATATGTTAAATTAATTTAACACATGATCCTCCATGTTTCCCCCTTTTTAAAATAAATTTTATTTATTTAAATCCCCATATCACATTAAATCTTCTAAACCTATGATTAAATTAAATCGTATTTAATTTAATCTTAAGCCTAGCCTTAAACCTACCCTACACCCATCATTTTCATCCTCTTAAGCCTACTTCTTCTCTAATCTCACTTAATCATCCTAATCTCCTTCCTAATCCCCCTCATTAGCCTAAGTGTGTGCTCACATGTGTGAGAAGACATGCCTACACACTCCCCTTTGTACTCTTGTCTCCCACTCTTCTTCTCAAGTTTGCTCACACATGTGTGAGAACACTTTGAATTTCTAACCACTTGCATGGCTTGCATGTCACCTTATGTGGCACCTAGATGGATGCCACCTCACCAAGCCTTCCCTCAAGCCTATAAATAGAGGCCTTGTCTCAAGCATTTGCATCTCTCATTATTGCATTGTTATCATGTTGGTTTGAGATTTAAGTTTTCATTATAGTTGAGCTTGCATGCTAGTTTGAGTTTTTATAGTAGCTTTCATTGTAGTTTTCATGGTGATTTCTAGAAGCATACTAACCATTTCGTAGCTAGTTTAGTTTTGCATTTGCATTGTTCATCTAGTTTACTTGTGCATTCACATTTCTATTGCATTTACATGTTAGTATAGCTTGCTTACTTAGTTTTCTTGGTTACATTTTATTTTCATCCTTGAATGCCTTCAAGTATGGCTTTCTCCATAGCCATTTTTTGAGGTGTTCTTCATCTCATTTAGCCTAGGTTCATATTTGATCATTACTCACATTTTCACATCCACTCATGAGATTCAATACTTTGTTGTATTTGGAAGAGCACACCAAACATTCCCCCCATCTTAACACACCAACAAGGCCTCTCATGGGTGCCCTTGTTGAGCTATAGAAGTGGTTGGAGGATTTGGTTTTTTGGATACTTATAGTTGAAAAACTCAAGCAAGCATTAATTAGTTAATGTTCTTTCATTTTGATGAGTCTTTGATGCATATTTGAGATTTTTAATTAATGTTTGTTTGTTGATTCGTACTCCCAACAGGTCACATTTTCTAGCACACAAAACCATATTTGGTTAGGGATCATAAATCTAAAAAAGAGCATTTGGAGTGGATTGAAAGGTTAAGGACTTTTAGGAGGTTTAAAACCCAGATAAAACCAAAATCTTGGAAACCCTCAAATTAAGCCTAAAATTGTGCTTGGGTTATATAGACAAGTTGGGGGCTTAAGAGTTACAAAATATTCAAGTACTCCAAAAAGGGTATCCAAAAAGGTGATTTTTTTTGGCCATTGTTAAGGGATTTTTCAAAATATCTCAGTTTTAGTGCATTTAGAGGGCTAATTCTTATAGCCTTTTACCAAGAAACTAAGTACAATTTGACTTGTGGATTGCAATTTGAATAGGGTTTTGCACTTTTTTTGGGTGTAGTATGTTAACAAGTAACCTAAGACATGCCTAGGTATTCATTTGAACAAATGGAAAGGTCCAAGGACAACTGGGGTTATTTGTGTGTTTGTGGAAGTTTGAGAAATCTTGTACTAACCTATAGATGAGCACCAGTTGAAGAAATGGGATCTCTTTGATAGAATCCTTAGAGGAATAGGGTGTGAACAAAGCCCTATTCTATTAGGTGGAAGACCTAAGAAGACCCTAGAGAGCTTAGGGTTTGTGAGCAAGATTGGTTTTCACATCAGAGTGGTATTAGAGCAAGTTAAAGATTTGGGAACAATTAGTGGATGTTTGCAACTACTGGAGAGATAGTAGGTAAAACCAAAATGGTGATAAATGAAGAACTAGCCTAGGAAGTTGATGAATAAAGGGAGAAGAATATAGTTATTTAAGAATCCCTAGCAGAGGTGAAGGTGAAACTAGATGGATTTGTTGAAGTAGCCAGGAGAAAGGAAGAAGAATAATTTGAGAAGGGTAAAGAGGTAGTAGAGGAGGATTTAGTCCTTGAACCTGGCACTATCTTAAATTAAGAGCCCTTCTTGAAGGCTATCAAAGCCCTAGGAGGAATTTTTTTGGAAGGTGTACCACTTTTCGATGGAAAGATGGCCATAGATGTAGTCATGGATTGGATAGATGGCATGGAGAACCATTTTGAGTGTGAGGGGTATTAGAGACACAAAAGGTTAAAGTTGCTAAGTCAAGGCTTATAGGATCAGCTCTAACATGGTGGAAATATGTACAAGATGAAAGAATTAGCATGGGTAAGACTCCTATAGCTAACTGGAAGGCTATGGTCACTAAAGTGAAGGAGAACTTCCTACTTGAAGACTTTGAAATTTAGTTCCACAAGATAAGGAAAGGATTTAAGAAAAAAGACCTATATGTGACGTCTTATACTAAATAATTTTAGAGATTATGTATGAGATACAAGGAACAAGAAGATGAGCCAATCAAAGTGGCAAGATATCTAGGTGTCTTGAATTGGAATATCTAAGAGGAGCTCAGTTTATGGGCACTTACCACAGTTTAAAGATGCCATCAACTAGCTCTAAAGGTAGAGATAAAGAAAAAAAGGAAAGGAGATTCTAATTTCAAGGATAGAGGCAAGGGAATAAATCAAAGAGGGAAAAGAGGAGGCTACCTAGGTAGAGGTAGTGAGCAAAAGAATCAAGGTGAAACCAAGTTCACAGAGCAAGCTAGTGATAACTCCTCAAGAGGTGGTTGTAATAGAGGGAGAGGCAACCAAGGAGGATCAAGTAGAGGGAGAGGATTAGGCAGATCCAATTAATTCTTTGCCAGTATGAAATATTACAATTGTGGTCACTTGGGTCATCTAGCCTATAGATTCCTAGAGAAGCCTTCTTCCTCAAATCAGGACAAAAGAATGGCATATGTGTAAGAGGATTGCAGAAAATAATCTAATGTAGATCATACTAAGTCTTAAAGGTGAGAACCTCATGTTTAGGAGAGTGCTAATCAAACAACCAGATCCTTATGAACCTAAACATAGGAGGGCATTATTTAGGATAAAATGAAAAATCCTAGGAAAAGTATGTAAAGTAGTGGTTGATTCCAGTTCTATTGATAATGTAATATAGAAGGAGGCTGTTACTAAGTTGAAATTGCAAAAGATACCTCATGAAAACCCTTACAAGGCTACTTGGCTCAACAAGGGACAAAGCAACTTGGTGAATGAGGAAACTTAGTTGGAATTCTCAATAACAGTATACACGAACAAACCGTTGTGTGATGTTTTTCCTATGGATGCTTGTCATCTTTTTCTAGGTATGCCTTGGAAATTTGATAGGAAAGTTGTGTATGATGGTAGGGGAAATTCCATAACTTTTAAGAAAGGAGGAAATACCTTCAAAATTTAATCCTTATTGAAAGGGGAGGAAACACAAGAAAAAGTGCCTAGTGTGCTATTTTGTAGTGGGAAAGAGTTTGTTAAAGACCTCAAGGATGAGGAATGTCAAAGTTTTGTAGTAGTGTTGAAGTTTAAAGAAAAGGAGAATGCAACCAAGGAACCTTTACCAATTGAAGTCCAAAATTTTCTTGAAAAGTACAAGGACATAGTGAGTGATGGTACTCCAGCTACTCTACCTCCTAGGAGAGTTATTATTCATCAAATTGACTTTGTTCCAGGTGTTTCCTTGCCTAATAAAGAAACATACAAGTTGAATCCAGATTAGAACCTAGAAGTGGCAAGACAAGTCCAAGAATTGATGGATCAAGGCTTGATACAAAAGAGCATAAGCCCATGTGCAGTTCCTTTTGAGTTGGCATCTAAAAAAGGAGGGAAATGGAGATTATGTATAGATTCAAGAGCCATAAATATGATTAGAATTAGGTATAGCTTTCCCATACCTAGGATTGAAGATCTCATGGATTGTCTTGGAGGTGCTAAATACTTCACTAAGCTAGATTTGAAGAGTGTTTATCACCAAATAAGGATAAAGGAGGGAGATAAATTGAAAAAAACATTTAAGACTACTAATGGTCTTTATGAATGGCTTGTAATGCCATTTGGTCTTTCCAATGCTTCTAGCACATTCACGAGGCTCATGAATGAAGTGCTCAAGGATTTTATAGGAAAATTTGTAGTGGTGTATCTAGATGATATACTTATCTTGAGCATGACTAGAGAAGAGAATATCAAGCATGTTGAGGCAGTTTTGAAGAGGCTTCATGAGGAGAAGCTAGCCATAAATCTTGAGAAGTGTAACTTCTTCAAGGAGGAACTTGTGTACCTAGGCTTTGTGGTGTCTCAAGGCACATTAAAGATGGATAAGGAGAAGGTTGTTGCTATACTAGATTGGCCAACACCTATCACATCTACTGAGGTAAGAAGTTTCCATGGTTTGTCTCAATTCTATAGAAAACTCATTAGGAATTTTAGTGGTATTTATGCACCTTTGTTGGATACCATAAAGGGTCGAGTCAAGTCTAAGTTTAAGTGGACTTTAGAAGCTAAAATTTCAGTTGAAATGTTGAAGAAACAAGTAGCTACTCAACCTATCTTACAATTGCCTAGTTTTGAGAAATTGTTCACCTTAGAATGTGATGCAAGTGGCTTAGTAGTAGGTGGTGTTTTGAGTCAAGAAGGTAGACCGATGGCTTTTTATAGTGAGAAGCTTAATGAGGCCAAGAAGAAGTATTCATCCTATGACTTAGAGATCTATGCATTAGTTCAGTGTCTTAGGAAGTGGAGACATTATTTGTTGCCCAAGGAATTTTTTGTGTTTATAGATAATCAAGCTCTTAGCTACATTAATGCTCAAGAGAAGCTAAGCAATAGACACTTGAAGTGGATGGAGTATTTGTAGGCCTTTACCTTCATAATCAATCATAAGAAGGGATAGTTGAACAAAATGGAAGATGTACTTAGTAGGAGGATTATGAAAGTGTAAGAGATTCAACTCCAAAGCATTGGAATAGGGAGTTTTCAAAATCTCTAAAAAGAAGATGAGGACTTTGCTAAAGCCTACAAGGTGTGAGAATCATTTTCATAGAAATTTTTTAGAATATACCTTGAAAAATGGCTTGTTATTCAAAGGTAATCAGTTGTGTATACCAAGGGGTTCCATGAGAGAGAACCTAATACATGAGAAGCATAATGGCAGCCTGAGTGGTCATTTTGGTATAAAAAAAACCATAGAACTAGTGCAAAGGTTCTACTATTGGCCAAAACTAGCAAGGGATGTAACCAAGTATGTGGAGCATTGCATGGTGTGCATGAAAGGAAAAGGAGGAATTGACAATGTAGGTTTATATCAACCATTACCAATTCCAAATAGGTCATGGGATTGTGTAAGTATGGATTTTTTTGTAGGTTTACCAAAATCCAAGCAAGGGTATGATAGCATTTATGTTGTTGTTGATAGATTCAACAAAATGGGGCATTTCATTCCATGTAGGACAACTAATGATGTTGTTCACATTGCCCACTTATTTTTCAAGGAGGTTGTATGGATTCATGGAGTCTCATTAAGCATTATATCAGATAGGGATGTTAAATTTATGAGCCATTTTTGGAAAACCTTGTCAAAAAATCTTGGTACATACATATCATTTGGTTCAACTTAACATCCCCAAACTGATGGTCAAACTAAAATGGTTAATAGGACCTTAGGAAACCTTCTAAGGTGCCTAACTAAGGAATATGGTCAAAGTTGGATGTTATCATTTCACAAGAAAAGTATTCCTATAATGATAACAAGAATAAGACCCTTGTAAAGAGTTCTTTTGAGATAGTTTATGGAATGCATCCAAGGGGTGCATGTGAACTGAGATATCTTGGTGATATGGATCAGAGAAGTAGACAAGTTGAAGACCTTTTTCAAACTATAAAGGAGATTCAAGAGTAAGTCAAGAAGACCATCTAAGATAACACTAAAAAACACAAGGCCAAAGTGGATAAAAAGAGGATAAATGTTTAATTTTTTGTTCATGACTGTGTAATGATCCATTTGAATAAAGCAAGGCTTCAAAAAGGTGTTCCTACCAAGATATAGATGAAGAGGGTAGGGCCTTGAAAAATCTTGGCAAAGTATGGAGAAAATGCCTATAAGGTAGATTTACCTTCAGATTTAGGCATATCCCCTATTTTCAATGTGCAAGACTTGGTGGCATACAAAGGTACCTTAGCTTAGATTAGTCCATATGTTCATGCTGACCTTGAACTTGCTACAACACCTAATATCAACAAGTTGGAAGCAGAGAAAGTGTTACACTAAAGGGTGAAGCACTCTACAAGGCACAAGGTGTATATGGAACATCTCATTCAATGCAAGGGAAAGAAAACTTAAAAGTCTACTTGGGTTGCTGAAATAGAGTTCAAGAAGGTTGGAATACCTGTAGACATGTTTCCATTAGGTGGGACTTAGTTTTTTTGATGGGGCCTAGGGCTTCTTTGGTGTTTTTGGCTTATATTGATGCTAGATACATCACCAGAGTAATAATAGGGCTAACTTGTTCATAAGGTAAAGTTAAATAGGTTTGAAGAGTCCCATAATGCAATATTTCTCCTAATTGCTCAAAAAGTGCTCACTTGGCTCCATAGAGAATTTTTGGTTTTGAGGGCCAAATAGGGTAATCAAGTGTTTTAGGGTTCTTATTAGGTGTTTTGGATCCATATTAGTAGGGCAAGTTTGGGTAGAAAATTTACAAAATTGCAAAAATTGCTCATTTCTTGCAAAGTTGTCATTGACAACTTTTGCTAGTTTTATGCAAAAAGAGAAACTTCTTCGTGGGAGCACTTTAACCAATTAAAGTAGTTGGAAATTTAAATTCCAAGCCTATATAAGGTTGAGATCAACCTTTTCAAGAGGTTAGAAGAAGGAGAAATGAGATTTTACGAAATGTAACCAACATTTTTCATTATTACAATAGTTTCTTGTTTTGAGTGTTTTTTCATACTTTGTACAAATCAAACTTAGGGTTTTCTGAGTTGGAAGTGTTAGTGGAGATTTTCCTTCATTTTTAAAAAAAGTTTATGGGTTGATTCAAAGAGTTTTGTGTGTTCAAGTAAATTATCTTGTAAGTTCTTAAATTATGTAAAACAAAGGAGATCCCATGGGATGCATGACAAACATTTATAGTGTGATGCCCTAGGAAAGCAAACCGTGTTTGGTTAGGGATCAAAAATCTGAAAAAGAGCATTTGGAGTGGATTTAATGGTCTGATTCTTCAATCCAAGAATGTGGTGAGTAAGTAGATGGTGAGGGATAAATCCAACCAAGAGGAGGAGTCTTGGTAAGGACTTTTAGGAGGTTTAAAATTTGGACAACAAAAAAATTCTTGAAACCTTCAAATTAAGCTTAAAATTGTGCTTGGGCTGTATAGACAATCTGGGGGCTTAAGAGTTGAAAAAATATTCAAGTAGTTCAAAAAGGGTATCTAGAAAGGTCCTTTTTTTGGCTGTTGTTAAGGTATTTTTAAAAATATCTCATTTTTAATGCATTCAGAGGGCTAATTCTTGTAGCCTGTTTCCAAGCAACTGAGTACAAATTGACATGTGGATTGCAATTCAAATAGAGTTTTGCACTTGTTTTGGGTGTAATATATTGATGAGTAGCCCAAGGAATGCCTATGTATTCACTTGACCAAATGGAAAGGTCCAAGGAGAATTGGGTTTATTTGTGTGTTTGTGGAAGTTTGAGCAATCTTGTACTAACTTGTTGATGTGCACCTATTGAAGAAGTGGGATCTATTTGATAGAATCCTTAGAGGCATACTGTGTGAAATAAGCCCTATTTTATTAGGTGGAAGACCTAAGAAGGCTCTAGAGAGCTTAGGGTTTGTGAATGTAAGAATTTTCCTTAGGGAAAAATGATGCCAAGATCAAGAAGCTCAAACACTAGCACAAGAGAGACTAATGATGATCAAATGAGAATCTCAATAATGATCAAGATGATAATGGATATTTGATGATTGGATGAATACACACTAGAAGTGAATTGTATATAAAGGCAAATAGAATGACTAGGAGTAAACAAAGAGATAAACATCACAACTAAGCAAATGTCCACCAAGAGTGGATTATCCTACATTGAGCACATGAGTTTGTGTGATGATAAGAGGATAAATTTACATAGGTGTATCTCATAAAGAGATGTTGTAGATACCATGTGCTCAAATAAGTTTCTAACTCTTGTGTTGTCAACAAGAAAACTCATATGACTATGTATATTCCTAAGTGTCTAGGTGAAAACTAATATAAAAATGCATTATCCTAAGTAAACTTAAGTAAAGTGTAATAATAATTAATTATTTACACTAACACCCCCCTTAAGTGCAACTTAAGGGAATTCACTTAAGCTCACAAAGCTAAATGCAAGATGCAATGTGGGTTCCGGCTACTAGGCCATGTTAAATACCCATGTACAAATGCAATGTTCTACATACAATGCTATGCAATCTCTTTGAAAATGGAGAAATTGGGAAAACCTCATGGGAAAAACCTCCTCCACAAAAAGAGATTAAGAAATACAAGATGCATGGAAGGATGAAGTAATCAAGATCCCCCTAGTATGACATACATCATGCATGTACAAGCATATATCCCCCATAAGAAGAAATACATAATGGTATCCCCCCATATTGAATAATCTCCTGCAAGGATGTCATGAAGACAAAAAAGTATCCAATGCCTACAAATGACATTTCTCCCTTTAGGAAGAAGATACACCAAGTATAGGTGCAAGTATACTTCCCATTGTGGATAGGAAGATGGATGAGGAATCCATATGTAGTATGCTATGAATACTACCTCTGAAGTCTACTCATATGTTGACAAGTCCTTGATGAATGTAGATGCCACAAGCCAATATGGTGGATGCCCAAAAGAAGGTGAAAAAGAAGGTAACATATCCATATATGAAAGTGAATCCCCTCAATGATGAATGCACACCCATGAAAGAAGCTCCTTGATGATTGAAGAAGCTGTACCATGAAAATTGAATGATGTTCCTCCTTGTAGGAAGAAGTGGTGCCATAGGTGTAGTAGAGAATGCTCCCCAACTAGTAGGAAAAATCCTCAAAATATATGATGTTTGAGGAAACTGAAATAAAATCTCCAAAGATTGATATTTCTCCTTTGAAGTAAAAGAGTCCTCCTTCAACTGCTAAAAAGAAGTGTCCACAATCATGTTAGTCTCAAAAGAAAGATCAAGTGGTTGAGGGTTAGAGTGTTCCCTTGAAACAAGTGAAGAAGAATTCTCCTCAACAAAGAGAAGATGGATTTCATCAATAATGTCTCCCACATCTTCAATGTAAGACTCCACAAAAAATACTGCAATGTCTAGAAGGAAGTAATCCCATGAAGCTAAAATAGGAAGACATGGTATTTCCTGCTACACTGAATCAGGGGTGTTTCCTACTACATTGAATTAGGGGCATCTATGGCTAGAACTAGATCAATAGAAGCAACTGGAGCATTAGGAGATATGATCTCAATCGGAGTTGTAGGTGCCACAACTAGAGTGATTGGAGGTAGAATGTCCTCTAGTAATGGAGGGACTCGTGGATCTCCATATGCTTCCCAAAGACACATCCAAACATCATGAGGACTACTTGCCTTACTAAGAGGAGAAAAATATTCCTTATATTGTTAAACATAAAGTGAATAAGAAGAGAAATATGTCCCCAATTAGTATTAGGTGGAAATATCTTTGAGTATAGATAACGAAACACTTCCTTATGTTCTCTTAGATGATCAATCATCAAAGCACTCCATTTTTGATAGTTCCTTTTTGTCAATTTGAATCTTAAACCAAAGTGACACTTTTGACATGAATCTATGAGATCAAATAATGTATGCACCCCCAAAATACAAAAAAAATCAAAGAAACCCCCCCAATGCATGATTTGGCACTTTATATTTAGTGCGATTACAATGGGACACTTGTCCAAATGAACCAAAGTGGACTTCTGATTTTGATGATTACAACAACAAATAGGAAGCTATATCAAACTCAAAAAGATAACACATAAGACCTCTCAAGGATATAATTAATTACAAGTGCCAATAGGCCAAAATGAGACCAAAATATGAAAGTACTATGTCTACTTAGAATTACTCTAAATTGATACCAGATCTGGAATGTAGACAAAAAAATGCACTCTAAAAAAAAATAGCGCTTGAATATGTGTCCATATGAGCTCAAACTAAGCCTTTCAAGTTACAAAAATTAGGATTTGTGATTTGCAAAAAAATTTAGGAACAGGGATTGCAAACAACTTGCAGCAATGTGTAGATCATAAAATTCTAAATGAAAACAAAAAAAATTGCTTGAAAAAAGTAGTTCGTATGAGGGAGATATTGCTGTTTGAAAATCACCTCTATAGTTATTTTTCCTAAATCATCACCATCGAACCTCGAAAAATCAAATGACTCTAGATTTCACCTCAGATGTCTAATTTTGATGAAACAAAAGTCAATTTGGGGTTTTTTTGACCTTCTGAATGTGATACCAACATCTGATTTGAACCAACAAGCTTCAATCTTAACTTGCAAAAAAAAATCTCTCCAATGGCTATTCAATGAAACTCCTATGGCTCTAATACCATGTAAGAATTTTCTTTATGGAAAAATGACGCCAAGATCAAGAAGCTCAAGCACTAGCACAAGAGCGACTAATGATGATCAAATGAGAATCTCAACAATGATCAATATGATAATGGATATCCAATGATTGGATGAATACACACTAGAAGTGCTTTGTATATAAAGGCAACTAGAATGACTAGGAGTTAACAAAGAGATAAAAATCACAACTAAGCACATGCCCACCAAGAGTGGATTATCCTTCATTGAGCACGAGAGTGTGTGCGATGATGAGAGGATAAGTTTACATAGTTGTATCTCATAAAGAGATGTTGTAGACACCATGCACTCAAATAAGTTGCTAACTCCTGTGTTGTCAACAAGACAACTCATATGAATATGGTTATTCCTACGTGTCTACATGACAACTAATATAAAAATGCATTAGCCTAACTAAACTTAAGTGTAATAATAATTAATTATTTACACTAATAGTGAGCAAGATTGGTTGTCACATCATAATCACTCTGGACCCTAGACCCTCAATGTGACACATATGGAACTGGAATATCCTATCATGAAGATGAGGAAAAAAAGTCATACCTCTCACTAGGTATCATCCCATCTCCATCCTTAGTCTATGCAAGTGCTCAAGGCATGGGTGAGTTAAACATCTATAACTTATCTTTTTAATATGTGTGTAAATATTTTAAATTACTATGTTATCACTTATTACATAACTTACAATAGGTTACCTTGGTACTAACCACTATGGGTCTCAGACCCCTATTGCAAGCCACTCCCAAAGAAATGCATGTAGTCTACCTTCCTAAAGATTTACAAATCACAATTGTGTCCCATACCACAAAATCAATAAAGATCAAATTCGGTTCCATGATAGGCAACCCAAAAATAAGTTGATTCTCCCAACCCAAATATACATAAATGCACCACAAAGAAAATCTCATAAATGCAACTTTGAATTCAAACCACAAAGCTCATCATAACATCCATAACAAATAAACATTATAATTGAAATAATAAAAATCTTTTAGTGCACATCCTAATTTGACCAACTATACAAGTCACATAAAATCATCATAAAATAAATATCATGAGACTTTAAACAAAACATAAGAAACCTATAATTTTCAGCCATATGGTTTAATTTCACCATTTTGTATGTTTAGATTAAGCCATAAGGATGCGTTTAGCAATAAAGTAAGAATATACATATTTATATAAATTACATAGACCAATATACTTATTTAAATGAATAAGTATTTAAATGTCAAACCTCTTTGTGCATATAAAATGTCATACAATATTATCATGTCATTAATTTAAATAATCTTAAATCATAAATGACTTATATTGTTAGATTAAATATTAATATCAATTTCATTTTTAAATTATTAATTTGACTTCAAATTAAGGCCAAAATTAATTTACTTTCTTTTAATTCCTAATGCGACTACAAATAACTCAAATTTGAAATTATAATTATAATTAATTTTTTTATAATTTCTCTCATAATAATTAATATTATTAACTAGATGATTACATAGTGATCTCCACCATAAATTCTCTTAGAATATAACAAAACTACAAATATTTATTTATTAACTTCCCACTTGCATTAATAAATACATAATCACTTATATGCAACTAATAGTTTAACTAGGCTTAAGATATCATTAATACTAACATCCACTTTACAAATAAATGAGTAATATTTATTTAATTTTCAAAATTAACAAATAATATTTTAAAAAAAAAATATTTTAATATTTTTAGGAATTAATAAATAATAGTAAAGAAGGTTTTTTCTTTCTTTTTAAAAATAAATATAAATCCAAAAATTAAATTATATTTTCATAAAATAAAAATAAAAATGCAATTAGTATTTTCACATGCCCTTAATCTCTCAAATCATGCAAGCAGGATATACTTAGTTTTCTATGTTTAGTATATTTGTTTTCACATGCATGTATAAGTTTAGTAAGTAAGTAAGTAAGTGAGTTTTATAGTCCACGACACTATGCCATAGTTTTTGGGTTTACATATGGTGACAATGATATGGGACTACCTCATACTCTTTTTTGAGAGGCGCTTGGCGCTACAAATGAGGCGTACATACCCTACTCCCTAGTGGGATTTGAACTTGTGACCTCTCTTTCAAGAGTACAAGTTCTCCACCACTAGGCCAACTCGGGTTGTACAACATGCTTTCCTCTCAATTGATCTTTTGCTTTTCCAATACATTTTACAACTAAATTATTTTATATATACGAGAAATATTTATCTTTATTAGAAAATTCATGATAATCACATGGTTCTAACGGATAATTTAAAGCTAAAACCCTATCTGTTCAATTTGTTGTTTTCTTCCAATTTTCTATAATTGAATTTTCCCTATATTAGAAAGGGTTTTAAAAGAGTACAATCATAATAATTTTCTAGATTTTTCTATAGTTTTACTCAATCAAGTTTTCTTGATCAATAAGTTTTTTCTTTTCAAAATATGCAACTTTATTCTTTATCCAAAAATCAATACAATAAATTAATAAGCATTATGCAAGCACCTAGGAATACACTAAGTAGACAGATCTTTTAATAAAATTCTAGAATGGGTTTTCAAACCCTACCTCAAAATAACAGCTAAAACCAGAGACAATCTATAGATGCATGCAAATCCAAAACCCTTTAAAACTTTCAACAATTCTTTTGCTCCAACTCTAAATTTTGCTCCCCAAAATCTGTGTGTGAAATAATGACCCAAAAACCTCTAATATAGAACCCTAATTCCCTTTAGGGCTTCTATTTCTAAAAGTCCTAAAATATAATTATTTTATTTAACTAATCATTTCATACATATTTAACTCACTTTTTAATTTAAAAAACTCTTTTATATTATTTTTCAATTTTATTATTTAATACAAATATATTAAAAATAATTATTTATTATTTTAATCAATAAAGATAGTTAGAGTTCATTATTTAAATGCAACTCAAATTTTAATCAATATTAATTAAATAATTATACTAAAATAATATTTAATATTTAAATTCTTTTATTTTAATTTTCTAAATTAGGACTTAAAGTTATATCCTGTAATTTAGCCAAATATTCCAATAATTCCCACAAATAAGTATCATCTTATTTTAATATTTTTCCCTTTTAAATCAAATAATATTTAATAATTCAAATATTAATGGTTAATCCAAAAATAAAAAATTAAGCATTCTATCGAGAAAATCACAAAGTCAAACCACATGAAATGCATAAGGAAAACTAACTAAATCAAAAATCAAACAACAGACACACATAAAAATGCACGAGTTAAAAAAGGGTAGACGGTCAGATGCGAGTCCTCTTTATAGGACATGTATTTAGGCTATGAATGGGATTGGACCTGAGCATTATCTTCCCATTCTTACCATTGAGTTATTGTGATAGGACAAACTTATCTTGGCAATTCAGGGAAGTCGATGCCCAATATGTGCAACCTACATAAAAGATAAGCATGGACTTACACACAGATATATCTAAGTTAAATAGGTAATGGTGGGGAGTGGTACATCGTGTAGATCTCAACTAGCAGGTGACTATGACTCCCTCCCTCAACCACATCAGACATATCCAACATAGAGTAAAACAAGCACACACACCATACACATGCAAATATGGGGTAAGTACTATAATAAATCTTGAGTACAAATAATTGCATATTCAAGCATAACAACTCATCATCATAAATATAAAATAATTATTATTTGGAACCCTATCCCATGACATTATCATGAGAGAAATTGCCTTTACTAACTAGGAATAACTGAAGCAACATTACTATGCAAGTAATTCTAATCATCAAATATAATTCATGAAATAATCAACTAAGTAACCCTCATTGATATATGTGTGTGTGTGTGTGTGTAAAATCCAAGTCATGAAACAATGCCATATAATTGTAAACTAAATATCTTTGAAACTAACACATGCATGAAATAGGTCTAAAAAAGTTTGGTAGATAGAACATAAAAGAAAACTATGGGTGGGCATTACATATACCTTGTCATCATAAGTTACATAGAGAGATCACCTTACCATTTTATCTTGGATAGTAGATAACGTGTTAGTGATTTCTTTTTTCTGCTCAAATATATTCCAAAATGTGAGTTTGTTCCACCTTTTACATTACTTGTAATAATATTCAACATTTGAGCCACATGATACATTGGGCTCCTAGTGACAAAAGAGTTCCACCAATTTTGAATTTAGTTTTGAAAAATAGGCTGTGTATTTCACATGATTTCATACTAAAAATGATTTCATCTCAATTGTAGTTTTTTCTTACAATCCATAAGGATAGGATTATGTTTAGAGGTTGTATTGGGAAGGAATATTAGAATAGTGATAAACCCAATGTACCTATTACACGAGTAGAGAAATGTATCAAGCCTAACTTGTTTAAAGGTCTTTACTCTTCCTTTGATTTGACCAAGTGATAATGTTATCTAGTTAGATCAATTTTTATTGATACCCATATCCTTGATAAAATCATATAGGTTAAGCATAATATTAGAGTAATATTATATCCCTCTCAACATTTCTAAGGAAAAAAAACAATTTTTTTTTTTTTTTTTCTAGCAAAAAGCTAGTGTGGGATATATGAATTCTGGATTAATTTAGAAATATTCTCCTAAACCCTTTTCCTTCTAGAACAAAACTCAGGTTATAAACATTGACCATTAACCAAAAATAACCATAAGAAGTGAGACTAACATCCATGATGTTTTGGGAAGAGAAAATGAGTTCCCCATCAAAATTACATGGATTCTAAATTGTCTTTATGCTACTCAAAGCACCATTAGCATCACTTACATAAATTGCAAATTCAAACACTAAACCCTCATACGAGTGTTGAAAGAGGATTATGTTTTTTATTTCTTGTAAAAGGAGGAAATCAACACTATTTTAAAGCATACACTTTCTTAAGATATATTTATTTTCCATTCAAGCTCCTCATGTTACACAAAAGGAACCTCATTTCTTTGATTTGGCCATGTAATCCAATTTTCTCTTCTTTGCGTTGGCACTTACCTTTAAAATTTCTCTTTGCCTTCTAATGTTTTGTAGTGGTTGACCTTGGTTTCTTTTTCCACATATGCTTTTATTTTATTTTATCATACTTTTCCTATGTCATCCACCCTCTTAATTCTTAGGGGTGTGTTGGTGAAAGCTTTGTCACCTTTAATTTTAAGTGTTTGAGATGATTCTATAAGTCGAGAGCATAACAAAACACTTGAAACAAACATATAGGAAATGTAGTTATGTTGAACCCATCTCTAAATTTTAGAGGTGCAACTCCTTCATGTATATATGCATAAATGAATGCCAATGCAATTTTAACTAGAAAGCAAAGAAAATAAGTTGATATACACAAAAATAGTAAAAAAAAAAATCTAAACCAAACAAGATGATGGGAGTAAATAAAGAAAAAGTTCATTTACAAAAAGAAAGGAAATGGAGGCCCATATAATGGCAGTAAAAAATTTTCAATATTGCATTCATACAAAAACTCCAAAAAAATTGAACTCTTTACATTGTAGATTAAAACCAAAATTACACTTTTCTATATTCTTTCCTCCCTTTCCCCACCTTCAATTTACAAACATACATGTTTATATAACCTCCCACCATTATCCCTTACAATGATGGTTACAAAAAAGAACAAAAATGACCTCATTTCCATTATCAAGAAAAGGTGACACTTTAGATTCCATTTGGCTCCACTTCCACATTTTCTCTGTCTTCCTCTTCCTCTTCCTTGTTTGCATGCAATAGGTTGAGGAGGTCTACCAGAACATTAAGGGCCCTTTCTTCTTCCACTTCACCTAGTATAAAGTTGAATTCAATGTGGTCCCTCTCTCTTTCTAGCTCTCTCTTATAATAGGTGTGGCTAATTTACAAAGCCTAGGCAGTGATGAACATAATGGAGATGATGCTAAAATCCTCCAATTTTGTTTTTGTAAGACTAGGTTGGATCATAGGTTTAGGTTCTTCATTATTGCATCCCTATGGAACAAGAATCCATATCTCAATAGAAGAGAATATGCAGCTAGTGTAACTTACAATATGGTCATCAAAGAACAAGGTGGCCAAAGAATGAGTTTCTACCTTATTTATAATTGGTTCAATTAACTATTAAAGATGGTGGCATATGAGAAATTTAAATCTTGTAATTTTATGCCTCATGAAAAGACACACTTTAGACCAAAATAAAAAATATGTCCAATTACAAGATTATGCCAAGATTGTCTCATTAAATGAAAAGTAACATCACAATGATTGTGCTTTGAGAAACCCACCAGTAGATAATCACTTGCTTCGTGAAGTTTTGACCATCTAGGTAAAAGTGATCAACTTTGGGAAAATGGTGACTAAGAGACAATGTTGTTGGGCCATGGGAACATAAATTGAGGCCATTGTCACTAATTTCAAACTTGTAACAATGGGATGGTGTTGGTTGTGGCTTTAGAAAAAGTAGTGATAAGGTGACTTGGGGAGTGTTGCAGTGGCAAAGTGGAAATTTTTGAAATAGGGGGGATGTAATTTGCTGCTAACATTGGATTTGAATGGGGATAAGAAATGAGAAGGGATAAGAGAACCAATAACTAAAGGAAAGATGGATTAGTGCCTTATCCATTGGGTGTGGAGTCAAATCATGGATATATCATTTTGTAGGGAAAATGAGAAAAAAACACAATGCAAGCCAAAATTAAACACAACAAAAGACATATGTACAAAATTTATAGAAGGAAAATTGATTTCATCTTTAT
Source organism: Cupressus sempervirens (assembly GCA_028749045.1). Taxonomy (NCBI): domain Eukaryota; kingdom Viridiplantae; phylum Streptophyta; class Pinopsida; order Cupressales; family Cupressaceae; genus Cupressus; species Cupressus sempervirens. Next base: position 605,319,201 of record CM053785.1, read on the forward strand.
ACAAATTCATTCACTTGTTCCAAGAAAAATGAACCTTTCCTCCATAGGGGCCCATGTTTGTTCAACACAACCAAGAGAAATAACTCATCGATGATTAATTTTGCAACACCTGTCATGTCCACATCGAGTTTTTTATTTATGAAGAACTCTTGATTGTTGATCTTTATACTCATTCAATAGAAAGTTTCCTTTGAATAGGCGAATGATAACCATTTTCGAGAGGGAACTTATTCTTTCTTTAGATGAAATAATGTTTTTAAGTATGAAATTCTTTTCTCCATCATTTCTCTTGTTCATGAGTTGTATAGAATTTTTTTCTCTCTTGGAAATTAGTTCCCATTCAAAAAGAGGAATATCTATGAAATCCCATATGCCTTTTGGTTGAAACTTGACAATTTCTTTTTCATTCTGAGCCTCCACCATTTTTCCAGTTCTAAGGCTAGTCATAGGTGCATAGATGCTACTTTCTTCAAGCATGGGATCAAATTGCTTGAAAAAGGAAGGAGGTTCTTCATTTATATCATTTCCCAAAAAGGGGGTTTTTTTTTTGTGTGCGTGTATTTTCTCATGACTTACTTCTTGGGATCCATCATTGAGGTTGTACTTGGGAGAGAGAGATGAGCATATTTAGAGTCTTTTAGGTAGAAAAGTGTTTTCTTAAGAATTTCTAGGAGTGAGGCTGATTGATAATCCTCAGAGGGTTACAAATTTAAACTCTTGGATTTGGTTATGCTTTCTTTTAAAGAATTCCAACACAAATGCAACACCTTATCATTTATACTTATGATTTCTTCCAAAAATTGAGAAACACTCTTTTCAAAACTCATACAGGGCTAAGGTGAAGGATGGGTATGAAAATGAAGTTTCTAGCTTTAAAAAGCAAGATTGTGGGGAAAAAAGGCTACAAAATACCAATGATACGATCTTCCCCAACATAGTTTCTTGAAAATCTATTAGTATATGTTTTGTCACCTTAAATTTTGAGTGTTTGAGATGAATCTATAGGCCCAAAACATAACAAAAACTTGTAAAAGATGGATGGGAAACACAATTATGCCAAACCCATCTCTAAATATTAGAGGTAAAAATCCCATGTGTAAGATATGCAATAAATGAATGTTAGTGCACTTTTAACCAGAAAGAAAATAAAGGAAGTTGATATACACACAAAATAGTAAAAAATAAATCTAAACCAAACAAGATGATGGGTGTTTTCCTATCTTAAAATGAATGCACTTTATTTTGAGGCCTTTTATCCCTCTTCAGCATGGTCTCTCTCTCTCTCTCTCTCTCTCTCTCTCTCTCTCTCTCTCTCTCTCTCTCTCTCTCTCTCTCTCTCTCTATCCTAGTGTTTCCCACATTTCTAGATTATCTCTCATCTTTTTCCATGATAATCTAGGTTCTATTTTATCACCTTTTTGGTCATATCTCTCTGTAATTTTAATTTATCTTGCTTATTTATGCACCCTCTCTAAGTCCTTTGGGACTCCCTTAGGAATAGGTTAACTAAGGTCAACATTTTCCAAGAAGAGGTCAAACTCTTCCTTGAGGAACTTTGATTGTAGGGCCCAAAGTGCCTCGGGGTTGCCAATTATTTACTCCAACTCCCTAGTCAACTTGCTTTATTTTCCCCCTAAAAATTAGTTTACAAGGAGTCTTGTGCTCTTCCTTTCATTCATTAAGCATAAATCACCATTATAAAATAAATAAAGACAAAATATACATGTGTTCATGAGAGTTGAAGTAAGCATCTCCAAGCATTCATCAAGTTCAAGCATTTCCTTCTTGCACCAAGCTTCTTTCTCCAAGGTGATAGTGGAGTTTGGCTTCTAAGGAGGAGGGCCATCATTCCAAATCATTAAATTTCATTCACTCTTCATCATGGCATGTCACATACATTCCTTTTCATGAGGTTCTGACTTCTTTGATTTCCTTTTGGTTTCTTTGAATCAAGGCTATTACATTTACATACTTCATCACATATCAAATTCAATTCCATCTACAAAGGTAATTGTCTATTTCATTTGATGTATTAATCATAATACATGCTAGCATATCCTTTATCACTACACTTACATCTAATTTTGAAGGTTGATTCCTTAATCTAGGACTTGACCAAGGCAAGCCTTCATCCACCAAAAACAAAAATGAAGTTTTGTTGTGTGTAGGAACGTGATAGATGAATTGTGATCATAAATCTAGCAAATATTAATTGAAGCATTTTTGAAGAAGTTGCATTGACTTTGATATAGTGCCCAGGGAACATGATGAATTTGTCATAAAGTGCTCAAAACATGGTGACCAGGTCTATGTCTTCTTATAGATCTAAGAAAATTAATGTTTTCTAGGTTTTATATTGTAATTGTGAATGTGTCATTAGAAGTTCCCTCACAGTCTTAGATCCTCAATTTTTAGAGTGAAAAATAATAATCCTCCACATATTTCAAGGTGAGTACTTTATCATTTATTTTATCTTTTACTATAGACCTATTTTCATATCTTAGTTGGGATGATTTCTTACATTTAGCACCTATCCCTTGTTAGAAATTTTTTAATGCTCCCCATAGGATTCATAAAAGGGGATTAACTGCCTCCTGTGTACTAGAAGTTGAGTGGTTGTATTGAGCATTGACAGATCAATCCTTTGGTACAATGAAAACCCCACTATAATAAGTGGTATCAGAGCTTGGTCATAGAATCAAATCCTCAGACCCTAGGGTAATTCCAAGGGGGAGATTGTTAGAAATTGTTCAACACTCCCCTTAGGATTCATAAAAGGGGTTTACCCACCTTCTATGTATGATAAGTTGAGTGGTTGTATCAAGCATTAATAGATTGGTCTTTTGGTGCAACGACAACCCCACTCTAACAAACTTATCTTACACTTCTCATTTAGTCAATTAGATCAATGTACATTTACATATTTTACATCTTTAATCACATCCTACATTGCATGAAAGAGGACTTTCTTGCATACTTCCTTGATATAATTTGGGTTTAACATTAGCATCCCTTTATCCTTTTCTATTTTTCTAATCTAAATTGAGTTACATTGAAAGTTATGTTTGGAAGCCCCACTTTCTCTTGTATTGAATGTTAGTTAAAAGTAGATACCATATCCTATTGTGCACTTCTATCTCACCCCTAAATAAATATAAATAAAACAAAGTTCATTTATACAAAAGATTTCCACATTGCAAATAGGGGTGATAGTCTAAAAATACTCACCTATTGTTATTCAAAGATAAAATAATGGATAGCTTTGATAATCATCTAAGAATAGAAGTAATTTACACAAATCAAGGTAATAAAGCCAAATGAATGGAAATACAAATTTTGATATTCCATTCATATGAAAAATCTGAAAAGATCAAATTATCTATGTTGTAGATAAAAAGTATATTATGATTTTCTATATTCTTTCAACCAAATTTTCCACCTTCTATTTACAAAAAAAGATTCTTATATAACCTCCCACCATTATCCCTTACAATGATGGTTACAAAAAAGAACACAAATAACCCTATTTCTATTATTGAGAAAAGGTGACGCTATAGATTCCATCTAGGTCCACTTCTGCATCTTCTTTATCTTTTTCTTCCCTATCCTTGTCCATGTTTGAATGTAAAATGTTGAGGAGGTCTACCATAAAGTCCATGCCCCTATCCTCTTCCACTTTGGCTAATATAAAGATAAATTAACATGATCCCTCTCACCTTCTAGCTAAAAAATGTTGCTCTCATAATAGGTGTGATTGGTTCTCAGATCCTGCGTGTTAGGGAACATATTAAACATGATGTCAAACTATTGCATTTCTACTTTTGTAAGACCATAGTTGAGCATAAGTTTAGGTTCTTCATTATTGTATCCCTCTAGAATAGGAATTCCCATCTTGACAGAAGAGAACTTGTAGCTAGCCTAACTTTCAAGATGATCATTAGAGAGAAAAGTGGCCAAAGAATGAGTTTGTGCTTTATTTTTAACTGTTTCAATTAACTATTAAAGATGGCGGTGCATGAAAAATTTGAATCTTGTACTTTTCCACATCATGGAAAGAAATAAATTTACACCAAATTTAAAAATTATCCCATTATAAGATTATGCCAAGATTGGCTCATTAAATGCAAAGTAACATCATGATGATTGTTCTTTGAGAAACCCACCATTAGACAATCACTTTCTTCACAAAGTTTTAGGCCTTTGGTCATAAGTTATTACCTTTGGAAAAAGGGTGACTTAGTGATAATTTTTCTAAGATGTAGGAGCATGAAAGAATTGAGGCCATTATCACTTCTTGAGGACTTCATAGAACTTACGACAATTTGACAATGCAGGTTTTGGCTTTAGACAATGTAGTGAGTAGGTGACTTGAGGAGTACTAGATAACACACATAATGAAGAGAAGGATTTATTTGAAGGTTCAATAGTGAACGATGTCCTAGATAGAGTCTTGCCCCTAGATTTTTCGGAGGGGGTGAAGTCGAGGCCATGTATTCCTTATCTTGATTCATTACATTAGAAGGGCGATGAGTTTACCCTTTCTTTAAATAAGTGTATTTCATACCGTGTAGGGGGGAAATGGATCAATAAATCTTGGTAACTAAAAATGAAGGGTAAAAACCAAGATTCATCTTCAAATGTAGGCCTGATTAACACAAGATCAAGTGTTCATTTGTAACCAGCTTATGCCAAAGGGTGAATTGCTTAGATTTACTTCTTCTTCATCTCCACAATGAAATGGTTTTATGAAAATAGATATGCAATGTAAAGTTGAAATATAGAAGAATGGAAATGTGTACTGAAACTAAAATAGAAAGAAGTCTTACCTTGTAAACTTCAAACCTATAAATGGGTTGTCAAATGTTGTCAGAAAGTGTCGAAACTCAAATTCTAGACCTAAAAAAGAGTGATCTCCAAAACTTGGAAATCTTTATGTATTTTGGTAGAGTCAACCTAAAGTAGCAAGGATGACCTAAGGTAGCAACGTCAACCTAAGGTAGTAGGGTTGACTTGGAAGGGACATAGTGTGTTCTTGCTTGGCAGTGTCTAGAAGTGAAACAATTTTTGGATCTCTGAAGTTTTGCAAAAAGGGTGTCTGAATATTCTCTTTATTTTGCCTTCTAAAATTTGTATCCTGTAAGAAAAAAAAGGTTCTTGTTTGGTTGATAGGGGTATTTTCCTTGGTCAGACCATATTTTAAGAATTAACCTTAAAATTGAGATAAAAAATAGAGAATGCTAGCAAGTAGTAGAAGTAGATCTAACATGAAATAACATAAATTTAGGAATATGCTTTTGAACTCAAAATGTAGTCAAGTATATTAATTCAATAAATTTTACTCAACTTTAAAAACCATACGAGAGGAAATAAAAGTAAATCAAACCCTCATGAATGAGTTTCCTTGAAATTCACCTTAGATGAATGAAGATCTTGAAGAGATGAGTGTAGAAGATACAATGAAGGATCTTGAATGTGTTAAGAGACCTTGAATGTTATAAGTGATATGATAGATTTTGTATAAACTACTTCAATTTCTTAAATTTTTGAATCCTTTATCTTTAATAGAGAAATTTCTTGAATGCCTTGAATGCTTGAGTGCTTGGATGAAAATGGATTTTGTATGTGATGGCTTGTAGATGAATTTTGTGGATGTCAAATTGAGGCAAATGGATGGTGTTGTGGTTTCAAAATGCACACCCTATTTCTCCTAGAAATGGGGACAACCTAGTAATTTTTTTATTTCCTAGACCCCTATTTTGGGGCCTAGGTCTTTTTTGGAACTCCACCTAGAGTCTGGGTCAAGCCCTAGTCCTTTAACTGAGAAACCTAGATGTTAGAATAGAGATTTTTTTTTTGGGGGGAAATTAATTGTCTTGACTAATGTTGACCCAATTTTTTTAGTCTGAGTCCTAGGGAGTCCTCTTTTGGTTTTTTCAACACAAGATAATTAATGTTTGCTTCTTTGTGCAGATAAAAAGGCATACTTAACTTGTTAGGATCATAACTTTTGACCTAGAGCTCATAATTCAAAATCATTTGCACCGTTGGAAAGAACAACTAAAAATTTAATTTCAGTCTCTAAAACAGTGAGTCTTCAGCTTCCTAGTTTTAGAGACTGATGAAAGTTTCAACTTGAAATTCTGAGCAGAAGACCTCCAAAAAAGCCAATTAAAAATGCTTAGAAAATCTTGTTAAAAAAATATATGAATTTTTTTCAAACATTTGATCATTTTGGATAATTTGGATCACCTGGTCTCTGACCAGGAAGGATCAGGTAGTTAGAGAGAAGAAAAAATCAAGGAATGGACTTCGTAGTGCACAAAGATGTGCATAACATGAAGGTGCACAAGTGCACATAACATGAAGGTATGATGCATAATGTGCTTGAGCATAGATTATCATAGCATCTTCATTGTTAGTAGCAATAGAGATCTCACCTAAGTTGGTAACCTTCACCTTCAAAGGAGTCGCATGAAAGTTTTGATTCACAAATCTATACTAAAGATCAAAGATATAGAGGTTGGACACATGAACCAAAATAAGTTCCTCATCTTATGAAACCATTAGTGATAAGATTCAAGACATGTACCTTCAAATTTTAGATAGAAGAAGCAGGAGTTTGAATCTATAAAAATGTTTGGCTATAAAGAGTGTATAAATAATCAAAAAGTGAAAAAATAAGTACACAAGAGTTCTCCAAGACCTCATCTGAGAAAAACCCAAAAGCCATTTTCAAAATAGAGAAAATTAATTTTTTGGTGAATTGAGCACCTTGCACAATTCTCTGAAGGTGCACAGGTGTGCAATTTGAAGATTTGGTGAAAGAATTTTCTCTTAAGGTGTGTAGGTGCACATATCTAAAACATCTAGAGGCTCCCCGAGGTCCTAAAAATTACCATGGCCTTCTTTTCTTTTGTAGTAGCTAACATCACACTCAAACCCATGAATTTCAAGTTTTGGGGAATGCCCAAGAAGTCACACTTCATGATTTCCATAGGGAAGTGGGGGTAAAGTATGAAGCTTTAGACTTATTAGCTCTTGAAGAAATCACCCCTACTATCCAAAAGTTGAAAAAAATTCTAGCTCTAGAAAATTTTGAAGTTGAAAAAATTCTAAGTATGGAAAATTGTTAATTTAGAAAAAATTCTAACTCTAGAAAATTCTGGGATTGAAAAATTAATTCTAACTTAGGAAAATCCTGAAGTTGAAAAAAAATTGCAAAAATTTTGACGTAAAAAAAAATCTAATTCTAGAAAACTTTGAAGTTGAAAAAAAAATCTAACTCTAGAAAATTCTGAAGTTGAAAAAAATTCCGACTCTAGAAAATTCTAAAGTTGAAAATAAATCTAACTCTGAAAAGTTTTGAAGTTGAAAAAAAATCTAACTTTGGAAAATTCTGAAGTTGAAAAAAATTCTAACTTTGGAAAATTCTGAAGTTGAAAAAAATTCTAACTCTAAAAAATTGTGAAGTTGAAAAAAAATCTAACTTTGGAAAATTCTGAAGTTGAAAAAAAAATCAAACTCTGGAAAATTTTGAAGTTGAAAAAAAATTTGGCTTTGGAAAATTCTGAAGATGAAAAAAATTCTAACTCTGGAAAATTGACACTTGAAGAATTTTTGGATTTTTGGGTCTTGTCACCAAGGTGTGAATGTGCACTTTTCTGAGAGGTGCACCAAACATTTTTGAAGAAGAAACAATGCACCGATAGTTAACTACCAATTCCAAATTTAGAGTTTTCCATGCACCGGAAACACATTCTAGCGATAATTTAACTCTTAGAAACACCCAAAGAAGGCCAACCTTCCATTTTTAGAGCTTTCGGTGACTCCCAAATCTTCTTATAGCTTTCTTCTTCTTCTCTACTTCTTCTTTCATTTTTTTAAGTCATGTAAAGGCTCATACACCCATTAATTGATATAAACAAGGGTGGAGTCCTACTTAGCACCATTTAGAGAGTCAGTTTGTATATAATTAGATTTATTTTATTAATTTAGAAGCATATATTTGCATGAAGAGATCTCTCACTCTCAACACAAATTGAGGAGATGATTTCTTGTAAATTTAGGAATGCAACATGTATTTCAGGCCATTATTTTGATGCAATAATATATGCTTTTGGTACTCTCATTCTGAGCGTAGTTATTCTTGCTAGAGTGTATTATTTTTGTGGATTCTTGTTCATGATAATAATGGAGCTGATAGTTTTGTTATGTTATTTTGATTGAGTGATCTTTTAATTTTGGTGTTTTCTACATGTTTACAAATTTTGCTGACATACTTAGTTGGAGAAGAGATCACCCTATTGTTCCTGCATTATTTTTTGTCTCATATGATCACACTTCCTATGGCCTTGCAATTTGATAAAAAGTAAAACATCTTACAGTTACTGAATTCTCATTGATGATTGCATCAATGGAATTAAGGAAGCGCTATTCCTATTTTCATTGGTTACCTACTAATCTTTTCAAAGGCTTAACTTGTAGACGTGTTGTTTTTGTGGCTTATGTTCATTAGGGGTTTACTTTTCAAGTAAATTGCTTAAACTTATTGTTACTTTATCTTTGTTATTTTCTTTTACAAACACTTGGTTGATTTAGGAATTTTTATAGTTGCATAGTTAAAACTACATTCATTATAAACATAAAAATACAAAAATATATTTCATTTTGTGTGGTTACTTTTTTGAGATAGCAAGTAGATTCAACATCTTATCTAGAACCAGAAAAGGCCCCCTTGTGAACACTCACATTTATCTTCTACTGAGTAGATTCTAGCAAGTCGCAAGATTTTCAAAAACCTTGGAGTTGATCCCAAATTAGCTTTCAAGAGAGGAGTTCAAAAGGATTCCTGTCGTCAAGCAACGCGCAAAATGACAACTCAACAGATGGGTTAATAAAAGGCTTAGAACTAAATTTCTCTCATTAACCAACTAGATTCACAATTAATGCCCTAGGTTAACATGATATAAGGCACAAGGAAGAGGCCCCAAAAATGGGTCCCTAACAGGGACACATATGTCCTTTCTAAGCAGGTCCCATAATCTCTGAGAATTCTGCAGGGTCCCATACCAAGTCTCAATTTTGAGAAATCAGGTACAAGTTATGAGAAAATCCAATTTTGGCATGGAAAAGAGATCCCAAGTGATTAAAGGAAGAGAAGAGAGGACCCAAGTGAATAGGTCCCACCTCAAGATTTTTTCCATAAAGAAGAATATAAGGGAGGATCTATTAGGTCCTACCCCAATTTAATTTGGAAGAAACAAAGAGAGATGAGAAGAAATAAGAGAATGAAAATTAAATGCAACACTCTCACTAAATAGGTGCTAAACCATCATTAAATTGAAGTACTTCCAATTTAAGATGCTACATTTAGCCCCCACTTTAGTGAGAGTTTGGACTCAACCCAAAATCATGGCAAAGTGGAGAAGAAAGAGTCCAATGAATCTCAATGAATTCACTTAGTCAAAGGGAATAAGCCCCCAAGCCGAAGGGTCCTAACTCCACGTTCATGCATAAGGGTAAAAGATAAAATAAAAATAAGAAAGACAAAAACACAAAAAGGGGTTCGTGTCATGCCCAAAAATGCAAGGGCAAAAACACACGTAATTTTTTTAAAAAAAGAGATTAATAACACCACTAAGTTCGATATGTTAAATTTAGTTAACACATAGGTACATTGCAAGATAGCAACAAGTTTTCCTATCAATACCTAAACATTCCATTCAGGTTTAAAATCAATGTGTAGGACTAGATCGATAAATTAAAATTTTGTTATCAAATCGGTTTCGACATTTGCTTCATTCTACATTAATTTTAAAACAATAGATTTAAAATTATTAAAATAACAATATAAATAAAGATAAATCTAACTATTATTACATAGTATTTTTCAACTTATACTAAATTAATAATAATAATAAAAAAGAATTGTAATCCTCTCACTGACTACTAACCTTAATAACTTAAACAACATAACAAATTTCACGTCTAAATCTAAGCTTTAATATAATTAAATAAACAAATTTAAACTTTATTCTAAACCAATTACATTTAAATCTATAATCTATCCTAAAATAAATCATTTCTAATAATAATAATATAACTAAAGTTAAATAAAAACTAAATAAATAAATAAAATATTAACACTCCTAACTAATATAACAATTTACTAACCAATATAATTACGAACATTAAATATACTAAGATTTTAATACATATTAATTCCATAACTTAAAATTAAAACTAAATAAAACTTTATTAATACTAATTCTAACTTAACAAACTAACTACATAAATAAATTCCAATATTTAAAATATACCAATGTTAAAAAAAATACTAATTACTAATGTTTAAAACATATAAATTATACTACATAACATAATACTATCTAAGTTTTAAAACTTTAATTAAAATCTAAACTAACCTAAACCCTTACTAACCTAATCAACCCCATACACCCACTAACATCCTACTCCCCTCTTCCCCATGTCAAGACCTCCTCCTACGTGGGCACAAGGTCCCATGCCTGTCCCCTCCACACTGACCCTGAGCTACACAAAAACCATAGCAATGAAATGGGCAACCAAAATAAAGTGGAGGCAAGTGGAGAAGGAAATAAATGGAAACATAGGATATAAAATTTCAAACACAAACCTTCCCCTCCCTTCATTCCATTTCCAAGGTGGTTATTATGCCAAACATGACATAGGGCATGTGGTCCCAAGAATATATGCTACCAGAAATTCGCATGGAGTGGGGGAAAATGAAGATTCAAATCCTAGGTCAAATCAATTAAAGGCCAAAAGTTATCTTGGTACAAAATATATTGACTAGGTTTTAGACATTATTTCCCCCCTAGTTCAAAACTAATGCCTAGGAAAGTAAGGTAGGAGGAGTTAAGAGTAAAAGTAAAGTAGTTGGTTTTAGGATTTTTTAGGACTTAATATATGTATTGTTTCCCCTTTTTTTTTCTTTTTTCTTTTTTAAAATTTAAATTTAAATTTTTATTTGAATTATTCATTATTTTCAAAGGGATATTTAGAGAATATTAAAGATTCTCTGTTCAAGGGCACAATTAATCTTTTCCCCCATTCAAAATCCAGAGAGCATATTTACTCTAGGGGGTATTTTTTTTTTTAAAGTCAATTTTTTGTCTAAGTGTCAAATTTTGAATGCCAATTTTTTTTTTTTTACAAGGGAGGTATATATTTTTCAATTGGATTTAAGCCAACCATATCTAATTAATCAAGGGCAATATTTTTTCTCTCTCTAACATTGATTATAATCATTGAGTTTAGATATTTTTTTAAACCATAATGTAAGATTATTATATCTTTTAATAATCACAAAAATAAATTGAAGTCCCAATCATAATATTAAACTTTCTTTAACCTATTTTGAATTTTATATTGCATGATTGTTTATCATCATTTTACCTAATTAATCCAAATCAAATGAATGTGATTATGAAACATAAGAATGCCGCAGAGAGAGTGAAACATCATTACATGTGATCTTTAAGTAACATATGCAAAACTGAAAATATGAGAATCTCATAAGCAAGGATATTACTCAATCATTTTTTTTATTGAACCACCTGATTCAAAGGCTCCGCCAGGAAAGAACCAGGAAGAAAACCTGACATCGTTGCCATTTCCACAATAAGTTAAAAATAATATTTTTACATAGGACTTCTATCTCGAGGAGAAATCTCCCAACATAACTGAATTTCAATAACAATTTTGAATTTCCTTCTTGGCTCCACAATAGGGAAACCATTACAGAGTCTGCAACACATCATGGTAATCATGGAGAGAACGAACACTGATTAAGAGACAACCAAACTTAATATGAAGACAAATTCAAACATTCACTCCCATCTAGGTTTACACAATAGGTTCCACATTGAACTAGACTAGGGAGAAGGTGGATTTTTTCAATAGGAGATGTCAGACACACCATCATAACAGGTGCCCTTTCAGGGCTATAAACTCAAGAACTTTTGTTCTTCCATTCTTACATTTCAAAACTCACGATGTAATTTGTGCTGACGAGTAGGGGCCCATAACACCCTAATCTCTCTCTCTCTCTCTCTCTTTCTCTCTCTCTCTCTCTCTTCTCATCTTAAGAGGAGACTCTACACTGGTAGAGTCCAAATAAAGACCTCCTCTCATACATGGCCACTTCTATCCTATCCAAGGGTGAGTAATGCCAATACAACCCATACAATCCATTCAAAATTCAAAGAATAAAAACAAAGGAAGAAAATTTAAGAAAACCTATTTCAATCCCTCCCAAACATATTCAATCAAATATTTGAACATACATATGCAAACAAAATGACTTAAGCATGAAACACAACATGAACCAAAAGAGCCTGAAGGGTTCCTACCTTCACAATAGAGTTATGGCAATTGAACACATTTGAGATGAGGTTGCTTTCCTCTCCTTCTCCTTCAATCTTGAATTGCTCTCTAAAACTAGAGTTTGGGTGAACACTCAAACCCTCTCGAATTTGCCCCTATATAAGATCCTAAACTTAACCACCTTCAAAATTTAATAACACCCCCCCTTGCCTAAAAGTTCTAGAGTCTTCTAGCTCAACTAGACATAAGGCTAAACTCAAGGTGGAGTTAAACTTATCCAACTCATGATGAAAACATTCAATTTTAGCAATAAAGAAAAAATGGGGTTTTTGAGTGACCATAAAAGTCAACAAAATGGGCTGGGGGGGTGAAAAATGCCCCCAACCCATACCCATACCCCTTAGGTAGTTAGATTTTATGATTTTTGGCTTCTACGACTAATTAGGGACCTATCAAAAGCTTGGAAAACTTTAGGACTTTCTAACAAAGATTTTATGATTTTTGGCTTCTACGACTAATTAGGGACCTATCAAAAGCTTGGAAAACTTTAGGACTTTCTAACAACCTTCAAAAATGCAGATTACTCACTAATCATGATTAGGGTAATTAATCTCAATTACTAACTCATTAGCAAAAAGGTCACTAAGGTAGTCCAACTTAGATCTTTAGGTTACTTGGTTAACCCTAACTATCATATTGGAATGCATATACAATTTACGAGTGTCAAGCAACACTGAAAAATCATTGTTACAAAACATTAACACTTAAAGATTACAAAATGATACATTCATTCAATCCACAATACAAATAAAATACGAACAACGAGGTTTGCGTCTTTTGTTAAAATCAACCTTGGTTTCCACAATTGGTACATAGGGTTCAGTTTTGTTCTTTTGTTAGATTTTTTGGCTAAAATATCTTGCACACTCATTGTACACATTAGTAGCTCAATAAAATCACATTACTCAAAGCATAATCTTTCAATTCATTAACTATTTATCTCTAATCTACTCATATACTTAACCACTAACTTTGCATAATCAAAGTGTTAATTTTGCATTCACTTTCTACACTAATTCATCAGTATACATGTTTATAAAACATTAAATAACATAATAAAACATCTGAAAGTAAAGCACCACACAACATAAGATAACATAATAATGTTCAATGCATCCGACAGTGTCTTGACATATCAAGTCATGAGTATAAAAATAATAATGTATCAACTATGCTATGATGGGTCAGGGTGAGGCCTCACATCCTCCCCTACTAGGCATGAACTTCCTCTTAGAGTTTATAAAAAAGATAAGGGTATTGAGATTGCATCCATGGTGCATTCTCCCATGAAGTTAGGACCTCATCATAACAATCCCACTGGACCCTAACTTGGTCCAGCTCTCGACCTCAAAGAACTAATACGGGTAGGCTCCAGTGCTAGCTACCTGTTCGACTCCACCTACAAAGCATCCCAATCTATAATATGAGACTCATCATAAATGTATCCTCTAAGTACTAAAATGTGAAACACATTGTGGATGCATGATAGGTTAGGTGGAAAAGCTATATGGTATGCAACTGGTCCTATTCTCTCTAGGATCTTGTAATCCAAAAAACTGGGCTGCCAACTTAGGGCCCTTTTTGAATCAAATCAGACTCTTGTATGGTCGCACCCCCAAGAAAACTCTATCTCCAACTTGATACTCTTGATCTATCCTCTTTGCATCAACTTACTTCTTCTGCCTATCCTGTGTCTCTCTTAGGCGCTGTCTAATCAGGGTCACTTGCTATTCCATCTCTTTGACTAACTGAGGGCTAATAGAGACTTGATCCTTGATCCTATCCCAACTCAAGGGCATTCTACAAGGTCTTCCATAGAAGGCTTCATAAGGCAACATACCTATGGAGGAATGGTGCCCATTGTTATAGAAAAACTTGACAAGATGTAAGTATTCCTCCCATTTGACTTGATGGTCCATCACATACATATGCAACATGTCCTCCAAAACTTAATTCACTTACTCGATCTGACCACTAGTCTGAGGATGGTATGCTGTATTGAAATTGAGCCTAGTGCCCAATGCTACCTGCAACTCTCTCCAAAAGGATGAAGTAAATAATGACTCTCTATTAGAGATGATATTATGGGGAATACCATGAAGTCTAACAATGTCCCGCAAAAACATCTGAGATATGTTTCATGCTATGTATGTAGTATGCATGAGTGAGAAATGGAAAACCTTGGTCAACGTGTCAACTGTCACCAAAATGGCATCATGGCGGCAAGATGACATGGGAAGACCAACAATAAAATCAATAGATATAGTATCCCACTTCCACTCTGAAATCTCATGAGGCTGAAGCAACCCACCAAGATGATGGTGCTCTGCCTTCACCTTATAACACTCGAGGCTTCTCATAAAAATGCTAGCAATCTACACTCTCATGCCTGGCCAGTGATATAATTGCCTCAGATCTACATATAACTTCTTAACACCAGGGTGCACTGCATAAGGTGCTATGTGAGCCTCAAGTACAATGAGCTTGTGCAAACCCCCAATGAAAGGTACATACATACATCCTCTATGATGTAAGAGTCCATTAGAATCCAAAGAATACACTAAATACTTCCCTTCTAAGGGTCATTGAGAATGCACCATCTTACTAACTTTTGCATAAAACTTATCTGCTGGTAAGTGCTGTAGGATCCGCTCTCTCAAATTGGTGCAAGTAGTCACAGATGAAAGCTCATGACGCCTTCTACTTAGGGAATCTACAACCACATTCTCCTTTCCCTTGATGTAATGAATATCAAAATCATACTCAAAAAGGAACTCCATCCACCTTCTTTGCCTAGCATTAAGGTTCAGCTGAGTAAATATGTACTGCAAGCTCTGGTGGTCAGAATGAAGCTTGAATCTATGACCTAGAAGGAAGTGTCGCCACCTTACCAGGGCATGAACAACTATTGTAAGCTCTAGGTCATGAGTAGGCTAATTGATTTCATGAGTCTTCAACTTCCTAGACTCAAAGGAAATAGGTCATCCCTCTTGCATAAGGACTACCCCTATACCATCCAAAGATGCATCTGTGCACCCCACAAAATCTGTAGAAGGATCTAGCAATGCTAGGATTAGTGCACTCATGAGAGCTTGCTTGAGCTCTTGAAAAGCTCTATCACACTTCTCTATCCACTCGTACTTCTTTCCCTTTTTTTGAAGAGATGTGATTTGGTGTGCCAATCTAGAGAATCTCTCAATAAAGTGTCGATAATATCCTTCTAGTCCCATAAAGTTCCTCACTTCAGTGACACTGGTAGGTGTTGGCCAATCCATGATGGCCCTAATATTTGATGAGTCTATGGAGACACCATCAACTAATATGACATGGCCCAAATAATGTATCTTAGGTCTATAGAATGCACACTTCGACAAGCTTCCGTACAACTAGTTCTCTCTCAACTTCTACAATACTTGTCTTAGGTGCTCTTCATGTTCCTTCTCATCAAAAGAATATATTAGAATGTCATCAAGGAAAATGAACACAAACTTATCCAAAAAGGTATGGAATACTCCATTCATGAGGCTCATGAATATAGCTAGAGCATTCATGAGGCCAAATGGTACCATGGTGAACTCGTAGTGATCATACCTCGTATAGAATGAAATCTTGGAGATATCATTATCCACAATCCTCAACTGATGATAACTTGACTTTAGATCAATCCTTGAAAATACTTAGGCACCCTATAACTGATCAAATAGACCATCAATTCTAGGAAGATGATATCGATTATTGATGGTTACTTTGTTCAATTGCCAATAATCAATACACAACCTAAGTGATCTGTTCTTATTCTTTACAAAGATCACTGGTGCACCCTAAGGTGACACACTAGGTTGAATATGCCATTTCTCTAAGAGTTCCTCCAACTAAGTCTTTAGTTTACTGAGTTCATGAGTAGTCATCCTGTACAGTGCTCTCGATACTAGCTCAGCTCCTGGCACAAGATCTATATGAAAATTCATTGCTCTAGGTAGAGGCATACCAGGGAGCTCTAAAGGAAACACATCTACAAACTCCTACAGGATTGGAAAATCATCGAGGGATGGCTCTCCCTCTGAATCTTCCTCTCTGTCACTAATGGTGATAGCGAACAACTGACATCCCTTTCACATGCACCATCTATGTTGCATAGCAAAAATCATATGAAGGGATACTAGTCTCTTTACCTTGAAGATCACTCTAGAGATCCCAAACTCGTCCACACATTCTACCCTCTTCTATCAACAACCCATCTTGGCATTGTGGGTATAAAGCCAATCCATGCCAAGGACAACATCATAAGAACCTAGAGGGGTAATGCATAGATCAAACATTGTGGTCGTGTATCCAATCTACATCTGGCAATTATGCACCATGGAACTAACTAACACTTTGGCTCCCGAGGTAACTCTACTTTCCAACTAACATCATGTCTAATTGCCATTAGCCATAATGCTCCACTACATATGGAGATATAAAAGAGTTAGTAGATCCAAAATAAAATAAAATAGGAACCATACAACCCTATATTATACCTGTAGCCTCAATAAGTGTGGCCTGATGCTTAGCCTGGTTGTCAACCACTGTAAAAACTCTGTGGGATTTGCCCATATCAACAACTGTTAGCTCTGTAAAAGCCCCTCTTTGACCACTGGATGACTCTCCCTATGGATAGTCTCTATCTATATGACCCATGCCACCACAAGTGTAGCATGGCCCTTAGGTATAAGACTGTACACCCTATGATCTAGACTATTATGGGACTCTTGGCCTACTAGATCCACTGTATCCACCCTTGGAATACTGTTGAGTCTTCACTGACTGTGACTATGGGGCCTGCACCTTCCAATCCTGTTTGGAACCCTGTGACTACCATTGCTTGGGCTTGGAGCCCTAATAACCCTATGAGGGTTTTTTCTATTGATGTTTGTACTACTAAGACTATTGGCCCTTAGAGGACCCTATTGTATAGTTTTGATTCCCTTTCCAAGGGGTTTTTGCTGGGTAGAGTTTCAGTTCTAAGATCGATCCTGTGACTCTTGTCTACCTTGAGTATCCTCAGGAACTAATGCTATCTCAACTACCTATCTGAAGGTGGTAGGGAAGGCTGAATAGACTAGACCCTAGAGTGAGAAATTTAGTCCCACGATGAAGTGATGTACTCACAGTTTCTCATCCTTCATGTATTCAACATATGGAAGGAGCTCAAGAAACCTGCTTTCATACTGAGCTACTATGAGATCCCTTTGATATAGAGAATGAAATTCCTCTATCTACTTCTGTTTGAAGTGCTCAAATAGGTACTTCTCCTAAAATCTCTCTAAGAGTGACTCCCATGTGAGGGTATCCATCCTCACTCCTCCTACAGTCTCCTCCTAATGCCACCAATTGGAGGCATTTCCCCTCAGTTGATGGACTACTAGACATGCCTTTAGATTACTCCCATAAGGACATAATCCAAGGCACCACTGTAGACTCTGTAACTAGGCCTCTACAACTATTCCCTTAGTGGAACTAGTATAGAATGGTGGCTAGAGTCGTATCAACTCCTTGATATCATCTTCTATATGTCTAGGAGGTTTATCGAGTGGTGGTCCTCTCTAATGTATCAACTCACCCTCATGCTCACCATATCCCTCTACCTACCTCAATGGGGGACTCCTACTCCTCTCTCTGCCACTGGGCCCTCCTCCTCTAGGTCCCTATGCTTCCTCTTCAAAAATTTTCTGCCTTGGCTGTACCACAGGTGGTAGCCTTTGGTGGACTACACCAATCAATGTCTGAAGGGAATCCAAAATGTCCTAGTTCAGGGTCTGTGGTGGTGGAGGTGGTGGTGCATCCTCCTATTCCACTCTACCACCTCTCACCCTACGACCTCTACCTCATCGGTTGCTTCATGTGACGAGAGGCATCCTACACAATTTAAAGTTTAGATTAATTTTTAGAAGCATAATGGTTTTAGGTTCCTAGTCTTGAAACATGAGCTCTGATACCAAAATATCATGCCCAAAAATACAAGATCAAAAACACACGTAATTTTTTTTTAAAGAGATTAATAACACCACTAAGTTTGATATGTTTAATTTAGTTAAGACATAGGTACATTGCAAGACAACAACAAGTTTTCCTATCAATACCTTGACATTTAATTTAGGTTTAAAATCAATGTGTAGGACTAGATCTATAAATTAAAATTTTGTTATCAAATTGATTTTGACATTTGTTTCGTTCTACATTAATTTTAAAACAATAGATTTAAAATTATTAAAATAACAATATAAATAAAGACAAATCTAACTATTATTACATAGTATTTTTCAACTTATACTAAATTAATAATGATAAAAAAAAAGAATTGTAGCCCTCTCACTGACTACTAACCTTAATAACTTAAACAACATAACAAATTTTGTGTCTAACTCTAAGCTTTAATATAATTAAATAAACAAATTTAAACTTTATTCTAAACCAATTACATTTAAATCTATAATGTATACTAAAATAAATCATTTCTAATAAAAACAATAATATAATTAAAATTAAATAAAAACTAAATAAATAAATAAAATATTAACACTCCTAACTTATATAACAATTTACTAACCAATATAATTACGAACATTAAATATACTAAGATTTTAAAACATATTGATTCCATAACTTAAAATTAAAACTAAATAAAACTTTATTAATATTAATTCTAACTTAATAAACTAACTACAAAAATAAATTCCAATATTTAAAATAGACTAATGTTAAAAAAAATACTAATTACTAATGTTTAAAACATTTAAATTATACTACATAACATAATACTATCTAAGTTTTAAAACTTTAATTAAAATCTAAACTAACCTAAACCCTTACTATCCTAACCAACCCCATGCACCCACTAACATCCTACTCCACTCTTCCCCATGTCAAGACCTCCTCCTACGTGGGCACAAGGCCCCATGCTTGTCCCCTCCACATTGACCCAAGGTTGCATAAAAACTACAACAAGGAAATGAATGACCAAAATAAAGTGGAGGCAAGTGGGCAAGGAAATAAATGGAAACATAGGATATAAAATTTCAAACAAAAACCTACCCCTCCCTTCATTCCATTTGCTAGGTAGTTATTATGTTAGACATGACATAGGGCACATGGTCCCAAGAATATATGCTAGCAAAAATTCGCATGGAGTGGGGGAAAATGAAGATTCATATCCCAGGTCAAATCAATTAAAGGCCAAAAGTTATCTTGGTACAAAATATATTGACTAGGTTTTAGACATCATTTCCCCCCTAGTTCAAAACCGGCGCCTAGGAAAGTAAGGTAGGAGGAGTTAAGAGTAAGAGTAAAGTAGTTGATTTAAGGATTTTTTAGGACTTAATATATGTATTGTTTCCCCTTTTTTCCTTTATTTTTATATTTATTTGATTTATTCATTATGTTCAAAGGGATATTTAGAGAATCTTCAAGATTCTTTGTTCAAGGGCACAATTAATCTTTTCCCCCATACAAAATCCAAAGAGCATATTTTCTCTAGGGGGTTTTTTTTTTTTTTTTAAAGTCCATTTTTTTTCTAAGTGTCAAATTTTGAACTCCAATTTTTTTATTTTTTTTATTTTTACAAGGGAGGTATATTTTTTTCAATTGGATTTAAGCCAACCATATCTAATTGATCAAGGGCAATATTATTTTTCTCTCTAACGTTGATTATAATCATTGAGTTTAGATATTTGTTTAAACCATAATGTAAGATTATTATATCTCGTAATAATCATGAAAATAAATTGAAATCCCAATCATAATATTAAACTTTCTTTAACCTATTTTGAATTTTATATTGCATGATTGTTTATCATCATTTTACCTAATTAATCCAAATCAAGTGAATGTGATTACGAAACATAAGAATGCCACAGACAGAGTGAAACATCATTACATCTAATTTTTAAATAACATATGCAAAATTGAAAATACGAGAATCTCATAAGCAAGGATATTACTCAATTTTTTTTTTATTGAACCACTTGATTCAAAGGCTCTACCAGGAAAGAACTAGGAAGGAAACTCAATATCATTGCCATTTCCACAATAAGTTAAAAATAACATTTTTACATAGGATTTATATCCCGAGGAGAAATCTCCCAACATAACTGAATTTCAATAACAATTTTGAATTTCCTTCTTGGCTCCACAATAGGGAAACCATTAAAAATTCTACAACACATCATGGTGATCATGGAGAGAATGAACACTAATTGGGAGACTACCAAACTTACCATGAAGACAAATTCAAACATTCACTCCCATCTAGTTTTGCACAACAGGTTTGACATTGAACTAGACTAGGGAGAAGGTGGATTTTTCCAATAGGAGATGTTAGACACAACACAATAATAGGTGCCTTTTCGGGGCTATAAACTCAAGAAATTTTCTTCTTCCATTCTTACATTCCAAAACTCAAAATGTGGTTTGTGTTGATGAGTAGGGGCCCATAACACCCTTCTCTCTCTCCCTCTTCTCATCCTGAGAAGAGACTCTACACTGTCAGAGTCCAACTAAAGACTTCCTCCCATACATGGCCACTTTTTCCCTATCCGAGGGTGAGTAATGCCAATAAAAGCCATACAATCCCTTCAAAATTCAAAGCAAAAAAAACAAAGGAAGACACTTTAAGACAACCTATTTCAATCCCTCCCAAACATATTCAATTAAACATTTGAACATACATATGCAAACAAAATGACTTAAGCATGAAACACAACATGAACCAAAAGAGCTTGAAGGGTTCCTACCTTCACAATAGAGTTATGACAATTGAAAAAATTTGAGATGAGCTTGCTTTCCTCTCCTTCTCCTTCAATCCTGAATTGCTTTCTAAAGCTAGAGGTTGGGTGAACACTCAAACCCTCTCAAATTTGCCCCTAAATAAGATCCTAAACTCAACCATCTTCAAAATGTAATAACTCCCCCACTTGCCTAAAATTTCCAGAGTCTTCTAACTCAACTAGACATAAGGCTAACCTCATGCTGGAGTTAAAGTTATCCAACTCATGGTGAAAACATTCATTTTTTGCCATAAAGCAAAAATGGTGTTTTTGAGTGACCATAAAAGTCAATAAAAGGGGTTGGGGTGGTGGAAAATGCCCCCAACCCATATACATACCCCTTAGGTCATTAGAAGGAAAATCCAAGATAGAGGCAAGAATGATAGATGAAGATTGGGACATCCTGGATAGAAAGGCACTTGGAAGTATTCATTTATGCCTGCACAATTAGTGGAATTTAATATTATGAAAGAAAGATGATGGAAGAGTTGATGCAAACCCTAGAAAAGTTGTAGGAAAAGCCTTCCACTTTAAAAAAGGTATAAAAAATTTATTAATATGAAGATGGTAGGAGGATATCTTTTTGATTATTTAAATGAGTTTAATACAGTTACCAATAATTTGTCTTCTGTAAATATTAAATTTGACAAAGAAATTAGGACTCTCTTGACTCTATGTTCTTTTCCTAAAAGCTGAAATGGTTTAGTAGTGGCTATGAGTAATTTTGTTTCTTGATCTAATACTCTCAAATTCAATGATGTGGTTGGTGTCATTCTGAGTGAGGAAATTTTTAGGAAAATCTCAGGTGCATCTACATCAAGATGTATCTTGAATACTGAAAGAAGAGGTAGAATGAATGATAGAGGAAATAATTCTGGAAACCATGGGAAATCAAGAGGAAAATAAAAGGGAAAGAGGTCCCAATCTAGACGACCAAGAGATTGTTGGTATTGTAGAAAACCATGGAACAATAAGAAAGATTGTTGGACTTGAAAGAATATTGAAGGAGACAAAAAAGAAAGAAAAAAGGAGGCAAATGTGGTAATTAATAAATCCGAAGAGGATTCTTTACTTCTGTCTTTAGAATATATTGATTATTCATGGGTTTTAGATTCAAGGGCTTCATTTCACATAGTTCACCAAATAGGTTGTTTTTTTTATTATGTCCAAGGGGATTTTGGGCTAGTTATTTGGGAGATAATGAACCTTGTTAGATTGTTGGAAAGGGGAAAATTAAGATTAAGTTGCATAATGAGAATCATTGGCTACTACAAGAGGTAAGACATGTTCCAAAGCTGAGTAGGAATTTAATTTTGACATGGAAACTAGGTTATGAGGGTTACATAGTTACTTTTAATGATAAAAATTGGAAGGTTTCAAAAGGTTATTTAATAGTGGTAAAAACTATGAAAGTAGGTACCTTTTATCTTTGTACAGATCATACTTGTCCTTCTACTTTAGTTAGTTAAAAGAAAAATTAATGTTCAGGAAAAATTGTTGTAGTTGAGAAGGGAGAACAAATAGTTGTTGTAGATTTTGAAATACCATGATGGAACAATAGACTTGGGCACATGAGCAAGAAAGGTATGAAATTAATTCATTCAAAGAAAGTTTTACTAGGTCTAAAATGTGTCAATATGGATTTTTGTGGAAGTTATGTGTATGGAAAGAAAAAGAGTGAATTTTTTCAAGAGTGGGAAGGAAAATAAAAGAAAAAATATAGATCTTGTGCATATAGATGTATGGGGACCAGATCAAGTATCTTCCCTTGGTGGCTCTTATTATTATGTTTAACTCATTGATGATACAACTAGAAAATTATGGGCTTATTTCCTTAGACATAAATATGATGTATTTGTAACTTTTAAGAAATTGAGATGCTTGGTTGAAAATAAGATTGGTAAAAGGCCAAAATTATTAGAGTGGGGTTGTCATTGCACCAAAAGAATGATACGTCAATGCCTAATACAACCACTCAACTTATAGTACACAAGAGGTGTTTAAGACCTTGCCATGAGTCTCGAGGAAAGTGCTGAACAAATTTCCAACAAAAATGTCTCAGATCTGATCATGGTGGTGAGTATTGTAGCTTGATGTGTTTGAAGATTATTGTAAGGAGTGGTTGAATGCATGAACACAAAAATAATGGAGCATGTAAGGAGCATAAGGTTTCATACTGGGCTACCCTTAAACATACATGAAGAGATTGTCAATACAACTATATATTTGATCAATAGATGTCCCTCTACTCCTTTGGGTTGTGCCGTTGTGGTATTCTAGAGGAAGCATGGAATGGTAAGAAGGTGATTTATTCTTTTTTTAGAACCTTCAGTTGTGAAGCATTTGCACATATAGATTTTGAAAATAGAATCAAGTTGGTAGCTAAGTCAAAGAAATGTACATTTTTTGGATATGAAATTGGTGAATTTGGTTATAGGCTTTGGTATTTTGAAAATTATAAAATTGTAAGAAGTAGGGATGTCATATTCAATGAGAAAATGTTGTGCAAAGATATGTTGCAATAGCATGAGAAGAAAAAAAATGATTATGTAATATGATATGATACTCCAAAAGATGATGTTCCAGTAGTTCCTCATGATCCACAACAATAAAAACAACAAATACCACAAACACCAGTGAATGTTAGACAATTAGTAAGGATAAGTAGATCTCCACAAATATTTTCTCTATCTTCATATTCTATTTTATTAATGGATGTAGGTGAATCAAAATGTTATGATGAAGAATTGCAAGTGTATGCAAAGATTCAATGGGAGTCTATAATGACAAAAGAAATGGACTCCTTGTGGAAAAATTAGAATTTGGATTTATGCAAGTTTCTTGTAGGTAAAAGGACCTTACAAAATAAATGGGTTTAAAATTTTAAAGAAGAGGATGGAGCTAAGAACATATTTAAAGTCAGGTTAATTGTAAAAGAAGTTGCATAGAAAAAGGGAATTGATTTTGATGAAATATTTTATCTAGTTATTAAAATTATTTCTATTCGTACTATGTTAAGTATTATGGTTGTTGAAGATTTTCATTTGGAATAGCTTGATGTTAAAATATCTTTTCTTCATGGTGATTTGGATAAAAATAAAAAATGGAACAACCATAGGAATTTGAGGTCAAAGGTAAGGAGATTTTAGTGTGTAGATTGAAGAAAAGTTTATATGGCCTTAAAAAATCACCTCAATAATAATATCTTAAATTTGATAGTTTTATGATTGAGATGTTGATCCCTAAGTCATGGTATCTATTAGTGTCAAATACTCATCCATTCATAAGGCAAGGTTACTTGGTCATCACTATGCTTGATTTATCCTATACATGTATAACTTAGTATTGAAGACTTGTATATATTTCAAGTTATGTGTCAAGCAATAGTTACTATTTGAGCGAACCAATGATCACCAAGTACTACAATGATTGTCAAGTTTATTAGGGACATTAGTTTATGCTGAGTGATATAGAGGCTGAGTAATTTAGTTCATGTTGAGAACACTTTAGGCTGAGGGACAAATAGTTTATATCGAACATCAATATGGTTTAAGTGCCAAGTAACACAATTTCACATATTTTTTTGGAATGACACATAATGTTATGTAAACCATTTTTATTGAGTTGGAAGCATGTTTTGAAGATCAAGGAGGTAAAGAAATAAGGTGATTATGCATAAAAAAAGAAGATCATTAATCCCTAAGTGAGGCAATCTACCAATCATAAAATTGTAAGGACTAAGTGACAAAATAAATGAATCTAGATCATTGATTGGGATCTAGAAGGTTCACCCAAATAGCTATTTAAGGAGGGTCTAAGACCTAGTTTGCATGTGTGAGTATATATGAATGAAGAGTATGATTGCATGAAAAGTTTTGTAGGTGAATCAAAGTGTTAAGTCAAAAGAGACTGAGCACTATAGTGAATAGTTTTGTGTAGAGATAGAGAAGATCAATCACAGTAAGGTGATCTTACATTGCATAGAGGAGATCTAATATCAACATTATAAGTGCATATTGAAGGATCAGGTACTAAATATTATAATAGGTATTTTACGATTTAAATATCTTAATATAATAGCTTTAACAAGCTTTTATAAATATCCTTACAGAGCACTCACTTAGTTGTGATGTAAAAATCCTTTGATCAAGGTAGAACCTAGCAATTCTTTTAGCCTTTAACAGGGTAGAACCCTGATAGGGTAGATCTTCAAAAGTGATCAAACAATGTAGACTTAATAGGAATACTTTATTGATGTAGTAGTGAAGATTTTGTGGTTGTCATCCCCACCATGGTTTTACTTTCACCTTGGAGGGTTTGTGCATTACCAAATATGTGTGTTAATGTGTTATGTGTTTATGAGTTTTAATTCATGTAGTTAGAGGGTAGATATGATATTATGTTGATGTCAATGATTACATTGATATGAGATAAGTGTTCAAATGAGGGCTTTTCTGACAAAATTAAATATGTTTCATGTTTGAAGTTTGAAAAGTTTTGTAGATGCTAATTCACCCCCTTTTAGTATCTCACTTTCCCTATTAGATTTCCAACAATTGGTATCAAAGCATTATACTCTTGGAAGAAGTCTAACCACTTGGGAGTTGAAGATCTTGAAGATGGAAGCCTACAAAATGTGAAAGATCATTGAGAACTAGAAGATTGATGTTCAACTTGCATATGAATAAGTCAAGGTTGCAAAGGAGATATTAAGGCAATCCTTGAAAAGAAGGAAGGATATGACTATTCAATAAAATGGCACCCAATATAAAGAAAAGACCATTGAATAACTATTTGATGAAGGAAGTTCTAATGAATCTGATGCAACAATAGAAGATTTACTGAGGAACACTATTTTGAATGAAGAAGTCAGAGCATCGAAAGGAGAACATGAGATACAAGCAGTAATGCCATGTGAAGTGATTAAAAAAAAGAAAAAGGCTAAGGAAGATAGAGAAAAAGATAAGGAAGGAAAAAGATACTAAGTGCAAATCATGAGATTGCAATAAAAGAGTTGGAGATTGCAAATCTAAAATCTGAGAATGACAGATTGGTAAATGATTTGAAATTTGAAAATGAATTTGTTGAGAGTTTGAACAAACTTAAAGAGGCTATGAGGTTTCTTAATGAATAGATGAATTCACCAAGGAGATCTCATGTCACCTTTGGACTAGGCTATGATGAGTTCCTGTCAGCTCGAGCATGGAGAATCATCAAAGAATCATGAGAAAATAAATGAGAATACAAAGCCAAAGAACAAAAAGCCTTTATCACTATGAAAAACCAAGCCATACAAAAAATGTTTGTATGAGAAAGAATGGTAAGCCAAACCCTAAACCCAAATTCAATGGTTATTATTTCACTTGCAATAAACAAGGTCATCAAACACATGAGTCTAGATCAAAGTTTAATTGGACACCATCAAATTGTAGATTTGAACGTTAATTTTACACATGTCAAAAGTATGGTCATAAGGTACAAGATTTTAGATCTAAAAAAAGAAAAAATTGGACATCTAAAGGTCATAGAAAAACACCTAAGAAAGGTAATACCATAAATTGGGATTATAATACTTGGGTGAATTGTCAATATTTTGGAAAGTATGGACACATTGCAACAAATTATGCTAGGATACATCTCAGAGGAAGATCTAGAAACTAGAGAAATTTTGGACCAATATGTTTTAATTGTCAAAAGGTTGGTCATCTAAGAAAAGACTATATGAACAGAACATTAGCACCCAATGTTGAGGAAAACAATGGAAAGGTAAAGGTCAATACTAAATAATTAAGGAATGAAATGAATAAAACATGGAAGAATAAGTCAGATGGAGGCAATAGTGCAGATGGAGTAGTTTTGATCACCAAATCCAATGGATTAGATGATTCCCTTACTTCAAACTAAATGATAAGGTATGTATAGAACTATGTTTCAAATTGATAAATCATACATTAGTTCCTAATAATATATGCATGCAAGTTAAAATCAACATAATAGATGTACAAGGTCAAATCTAAGGTTTCAAAACAAAATGAATTTTGGTGTCAAGTTGAAAATTTGGCAAGGATTGATTGCCACTATTGAATGTTACTATGAACCAAGTCATGATATTGACCGAGTGAAGATGAAGGAAGTGTGTGTGCCAAGTTTCATTGAGTAAGTTGATACAACTATTATGCACCTAATACATGCATGAAGCATCAATGGAGACCCAATTTGAATATTTGAACCTATATAGTGGATTTTGAAGCTCATTTTTACTCACAAGGTTTTCAAGAATTTATAGAGTGAAATATTCAGGTGATTGCAGAGTGAATTTATGTGAAGTTACTAAAGACTTAAGTGTGTGTCATTGGATTCACAAGTAAGTTACACATAGTTGTATATAGACTGATTTATGAAGATTGTTTGATTTTAAACCCTAGACTCTAAAAATGACATCAACCACATCTTCTAGTGAGAAGGATACATTGAAGGATAACAATGCATAAATTATTTGAAATGAGGCATGTCCTCCACCAAAGTTCAAGGAATACCTAGATATTATGTTAACTAGAGATGCTTTAGGGGCATTGTCAGCAATTCCACCAAGGGTGATGATGGTTCACGATCTTAGGTTGTGCTACAGGTGCAAGATCAAAGATATTGGTGATTTTGAGTTGAGGGGTGCATATTAAAAGTTATGTGACAATGGAAGGTTGGAAGACAAGCAAAAGGTAGTGGCCAAAGAAGGGTTAACTCTTTCCCTAAATTTTCCAAAGGTTTTAAAGGTACAGTGGATAAATATTGTGTTAAGACACATTCATGACATGAAATTGTGGTCAAAAAATAGACTAGTAAGAATCACGAAGTCAATAATTCATCATGAAATTGGTTAACATGTTTTGGATAGGGTAAAGACTTATTTTTGTCAAGGTAGAAATGTAATTGAGAATAAAACTAAAGTAAAATGGAATGGAAAAGGCATGTCGATCAATACCATTGAAGACCCAAAGATCGTGTTTGTTGTTCAAGTTATTGCACACAAGTTTTATTAGTCAAGCCAACTAAACAAAATTCCATGTGTAACTATTGACATTGGTTAAAAAATTATTAAGAAAGATCATAGTTATGATCAGGCCAAGCTACAACTTACCCAATTGGTAGAGAACCTAGGAACAGGAGCAATAAGGAAAGCAAAGAAAACCTCATGTAAGTTTAGTTCTCTCATTGTCTATATATTCTTCTATATAGAAAATTCATTCCCCACAATAGGAGATGTAGTATGGGAAAAGAAGTAGCCAGTTACCAAGAAGATAAATGATTTTATTAGTCAGATAGGTGATAATTTTGAAGCATATATGGATGAGTATTTTGAAAAATTTAAGCAGAAGATGAAAAATGGGTTTAGGATCCATAAGTTGGTACTTGATCAATACTATGATGACATATGTTTCTTAGTAGATACTAATTACACATATTTTCAATCTATTATTCCATAAGTTGCATCGCTAAGACCTCTTCACTATGAAGTAAACACTGATGAAGTTTCAACAACCATCACAACATTGTTGGCCAAGGAGATTGACAAGAATGAAAAACCTTTTGGCACTTATGAGAAAACTAAAATCAAGATGATGATGTAGACCAAGGTTCCTAAGATGGAAATAAAAGGAAAGAAGATGTTATAAATCTTAGAGGGTACTTTTGGTGAAGCACTACTATAGATAACAAAGGAAAAAGGAGAAGACCTTAGCAGTAAGGAAGAAGACAAAGGTGATGATGAAGAAGGAAATGTAAGTAAAGGCAAGGAGCTAGTTTTTTACAAGATCAAGGAAACCAAAGGAAAATATATTGTTGTGGTTGAACCAAGGGTGAAGAAAAATTTGAAGAAGGTGGCTACCAAGCCTACAACCACACCACACAGGGTCACTAGACAAAGATCCAAGGCAATTAGTCTTGCAGCTTCTGAGCCATTAAAGAAGGGAGTTATGAAAATTACCAAGCCTTCACTAGTGTTGAGTGCAACAAAGATAAAGACAACATCTAAAGAGGCCGAGTTAAGAAAATTAGTCAAGAAACTGAGAAGAAGGCTCATGGTGAAGAAAGATGAAGATGAAGAAGAAGAAGAAAGGACCAAGTTAGATGACTTGAGTCAATTTAAGGTTGTAGTACATAAGAAACCTCATAACATTGATGAGGTATGTGAAAATATTATAAATACTATAGATTTAACTAGTTTTCATTTCAATAAGTATGAAAAATTGAGTAGAGAAGATAAGGAGAAAGTGGAAGAGGTAGAAATTGATATGATGGTCACTTTTAAGTATATGCCTATAGAACTAGAAAAGTTAATTCTACAGGAATTATACAATAAGATAGATAATAAGTGGAAACATTCTCTAACCATTGAAAAAAAAATAAGGGAGACCACATTTGCACAGATAATGCCTAAATTCACAAAAGGGTAGATTAGTTTAGCATTGAGGGAATATACCAATAAATTTGTACCTAAAAAGAGAGCCTATTTAGTTTTGAAAAAAAAATAGAGGATATTGTGCAAGCTATCAAGGTTATGTGGAAGAAGGTATATGACTTAATTTTGATTGATAGAGATGATAAGGAAGAGGAAGAGAAAGAGGTTGGTCAACTAGAGCTTGACAAAACAAAAGAAGTTGATGATCAGTGAAACCTAGGTGATACTTTCAATGACCTAGTGTAGATGAGTGAAAGAAGGACAAAGACTATGATAGTGAATAATTAATTAGACACTAGTCCTATGAACATAATGATTGAGTCAATACAACAAATTGAAACCCAAGTCCATGTCGAGTCTATTAAGTTTCCAGTCCCTACAAAACTATTGGACTCTATTCCTATGTTAGTACAGATCAAATATTATCCTAAGATCAATACACAAGTGGCAACATACTTGATTGAACGTGCAAGTACCCCTATTTTAGTGCTGAATAAAGATGACAACCAAGATCGTCTATAGGCAATTTTTGCCAAGCAAACAAGTGGGCTGGTTGCTACTAAAGAGACAACAAAGATAGATATAGCTACAAAGGGAATGTTAGGATTAACCAATAGACAGAAACAACCATTACATGCAAATATAAAAATATCATAAAATATTGAATCGCAAACAATATCATAAAATATTGAATTGCACAGAAGAGAACACAAGACACCAAGATTTAACATGGTTCACCCAATCCCTGGGCTACATCCACGAAAAAAAAGTCCAATACTATTATGATCCAGTGATTAAAACCTAATTACAATTTGTAATCCCTTATAGCTCAATAACACTACAAGAAGCAATTTTTGCATCACACATAATAAAAATCCCTAACCCTAAGCTCTTTTATACAAGCATTTTTACCGCTTTAGGGTTATAATTAATTATTACATGTTGGCCCTATTTTATCAAGGTTTTTGGCCAACATGTAATAATTAATTAGAACTCTAAAGTAGTATAAAATACTTGTATAAAAGAGCTTAGGGTTAGGGATTTTTATTATATGTGATGCAAAAATTGCTTCTTGCAGTGGTATTAAGTTGTTAGGGATTACAAATTGTAATCACTGGATTGTAATAATATTGGACTTAATGTTTGGTGGATGTAGCCCAGGGATTTGGTGAACTACATTGAATCTTGGTGTCTTGTGTTCTCTTTTGTGTGATTCAATACTTTTTGATATTTCTTATATGTGCAACTTATTTCTATTTGTGGGTTAATCCAAACATTCCCTTTGTAGCTATATCTATCTTCATTGTCTCTTTAGTAGTGACCAACACACTTTGTTGCTCACAAAAATTTCCTCTAGATCATCCTAGTAGTAATTATGAATTATGTATAGTACTTCCCTAATTAGTCACCACAAAATAACACTCTCCCACTTGGGGATTGATCAGGCTCCACACTAAACAAAAATCTTCCACTTGGAGACTAATCTTGTAGCAATACTGCTACCACATGGGGCTCCCACTGGATCAAACCATCCTAGACTCTATTGTTATTTTATTCTATTTTTTCTAGAAGACTAGCCAAAGCTGAAGAGGAGTTCATCTTCTCTGTTGTCACTACCTTTGCAAACATATATGCTAGATTATCATTTGTATGTATCTTTTCCAACTTTAACTATCCATCATCCAAAACTGACTGAATGAAATGGTACCATAACTGTATGTGTTTCATCTTTGAATGCAAAGAAGAATTCTTCACAAGATGTGTTAATCTCAGATTGGTTTTGACAAGTGAGTGTCTATAAACTTAAGTCATTTACTTAGTTCATGCTAAACAAGTAGCATATGTAGAGAAAAACATGTATAAGTTAGAGCATGCCGAGTCAATAGTGAGTGTCGTGTTACTCATGTGTTGAGTCACTTAAGTACCAAGCAGACAATATATGCAGAGTGATTTAGGAGCTAAGAAAATAGTGCATGCCAAGTCATTCAAATGCTGAGTGAAAATATTGAAATTAATATGTGGTAAGCACCAGGGGCTTCATATGACAAGTAACATATTTTTGTCATAGTTGTTTGTATTGGCACAAACTACTACGTAAACCATTTTTGAGTCGACTTACAGATTGAATTATGATATTTTGGTGATAAGAATGAATCTTAAGTTAGAATCACCATGCATTACATACATTTAATCAAGTAAAAGGGAGGTTTAAGTGGTAATGTGGGTGAATCACAACTGTTGATTCATACCTAACCCTAAGTCACCTAGGTCTTCTTAAGGAGGAAAAACCCTAAACTTTCTATGAGTGTGAAAGAGAATGAATGAATGATCAAGGAGAGTTTTGCATGCACAAACTAGGACATTCATGGTGACCAAGGTATTATGATTTGAATTGCATTGCAAAGTTAGTTAAAGGAGAATAGAGGAAGGAATTAGTGAACAACAGAGAGACATCTAATCCAAAAGGATCAAGTACATAGTAGGATAGAGGTGATATGTCATCAAGAATAAGAGTGCTAATTGCAAGATCAATGCTAAGACATTCTAATTGGTGAATCAGTTAAATCTTTGAACAGAGTAGTCCTAACAGGCTATATTGAAATCCTCTAACAAGGTGCTTGCTTAATTGTGAGTTGAAGTCCTTTAACAAGGCACACTTTTAACAGGGTGTTGAAATCCTTTAATAGGGTAGGCCTTTCATAGGTTAGATCATGGTTCATGATTAAATACTATAACCTTCATTGGATACACTTTATTACTATAGTAGAGAAGATTTGTGGGTGTCATCCCAACCCCAGTTTTATCTTCTCATTGGAGGGTTTCTAGGTAATCATATCTTGTGCCATATGTGTGAATGCTTACTTGTTTACATGCTTTATATGTACATACTTTACATAGTATTTTACTTTACTTATTGAATATGTGAGATGGATGTGTGGTGATTATTTTATGGGTCAAATTTTGAAGTACTAATTCACCCCCCCACCCCCCTATCAAAAGTTTACCTTTCCTATTGTAATTCCAAAAATTGGTATCAAAGCATTGGTTCTCTAAAAGAGAAGCTTTGTGGCTTTGAGGAAAGATCTTGGAAATGGAAGTCTACAAGTTGGGAAAGATCATTGAGAATCAAGGAATTGAAATACAACTCATTCTAAATTAGTTGAATCAAGCAAGAGATGATCTAAAGAAATCACTGAAGAGAATGAATGAAATCATCATTGAGAAGAATGAACCACAATAAAATACAAAGATATGGACACTACTAAGATATTTGCAAATAGAGATTCCAATGAATTTAATGTAGTAATTGCAAACCTAATGGAAAAGAACAAAAACCTAAGTTGAAGAAATCAAAAATCTCAAGATAGAACAAGAATCACAAGCCATATTACCA
Source organism: Cupressus sempervirens (assembly GCA_028749045.1). Lineage (NCBI taxonomy): Eukaryota > Viridiplantae > Streptophyta > Pinopsida > Cupressales > Cupressaceae > Cupressus > Cupressus sempervirens. The sequence goes on from CM053785.1 coordinate 605,352,280, forward strand.
TGTGAGGTGACTGAGTAGAAAAAGAAAGTAGTGTAAGACAAAGACATGATTGAAGATGAAAAGAGTTTTGACCAGCAGATTGGAAGAGAGATCATCAGAAGTAACCAGGATTGCTAACATGCACTTAGAAACTTTGGGTCAACTAATGAATTCCAACCACGAACTGAATTCCAAGGACATTAAGATAACAACATCGAAGTTGCAGAATGAACAGTTGAGCAATGACCTAAAAAGAGAAAAGGAGTTTGCTAAAAGTTTTAATAAACCTAGTGAAGCCATCAAGTACTTTGAACAATTAATGAGAACCCCTAGATCTAACAATGATACATCTGGACTGGGATACACAAGTACTAAAGAAGGAGAATCATCCAAAAGTGCTAAAGAAAGGAGTAACAAAGGCAAGAATTCCAAACCTACTTTTCATAATTTTGGTAAGAAAGGACATACTACCAATATATGCAGGAGCAAGACTATAAATCAAAATGATAAGTAGAAGTGCATGGGTCACTACCATAAGTTCAAAAAACAAGGTCATCAAACACATGAATGAAGAACCATGACCATGCACATTCAAAGGTTTGAAGGATATTGTTACAACTATTAGAAGTATGGACATAGAGCTTTTGAGTACAGATCCAACCCAATATGGTAATCAAATAATCAAACAAAGGTAAAGAACAATGAAAACATTTATAATTGGGACTATAATATAAGGTATAGTTGTCACTACTGTCAAGAGTATGGACATATTCCTAAGAACTGTATTAGAACACACTTCAAGAGTGACTAAAAAAGGTGGTTGAGTCAAACACATATTTTAGCTATTTGAAGACTGGACACATCAATTGATATTGACCAACAAGGTCAACGACACCAAGTTGTAAGTTTAATAAAGGCAAAGGCAAGGCAAATATTGAAAATGTCAAAAATGAAATGAAAAAGACATGGAAGAGAAAAGAGGATTGCAACACATCAAGTGGAGAAGGGATTACTTTACCCAATGGGTCAGGTGATCACACCTCATCAAACTAAGAAATCAAGAGGTATGTGGGACTGATATTTAAAAATTATACCATACATTAGTTTCAAAGGATTTAGTTTTGAAAATATTACATAAGCATGAATAAAGATGCAAGGTGTTATTAAGAATAATAAAAAAAAATCTTTAAGTTTTGGTCAATCTTTCATGTTACTGTCGATCATGAAAAGTTTCCTATGGTTGCTGAGTGAAATTATAGTGCATGCTGAGCTAACATATAAGCTAGTTGATGTGAAGATCATAATGGTTTTTTGAATGAATGGAAAGATAAGTGGATGCCAAGTGAACCATAAATTAGTTGATGCCGAGCTTACAACTGTGTAAGCACTTAGCATTAATTGTAGTATTTTAAAGGGGTATTTGATAATTTTTTTCACATTTAACATCATTCAAATTCTAGAGAGAGAAAGAAGAGCTAAAGGCTATTTGACTTCATTTCATTAGGATTTACATGGTATTTATCGTGTCTTGAGATAAATTGTTTCAAATTTTGTAAACCCTAGATTTATAAAATGGCATATAGTTCTTTGAAAGATAAAGGTATAGAGGGAAAATAGGTTTTAAATTTTAGTTGGTTAGCAACGAGATAAAAAAACCTATTTTCAAGGCCATTCTAGACATAACATGCAAACAAGATCCCTCTGACGCATTATCTATGATACCACTACTGTTGATCTCAGAATGGTTTTGACAATTGAGTGTCAACACACTTAAGCTATTTTCTAAGTTCATGCCAAGCTAGAAACATATGCCAAGTATAATATATACAAGTGTCAAGTTGCAATATGTGCCAAGCCAAAAATTCAATAAGTGTTGAGTCACTCAGATGCCAAGAAAATAGATAGTGTCGAGGATCAATATTCAGCAAGTGCCGAGCAATACAATATCAACATAAGAGATTGTGCCTTCACAAACTAAGATGTAAACCATTTTTGAGTCGACATATAGATAGATCTTGAAGCTTTGGAGATAAGATAAAATCTATTTAGATTCCCTATGCGATCAACATGAAACCAATGAGAAAAATGGAGGGAATTGAGTAGGAAATTTGGATGAATCTTAATTGTAGATTCATACCTAACCCTAAGTCATGAAATATTTTAAAAGAGAGAGAAGCCCCATATTTCATAGTGTGTGAGAGAGAATGCATGTGAGGAGGTAATGCTAGCAAAGATTTGAAGAAAGTGAAAGGGGTGAATTGATCAAGTTGAAGGTGACTTAGAAGAAGGTCAGAATTGTAGAATTAGTTAGTAGAACAAAGGATCAAGATTAAAAAAATTTCATATCAGATTAGAGAGGATGGGGATGAATTTAATAGGGATCTAAAATCAGAAATATCAGATTGTAAGTGTATCAGATCAAACATTCTATTGTACTCTTTAACAATTGTTATAGAAGAATGAAATCCTATGGACTTAGGTTGGTTTAATAGCCATTGTGTAAAGCCTTTAATAGGGTGACATTCCAAGTGAATGTTCTAAAGCCCTTTAGCCAAGCACACTTTTGACAAGGTGTTAAAATCCTTTAACATGTTAGAATCTAATAATCCCTTGTAAGCCTTTAATAGGGCAGGCCTTTCACAAGGCAGATCATGAGAATGGTCAAAACATGTAACCTTAATAGGTGAATTTTATTGCTGTAGTAGTGAAGAATTGTGGGTGTCATCTCCACCCCAGTTTTACCTTCTCATTGGAGGGTTTCTAGGTAATCATATCTGGTGTCAAGTGTTTATGTGGATGCATTTTCTTTACATGTTATTTCTATATGTTTATGCATGCAGTGTTTTAAAGTTAAAGTTTTTAAAGGTTAAAGTTTAGTACTTCTAATTCAGCCCCCTTCTCAGAAGTATACTTCCCACTTGTAAATTCCAACAATTGGTATCAGAGCTAAGTTGTTATCAGAAGAAGCCTTACAACTTGGAGAAAAGATTTTGAGATTGAGGTTTACAAGTTGGGAAAGACTATTGAGAATCAAGATATTGAGATACATCTCTTACTGCAACAACTAGACAAAGCCAGAGATTCCTTGAGAAGTTTGCTAAAGAGAAGGAATGAGATTTTTATAGCTGAAAATGACACTCAATACAAGGAGATTGACACCAAAAAGTTATTTGTAGATGGAAAATCTTGTGAATTTGATGTATTAATTGCAGATCTCTTGGACAAGAATAGAGCACAAGATGAGGAGATCAGAAATCTCAAGTTGGAGCAAGAATCACAAGTAATATTGTTGTGTGAGATGACTGAACAAAAGAAGAAAGCCATAGAGGACAAGGTCATGATTGAAGAAGACAAAATAATCTTGTCAACAGATTGGAAGAAAAATTAGCAGAGTTGTCTAGGATCTCAAACATGCAGTTGGATACCCTAAGCCAAATGATGAATGCCCATCAGGAGTTGAATGTCAATGACATTGAGATAACTACATTGAAGTTGCAAAATGAACAACAACATAATGACCTAAAAAGAGAGAAAGAGTTTGCTGAAAGTTTCAACAAGCCAAATAAACCTATCAAGTACTTTGAACAATTACTAAAATCCCCTAGATCCAACAAAGACACATCAGGATTGGGCTATACAAGCACTAAAGAAGGAGAGTCATCCAAGATTGCTAAAAAAAGGAATGATAAAGGTAAGAACTCTAAACCTGCTTGTCATCATTGTGGAAAGAAAGGACATACAACTAATGTTTGTAGGAGCAAGAGTACTAGTTAGTTGCCAAGCCAAGAAACATGGTCTATTGTTACAAGTGCAACAAACAAGGTCATCAAGCACATGAATGTAGAACAAGGACCATGCATGCACCAAGATTTGAAGGACGCTGCTACAATTGTCAAAAGTTTGGACACAAAGCCTTTGAGTGTAGATCCAAGACCACATTGTCATCAAACAAGGGAAGAAGCCATGAAAATTCCTACAATTGGGACTACAATACAAGACATAACTGTCACTACTTTATAGAGTATGGAAACATCCCTGAGAATTGCATAAGAACACATTTCAGTGGAAGCTATAACAGATGGTTAAGTCAAACTACATGCTTTAGTTGTTTGAAGACTAATCTTGTCAGCAAGCACTGCCCAACAAGGACAAAGGCACCCAACTTAGAGTCAAACAAAGGAAAAGACAAGGTGGATGTTGAGCACATTAGAGGAGAGATGAATAAGACATTGAAGAGAAAAGATGGAAGTAGTTCATCAAATTGAGAGATCACTTCACCTAAAAGTTCAAGTAGTCAGACTTCATCAAACTAAGCAAGAGAAGGTATGTGAGGCTAATATTTAAATGCTTTATCATACATCAGTTCCTAGATAAGTTAGAACTAAAAAGGATAGATCAGCATGAATAAAGATGCAAGGTTAAATCTTCAAAGTTTTCACATTGTTACCGAGTAAGGAAAGTTGTGTTCAGATGCCAAGTAAAATCCTAGTGTGTGCTAAGTTGACAGCCAAGACTAGTTGAAACAGAGTCAATAGTGGTTGTCGAGTAAAATAAAATTCCTATTGAAGCTGAATAAGGGTAATTCCTATTGCTACTGAGTGAAGTGGAATTTGCATTGACATCAAGTGAAGAAAAAATAGCATAAGGAGTCGAGTGTACAGTTGTATATGCACTAAGCATTAAATGCTATGTGTTGAAGTGTATAAGGTTGATTTTTTGATCATTTTTCATCATTACAAATAGAGAGCAAGAGTGAGTAGAGCACAAAAGTGATTGGTGAGTAGAGGTTGAAGTTTTTACACAGATTCCAGCAAAGATCAAGCACCATTTCATCAATCTAAGGTATTTCTCAAGTGCCAAGCTACGCTATTTCAAAGTTTAAACCTTAGTTTGCATAAATGGCCTCTAGTTCTAGAAATCCCAAGGATAAGGAACCATTTGAGGTTTAGCTAGTTAGCAGTGAAGTTAAGCAACCAAATTTTAGGCCAATTCTAGAAGTTGCATATAAAAATGACCCTGATGGCGTGCTATCCATTGTTCCACTAAAAGTCATAATGGTACAAGATGTTAGAAAATGTTGCAATTGTAAGGTTGGAGGGATTGGTGATATGGAAATCTGATAGGCATATGAAAAATTGTGTGAGAATGGGATATTGAAGGAAGAATTTCAAATCTTTGAGAGAAAAGGCTTAACCTGTGCCTTAGACTTCCCCATCGTCTTCAAGACTGAATGGATAAGAATCATTTTGAGAAGAATCCATGATGGATGTTTATGGTTAGAAGGAGGACCATTCAAGCTATCAAAAAGGATTATGCATAGGGTTATAGGGTTTCCAACCCTAGAATGGCCCAAAACCCTAAGACGCGACTCAAAAGAAGCTATTGAGAAGAACATAGGGGCAAAGTGGAATAAAAGGGGCATGACCATTGATACAATCAAAGATCCAATTCTAGAATTTGTAGCGAGGGTCATATCTCACAAATTCTACCAGTCAAGCCAACTGAATAGTGTGCCATGCATAAAAAAAATCATACATATGATCTAGCAGAACTGCAACTGCAACAAATTATGGAGAATTTAGGAGCAATAAGGAGATCAAAAGGTGCTCAATGTAAGTTTGGATCAATTTTGGTATGTATATTTTTATATATTCAGAATGAATTTCCCTCTTTTGGTAAGATAGGATGGAAGACCAATAGGTCTATAACTGTATAGATAAATGAGTACACAGAGTAGATGGGAGGAAAATTTGAAACCATCATGACCAACTATTTTGAGTACTTTAAGAAGTCCATGAAACAAAAACTAAGAATTCTAGTTTCCCTAGTAGAGTAGCACATCAATGATATCTGTTTCTTAGTTGATATTGATTATACTTATATCCAAGCAACAGTACCAAGAGTTAGATGGCCAAGGCCATTAGGATATGAGATAAAATTTGATGAGGCATCAACAATAATCACATCATTACTTGTAGAAAAAATTGACAAAGCAATAAATTTTTTTGGTACTTATGATGTTGTGAAGTCTAAGGTGGAAATGGAGTTGAAAACTACCTCAACTCTAAAGAAAAAGGATAAATTGGTTAAGAAACTTAAGGCCAAATTTGGAGGAGGGACTACAGAAGGAGAAGAAGAAGATGATGAAGAAGAAGAATAGGGCCAAGAACCACTTGCTTTAACATAAGGCATGGGAGAAGATGCTAAAGAAGAAGAAGGTGTCGAGGAAGAAAAAGCTAAGGAAGCACCAGCTAAACTAGAGCCTAAGAAGAGAAAAGCTTAGAAATAGCCTACAGCTCAGCCCAAGGGCAAAAAGACTACAAAGCCAAGCTTGGCCAAGCCTATTGCCCCAACCACAAAAGCAACTACAAGGGCCACCACTCAGAAGGAAAAATAGAAAATAAAAAAGAAGATTAAGGCTACTAAGCAACAAGATCTAGCAAAGAAGAAACTAAGAAGAAAATATGTTGCTTAACTCATCTTTGATGAAGAAAGAATTGAGTCATAAGACACAAGCCAATTTAGAGTGGTAAGTCATGCTACCAAGTCTGATTTAGAGAATTATTGTGATAATATTAAAGATAATGTAGACTTAGCTGGCTTAAAGAACATTTATTTCAATAAGTTGAGTAGGGAAGAACCAAACATGGTTGAGGAATCAGTCTATACCATGATGGCTAAGTTCAAGAACACCCCACGTGAACTTGATAATTCAATGCCTAAAGATTTATATTCTATTGTTGAAAATAAATGGCATTATTGCCTTAACATGGAAAAGGAAATAAGAGAGTCTACATTGGCTTGAGTAATGCCAGAGCTTACCAAAGGATAAATAACTAAAGCTAACAAGAAGCATGGGAGAAAATTTGCACCCAAGTATAGAGCCTTTAGCATTCTTCAAAATAAGATTGAAAATGTTGTAAAGAAGTCCACTCAAATGTGGAAGCTAATATATGGGCTAACTACTATTAAAGAAGGAGAGGAAGGTCACTTTGAGGGAAGAAATAATGAAGAAGAGGAAGAGAATGACAAAGAAGGAGAAGCAAAGAAAGAAAAAGGAGATAACATAGTGGAGGAGACACAACAGAGAAAATATGAAATGGCAATAGTTGAGGAGCAACAAACATAATAGAAGTGTCAGACACACAACTGCCACCTTTGAGCCCTCCACATGACACCTCTACACCTACAAACATAGTAAAAGTAAAGGATGTTCTTGACAAATTCGGTCATAAAATCAACCCACTCACTACAAAGGATCTAAAGAAGATCCTTGACTAATCAAATTTACAAGAAAAATAGTGTGACAACCTAGTATTGGTTAGTGTAGATGAATTGTAGAAAGTAGTAGTTGACCTAACTAGGGACAAGATGGCCACACAATAAACATACCCTACCATCCCTACAACTACAAGTGGATAACCTCAAGAGCAAGCATTAAAAGATTCATCAGCTAAGGTTGATTCCATAGTTAAAGTTTCTATAACTGCCGAGGAGCCAACACGGGAACAAATAGGATAGATGGATACTTTTTTTCCTAATACAAAAATACAAGGTGCACCACAATAAATAATTTTTATTGATAAAGACAAATTAGAAGAGGAAAAGGAGCAAGAAGAAATTCAAACTTTGGTAAATCTACCAACTACTAAGATGAGCACTGATATCATGCCACTCCAAATCTCAGCACCAGGATCAAGCTCCACAAAATTTGCAAGGGTACTTCATTATGGAGACCCTACATTAGATGAGGAAACAGTCATTCCAAAATATGACTATAAAAACATTACACTTGAATTGATAAATATCATGCAGGAGACATTGGAACGGAAGAAAAACCAAGAGATACTCAAAAAAGAGTATAAGCAAAGGCAAGCACTAATTAAGATAAAAGATATCTTTCTAGATTCATTCAGCTTGTAGGCACCTAATGAAACCAAGCCAATATTGAAACAACTATAAAAAATTGTTGAACAGGTGACCAATGAAGACCAGGAGGCTAATGTAAAACTCATGGAATGGTCTGAGAAGAAGTTTCAAGGAAAGGTGAATGAGAAAATATCCAATGAAATAGCACTATCATAGGTAGAGCTGGCAAAGAAAATTGAGAAGGTGAAGACTACTTGAGAACATATTCTCACTGTACACAAAATTGTGTGATACTTCAATCTTCACACAAGAAACTAGCCAAAGAATAATGAGCTTGGAAAGAAACCTGAAAGTATCAAGCATACAATTGCCAAAAGATCCAGCTTAAAGTGAGAAGAACTTTCATACAATGCTTCACACATAGAAGGAACTAGTTATATTGATAGTAGAAGAGGCTAATATTAGAGCCAAAATAGTTCAAATACAAGCTACCCTAACCCCTCACATGGAGATTCTACAAAATGAACTAGCCTATGCAAAAAATGTATTGAAGAAAGATCCTAATCTTTCAACATTAGATGGCTTAGTACACCTTGTAGTAGAGACAACAATACAAATCAAATCCCTAGAAGTTGCAATACAAAACTAGGATGCTACTCTAAGAATTGTGATGGAAGTAAACAAGAACTTCTTGGAAAAATACTCAGTCAATGTATATACCCTTTGACATAAGTGTCAAAAAGGGGGAGAAATTGCAAAAAGGGGGAGAGAAATCAAAAGGCCAGAAGGAGACTTAATCTACAAGGGGAGACATGTGAAAGGGGGAGCCTAAATAAAGGGGAAGCCAAAACAAACAAGAGTCAAAACAAACAGAGCAAACAAAGGGGGAGTACAATGCAGAAAAGAAAAAATAGGGTATATCAAACCATATCAGACAAAGAGTATCAGCATAAGGCAAATCCACTCAAAGGAGTAAAATTTTGGTTATAGGAAAAGGCACATCAACTTAGGGGGAGTCAGAAAATTTTGAGGTATATAGTCCTTCACAAAATTTTGAACAATTTTGAAGTTTTGTATATATGCTAAACTGTAATTATATTATACTTAAGGGAGATAGACTCATCATGCATAGTTAAGTGTTTTTGACACTCATGTCAAAGGGGGAGATTGTTGATCTTAGAATGGTTTTGACAATTGAGTGTCAACACACTTAAGCTATTTGCTAAGTTCATGCCAAGCTAGCAACATATGCTGAGTATAATATATACAAGTGCTGAGTTGCAATATGTGCCAAGCCAAAAATTCAATAAGTGCCGAGTCACTTAGATGCCGAGCAAATAGATAGTGTCGAGCGAGTATATGTGCCAAGTGAACAATAGATGCCAAGAATTTTCATGTGCAAAGCAAGACACAATTTTAGTAAGTGTCGAGCATCAGTAATCAACTAGTGCTGAGAAATATAGAATCAACATAAGAGTTTGTGCCTTCACAAACTAAGATGTAAACTATTTTTGAGCCGACATATAGATAGATATCAAAGCTTTGGAGATAATATCAAATATATTTGGATTCCCTATGTGATCAACATGCAACCAATGAGAAAAATGGAGGGAATTGAGTGGGAAAGTTGAATGAATCTCAATCATAGATTCATACCTAAACCTAAGTCACAAAATCTTTTTAAAGAGAGATGAAGCCCCATATTTCATAGTGTGTAAGAGAGAATGCATGTGAGGAGGTAATGCTAGCAAAGATTTGAAGAAAGTGAAAGGGGTGAATTGATCAAGTTGAAGGTGACTTAGAAGAAGGTCAAAATTGTAGAATCAGTTAACAAAAAAAAGGATCAAGATTACAAAAATTTCATATCATATCAGAGAGGATCAAGATGAACTGAATAGGGATATGAAATAAGCAATATTAGATTGTAAGTGTATAAGATCAAAAATTCTATTTTACTCTCTAACAATTGTTATGATAGAATGAAATCCTATGGACTTAGGTTGGTTTAACAACCATTGTGTAAAGCCTTTAATAGGGTGAAATTCCAAGTGAATGTTCTAAAGTCCTTTAGCCAAACACACTTTTGACAGGGTGTTAAAATCCTTTAACAAGGTAGGATCTAACAATCCTTTGTAAGCCTTTAATAGGGAAAGCATTTCATAGGGTAGATCATGAGAATGGTCAAAACATGTAACCTTAATAGGTGAACTTTATTGCTACACTAGTGAATAATTGTGGGTGTCATCCCCACCCCAGTTTTACCTTCTCATTGGAGGGTTTCTAGGTGATCATATCTGGTGTCAAGTGTTTATGTGGATGCATTTTCTTTATATGTTATTTCTATATGTTTATGGATGCAATGTTTTAAAGTTAAAAGTTTTTAAAGGTTAAAGTTTAGGACTTCTGATTCACCCTCGCTCTCAAAAGTATACTTCCCACTTGTAAATTCCAACAACCACAAGTTTTAATAATTCAAGATGTTAGAAAGTGTTATGATTGTAAGATTGGTAGCATTTGTGACATGGAAATCAGAGAAGCATATGGAAAACTATTTGAAAATGGTGTGTTGCAAGAATTATTCAAGATTGTAGAAAAGAAAGGGTTAACTAATGCCCTAGATTTCCCTAATGTTTTCAAAATTGAGTGGATCATGATTCTTTTGAGTAGAATTCATGATAGCTCAGTGTGGTTAGATAATAGAACAATCAAAATCACAAAGAGGATAATTCATAGGGTAACAAGGTATCCAACCCTAGATTGGCCAAAGACTATGAGAAGTGAGTCCAAAGAAGTTATTGTAAAGAACACAGGGGTTGTGTAGAACAAGAGAGGAATGACCATAGACACAACCACATATCCTCTAATAGCTTTTTTAGTAAGGGTAATTGTACATAAGTTTTATCAATCAAGTAGATTGAATAGTGTACCCTTCATTGTAGTGGATATGGGCTACAATATTGTGAAGAAGGATAATGCATATGATCTTGCTAAGCTATAGCTACAACAGTTAATTGAAAACCTAGGAAAAGTAAGGAAAACAAAGAGTGCTCAATGTAAATTCAGATCTATTTTGGTATGTGTTGGTGTTTTAAAACTACTAAGAAATAGAGTGCTTCAATACCAAAATAATAACACTTATGCAACTTAAGGATTAGCCACTTCCTATTTTCAATTACATATGCAAACGATCTACACCCAATATCAAAAAAATCAAAAATGGTTTCCTTCACTTTAGGCTCTACAAAACTAGGGTGGGAATACCTAAGGGATGACTCAAGTTGACTGTTGTTGTGCAAGAACTACATTAGTTTCATTTTGATTTTCATCTTGAAGTCTCAAACACATAACTATTTGTGACACTTTTGAATAGAATACATCCCATATAGCAGATTTGGTCATAAATTCTTCTATAGATTTGCATGTAGTCTCAACAATAGTGGCTAACTAAGGTGAAAATATTCCATGTAAATAAGTATTGACCAACTTTGAAGATCTTTAGGAAATAAAAGAAAAATTAATTATAATTTTTCATTTGATACCCATCTATGATCTATTTCTCTTCCAACTGAATCAATTTGACTAGTGCCTAATCCATTAGGGTTCAAAGTTTACTGCAATTCCATAGATCTGATTTTTTGCCTTACAACAAATATCATCAACAATTCTTACTAGACTTTATCATTCAAAACATCCTCCCCATTACTATAGCAATATTATCAAATTCATCAAAGCTTTTAATTAATTCATTGAACTAATAGCAGTGATGAAAAGATATACAACCTAAATGGATTGCATTCAATTGCACAAGCTTTTACTCACACAACATCAAGATAACTAAGTAAATAAAAGGAGACAAAATTCAGAAAGAACTAATATGGGGACAACTCATAATTTGTATTCATTTTCTTTGAAAATTGTATACACTTGCAGTAAACTTAGAATGACCTTAGAAAGAAACATAGAGATCATTCTATATTAATGTATTCTTAGAAAACTTGCAGAGAAGATACATCATAAAACTTGCTCAAATTACTAGACCGAAAACAAACTAAGTATATGACTAAAAGCATTAGAAATCAGACCCTTCTCTAGCCCTTGAATCTCACTTATATAATGTGAGATGCAACAAGCTTCAGGCTAAGAGAATTGACAGGTGTCTTTTACAAGAGATATTTACATACACCTATCACAAAATGACAAAAATGTACAAAAAGATTTCTAAATCAAACATTCCTTTTGGTGGGTCACCTTCTGTTACATCCTCTGATGTGGTTGATTTGGTTACTATTTTGATTCCTCCATGTATGTAACTACCAAGCTAGCCAATGATGAAGTTTTTTCTGATGATTGCAAGTTAATCTCCATCCGTGGGTTTTACCATCATTATATTGTACTCTAAGAGTCACTTTTACCTTTCACTCTTCCTTGGTTATATCAGCATCCTAGGGTTATGGGATCATCACTTAATATGAAGCATCTAAGCTTGGAGGTAATGTGGCTGTCAAATATAACAAAATGGGCGGTTTTTGCTTCCCCATTCATATCTGTATTCAAAACCATTCCTCTACCAAAATATGTCACCCCCTTAAATAGAAAGATGTGCATTAACAAAAAGTATGAGTAACCATACACATGAAACTCATGGGTATAAAATCTTTTTCACCCTCTCCAAAAACTCTAGACATGGTCCTATATATCTCTACTGCCTTGGCATTGAAGTATGCTTTCTTGAAAAATTCTTTAGAGAATGATGTTATTGCTAGCAAGGTTCTAATTTTGCCAAATTCACCCTTTGCTCTTCTCACTACCTTAGTGGCTTGATCACAACTCTTTGCCACAATCTTAAGGAGATCATAATCCATAAAAACACTTGGGACTATTAGTTTTCCTTGATCAAAATTCCATATAATGGCATGTGGGGCAAACAACTTCCTCTTCGCAAGCCATCTTTTGAACAAATTTAAACCAATTTGTGAGGTATTAGCATCCCAGACCCAATTACCTTCATTAAGAAATCCCTCTACTATCCACAACCTAGGATTTACTGAGTTCATTGGAGGCATTTTTTGACTATATATTGCAGGACTAGAGCACAACAAAAATTACAGTATAGTTACTTACTTGAAATTCTTTCTTATGCCTTTCTATATTTCTACAATTTCTCCACAAACAAGCTACTTCACAATCTAGCCAAATTCAACACGATCTTCTTTGTAATTGCTTTTGCACAGAAAAGGCTTGAAATCTTTGTTTTCATAAGGTGGAACAGAGAAAATCTTGTGTTATACTCTATTTTTTTTTCACATGCGAAGCTTTCATATCTCATTAATACATAGAGTGGCACCACCTTTTGTGTTTAAATCTACACCGTCGATCTTTTTAAAAAATCCTACGATCAAGGGGTGCAAAAAAAGATGACTAGCATTCCACTTGACAAGTTGACTAGTCAATCCAATGAGAATTGACCACGTATATAGCTCCTTCCTTGATAGCATTTTCTTTTGGACCCACTAGCAATTGAGGACATGTGTCGATAGGTCACTACCTCACTATACATAAAGAACGAGCACCTTGCCATAGCAAAGTAGTGAGAACCATTGATTCTACTTTAATCACATGGAAAATATTTGATACAAATCTTATGATAAATATGGTGGGTCCCTTATTTGCTATCTTGCTATACATAATCTTCATGCAACTGTTCATAGTGAGATAGCGATGGTCGTAGATTGGAAGTTGATCCGAGGGCATGGAAACTGTATGAATCCTTTAAGCTGTGGTGAGTCCCATATTCGCTATGTCGCATAGAGTAAACAACACACATCTTTCTATAGAAAGATAGTGAGAATCATTGATCCCATCTTGATCTAATGATCACAATACCTCATGTGTTTTATGAATGGGGCATGGGTCCAAGATATTGATGACGTGGGAAATCCTGCACAACTGGCATAATAAAACCATACTTTAATCCTAGTCACCTTTCCACGTTGCTTGGGTCCCACCATATGTTCATTTCATGGAAACTTGCTATGTCACTAATGGTGAGATGCCTAAATTTTTTGATAGCGAGGTAGTGAGCTTCGGTGTCTTAACAAAAACTTGGCACTGGAAGAATAAAAGCAAGTCAAGTCACCATCATCCTTATTAAATGCTTTTGATAATAATAGTTATTACTCACCATGCCACTTGGAAAATTTTACGATCATCGAGAATTTTGGAGACCATCGTGTAATACATTTCTCAGCTACTCGCTATGTCTCTAATGGTGAGATGCTTAGCTTTTTTGATAGCAAAGTAGTGAATCATCAAAAAAATCAATATTTTGGTGATATCTTCTACCCACCTTTTACTGAGTTCCTTTTCCTACTCTAATAGCTCTGACAAAATTCACGTGACTAAAACCTTGGTTGCAACACATTTTTTGACTACTGTATCTCCATTTTACAGCACCATTCTTTAGTTTCGTGGCATTTGCTACCTCTCTATACATAAGAAGTGTACAACTCACCATAGCGAAGTAGCGATTGCTATAGATCTCATCAGAATCAAATAGTGAGAGACATAAGAGAATAAGATTGCTTGGGGGCACAAATTTTTGAAAAAAGAATATTCGCCAAAGTTTAAAAAGATTTCATGCCCAAGACTTTAAAAGAAATGAGACATAGGGTTTAACAGGGTTTTTCAAAAGCAAAATTCTGGAAGATTAAACAAGAAACCCTATTCACTAATGATGGATTCAATCTAATTTTTTAGTACTTATGTTAGGGAAATTTCATCTTGCAAAAAATCAGACCAACAATGGCTCTACCTAGGGACATCGAATTATGCAGATTCAAATGAGGGCTAAAAGTTTCTGGGAGAAGCAGACCAACCAGACTCCCTACAAACTAACCACTACTAAGAGAACACTAAACATAGGAAAACTATACACAGGAAACTTAACAAAGGCAAAGAATTTACAAAACAAAGAAGAAACCCTAAACTACTGTTCATGGAAGAAACAAGTATTTCAACATAAATACCTCTTCAAGAACTATCCATGAATTGGTAGTTCTAGAATGTTGTCTGATAAATCCTTGAGAACATATGAATCTTCTCCCCATGTATTTTCAGTCAAATAGGGGCCTAGCTGGATAGGGTCAAACTTAACATGTTTTCCTTTATCTTCAATTTTGGCATTCCACATAAGGACTAAATCTCCATCTTGGAATTTTTTACTCACTGTCCTCTTATCATATAATGTCTTAACTTCTAGTTGTAGTTTTTGATTCCTAAGAGAAGCTTCTTTTCTAGTTTCTAGTAACCCTACAAGCTCATCCAACCTTTCTTGCATATCATCTATAATATCTTCATCATACAACTAGATGTAATTATAGAGTCCTACTAGGTTATTCTGAGGCATCCTTGCCTAAATTCCATATACTAGATCAAATGGGGTTACTCCAATGGCCTTCTTTATAGTCACTCTGTCAGCCCATATTGGCAGTTGTAACTTAGAGTCCCATGCCTTCTTTTTATCATCCAAGGTCCTCTAAATAATTTTTAACAAGCTTTTATTTGTAGATTTATCCTATCCATTTCCTTGTGGATGATATGGGGAAGATGTTGACCTAGTTATTCCATACTTGTCACAGAACTTTATAAATTTCTCAGACCTGAAGTACATGGCATTATCTGCCACAATTTTTTGAGGGCAACCAAATCTGGAAATAATGTTACTTAGCAAGAAATTATTGACAACTTTACTTGTTTTATTTCTTGTAGGGATAGTTTCTACCCATTTTGTAAAGTAGTCAGTAGTAACTAAAATCCATGAATAGCCAGTACTAGATTTGGGAGAAATCTCACCTATGAAATCCATACCCCACTGCTAAAATGGTGCTTGTACCTCAACTGGCTTTAAATGAGTATTACCTAAAAAATTTAGTTTTCTAGCAAACCTTTGACAAGAGTCACATTTCCTAACCAAAATTTGAGCATCTTTAAAAAGGGATGGCCACCATAATCCAACTCTCATTACCTTGTGTGCAGTAGTCTTAGCCATATAATGTCCCCCACACACTCCAATATGCATCTCGTTCAAGATTTCTTGGGCTCTTTTTTGATCAACATATTTAAGCAATATCCCTTCAAAATTTCTCCACCACAAGCTACCTTAGATGATTATGTACCTGATAGCTTGTAATTTATTGCTCCTCTTCTCATTTTTAGTTAGATGAAGTGGGGCTTCCATGTGTTGTAGATAGTGGATAACATTAGCATACCAGTCACAGTGATCCATGTCACATAAATTAGATCTAAGGTCATTTGTAGCCATATTTATTTGATTAGCATCCAAATTATATTGAGCCATGAGTTTAACTAAACCTTGACCTCCTACCAATTTTTTTATCTGTATCTCAATGTTAAATTCTTGGATCATGTTGATCCACCTACATCTTCTTCTTGACACTTCTTGTTGAGAAAATATATCCTTTACAACAACACTAGGCACAAATGCAATGACAATATCACCTACCAAATAGCATCTAAAAGCCTTAACAACCTTTACTAAAGCATATTCTTGTTTTTCATTTATCTCATATTTTAATTCAGCAAGCTATAGTGACTTACTTAAGAAAGCGACGGGTTGTTTATATCCCTCCTCATTTTTTTGTAACAGAACTATAGCTACAATGTGGAAAGATGCAAAAGAAAATATGTGCATTGGCCTAGTGTAATCGGGGGTCCTTAGGACTGGGGCATTCTTTATAGTAGTCTTAATATCTTGAAATTCCTATGAAGGTTCACCATCGCAGTTGATAGTAGCCCCTTTCTTGAGCATTTTGGAAATAGGCCTACTGATTTTAGCAAAATTTGTAACAAATCTCCTTAGAAAATTAACTTGCCCAAAGAAAGATTGAATTCCTTTTACATTCTTTGGCTTAGGGACCTTATCAATGGCTACTACTCTTTTAGGGTCTATCTTCACCCCATCCTTTGATACTATATGTCCCAATAACTTACCTTCAGTTACCCCAAATGCACATTTCTTAGGGTTTAATGACACTCCATATTCCAATGCTTTGATAAAAATATTTTCAAAATGCCTACAATGGTCCTCAACCTTTTTGGAATAAGCTATGAGGTCATCTTGATACACAACCATAAATTTGTTTATGTACTCATGGAAAGCCACATCCATGGCTCTTTGAAAAGTGGCACCAGCATTAATCAATCCAAAAGGCATCCTCACATATACATAAGTCCCCCATGGAGTTGTAAATGTTGTCTTGAATTGTTCTTCTTCTTTCACCAAGACCTAGTTATATCTTCAGAATCCATCCACCATTGACATAAGTTCAGATCCAGTTACTTGTTGTAGCATGGCTTTCATGTTTGGCAATCCATAATTATCTTTTAAGGAAGCAATATTCAAATTTTTGAAATCTACACACAGTCTAATATCTCCATTCTTTTTCTAATAGGAACTAAGTTTGAAACCCATGTGGAATGTCTAATAGGCTTGATTATTCCCCCATCTCTTAACTTCATCAATTCCTCCTACATTTTAGGGGCTAGGGTTGGATTGACTGGCCTCTACTTTTGCCTAAAAGGTTTTCCATTGTCTTTCAATGGTATAACATGTTGAAAGAGATCTTCTCTGTAGGCTTTCAAGTCATCAAATGACCATGCAAAAACATATCTGTATTTTCTTAATAGGTCAATCAAAGGCTTCTTAATTTTAGGTGACAAATTTTGGCCAATGTAGACTTTCTTGGGGCCTCATTTGTACCCAAATTTATCTCTTCTAGCTCCTGAGCCTTATAGTCCTTAGCTCCATGTCTTACCCTATCCTGGTTATCAAACATATTCTCCAAAAAAACTAGACCTTTAGGTACTTTCTTAGTCTTCAATTGTATAACTTCTTGGCCAAAAATTGTTTCCTTCCCATCTATGGTCTCAACCAAGTCATTGCATTCCATCTCCTAACCATGATACTTATCTTCATTTAACAAGAAATTGGTAATGTCCTTATCATCTTCAAATACCTACCAATGTTCAATATTATTAGGTACTGAGGGTCTATTCTGAACCTCAATCTATGAGATTCCTGCAAATGACACTTCCTGTGGCTTAATTGCTACATTTTCCAATAAGTCAGCCATCTTATTCTAAGTCATATCTCTCCATGAGATGCCAAATGCATCAAAGAATTCTATCTGATCCCACACAACATTTTTGTACTATTTTAATCTTCTATTTTTAGATGCATAGGTTCCCTTTATCTGAGAGATAATCAATTTAGAATCCCCTATGACATGCAATTTATTAATTCCATGGTGAGAGGCAACATTTAATCCTAAAAGCAGAGCCTCATACTCAACGATATTATTGGTGCATGAAAATTTCAAGGGAAAAGAATATCTGAAAGTGTTTTTCTCTAGAGAAACAAAAACTACCCCTGCCCTTGCACCTTCTTTAGAACTAACCTCATCAAAGAACATTGTCCATAATATTGGTGAGTCTGTACAACATTCAACTTCTTGGATAATCAATTCAGCTTTAAATGCATTCACACCAGTATCTAAAAAGCAAGTAGCATCTTTGTCAATTTCTTCACCCAAGATATGACTAACCCTTGGCTTTCTATCTACTTTAATAGTGTTATCACCTATGTGAAAAGTTGCATAAGTTAAGTCACACTACAAGATACTTCCCATAGTAGCACTCCATTTTCTAGAAAGCAACATTCCATACTGTGGAGGTATGTCAACCACAAGGACTAACATGGTCAATTCTACCTCAGATATGTAGCTAGCTTAAATGGAAAAGAATTTATAGTACCTATGACTGGGACTTTCCTAGCATCCATACCTCTGCATCTGTCTTGTGTAGTGTCTACTTTCAAACCTAAGGCTTCCATTACTTTGAAATGCATTATGGTGTTGCAGGCTCCTAAATCTATCATGCAATTTTTAAGGGTCTTTCCTTTTATAATTAAACTAAGAAAGAACAGGTCAATATATTCTATGTATGTGACTGATGAGTCATCCAAGAACATTTGGAGAATTTGGGACATGATACCACTATCTTCTATTACTTAGGGGATCTATTGGGTAACACTTTGTTCTACATTGTTAATACTTTTTCCTATCCCTCCCAATCATGACAAGGCTTTACCTTTATGCTCTTCAATTCTAAAGAGTTTAGACAAAGGTACCTTAATAGTGATTTGGGACAACATGGATATCATATCAATTGGCTCAAACACAGTGGGTTTAACAATCATACCTGGAGTAGGAGCTTTCTGAGCAACATGGATTATTATTTTCTTGGAATTATCAGATCTTGATCCCTTCTTCTCCACAATTGCTTTTTTTGTCTCATTAGCTTGGAATTCCACTTTCTTTTTAGGTTCCCACTTCTTAGTTTTAACATCTTTAACCTTGACTGTCTCTATACTAGCCTTCTTGTCTTCATCTTATGGGTGATATCTTTTATGAATATACCAAAAGGCTTCCCAATTTCATTGTTAACTATTCTGTTTCTCAAATTATAATTTCTATGTATTTGGGAGATCATTCCTGTAGTGATCCTATCAATTTCTTGTTTGGAAGGCATTCTTAAACTTACATGACCTACTTGAAAAGATGTAACACATACCTGACCTTCATCATAGCCTTCATTATCTGAAAAAACTTGTTGATGATGTAATTGATAAGCAATTTTCTTATTCTCTAGATCACTTTCTATTTCTTCTTAATCAGAATCAACACAGTCACTACACATGCTTACCATGTTACAACTTACATCATCATGACTCTTTTCTTCTTCCTCATCCTCAGTTTGTAAACTGTGATCAGAAGAAAATGACTAAGCAACTACACAATATTCTATAGAGTGAGGTGATTGAAAAATAATACACCATGACACATTATCATTCATATTTATTGAACTCCTTTGTAGAGGATTTGTCATACCCTTATCTTTTACATTTTGAGTCTGGTTAGGGATTGGCTTGCCATCCTTCCATTGGGTAGTATAAGGGTAATTTTGCATTCTAGGTTGTCTATTGAAATTGCTATTATTCACAAGTTTTCTCAGCAACATTTGGCTTATTGAAACTAGTGGGATTCATCTTTTTAAGCAATTCCAACACCTAGCCTATTGTAGGTTCTTTTTTCTTTTTTCCTATAGGAGTTTTATCACCCTCCCTTTTGTTGTTATTCTTGGGATTGAAAAGCTTTGGGTCATCTCTCCTACCCAATTTTGTAGATGCCTTCCTATTGTTCTCTATACTTACTACAACTTTATAGGCATTCCTTAAAGTTTTAGGATCCTTATCCCTCAACTGATAAGCCATTTTTCTATCAAAAGAATTAAAGAATGTTGTGAGACAAACATCCTCATTCAGCCTCATAACTTGAAACAGTTTGTACATACCTTTCTAGAATCTTGCATTGAAGTCAAATGTGGACTCATTAGGATTCTTCTTGATGTTATTGAATTCATTTAACATGAATCCTACATTAGTGTTGTCTCCATATTGTTCCTTGAATAAGTTTTCCAAGTCACTCCAAGAGGTAATATAGTCATCGGGTAGCCTTCTGAACCAATCCCTTGCATCCTCAATTAGTGAATGCACAAAAAAATTCATGACCACATCCTCATGTTCAAATTCATAATCATTTAACATGTCTATGAAAATTCTCAAATGTTCTTCACTAGTAACAACATTATTTCTAGAAAACTCAACCACTTTATCTCTTAAATCAAAAAATATGGGATGTGGAGGACCAGGAATACCTACAAATGATATTTGTCTATACTTTTCCATGTATACAAGTTTCTTCTAGAGACTAGGAACATTTGAGGTGCTTGCTATATTGGCTTGGTTTAGAGGAAAACTTTGGGATTGTTGAGGTTGGACAACATGGGCTTGAGTATAAGTGGTGGATGATGAGGCAGGAACAGACTGAGATATTCCTTGAACCAAAACTACTAGTCCACAAGGAGGTGTAGAAACTGAAGCTTGGGTGGATAAGTTTTGCCATGAGGCTAATGTAGAATTAGGCTTGATGAATTGATTTTTTCTCCTAGTTTTTGCAGCTTGAGCTTCATTTTCCACCTTCTCAAGCTCTTTTGCAAGATCTTCCTTCTCTTTTCTAGCCTTCTCTAGATCTAGATCTAATTTTGACATGGAAGGTTTTATGGGTTTGCTTGGCTGAGCTTGAGGTTCATTTATCTGGACTCCTATAGCTTTACCCTTTCCTTTGTCTGCAACTTTCACAATGGTTTCTATAGGATTTACTTATAGAGGTTTATAGTCTTGGATTTGAGCAATAACTTGTTCTTGCTTCTGATTGAGGTGTTTTTCTTGTTCTTGGACTTTAGCTCTCAGACTGTCTACATCTCTAAAAACATTAGTGTGGAGAGTTGTTTTTTCTTCTAACTTTTTATTATGTTCTTTCAAGGCAGCCATCCTTCTTAGCAAAGTATCTCTTTCTATTATAGCATCCAAGGTGGCTTTCTCCTTCTCTTTTTCAAGTTGAATGCACTTATTTTCTTCCTCAGCAACCCATTTCTTTAGAAATCCTATCTTTGATTGTACTTCTACAAGATCTACGGAAGTATCTTTTGAGTCAACAGGGTCATCCATATCTATAAGATTTGGTTCAGAATATGGGACTGTTTTAGGATTAGAAGGATCCTAAAAAGAACTCCTAAGTCCTAACCTATGATGCATTTCAGCTATGAGACCTAGTCTAGGGGATATATTCCCTACTAGTGACATATCCTTATCTTGATACATTATTTCATCTAGTACTGGGGCACTAAATATCCCTCCTAGGAGTCTTGGGGTTTTTGATTCAGAGCTGAGTGAAGAATACTCTCTCCCTATCACTAGTTGATACTAGGAATTGATAGATACACTACCTCTGAGTTTCCAGGTGGGATTTGGATCTGTCCTTTTCTTATTTAGGTTCTTCCTAATACCTTTTGGTAAATCACTATACATTTTTTCATCAGGATGGGCTCTCATGTAAGCTCTTGTGTTTTTTCTTTTGTCAGCCATTTCACTATATATTAAATAAGCACTAGCTTCAAAACCTTGACTGAGTCTCCACCTTTTCTTGGGAAAATACACAATTACAATTATTCCTGACTTCAAGGAAAAGACATAAATAGAATGGGAATATCTAATATAGATGGACCAATCACTGAAATTATAAGACTACAACTCTTGCTTTGTTAGATAAGACACTTGGAGAGGCTGGATACATTAGTGTAGCTTTATGGCATTTGGGTTTTTCTTTCTTTCTTTTTAAATTCTCAAGGTTTGTCACTTAAACATCCCCTTATGACCATAGGAAAAACTAAACAATCTGACACCCACGTACATAGTAGGACCAAAGAAACTACAACACTTTATATAGACTTGTTGGACAACTCCCCAGCAAAGTCGCCATTTTGTTGGAGTTTTAAAACTACTAAAAAAGAGAGTGCTTCAATAAAAAATTGAGAAAACTTATGGAACTTAAGGATTAGCCACTTCCTATTCTCAATTACATATGCAAACCATCTAGACCCAACATCAAAAAAACTAAGAATGGTTTCCTTCACTTTAGGCTCTACAAAACCAGGGCAGGTATACCTAAGGGATGACTCAATTTGACTGCTATTGTGCAAGAACTACATTAGTTTCATTCTAATTTTCATCTTGAATTCTAAAAAACATAACTATTTGTGACACTTTTGAACATAATACATCCCATATAGTAGATTTGATCATAAATTCTTCTATAGATTTGCATGTGGTCTTAGCAATAGTGGCTAACTAAGGCAAAAATATTTCATGCAAATAAGTATTGACCAACTTTGAAGATCTTCAGGAAATAAAAGTAAAATTGATTATAATTTTGCATTTGATACCAATCTATGATCTATTTCTCTTCCAACTAAATCAATTTGACTAGTGCCTAATCCATTAGGATTCAGAGTCTATTGCAATTCCATATATCTAATTTGTTGTCTTACAATAAATATCATCAGCAATTCTTACTGGACTTTATCATTCAAAAAATCCTCCCCATTACTACAACAATCTTATCAAATTCATCAAAGCTTTTACTTAATTCATTGAACTAATAGCAGTGATGAAAAGATATACAACCTAAATGGATTGCATTCAATTGTACAAGCTTTTACTCACACAATATCAAGATAACTAGGTAAATAAAAGGAGACAAAATTTAGAAAGAACTAATATGGGGACAACTCATAATTTGTATTCATTTTCTTTCAAAATTGTATACACTTGTAGTAAACTCAAAATGACCTTAGAAAGAAACACAAAGATCATTCTATATTAATGTATTCTTAGAAAACTTGTAGAGAAGATACATCATAAAATGTGCTCAAATTACTAGACTAAAAAAAAACTAAGTATATGACTAAAAGCATTAGAAATTAGACCCTTCTCTAGCCTTGGAATCTCACTTATATAATGTAAGATGCAACAAGCTTCAGGCTAAGAGAATTGATAGGTGTCTTTTACAAGAGATATTTACATACACCTATCAAAAAATGATAAAAATGTGAGTAATAGAAATATTTCTAAATCAAAAATTCCTTTTGGTGGGTCCCCTTCTGTTACATCCTCTTATGTTGTTGATTTGGCTACTATTTTGATTCCTCTGTGTATGTAATTGCCAAGCTAGACAATGATGAAGTTTTTTATGATGATTGTAGGTTAATCTTCACCTGTGGGTTTTACCATCATTATACTATACCGTGAGAGTCAATTTTACCTTTCACTCTTCCTTGGTTATATCAACATCCTAGGGTTATGGGATCATCACTTAATATGAAGCATCTGAGCTTGGAGGTAATGTAGCTATCAAATATAACAAAATGGGCATTTTCTGCTTCCCCAATCATATCTGCATTCAAAACCATTCCTCTACGAACATATGTCACCCCCTTAAATAGAAAGATGTGCATTAACAAAAAGTAAGAGTAACCATACACATGAAACTCATGGGTATAAAATCTTCCTCACCCTCTCCAAAAACTCTGCATAGGGTCCTATATATCTCTATTGCCTTGGCATTGAAGTATGCTTTCTTGAAAAATTCTTTAGAGAATGATGTTATTGCTAGTAGGGTTCTAATTTTTCCAAGTTCACCCTTTTCTCTTCTCACTACCTTAGTGGCTTGATTACAGGTCTTTGCCATAGTCTTAAGGAGATCATAATCCATAAAAGCACTTGGGACTACTAGTTTTCCTCAGTCAAAATTCCATATACTAGCATGTGGGGCAAACAATTTCCTCTCTACAAACCATCTTTTGAACAAATTTAAACTAGTTTGTGAGGTATTAGCATCCCAAACCCAATTACCTTCATTAAGTAATCCCTCTGCTATCCACAACCTAGAATTTAATGAGTCCATTGGAGGCATTTTTTGACTATATCTTGTAGGACTAGAGTACAATAGAAATTACAATATAGTTACTTGAAATTATTTCTTATTCCTTTTTGTATTTCTGCAATTTCTCTGTGAACAAGCTACTTTACAATCTGGCCAAATTCAGCATGATCTTCTCAATAATTGCTTCTACTTAGAAAAGGCTCAAAATCTTTGTTCGCATAAGGTGGAACTGAGAAAATATTTTATGTTATACTCTATTTTTTCTCACACACAAAGCTTTCATATCTCATTAATACATAGAGTGGCACCACCTTTTGTGTTTAAATCTGCACTGTCGATCTTTTAAAAAAATCCTATGATCAAGGGATGCAAAAAAAGATGACTAGCATTCCACTTGACAAGTTGGCCAGTCAATCCAATGAGAATCGACCACATATACAACTCCTTCCTTGATGACATTTCCATCTGGATCCACTGGTGATTGAGGACATGTGTTGATAGGTTGCTACCTCACTATACATAAAGAATGAGCACCTTGCCATAGTGAAGTAGTGAGAACCATTGATTTTGCTTTAATCTCATGGAAAATATTTGATACAACTCTTACGAGAAATATGGTGGGTCCCTTATTCACTATCTTGCTATACATAATCTTCATACAACTCTTCATAGTGAGATAGTGACAGTCGTAGATTGGAAGTTGATCTGAGGGCATGGAAATTGCATGAATCCATTAAGCTATGGTGGGTCCCATATTCACTATGTTGCATAGAGTAAACAATGCACATCTTTCTATAGCGAGATAGTGAGAATTGTTGATCCCATCTTGATCTGATGATCAAAATACCTCATGTGTTTTATAAATGGGGCATGGGTCCAGGATATTGATGACGTGAGAAATCCTGCACAACTAGCATAAAAAAACCATACTTTAATCCTAGTCATCTTTCCACGTTGGTTGGGTCCCACCATATGTTCATTTCATGGTAACTCACTATGTTGCTAACAGCGAGATGCCTAAATTTTCTAATAGCGAGGTAGCAAGCTCTGGTGTCTTAACAAAAACTTGGCACCAGAAGAATTAAAGAAATTCAAGTCACCATCATCCTTATTAAATGCTTTTGACAATAATAATTATTACTCAGCATGCCACTTGGAAAATTTTATGATCATTAGGAAGTTTGGAGACCATCATGTAATACATTTCTCAACTACTCGCTATGTTGCTAATGGCAAGATGCTTAGCCTTTCTGATAGAAAAGTAATGAATCATCGAAAAAATCAATATTTCGGTGATATCTTTTGCTTGCCTTTTACTGGGTTCCTTTTCCTGCTCTGAAAGCTCTGAAAAAATGCATGTGACTAAAACCTTGGTCACAACACATTTTTCAACTACCACATCTCCATTTTATGGTACTATTCTTTAGTTTCACTACATTTGCCACCTTTCTATACATAAGAAGTGTGCAACTCACCATAGTGAAGTAGTGATTGCCATAGATCTCATTAGAATCAGATAGTGAGAGACATAAGAGAACAAGACCGCTTGGGGGCATAGAAAATTTAAAATGAAAATAGAATATTTGTTGAAGTTTAAAAAGATTTTGCTCCTAAGACTTTAAAAGAAATGAGACATAGGGTTTAATAGGATTTTTCAAAGGAAAAAATCTGGAAGATTAAACAAGAAACCCTATTCACCAACGATGGACTCAATTTGATTTTTTAGTACATCTGTTAGGGAAATTTCATCTTGCAAAAAATCAGACCAACAATATGTATCTTCTTTTATGTACATAACACATTTCCTACATTTGGCACTGTTGCATGGAAGACAAATAGGTCTGTTACAATTCAAATAGGAGAGTTCATTGAACAGTTAAGTGAAAATTTTGAGTCAGTAATGACCAATTATTTTGAGGATTCCAAAAAATCCATGAAGAAAAGATTAAGGATTCCAGTGTCATTACTGGAAAATCATTATGATGATGTTTGTTTCCTAGTTGATGTTGATCACACATTCGTTCAGCAAACAATTCCTAGAGTGAGATGGATAAGGCTATTAGGTTATGAGATTAATGTTGATGAGGTTTCTGCAACAATCACAACATTACTTGGAGAAGAAGTGGACAAAGATGCCAAAGCTTTTGGTAAATATGAGTTGGCCAAATCAAAGATTACTATGGATTTGAAGACTACCTCTATCATAAGAAAGCAGGATAAATTGGTAAAGAAACTAAAAGAAAAATTTGGTGAAGGTGTTGAGGAGGAAGAAGAAGAGGAAGGGGATGAAGATGAAGAAGACACTCAAATTCAAGCACCACTTGCATTGACACAAGGACAAGGTGAGGATCAGTAAGAGAAAGAAACAAATACTACAGAAGATTCCAAGGAAGAAGAAGCCAAGGAAGCACCTATTCCTACTGATCAGAAGAAGAGAAAGGCCAAGGCACAAGAAAAGAAAAGACCTAAGAAGGTTGCTAAACCAAGCCCACCCAAACCTACAACACCTACCACAAGGGCTAGTACAAATGTCATTGCATAAAAGGCTAAAGAGAAAGCCAAGCCTATAGAGCAGGAAGGTGGAGCATAGAAAATACCCAGAAGAAAATATGTTGCTTAGGTTGAATATAATGAGGAACTGACTGAATTAGATGACATCAACCAGTTCCAAGTGGTGAGTCATAATCCATCTTCAGATCTTGATAACTTATGTCAGAATGTTAGAAACAATACTGACTTATCAGGTTTCACTCACATTGATTTTGAAAATCTTGGAAAAGTTGAGAAGAATCAAGTGGAGGAGGCAATATATGCCATGATGGCTATTTTTAAGAAGGCTCCTCTAGAAATTGCCAACTCCATACCTAAAAGTTTATATGAAAGAGTTGAGAAAAAATGGCATTATTGTTTGAACTTAGAAAGGAAAATTAGGGAGACATCTCTCACCCAAGTTATGCCAAAACTTAACAAGGAAAAAATATCCAAAGCCAAAAATAAATATGTTGTTAGATTTTTTCCTAAATATAGGGCATTTAGCATACTACATAACCACATTGAGGATGTTGTTCACAAGTCCAAACAAATGTGGAAGATCACATATAGACTAGCCACAGTAAAAGAAGGTGAACGAGAACCTATTGAGGTCAAAGATGATAAAGACAATGAAAATAAAGAAGGCATAGTTGAGGGAGACATTGATATGAACATAAATAATTAGGGAAAAATTGAGGAAGAGTAGCAACAAGAACAGAGTGTACAAGATACACAAATGTTGAGTGTCAGCCCTCCACAAGTAATAAGTGTAAATACTGAAACTATTATAAAAAAAGGGTGTTTTTGATTCTACTACTTAGAACATCAATCCCCTAACAAAGGAAGACTTGAAAAATATACTTGACCAATCTACACCATAGGCCAAATTATGTGACAACCCTGTATTGGTGAGTGTAGATAAAATTTAGAAATTAGTGACTATAACTACAAGGGAGGAGGTGAAAACACAAGGACTACCTATAAACACTCCTCACATCACTAGTGTACAACCTTCACAACCCTTGGTTGAAAATTAGAGGAAGGAGACAAATGAATGCACTATCAGTAGACACAGTTGGTGCTCTAGTCTTAGGAAATGTACCAAAAGTTGCAATAGAAAAGGTTGAGATAATTGGAGAGGATAAAGTGGAAATTCAAGTCACTAATGAGACACAAAGTCAAATAGGTTAGGTAGATTCACTTGCACCTCCAACACAACAAGAAGATGCAATTCAAATCAATAAGGTAGAAAAAAAAAAGCCTAAAGAGACTATTTTGACACCCAAGTTGAAGGAGCTAACAACAATTCAAGCACTAGTAACTTTACCATAATCTGGCACTCCGTCCAGTCAAACTCTTTAGAGGCTGAGCCTAGATGCAACACCTTTACAATTCTTAGTGCCTAGTCTAAGTTCATCCAAGGTAGAAGAGGTAATAACCTATGGAGATGTTAGCCTAGATGAAGAAATTATATTGCCCAAGTTTGATCTTGTAGCAATAACAATTGAGAAAATGGGTATACTTCAAGAAGCCCTAGCAAGAAAGAAACATTGAGAACTGCTTAGAAGGGAGCATATGTAGAAGAAAGCTTTGCTTGATATCAAAGACATCTTCTTGGATGCATTCAATTTTCCTACTCCAGATGAAGCAAAGCCACTTATTGAATAACTAACTAACATAGTGGAAAAAGTAAGTGATACAGACCTTGATACTAATGCAAAATTATTAGAATGGTCTGAGAAGTTTCAACATAAAGTGAATGAAAAGATATCTAGTGATATAGCACTTACACAAGTTGCATAGGCAACTAAGATAGAAAGTGTGAAGAAACTAATAGATAACATTATCTCTTTGTACACCAAGTTGTGTAATCCTACACTCTTCACCCAAGAAATAAGGAATCACATCATGAGCTTGGAAAGTCAAATGTAGTCATCTAGAGCTAAATTTCCCATGACTCCAGCTCAAATTGAGAAACACTTTAGGAACCTATTGCAAACCTAGAGTTAGTTAGCAGCACTAACTATAGATGAAGCCAACACAAGGGCTAAATTGATAAGCATCTAGACTACATTGACTCCTCACATGGAGATTCTACAAAAGGATTTAGGCTATGCAAAAAATCTTATGAAGAAAGACCCCAATCTTTCTACATTAGATGGCCTAGTAAACCTTACTGCCGAGCTGGCCATCCAAATCAACTCTTTGGAGGTAGCTTGTGACAATTGGGATGTTGCTCTTAAGAGCATTCTTGAGGTCCATAATTATTTTTTGGACAAACACAATATTAGTGTATGACCCATTGACATCAATGTCAAAAAGGGGGAGTAAGAGTGATGGGGGAGCAAGTATGCAAGTATGGGGGAGCAAGAATGAGAGAAAGAGTATCAATAGTTGAGGCAAATCTACTCAACAAGAGAGATTTTGTTATAGAACAAATAGAACAAAATAGATCAAACAACTCAGGGGGAGTTATAAGATTTTTGAGGTATAAGTTGTTGCATAATTTTGATATTTTGAAATTTATGTTATGTTATGCTCATAAGAATAAAAGTATTAATACATGACCAAGTGTTTTTGACACTCATGTCAAAGGGGGAGATTGTGGATCTCAGATTGGTTTTGACAAGTGTCTATACACTTAAGTTATTTTACTTAGTTCATGCCAAACAAGTAGCATATGTCAAGCACAACATGTATAAGTTAGAGCATATTTAATCAATACTGAGTGCCAAGTCACTCAAGCACCAAGTAGATAGTATATGCTGAGTGATTTATGAGTTGAGCAAACAATAGCACAGTCATTCAGATGTTGAGTGACATTATTGAAATTAGTATGTGTAAAGCATTAGGGACTTCAGATGTTGAGTAACATAGTTTTGTCATAGTTGTTTGTATTGGCACAAAATACTATGTAAACTATTTTTTAGCTGACTTACAGATTGAATTATGATATTTTGGTGATAATCATTCAATTGGTCCACCTCACAATAGGTGTGTGATAATC
Source organism: Cupressus sempervirens (assembly GCA_028749045.1). NCBI lineage: Eukaryota > Viridiplantae > Streptophyta > Pinopsida > Cupressales > Cupressaceae > Cupressus > Cupressus sempervirens. The sequence goes on from CM053785.1 coordinate 605,382,085, forward strand.
ATGCCCAAGGCCTTACTTAGGAATAGTTTATTTAATCTAAGGATTAATTCTCCCACCATGAGGTGCATTCAATTTGTCAATCCAAGGATGTATACTTGAAATGGTTGGCATGGTATGTGCACTAGGTTTCTTAAAGAGTCATTATGCTTATCCTACAGGAAAGTAAAATGCATATAAAGAACCTACACTAGTGCTACAGGAAAGTAATACACTTACCTCCTTATTGAAATGAATGTTGAAACACAACTCTATGCTAACCTATATTTCAACCTAGACCATCCACTATAACTGCTCTTGCAAATGCTATAGGAACATTCACAAAATATGATGCTACAGGAAGAAACTTATAACTTATGTCTATAATACTGGAAATGATGAAAGTAAATCTACACTACTATAACCTAATCCACCTCCCAAGTGGGCCTCCTTGGTTGGCTTCTTCTAACCTACTAACACATAATGTAAACCAAGACTTACTTCACTATATTTCAAAGTATCCTTACATAAAAACAATACATAATACTACAGATAACTCACGACAAAAGTCAACAATGTTTTTCCATAAACTTTTTCAACTTCTAAAACTATTGATATAATCCCTATAAATAGAGGATTAACACTTATTCTAAAATAGGAAAGAAAACAAACAAACTAAAAATCTACCAAAGGAGAAGAAGGAAATATAACCGCTCGTGGTATTACCAATAAATTTTGGGTAACCAATTTAGCACAATAGTAAACATAGAGGGAATATAGCAACACTTCATCCCTGCATTCCTAGAATAATAGCTCCTTCTTTGTAGTAGTTGTGTCTTCTAGTGCCATCATGATTTCTCCACCATAGCTAGGCCTTGATGCTCCTCCTTGAATGCTGTCGACGATTCTCTAGCTTCTTCCTTTCCTAGAAAGTTAGTTGTGATACAAATTTTTTTATGAAAATAAGCATAATCAAATCAAATCCAAATATTATAACACACATTTTGGTGGTTATATGAAATATTACATTATATGTATAATATTTGCAAAATATGACATAACTATCTACCCATGATTTAGTGGTTCTATCTGGACTTTATCCTAAGTTCAACTAGTTATAAGTTCACAAATGTCCTAGTAGTATTAAAATTAACATAAAATAGAGGAAATTATTGGCCTCATCATCTGCCTCCTGGTAAGCTTAATGCTTTTCCTCAAGCATTGCATCTTTTGGCCATTGATAAAAAATCTCCAACCTTAGTCCTCTCATGCCTATTACTCCTAAAAGTGTAGTAGAATCCTCTTGTTCTTTCCCAAACTTCCCTCCTATGATCCTCCTGCAACCTGTCAAGTCATTCAGAGTTGATTTCATATAGGGGCCAAAGGAGCATGAGTGATTGCATTGTTAATAGACACCAAAGTTCTAGTCTAATCTTTCTTCCCAGCTGCATGTATTTTGGTGCATAGTGAAGGGCTACCTCTAGGTTGATGGGGCTATGTGGTTCTAACCTTTTGAATCCCTTAGATAGTCTACTCCATCTACTTTTGACACCATTCATGGCTCTTTGAAAGAAAAAGTAAGGCATACCATCATACTCTACATATACTTTTATTCTGGCCTCAAAGATTTGTTTTCTTATTTCCTTGTGAACATCCCCATAGGTCAGCCGGAACCAATCCCTAATGATTTCTTTTGGTTTATTGCTTTTTGCTCTTAATGGTAGGGGTTCTATTTTCTCATGGTCTTTGTAATTGTTCAGTTGTCTATCATAGTTGGCCTCATTGTGCATCCAAGACATTAGGTCCCTAAGGTGTATATCCCCTATATAAAATAAAGGGTTCCATTGAGTTTCTATAGGGATAATGAAATTATGCACATACAATTCATAGAGTAAATTTTGTTGCCATGATGGAAGAGTCTGTGGTACAAACCATAGAATTCCTAAGCTGACCTAAATTCTGTATCTATATCTCTAAGGGTCATCATCAATTGGAATAAGAGGAATCATTCTTTCAAATAGATGACATAGATCCTAGGTGGTGTCCTACAGGTAATTATTTGGTCAGCTAGTTTAAGGGCATGATCCATCTTTTGCTTCTATTTTGTCAATTGCTCTTTTAATTCTACAATTTCTTCACCTTGGTCTATTATTCCCTTCTTCATTTTCTTTTTCTCTTCTTTCCATAGGGTTGTTGTTAACACATGTTTATTATATAACTAAAAAAGAAGCATTTGTAAGGCAATCGAGCCACTTTCCTCATCCTGGTTATTTTTCTTCCTCTGTTCCCTCCACGACCATTCCAAGAAGCTTGTGAACCATATTCTCTTACAGGAAACTAGGGTAGTGTCTGAACAATCTAATTGGTGTGTTATTGGGTCTTCTTCTTTTTCACGGCTTGGGGTATCCTATTGGTTTTCTTGGGAATCATTTTGGCATTCATTCATCTTAGCTTCACATGTCTCATTAGGATTCTGAGGAATTTCTATAATTTTAGGTTGATTACAGAATCATCTGAGATAACATGTACTAGAGATTCTTCATCATATTGTTTAGGTAAAGTGGACTGGGTTTTTGAGGGAACTTTAGGAGTTTTTCCTCTCATTCTAGGGCTTCTTCACACAGGGGTTTCTTCAAGCACCACAACCTTTTTCTTTCTAACCTTCTTCGGTGTCTCTGTTGTAGGAATCAACTTTATTTTCTTTTATTTTGAGAATATAGGGTTCATTTTTCTACTGTTGAAACCAAAGTTTCTTCTTTTAACTTCCATTTTATTTTTCCTTGGGTAGAAGTAGGTGCATTGCTCATTTGAGTGGGTAAAGGCACATTTTCTTGCACATTTTCAGTTTCTGTGCCTTGGGTACCTTACTCAACAACTGTTTCAATGGGGACTACATTATCTTGGTTAGGCTACACACTAGGGGCAATCTAAGGTTGTAGGGTTTTATGTTGGAAAAATTCTACCCATGACATAGGAGAGACATCCCTAAGAGATCTTTCTATGAGCAATTTAATTAGGGCATGGTGAGTAACATAATTGTCATTTCCTTTCTAGGCTTCCTTAGCACTAATGCATAACATATTAAATAAGAAATTGGGGGCATTTACTAGAAAATTATGCCTTACATTCTTGTGGGCATTTACTAGAAAATTATGCCTTACATAACTGAGTAACTTAAAATAATGTGCACAAAAATAAGAAAATCTTTCTTCATAGGTAAAATACCTGATAATATGCATGGCCAACTCATTGTATGATGGTGAAAGAGAAATTATTTTGCATCCCTACTTAGTAATATCCAATGGAGGGTCACTTGGTAGGAAAAACTGGGCCCTAGTTGATCTGGCATTGTGCACATTGGGGCAGTGCTCCCCTACTGTTGGCAACGTAGTTGCTTCCACTATTCATTCCTTTGTGGCAATGACTATTGGTTCAACTTCCTCAAATGTATTTGTAAATTTAGTATCTACTTCTTCATAAAATTCCATTAATTTCAAGAAATATCCTATCCAACCACACACATTAAATCTTCTTATTGCTTCTACATTAGAGAGTAAAACACTATGTTCTACTGGTTCACATCACTGCAACTGATCTCCCATTTGTGCTTACCCTTTTCACATTATTTTCTATGAATTTCTATCATGAACAATAATAATGTGGTTTTAATGAGAAAAAATCATAGATATGCAAGAATCACTTCAAAATTTAATTCGGGTCACATCATAGTCTAACAATGAGGGATTATTTGAGAATAAAGGTACAATACTCGACACTTGCATACTATGACAACTAGATTTTAATCAAACAAAGATAGAGTATAGATTTGAGGATCTTTAATGAATAAATAGAAATTTCATTGGGGATTAGTAACCTTCCCTACCCCTTATGAAACATGGACAAGTGTCCTCACTTGTCATACTTAGCATGAAGTACAAAATTGGTATAATGTTACAATGATATATTTAATGTAGTAGTATATATAACCAAAAAAATCCATGCTCTAAAAATGAATAAAATTTGAAAAGCTTATACCTTTTAGTTTGATCATTGCACATGCCAGATAAAGGTGGCAAGAGTAGAAGAATGGAAATGACAACATACATCAGCGAACTCGCCATATTATTGAAAGCATAGAAAAATGATGATGTGGAAGGTGGGTGGGTGGTAGAGAAAGAAATGAGATGAGTTGAAAAAGAAGAATTTAGAAAGTGAACGGAGAATTGAACTTTATGTAAACATAAAGTTTTTATTATGGGCATGATCAAAGGAATTCTTATTGAAGAGTTACAAGAAGAAGGTTGGAACCTTTTGCTGTAGGAAGTGTTACTTGTTGTTCATTGGAGATTGGCTATTGAAATTACTGCAGGAAGTCATCTGTCATTTATGGTTGGTGATACAAATTTAGTTGATGTCCATTGACTAATAAATTGAAGTGTACTAGATCAATTGTGGTTAACTAGACTACTCCATTTGCAAATACATGTGTTATTTCATAGGGATCCAATCATCGTGTCTATAGCTTGCCTAGTATGTCTTTAAATCTAGAATCATAAAGTAATTCACAATCTCCAATTTGAAATTTCTTACTCTTAATGTGGGATTCGTGACATTGTTTCCTTTGCTTTTGTATAATTTATGTGCATTCTAGGGTAGACTTGCACATTTCATCCAAAGAATTATGATGTAGTAAGTGCTCTCTCTGTGTTGTAGGAAGTCAATATTTAACTCCAGTGTTGTTCTTAAATTTTTGTGTTCAAATTCAATGCATGGAATTGATACATTTCCATAAAATAGTTTGAAGGGTGTGAACCCTATGGTGGTCTTCCATGTTGTTCAATATGCCCAAGCAACTTCTGGTAGTTTGCTACTCCAATTTCTATGGTGCAAATGACTTGTCTTTGTCAAGATGGCTTCTATCTCCTGATTTGTAACTTCTCCTTGTCCATTAGTTTGGGGATGATAGGGGCTTGATTTTGGATATTTGATATTAAAATTCCTTCATGAGTTCTATGATCAAATTGGAAGTGAATTAAGCATCCTGGTCATTAACAAGTTCTGTAGGTACACCATATCTAGTAAATATTTCTTCATATAGAAATGTGGCAACTTTATGGTCGTTGGCATGCTTCATGGCTTTGACTTTGACCCATATTTTTAGGTAGTTAGTGCATACAAGGATGTATGATTTCCCATTGGATGGAGGATATATTGGACCAATGAAGTCCATGCCCCATTTGTTGAATGGTGTTAGTACCACCAATGGATTGAGAGGCATTTCATCTAATCTTGTTGGTCGACCCATCCTCTGACATTTATCACACTTTTACGTATAACTAGCTGCATCTTTATGATGTGTAGGCCAATAGTAACCACTTGTTAAAATATTCAACATTGTTCTTTTTTTGCAAAGTGCCCCCCACATGGTTCATTATGACATGCATGTAGAATGTCATATGTCTCATCTTCTCATACATATCTCCTCATAACTTGATTAGGTCCAATGTAAAATAGTGTATTATCAATCTAAGAGAAATGGAAGCGTTTCTCTACAAGTAGCCTTTTATCCTTGTAAGAGAAATGTGCTGACATTTTGTTAGCTGTAATGTAATTAGCTATGTCTGCATACCATGGGGTTTGGATAGAAATATGAAATAAATTCTCATCTAGAAATGTATCATCTATCAAAGTAGTAACTTTTTCATCATGATTGATTTTGGATAGATAATCAGCTACCACATTTGCTTTCCCAGGTTTGTCAATGATTGTGATATCAAATTCCTGCAAAAGAAGTAGCCATCTTGCTAACTTGCCTATAATGGCAAGTTTTTTCATGAGATACTTAATTGTTGCATGATCAATATGAAAAAATATGGGATAACCAGTTACATAATGCCAGACTTTGTTCAAAGCATAAACTACTACTAATAGTTCTTTTTCAGTCACTGTATAGTTTAACTCTAGTCCATGAAGGCTCTTACTAATATAGTAGATTGCATTTTCAAGGTGTTGGGATTTTTGTCCTAGGACTGCACCTATGGCATAGTCAGAAGCATTTGTGTTTATTTGAAAAGGAAAAGTCCAACCAAGACCCCTAAGTATTGGTGTAGTTGTCAACAGTGACTTGAGCTGCTAGAAGGAGTCATCACATTCCTTTTTCTAGGCAAATTTAGCCTCTTTGGTAAGAAAAGTATATAGAGGACTAGCTATTTGACTAATGTTTTGATAAACCTCCTACAATAGCCAACATGTCCTAGGAAATATTTGACTTCTTTTTTCTTTGTAGGAGTAGGTAGTGTTAGAATTACCTCTACTTTCACAGGGTCTACTTGGATTCCAGCTTCAAAGATAAAATGTCCCAAGACCACACCTTCCTACATCATCATAAAGCATTTCTCATTGTCGAGAGATAGGTTGTGTTCTTCACATCAGATTAGTACTTTCTCCAAGTTCTTTGGGGCTTCCTCAAATGTGACACCAAATGCAGTGAAGTCATCCATGTATATCTCCATACAATCATGTGATATGTTAGCAAAGATGATGATTATAGCTCTTTAAAAAGTAGCAGGTGCATTGCATAAGCCACATGGTAATACGTAATAGGCATAAGTACCCAAAGGACATGTAAATGTGGTCTTCTCTTGATCTTCTGGAGCAATAGTTATCTAATTATACCCACTGTATCCATCCAAAAATGAGAAGTATTTATTTCCAGCCAAAGTATCCAAAACTTTATCAATAAAGGGCAAAGGAAAGTGATCCTTCTTTGTGGCATAATTTAATTCTCTATTATCTACGCATATCCACCACTTACCTCCTTTCTTATGTACAATAACTAATGGTGATACCCATTTTCTATTAGAGATTGGATAGATGAATCCAACTTCCAACGACTTCTCCAACTCAATCTTAACTATCTCGTGTAATATTGGTTTTATTCTCCTCTAAGTCTGACGAAGTGGCAAGCTTCCATCATTGATGTAGATCCTACGGGTGCAGATTTTAGGGCTCAGTCCTACCATATCTTTATAATCCAAAGCAGGGGCTTTTTCATGCTGATTGAGGAGCTTGGTTAATAATCCAAATTTGTGATTAGGAAAACTTGTTGTTTACATGGAGATTATGACCAGGAGAAAGTTCCATAGTAGTTGTTAATTCTACCATTGACACTTTTAGTACTGGACTTGTAGCTACTTCACTTGGTATTAGTTGATCACTTATCTCTAGGCTTGTTGGGTAAACATAATCTTCATAAGTACATAGATTTAAGATAGAACTTTCAGCAATATCTTTGGCCACTATACACTTATTGGTAAGAATGCTCTATATTACATCATCTTCCTCTTGCAATTTTAGAAAAGAGTGCTTATGCAACATCGTGAGCTAGGCTAAAAAATTCAACTCTTCCTCTTCATCCCCTAAATCTGGCCAAATAGATTCTCCCATGTTTGGTTGGGGTTGGGCAGGTGGATATAGTGCTAGCTTCCTTATGGTTTGACCATTTGAAATTGTCATACTACATGATCTGCAACTAATTTTAGCATCGATGGTGGGTAACCAGGGTCTCCCTAGTATGACAGGATAGCCAACAAGTTTTACTTTAGGTGATAGAATAAGAAAATCAATAAGGTATTCCCATGAATCTAAAGTCACTATCACATCTTCTATGAGACCATCTGGAGTGACACTTGAACTATCATCAAGTTGTAACACTGTGGGGGTTGTCCTTAAGCCTTCTATATGTAACCTATGCATTGTATCTTTACTCATCACATTAATTGATGCTCCGAAATCAACTAAATCATTTTTCATAGCTTGTCCATTTATGATTAGATTGACTATTTGACCACCAAGATTTGAATACTTTGGTATCTTTACCTTCCCTTACATGATAACTACTAATTTCTTGAAAACATGGACTATTTGAGGATCTTTCTTCTTTTGTCTTGGCTTCTTAAAGTACAATTCCATAATAGCCTTTCCATAAAGAGGGACATGCTTGATAGCTTGGAATAGAGGGATTTGGATGTGCATGTCTTTCAACTACTCAACAATATCAAATGTCTCTTCCTCTTGGGATATAGATTTCTCTTTATTTATCCTATTTGGAAAGGGATAATTCACTGAGGTACGGTCAGTAGTCTTGTTGGGTACATCAGTTGGCAGATTGCTATTTGGTAGTGTAACTTTTGGAAGTGGTGTTGCAGGAGTGTCTACAACTTTCATGATAATAAGATTCTCTAGTGTAGGCAGAGTTGTACCACACTAGTAAATTTGGACCAATTTTGGTCAAAATTTTGACCCAGGTTTGTCGCTATTTTTCTCATCAAAATTTTGAGCAAATTGCAGGTTGGTCAAAATTTTGACGAATACATTTATCAAAATGTTTTTGTTTTCTAGAACAAAACATTTCAACAAATGTATTTGTTGAAATTTTGACCAACTTGCAATTTGGTCAAAATTTTGATGAGAAAAATAGTGATCAACCTGGGTCAAAATTTCAATCAAAATGGTCAATAATTGGGTCCAAATATACTAGTGCCAAATCTCAAATGGATATCAAATATCTCTAGTGAATAAGTAGGGCACTGCTGAGTATCAATAGTGTACATTTGCTATTGTTGTTGCTTGTTGTTTGGATTTGGTTGAGATTGAGTGGGCAATTGGGTTGGCTTAGGATTAGCATTATTTGTTGCAAGAAGTGTCATTATTGCAGGTCATTTCACTAGACGTGGTACTTGTGGGTTACTAGGATTTTGGTTAGACCACTGTAGAGGCCCCCTCCATTGTCTATTTTGCTGCCAATTTCCTTGCGGTGGTTGTCATTAATTTTTCCATTGGTTGTTTTGCTAGTTTTTCCAGGGAGGTTGGGAGTACTGAGAAGGGTTCTGATAACTTTGGTTGTGCCATTAATTATTGTAAGGATTTGAAAATTGTAGAGGATCTTGAAGCATACCTTGCCTTGAAGCCCATGGTCAATGTTGAATAATGAAAAAAACTTGATCATTGTCCCCATCTATCTTCATGTACTTAGTTGGTAATTGTTGATTCTCCAGGTTGGCTACCAGCTTTCATGTGTAGTTTTTCTTATGTTTGCAGCAGTGAGGATAATATTCTGCCAATTGTGATTCAGCTTTTACATCCTTCTTTGTAGTCATGGTGTTGAGATGTGTAGTGACATCATTTATGATGTCATGCTTGAAATCTGAGAGTAAATTAGATATCTCAAGCTTTGAAATGGCTTGTTTGATCCCTTTAGTGGCTATGGACTGATATCCTCTACCTTTCTTCATAGTTGACCTTGAGTAGTTAAGACAACTTTTCTTGAGATCACCCCAAGAAGTTTGGTATATATCACCACCAGCCATTAAGTCTAATGCTTCCAAACAATTATTGTTTACCCCTCTGAAGAAGACTGGTTTCTATGAATCTTCCACCAGTACATGTTGGGGGTTCTTTTGCATTGTGTACAAAAATTGTGAAACATAATCTTCCAATGTTTCGTCCTCCTTTTGTGATATTCTAAAAATGTCATCTCCCCTTGGATCACTCCCCTTGCAATAATATTTGTATTTCTCTAGGAACAAAGTTTGCATCTCATCCCAAGTACCTATTGCATTGGCTCCTAATCCCATGAACCATCGTAGGGCTGATTCTTTCAGTGTTGCTAAAAACAACTTGAGCTTGTGGGCATCGGTGTTATAGTAAAAGCTAAGACAAATTATGTCAAAATCAAACAAGAAAGTATTAGGATCCTTAGTTATAAGGCCATAAAAATTAAAAAGAGTAGCTGTGGGTATATTTTTTAGATTAGCATTGTTTATGAGGCTCAAGAGAGGAAATGGAAAAGTAGGGTGTGCTATTACTAGAGGTATTTGATTATGGGGTTGCTTTTGAAAAGGAGCATTGACTATGGGATTGTTAACAACAAGTGAGTTTGGACCTAAACTATCAAGAAAGCTGGCCAATATCCCAACAAAAGGTTGAAGACCACTTATATCCAAAGATTCTGCTCTAGAGGAAGATGCTACAAGAAAATCAAGGTTTGCATCCTCAAAAGGCAGCTCAACTTCTTCAATTTCATTGTTCAAATTAACAAACCCTCGTGGAAGAAATCTTCCATATTCATCTTGTTGTCTTCCTCTTCTATGTATGCAATTGAATTCTTCACACTTATGAAGCAATTTTTAGGACTTCAAATCTCTAAAAATACCAGCTATATAAAAAATTATGACTCACAAAGATGTTCCTAGCTTGACACCATTCTCGACAATAGTGCCAAAAATTGTCCAGCTCACAATAGGTGTGTGATAATCATGCCCAAGGCCTTACTTAGGAGTAGTTTATTCAATCTAAGGATTACTTCTCCCACCATGAGGTGCATTTAAATTTTCAACCTAGGGATGTATACTTGAAATGGTTGGCATGGTATGTGCACTAGGTTTCTTAAAGAGTCATTATGTTTATATTGCAAGAAAGTAAAATGCATACAAAGAACCTAGACTAGTGCTGTAGGAAAGTAACACACTTAACTCCTTACTAAAATAAATGTTGGAAATACAACTCTATGCTAACCTATATTTCAACCCAAACCATCCACTATAATTGCTCTTGCAGATGCTACAGGAACATTCACAAAATACGATGCTTCAGGAAGAAACTTATAACTTCTATCTATAATACTAGAAATGCTGAAAGTAAATTTACACTAATCTAACCTAATCCACCTCCCAAGTGGGCCCCCTTGGTTGGCTTCTGCTAACCTACTAACATAGAATATAAACTAAGAATTACTTCATTATATTTTAAAGTCTCCTTACATAAGAACAATACATAAAACTGTAGATAACTTGCTACAAGAGTCTACAGTGTTTTTCCATAAAAAATTTCAACTTCTAAAACTATCAATCCAATCCCTATAAATAGAGGATTTCCACTTATTCTAAAATAGGAAAGAAAACAAACTGACTAAAAATCTGCCAAAGGAGAAGAAGGAAATATAACTGCTCGTAGTATAAGCAATAAAGTTTGGGTAACCAATTCAACACAATAGTAAACATAGAGGGAATATAGAAACACTTCATCCTTGCATTCCTGGAATAATAGCTCCTTCTTTGTAGTAGTTGTTTCTTCTGGTGCCATCATGATTCCTCCACCTTAGTTGGGCCTTAAGCCTCCTCCTTGAATGTTTTCAACCACTCTCCAACTCCTTCCTTTCCTAGCAAGTTAGTTGTGATGCAGAAATATTTATGCAAATAAGCATAATCAAATTAAATCCAAATATTAGAACACACATTTTGATGGTTATATGAAATACTGCATGATATGTATACTATTGGAAAAATATGACATAACTATCTACCCATGGTTTAGTGGTTTTATCTGAACTTTATCATAAGTTCAACTATTTATAAGTTCACAAATGTCTTGGAAGTATTAAAAATAGTGTATTAAAATTAACATAAAATAAAGAAAATAATTGGCCTCATCACCAACAGGTAAAAGAGAGGTTTAAGTAGCAATATGGGTGAATCACAGCCGTTGATTCATACCTAACCCTAAATCACCTAGGTCTTCTTAAGGAGGAAAAACCCTAAACTTTCTATGAGTGTGAAAGGGAATGAATGAATGATCAAGGAGATTTTTGCATGTACAAACTAGGACATTCATGGTGACAAAGGTATTATGATCTGAATTGCATTACAAAATCAGTTAAAAGAGAACAAAGGAAGGAAATAGTAAACATCAGGGGGACATTTGATCAAGAAGGATCAAGTACATAGCAAGATAGAGGTGATCTGTCATCAAGCATAAGAGTGAATTGAAGAATCAATGTTGAGACATTCTAATAGGTGAATCAGTTAAATCTCTTAATAGAGTAGTCTTAATAGGTTGTATTGAAATCCTCTAACAAGGTGCTTACTTAATTGTGAGTTGAAGTCCTTTAACAAGGCACACTTTTAATAGGGTGTTGAAATCCTTTAACAGGGTAAGACCTAATAGTCTTTGTAAGCCTTTAACAAGGTAGACCTTTCATAGGGTAGATCATGGTTCATTGTCAAACATTGTAACCTTCATTGGATACACTTTATTACTGCGGTAGTGAACATTTGTGGGTGTCATCCCCACCCCAATTATTTACATGGTATTTTAGTTTACTTATTGATTATGTGAGATGGATGTGTGGTGAATATTTTATGGGTCAAAATTTGAAGTACTAATTCACCCCACACTCCCTCCCCCCTTAGAAGTTTACCTTTCCTATTGTAATTCCAACAAGATGAATGACACTTTGACTATATATAAACAAATAATTATCCCTTTGAGGGTGTCCCAATTCTTCTAGGAGGTGTTGAAGTCATATCATTTCTTTGGCTACCTCTATAATAACAACATACTATGCCTCTATAGTGGATAAAGCATTCACTTTTTATAACCTAGAAACCTAGCTCACTACTACCCCACCAATAGTAAATACATAACTTGTAGTACTCCACTTGGTATCAATATCCACTACTAAATTTGAGTTAACATAGTCCTATAAATTAGTAATAGAGCCCTCAAAATGTAAACATTTACTATTTGTTCATCTCAAATATCTGAGAATCCATTTTACTGAATTCCAATGCTCAATTCCTAGATGACTCATAAACCTGCTAATGACTCCCACTACATGCGCAATATCTGACCTTGTACATACCATAGCATACATCAAGCTTCCTACATCTAAAGCATAAGGTACCTTAGAAATCTTATCCTCTTCTTCTTGTGTCTTGGGACACATCTCCTTAGTCAACTTCAAATGACCAAGTAAAGGTGTGCTAACAACTCTAGCATCTCCATAGAGAAATGTTGCAACACCTTTGCAATATAATCAGCCTGAGATAATATCAATTCCATATTCTTCCTATCTCTATAAATCTTCATACTAAGGATTTGTTTTGCTGCCCCCAAATCCTTCATAGCAAATGCATGTGCTAACTGGTGTTTTAGCCCCTTAATGTGATCCATGTTAGACCCATCTACAAGAATATCATCATCATATAAACATAAAATAATGTAGTTGTCATCATCCAACCTCTTAAAATAAACACAATGATCCAAATGGCATCTACTATATCCATGCTCATGCATAAAACTGTCAAATTTCAGATACCATTGCCGAGGTGCTTGCTTCAAGCCATATAAACTTTTCTTCAATCAACACACTAACTTATCCTTAACTTTGACCTTAAATCCATGTGGTTGTGCCATATATATGTCTTCATCCAAATCACCATGAAGGAAGGTTGTTTTAACATCAAGATACTCCAAATGCAAATCTTCAGTAGATAGAATACTTAAAACAATACAGGTAGAAGTCATTTTAACAACAGGAGAAAATATCTCATCAAAATCAATGTCTTTTTTCTGTGCAAATCCTTTTACCACCAACCTAGATTTAAATCATTTCTTACCTCCATCCTCTTCTTTCAACTTGTAAACCCACTTATTCTGTAGAGGCCTTTTACCTGCAAGAAACTTGCATAAATCCCAAGTCTTATTTTTCAGCAAAGAGTCAATTTCATCTTTCATTGCAAACTCCCAATGAATCTTAGTATCCACCTACACAACTTCATCATAACATTTAGGTTCACTAACATCTGTTAGTAAAATAGAATACAAAGAGGGAGACAATCTTTCTAGATGTCTAGTTAGCCTTGTTGATCTTCTAACATTCACTGGTGTGTGTGGTATTTGTTGTTGCAATTGTTTCACATCATGAGAAATTGTTGGAACATCACCTTTTGGAGTATCATCTAAAACTACATTATCATCTTCTTTCTTCTCATGTTGTTGTAGCATATCTTTGTACAACACTTTCTCATTGAATATGACATCCTTTCTTACAATTTTATAAATTTCAAAATTCCAAAGCCTATAACCAAATTCATCAATGCCATATCCAAAAAAATACATTTCTTTAACTTACCTTCCACCTTGGTTCTATTTTCAGAATCTATATGAGAAAATTCTTCACAACTGAAGGTTCTGAGAAAAGAATAACTCACCTTCTTACCACTCCATGCTTCCTCTATAATACCACAACCCAAAGGAGTAGAGGGACCTCTATTAATCAAATATACAACAATATTGATAGCCTCCACCCAGATGTTTAAGGGCAACCCAAATTGTAACCTCATGCATTCAGGCATTCCATTTTCCTATGGGGTCCTTGGAATATTTTTCTATTTACGAATACCATTAGTGGAGCAATAGTCTTCAAGTTCATGACTGTAATACTCACCACCATTATTAGATCTGAGATATTTTAATTTTCTACTAGTCTCATTTTCAACCAAGCATTCTCATTTGTTAAAAGTTTGAAATACATTAGATTTTTGTCTAAGGAAATAAACCCATACTTTTATAGTTGCATTGTCAATAAATGTAACATAATAATGAGAGCCACTAAGGGAAGATACCTAAGCCAGTCCCCATACATCTATATGCAAAAGCTCTAATCTATCACTTTTCTTTTCCTTCCCACTCTTCAAAAAACTCATTCTCTTTTGTTTTCCATACATACAACTTTCACAAAAACCCATATTAACACATTTCAGACCTAGCAAAACTTTCTTTGAATGAAGTAATTTCATAAATTTCTCACTCATGTTCCCAAGTCTATTGTGCCACAATGTTGTATCATAATCTACAATAGCTATTTGTTCTCCCTACTTAATTGTCCCTGAACATTCATTTTCTCTGAAATACTCAAAGTAGAAGGAATAGTATGACCTGTACAAGATATAAGGTGCCTACTTTCACACCTTTTGCTACTACAAGGGAACCTTTTGAAACTTTCTATTTTTTACATTAACAGTAACTACACAACCCTCATTACCAAGTTGCCCTACTGAAATTAAATTCCTACTCAGCCTTGGAACATGTCTTACCTCATGTAGTAGCCAATGATTCCCATTATGCAACTTAATCTTAACTTTTCCCTTTCCAAAAATCTAATAGGATTCATTATCCCCCAAATAAACAAGCCCAAAATCCCCTTGGACATAATCAATGAAATAACCTCTATTAGATGTAGCATGAAATGAAGCACTAGAATCTAAAACCCGTGAATCATCTATACTTTCTAAAGATAGAAACAAAGAATCCTTTTTAGATTTTTTACTTACCACATTTGCCTCCTTGTTCCCTTCTATTTTATCTCCTTCATTTTTCTTTTGAGTCCAAAAATCTTTCTTCTTAGACCCTGGTTTCCCACAATACCAACAACCTCTCATTCCTCTAGATTGAGAGCTCTTCCCCTTTGACTTTTCTCTTGATTTCCTATGATTTCCAGAATTATTTCCTCTCTCAGTCATTTTGCCTTTTCTTTGTGCATTCAAAGTAATTCCTAATGTAGATCCACTTGAGGTTTTTCTATGAGTTTCCTAACTCAAAACAACACTAATCACATCATCATATTTTAGGGTATTAGATCCATAAATAGAATTACTCATAGCCATTACCAAGTCATTCCAAATTTTAGGCAAAGAACACAAAATCAACAGAGCCCTAATTTTTTTATCAAAATTAATACCCACAAAAGATAACTAACTAGTAACAATATTGAACTCATTTAAATGATTTTATAGATCCACCTTCTACCATCTTCATATTAAATAAATGGTTCATAAGAAATATCTTATTTGAAGCGGACGGCTTTACATACAATTTCTCTAGGGTTTCCATCAACTCTTCATTGTCTTCACTTTTGTAATGTTAAATGTCACTGATGGTGCCAGGCATAATTGAATGTTTCAAAGTGCCTTTCTATCTAAAATCTCCCAATCCTTATTTGTCATACTTCCCTAGTTCTTAGTTTTTCCTTCCAATGACTTCCATAAATCCTTCTGATAAAGATAGTCCTCCATTTGTTCATAACTAAAAGTTATGCCCATTAACCTTGTCAACCCCCAACTTATCCTCATCTACTATCGCTCCTACTCAACTATGAGACTCCCACTCAATTGTGAGACTCCCACTCAACCGTGAGACTTTCTTATAGAGGATAACTAAAAAAACCACTTTACTTTGATACCACTTTTTAGGATTAACCCACAAATAGAAATAACAATTAAAATTAATTATTAATTAATTATAACCCTAAAGTGGTAAAAATAATTGCATAAAAGAGCTTAGGGTTAGGGATTTTCATTATGTGTGATGCAAAAATTGCTTCTTGCATCAGTATTGAGCCATAAGGGATTACAGATTGTAATCAGATTGTAATCACTAGACCGTAATAATATTGGACTTTTTTTTGGTGGACATAGCCTAGGGATTGGGTGAACCATGTTAAATTTTGGTGTCTTGTGTTCTCTTTTGTACGATTCATTATGTTCTAGATATTGTTTATATTTGCATGTAATTGTTATTTCTGTCTGTGGGTTAATCCTATCATGGAAATATTTTAGAAAAGGTTGAAGGAGAACATAGAGAGAAGGATTATAATGATCAAGTAGAGAAATCTACTATAGAAGAGGAAAGACCACAAGCGTTAGGATTTTAGATTGAGGGATAAAAAGAGGTAGGACAAAATAGTTCCATAGTTGAACTCAAAACTATAGAAGAAAAGAAATTTGGTGAAAACCCTAAGAAGACTGAAGGAACAAAACTTGAGACTTAGAGATAGAGTCTAAAGCCCCAAACACAAAGCCTGCAAGTATCTATGTCGATCTCTAACACTCTAGGTAAGAAGATTAAGAAAAAGAGAACCCAATCCCCCATTTCATTTCAATATAATCCTATTACACTTGATGAGGACATAGTTATACCAGATTGGGACAAGTCTAATTTGACTAAGGAGAAAATGAAGATTCTAAGTAAACTAATTGCTAGAATATAAAAAAAAAAGCCAAGATGAGAAGAAATTATTACTAGAAACAAGCACAAAAGATGAGAAGAAATTATTAGTAGAAACAAGCACAAAAATAGTTGCTATATGACATAAGGGATATATTTCTTAATTCTTTTGTTGTTGATAGCTTAGATGAGAACATTCCTATTTTTGAGAAAGTGATAAAGATTGTAGAAAAAATAAAAGATCCAAATGTTGATGCAGATGAAAAATTGATGCAATGGTTATAAAATAGTTTTGAGAAGAGAGTAATGGAGAAGGTAGCAACAAAAATTATTGTCAAATAGGTAGAGCTATCACAACTTGTGACTAATTTGGAACAAGTTTCCAATAATGTGCATATAATGTTTAAGAAGTTGTGTGATAGCTCAAAATACACAAAGGACATCAAAGAAAGGATGGATAAGTTAGAAGTTCATTTAGAGTATAGTACCAATCCACTAACTACATATACCAGTTCTAGTGTTGTGCACTTATCCAAGGTCAATTTTCAATAGGAAAGGCTCACAAAATTGGTTGTATAGAATAGCCAAATAAGAGAAAAATTGATTTCTATACAAGTGATGATGACACCTCATCTTGAGGTTATGTAGATGCATTTGAAGAATACAAAAGAGTTAGTCCAAGTATATCTAAATCCATCATTTGTTGATAGTATGGTGGATCTTGTAGAAAAATTGAAGGTAGAGATTCATGCCATTGAATCCATCAGGACTAATTGGGATAGCACATTAATCAAAATTTTACAAATTAAAGAACCACTTTTGGATAAGTTTGGTTTGACTACTCCACCCAAGCAACCATAAGTGATAAAAACAAATGGAGATAAATATGAAGGTAATAAAGGGGGAAATATATATAACATGGTAATGATCAAGATAATAATGTGTTGATGCATAAGGATGATCAAATTTTTCAATTTTGAAGTTTTGAACTTGTATATGCCGAGTGCAAAGTGAAAAAATGTACAATGTATACCAAGTCAAGGTATGGATTATATTCCTAGGGGTAGTACTTGTGTTTTATTTTTGTAATAATTTTTTTTGTTATCATGACAAAGTATTTTTTCCACTAATGTCAAAGGGGGATATTTTTGATCCCCAATTCATGTTGTCTATTAGTATCAAACACGTAGTCATTCAAAAGGTAGGGTTTCTTAGTTATCACTATGACCAAGTCATCCTATAGAGGCCACGACTAGTATTGAAGACTTATATATATTTCAAGTTATGTGTTGAGGAGTTTTTACTACTGAGTGAGCTAATGTTTTTCGAGTACTCTAGTGATTGTTGAGTTTATCAGGGAGAATAGTTGATGCCAAGTGATACAGAGGTTGAGTCATTCAGTTTATGTTGAGCACAATTTAGGCCAAGGGATAACAAGATGAAATAGTTTATGTCAAGCATCAATATGGTGTAAGTGTCAAGTAACATAGTTTCACATATTTGTTTGGAATGACACAAAATCTTATGTAAACCATTTTTATTGAGATGGAAGTAAGTTTTGAAGATAGAGGGGTAATCAAGGAGGTGATTATGTGTCAAAAGGAAGATCATTAATCCCTATGTGAGGAAATCCACCAATCATAAAATTGCAAGGACTAAGTGACAAAAGAAATGAATCTAGATCATTGATTGGGATCTAGTAGGTTCACCCAAACAACTATTTAAGGGGGATCTGTGGCCTAGTTCATGTGTTTGAGTATGTATTAATAGAGAGTCTAATTGCATAAAAAGTTTTGGAGGTGAATTAGAGTGTTAAGTCAGAAAAGATCAAGCAATGCAGTGGACAATTTTGTGCAGAGACAAAGAAGATCGATGATAGTAAGATGATATTACATTGCATAGAGGATATTTGATATCCTCATTGTAAGTGCATACCTATGGATTAGGTATTGATTCTAATAGGTGTTTTAGGGTTTTAATCTCTTAACAAAGTAGCTTTAGAAGGCTTTTGTAAATATCCTAATAAAGTACTCACTTAGTTGTGATGTAAAAATCATTTAATCAAGGTAGAACCTAGCAATTCCTTTAGCCTTTAACATGACAGGTCCTTGATAGGGTAGATATTAAAAGTGATCAAACATTGTATCCTTAATAAACACACTTTATTGCTATAGTAGTGAAGATTTTGTGGGTGTCATCCCAACCATAGTTTTACCTTCACATTGGAGGTTTTCTATGTCACCAAATTAGTGTGTTATATTTTTATGATTTTTCAATCATATAGTTAGAAGGTAGATTTGATAATATGTTGATGTGACTGATTACATTGATATGAGATAAATCTTGAAATGAGGGTTTATGTTATGACATCAAATATGTTTCATGTCTGAAGTGTGAAAAGTTTTATAGATCCTGATTCAGCCCCTCTCTTAGTATCTCACTTTCCCTTTTAGATTTCCAACATGAGAACGGTTAAATTTAGTAATATTCATTGTAATTAAATCCATTGTGTTTATTTTAAGAGGTTGGATGATGATAGCTACATTATTTTATGTTTATATGTTGATGATATACTTATAGCTAGGTCTAACATGAATCACATCAAGGGATTGAAAAAATAGTTATCATACTCATTTTCTATGAAGGATTTGGGGGTAGAAAAACAAATCCTTGGTATAAAAATTTGTAGAGATAAGAGGAACAAGAAGTCAACTTTATCTCATGTTGATTATATTGAGAAGGTATTACAACATTTCTGTATGGAGGATACAAATCTATCAGTACACCTTTTCTTGGTCATTTAAAATTGATTTTAGAGATTTGTCCAAATACATATAGGAAGAAAAGGATAAAATGTCCAAGGTTTCTTATGCTTCAACTATAGGAAGTTTGATGTATACCATGGTATGTAATAGGTTGGATGTTACACATGCAGCGGGAGTTGTTAGTAGTTATATGAGTAATCTCAGGATTGAGCATTGGAATTTAGTCAAATGGATTCTCAGATATTTGAGAGGAACATATAGTAAATGCTTACATTTTGGGGGCTCTACTACTGATTTACAAGGCTATGTTAACTTAGATTTGGCAGGGGGTCTTGATACTAGGAGGAGTACTACAAGATATGTAATTACTAGACAACACTGAGTTGGATCTCTCAGTTATAGAAGGTGAATGCTTTATCCACTACATAGGTAGAGTATGTTGCTACTATAGAGGAAACCAAGGAGATGATATAGCTTCAATTCTTCATGAAAGAATTGGGACACCCATAAAGGGATAATTATTTGTTTACCTATAGCTAGAGTGTTATTCATCTTGTGAAGAATCCTACTCTACATTCAAAGATAAAACACATATAGTTACAAAACTATTTCATTTGAAAAGTTTCAAATGATGGATAGTTAAAGCTAGAAAGGATCCATATAGATGATAGTCCAATATATATGTTTACAAAGGTAGTGACAAGGGATCTAAGCTAAATTCCTCTTTAGATTTGGTTGTTCTTCTTGACCAAACAAAATAAAAGAACAATAGAGTCCAATAAAGTTTGATATTCGAGTGGGGATACAAGTTTAGTAGTGCTATGATTAGTCTCTAAGTGGGAGGTTATTGTTGTGGAGTCTAACCAGTCTCCAAGTGGGTGGTTATTGTTGTGGAGTCTAATCATTTTGCAAGTGGGAGATTGTTGTTATTTGGAACCTAATCAGATTTAGAGGTTAATTTTTTTCCCTACTTTATTTGGTGTGGTTTTCCCCTAGATTTTTCTATGGGGGTTTCAAGGAAACACCCCCAAGATAGGGTCAAGGGGTAGCACCCTATGCAGGGTCCTAGGAAAAATATAAAGATGAGTTATAAGCAGCAACCTATAGCTATGCACAAAACACAAACACCCCATATCCAACAAGAAGTATCATAGAATGTTTCAATGCCATAAAGAAACTTAAAACAATAAATTTCATAAGATAATAAAGTCCAAACAACATAAAGTGCTAGAAAATATATCACATATGAAGTAAATCCTAGATAATTATTAAATGAGAAGCATGAAAATCCAAGGCATGAAAAAAATTGTTAGGTAGAGATGCACGATCTTGTATGTAACAATGACCTACATACCCATAGATAATAATGTATCACAAAATAATAAAAATCTATAGAGAAATGAGATAATGAGATGAAAGGATGTCATTATAACATCTAAAGAACATCATGTAAGTAGCATATTGAGAAAATTGATCACCATCTACATAGCTTATAGAGATATTAGATCTAACGAAAATAGGAAGAACATCTAATAGATTTGTGAACATAAGATTAAATGCAATAAGGAAATCAAATCAAAAGAAGGTACAATCAAGGGGGAAAATATTAGAAAAGGAGAAGATAACATTCTAACTTCCTTATAGATTCTCATATATATGTGCTTTAGTGTGCATACAAGAAAGAATATTGCTATAAAACAAACACAACTTCCAAGACAAAAAAAGGACTCCTAGAAATAGATAAGAAAAGTGGAAAGGAAGGGAAACAAACTAATCTCCCCACACAAGATTAAAAAAAGGAATATAGATCTAGAGGAAGAAAAAAGGATCCCAAAAAGAAAAGAAAGAAATGATCCTTGCACCCTTGTTGAAGGGACAAGAAAGAGAAACCTATTGGGTGATTCCAAATGATCATTATGCCACATAATGAGGAATCTACTCAATAGGGAAAAATGGAAAAACTAAATGAAATCATGAAGAAGTTGGCACACTTCCCATATATAAGGGAGAATTACTAAAGAGGCTTTTTCCTTTACATACAAATTGAAAATCTCACAATCAACAAGCATATGAGGATTACTATAGTGGAATGGACTAAAATTTAGGAAGAGCATCCTTAATATAAATTTGAAAGTGGTTCTTGTTAGTAGTGATTAATTGTTCACACACACTCTCTTAGCCATATCTTGATGAGTATCCATATAATTGAAATCAAGAGTAGGTAATAGAAGATGGAGAGGAGGTCTAACAAGATAGTCCACTACATCCAAAAGATTTGAAAAGCATATGCCATGTTTAGTCTCGTAAGGATGAATATGGATATGCTATTTAATACCGTGCTCATTTTAATGCCAAGCCCTAAGTCTTTCCAACCTTGTTTAGAAAATATATTATATTCTATAATACACATATCTTACAAAGCTTTAATATTGTTAATCCCTAAGTCATGTTTTCTATTAGTGTCAAACACTTAGTCATACACAAGGCATGATTTTTCGGTCATCACTATGATTGTATCATCCTATATAGGCCAAGTGAAGGAATGAAGACTTGTTAATATTCTAAGTCAAGTGTCAAGCAATAGTTACTATCGAGCATGCTAATGGTCATCGAGTACTCACATGATTGTTGAGAAAATTAGAGATCACAATGGATGTCAAGCTAGTCAGAGTTCAATAGAAGCTGAGGTTATATAGAGCAAGTTATTTAGTTCATTTTGAGCGAGTAAAGGTCGAGGGCCATCATATAGAAACAATTTATGCCGAGCACCAGTATGTTGTAAGTGCCAAATAACACAATTTTACAAAAAAAATTGGAGTGACACTAAAATCTATGTTAACTATTTTTTTAATCAAGATGGAAGAATGTTTTGGAGATTGAGGAGCTAATCAAGGAGGTGATTATGCATTTTTTTTATGATCATTAATCCCTAGGAAAGGGATTTCACCAATCAGGAAAATAGAAGGTCTAAGCGACAAAAGGATTGATTCTAGATCATTGATTTTGATCTAGAAGGTTCACCCAATCATCTATTTGAGGAGGGTCTATGACCTAATTCAAGAGAGCTATGAAGGTTGTTGCATGTGTGCAAAGTGTAAAAAATTGGATGCATGAAAGTGTGAAGGTGGATCAGATAGAGAGTAGATATGGAGAAAAGTAGTTAAGTGTAGAGATAGAGATATATCATATCAGAGAGGTGATCAATTATTGAATAAAGGAGATTTGTTTTAACATATTAATGCAAACTGAAGGATCAGGTACTGATACATTTTAATAGGTTTAATCTTTAAATATCTTAACAAAGTGGTCCTATAGACCTTTGTAAATCTCTTAACATAGTACTTAGTTTTAAGGTTAAATCCTATAATCAAGGTAGATTGTATAAGTCTTGTAAGCTCTTAACATGGCATACCCCCTCACAGGGAAGATCGTCAAATGTGATTAGACTTGTAGCCCCAAAAAGAAAACTTTATTGCTGCAGTAGTGAAGGTTTTTGGGTGTCATCTCCGCTGTAGTTTTACCTTCACATTGGAGGGTTTATGCATAACCAAATCTTTTGTTTATGTGTTACAAGTTAGTTTACATATTTGTGAGTTATTCATGATATTAGATGCTGGATCTGATTATGCATTGCAGTTAATGTTCATTTAGTTTATGATATTTACAAGATAAGGGTTTATGGTGAAGCTATCAGATTTGATTATTGTTTGAAGTATTAAAGTTTTATAGATCTTGAGAGACCCCATCAACAACATCTAGAGAAACCACCACTATTTTTGAGGATTTCCTAGAGGGGGCTCGTAATTCTTCCATATCACCATTAGTGACCATGAATCCCAAAGATTTAATTTTTTAGAAGAGAAGGAATTTTTAA
Source organism: Cupressus sempervirens (assembly GCA_028749045.1). Classification (NCBI taxonomy): domain Eukaryota; kingdom Viridiplantae; phylum Streptophyta; class Pinopsida; order Cupressales; family Cupressaceae; genus Cupressus; species Cupressus sempervirens. The sequence continues at coordinate 605,405,545 of CM053785.1, forward strand.
TAGAAACTCCAAAAAAAATATTATGTTCATTATTGGTTGATTCCCTTTTTTTGTATAATATAATTTTTTATTATAATGGCATTTATTTATTTTATTCTCTCTTAAATCATAAATATAATTTTTTTACTTCTATACTCTAGTCTAATGTGAACCTGTTTTAAAATAAAATAGATAAATGATATTAAAATGCTAATTTTAAATTCATGTTAGTACTAAATAAGAAACAATAAGAAAAAAATGTTTGAGTACTATATTACTTTAAAAATATGTTTGCACTAGATATTAGAACTAATAGTTTAATTCTAAGAAATCTTAGAAATATTTCATTTGTTGTAAAAGTTGTATTTGTTGTAAGTTGTAAAATAATAGAAGTAGATTTTTATTTTTATTAAAAAATATTCACACTCTATAGAGCTTTAACCCAAACCTAATGTAGATATGCCATGAAAAATCCTTATGTGATTCCTTAGTGTGTAGAAATCATGAAGTATTTAGATATCTATGTTTGTATATAAACATGATGGTGTGGTTGAAATTTTATCCATGTTGTCTCATCTGGGTCAAACTTTCTAACTATTGAGCTAGTGACTTTTGGAATGCTTGAAGATGATAATGAAACATACAATATATTCCTTTAATGTAATACATGCACTAGTCAATAGGACCAAGTGTATTTTGGTTAATAATTTTGAAGTTTCTTTTAGTTTTAGTTTTTTGTTGTGGGTCTTTGATAAGAAATCTATAGTGTTGTGAATGGTTTCCTTGTGAAATATTTCATTTAAACTGCTCACTTTCAAATTGTTTTCATAGTGTAGGAATGCTCTTATATGTGATACATACAAACTTGAAGTGTCATTCAATTTCTACTACCCTTTATTGAAGAAAAGACAAGTTCTTTTGTCCTACTCTTCCTTTTGAATCACCCATCTAACCATCTTATATCTCAAATGCAATCTTTTTTTGAAGTTTAGGAGTTATTTTGACAACTCAAGCAGTTAGTCTCTTTGACATGCACAAGTAACATATCTAATTCTACGCGAGAAATAAATAAAATTGAAAATCATTGTCAATCTCTAAGCCCGTTTGGCTGTTGGAATATAAAAATAGGAATAGGAATACCTATAATGGAATACTTATTCTCAAATAGGAAATGGGGTTACGTATTCGTGTTTTTGTTTGGTTCACCCAAAATTTGATGCGGAATTCACAGACTCAAAAATTTATGTTTTGTCAAATAAAAAAAATGGGAATAGGAATAAGTATTCCTAGAATAGCAAATCCTCATTTTTGAGCCAAAATTGGAATACATATTTCAATTATATTCCTATTCCAATTCCAATTTGGTGCATCCAAATAGAGAATTCAAAATTTCAAGAATATAGATATGCCTATTCCACTTGTATTCCTATTGCCAAACGGGCCCTAAGATTTAATATAGATATAATAAATGTAATTGAAGTGTGTACTAAGTTTTAGCATAAATCATAGCACTTTTACTCCTACCTAAAGAACAATCAAAATGAACCTTAAATAACCATAAAATAAATCAAAATATACATTAATTTATCATCATAAAAATTGTAAAAAAATTGATCTTCAACAGATGGGAACTGTAGAAAAATTAAGCGATAAGATGCTGTGTTGAGGATAAGGACATCTAAGCTGATGAATTAAAATAGTTGTTGAAAGGGTGAAAGCTCATGATATTGTGCATAGATGGTAACGAGATGAAGATATTATTGGCATCTAGCTGTGATATAAAATTCTTGAATGACAGATCATTCAAGGTATGATATCCAAATTTTGAGATTTAGCATGCGGCCATCTCAAAAATCCAATGATATGTGACAAAACCAATTAGAGGAGGAAGGCCATAACCAGCCTTATTTATTCCATTGCACACAATAACAACTCATCCATATTTGTTTAAGACTAAATGAGAGTCTAAACTTGTCCCTGTTTATGCCCTTGTTTTCTGCACCAGAGATGCAAATCAGGGAAAAAATGAGGGAAATGTTTTGTGGGTTTTCAGGGAACAATGTAATCTTAGGGAACGCACAAGTGAATTCTCTTGCCCTGGGACAATCTAGTCATGGTAAGTGACGCTTATTTTATGGGGGTTTAATTAATCAATATTGTCTCTATTTTGACTATAGATTATAGATTATGATTCATGTTGATGAAAGAAGAAAATATACATAATCAAATTTAGTTTTTAAGTAGATTTTGTGAAAAATATCTTATAAGTTTAGTTTACAGAAAATTTTGATGATTGATGATGAAATATGATTTGAAATATAGATAAAGGAAAATATATTCATAATTAAAATTAGATTGTCTCGTCAAATATCTTGTGAATCAATAGATTTTAGGGATAGATCATAGAGTATGATTCTTGTAACATTGGTTTACAGTAACATTTACCTGATTATATTTAATCTCAACAATAGATTATGAAATATGATTTTAAAGATCAATAAAAGATATACATGACCAAATCCAATTTATCTCATCAAAATTATTACAAATTATCGATGTTCAAAACTAGATTCTGTGATTTTGGTTGATAAGTTTTGTTGGAATTCATATAGTTCTATGTAGAACCTTGATGAAATTCAGTTTATTTCGTCAACATTATTAAAAATTTGTCCAGTTTGAAACCAGATTCTCTAATTCTGGTTGATGGGTTTTGTTTAGATTCATCCACAAGGTTATGTTTACTCATATTAGATTGTGCAAAGTGGAGTTTCATTAGGGGAATTTTCTGATTTATTGTTGGATTCATTGAAAGTGCAGAAAGTGGTGTAGAGGAAGGCATTGCTTGCTTGATGATGTGGGGAGCCGTGCTTCTCACATATCTTGTGCATTTAATTGAGTTGGGTGTTGTGCACAAGTCAAGATGCATTTGATGGTCTTGCAAATAGTGCATTTTGGGAGCCAGTATATGAGGGAGAGAATGAGAATGATAATGATAATCATGGTGTATGTGGAGATAAGGTTTATGAGCAAATTGTTAAAGAATGAACTCCTCTTGTTCTTTATAATCAGGAATCCATTTTCTTTCAACAAGCATAATTGTTTCTCTAACAAAACAATCTCTATTCCTTCTTGTCTCCAGTTAAAAATATTGTGATGTATTTTGATAAGATGAATTGATTTTACAAGAAACCCAAACCGAGAAGAAATACTAAATAAAAATTACAAGGCCATCAATACACATACTGTTTGTGCTTATATTCATAGAGAAAATCTGTTGAGATCCTTTGCCTCGTCGAGATGGTTTCAGCCGGCTCCTTGAATAATGGTTATATTTTTTTATTCTTTTTAATAAATTAGTCAACCAAACAACAAAACAAAAACAAAATCTTGTGATATTTGTTTTCTTTTGACAAAAGTAGACTGTAATTATATTTATTTAAATTGAATGAAAGAAAGTAGAATAATATATTTTACTTGAAGTCATATATTCATTTAATAATCTATATTCAATAGTACGTTTCACTCTTGAATCATAAGAAAAATCAGATTAATTTTATTGTAGATACATTTTTATTCATACAATTCTACTATGGAAAATGTTTTGAATTCTAAATGACATCTCTCCTATCCTTGGCTGAATTCCTACAACATTAATATTTAAAAACAAAAAGAGATATATTACATATAGCTGATCCATTTTAAAGGAATAAGCAATTTAATATAAAAATGTCATAGACAAACCATGTTTAATTATTTCAGAAACCGGATCTGTTTCATGGCCACCGTGCTTCTTTCAATTGGTTTTGGAAATATACATCAAACAAGAAATTCTTTGTTTTATGATCGATTATTTAAAAGCCACATTGCATCATTACCATGGAACACAATTTCTGTGGATTTCCCACACTGTAAACAACAATATCATCCGGACTTGAACAGTAAAACAGCAACTTGTCCAACATTAAAATAGATGAAATGTTTTGTCTCATGGGTAACATAAGAACCTGCAGTCACAACATAAGAGAACAGAGATAATTATCCTTCCTTTTAGTTTAGTTTAATTCAAGTTATAAAATAATACTTTTTATGAGTCTAGGGATTAAATTAGTCTTGTGGAATGTAAGATCCTAATGTAATAATAGATGATCTGAAGATCGGTTAGAATCAATATCAATCTCTCACATTTTGACTCTCAGCCTAAGAGATGTCAATCTATTCAAATGATATAAAAACCCTAAAAGGTATTAAAAAAAATACCAAAATTTCGTCCAACTATGCAATGCCATATGGGATGGTGTTTCTTATCAAACTCTTTCTTTATATATGCTGCAATGTCTTTCTCCATACTGAACATATCCAGAGCCTGCAAAACAATCGGTGTACATTTAAACACATAAAGAATAATTCATAAGGTGTGATACTTGTTGAAGGTAGTTTATCAAAAATGCCATCTCTGGAGCAGACTTAATTCTTTATAGAAGTTAATTCTTAGAAATAAACATCATCTAAATATAATGAATGCTAAATATTTTATACATTATTATGAGAAAGATTCTCTTATGATTCATTATTCATAAAACATCAACCAATAAATTTAATTCTAAAATTATAAAATTCAATTCTCATAATAAGACTATAATACTCTCTCTGCATTCTTTTTTTATATCAGACAATGACCGTAGTTTTTCTTTTGTGATTCTTTTCTACACCAGTTATTAATAATATAAATATAATGTTTCGCCAAAAAACCAAGACCACAATACTATCTTTTGTTTAAAAATATTTAAATAGATGCAAAATTTATTAAAACTGCAATAAGGTTTTTGGTAGAAACCTCTTTAGCATATTCGATGGCTTCATGTTGCATATCATGTGGCATGTCAGCAGTTTTTATAACGATGGTCTTTGTGTCCAGCATATCAGTCCTCTCTGCATAATTGTCAGACATTGTGTTGTACAAGATCTCTGCTCAAAATACTCAATGTGGATTGTGGAATTCTCAAACGGGGGCAGGAGATTCAACCTTGTTTCTCATGTATTTTATGAAGCACAGGAGGCAGTTATGATCAGTTACACTGGCTCCTTCACACTTGTTATTATAACCAGATTGAGGTTTCGATTCTGCAGTTGTTGAAGTTATAAAAATTCATATCCTTAATTAGGAAAACAAGACCCAAAAAGAATTGTGCTCTTAAATTATATATTTGTACTCTATAGAACAATTCAGTATTCATGGAATACTACTTATTAGTGTTGATTTTAGGCCATTCTTTGATGTTTGTTTAGATATGTTGTGTTTATTAATAAATGTTTGAATGACTTAACCTGAACGGCATTGATAATTTCCTGAAGGCATTCACTTTGTGCTATTATAAATTAGTTTCTACTAATTAGAAAATATTATTTTTTGTCTTTCAAATGTGACTGTTATTTCAATTGGTGTTATAAGACCTTCCTTGAAGTGAACATTAGTTTAGATTTTTATTTGCTACTAACAGTTATTTAAATCTTGTAAAATATACAAATATTAAATAATAATTATAATCAATAATGCTAAAGCATATTTTAGGGAGTTAAATTGGTAATAATAAATTAACTATTATTAATTTTTTAAGGGTGAATTAATATTTAAATTAAATATCAAATTCCAAATCATGTCATAACCAAATTTGGTAAATCTTTTTTAATTTAATCTTTAAAGTTAAAATTTAAATATTAAATTTTTTTTTCATGACATACAAATTATTTAAACTAAAAGAGGGGTAAAATTTTTGTTGAATAGTAAAGAGCACTGAACAACAACAAGTTGAACCAGCTTATGAGAAAAGTCAAGGGAAGCATCCTATGATCAACAATGTTCCAATCTGGTACTTATGATATAGAATTTATTTTTCCTTAACTCGTCTATTTAATATATTTTAATTCTTTTAATTCTTTTAGTAAAAATTATTATTAAGATATAATATTGTAACAAAAGTACTGAATTTATTTTTTAAATTATAATTTCTAATTATTTAAGGGCAAATACATGCCACTACAAGGCACTTGTTATTTTCGTGGGAATGAAATTAATTAGTTTAAATTTCATTACAAACATTTCAATAGGGTAAGTGATTTGTTTATGAATTTACATTAAAAATTGTTAATTATTAGAATTTTATTTTATAATTAATGTTCATTTTATATCTTTTTTCTTTCTCATGGTGTGAATGTCTTGCTTCTATGATTTCTCTTTATGGATTTGATATTAAAAATGTATTGCTCTTCTATTTCAAAATGGTTCCTTTTTCATGTGGTACACTAATGTCATATGTGAATTCTTATTTAATGGTCATTTTAAAGTATTTTTTCACATAATACATTCTCAAATTGTTTATAACCACTTGAAATGAATCTACATATCATCTTCTTCCTCTTTCTTCCTCCTATCATTTAAAATTTATCTTGCATTATAGAAAACTCTCTCTTATTTACAAGAATCTCTTTTGCATTCTACAACTTCCATTACAGAATTTTTTTTTCATTGTTTCATCTCTATACGACACCAAAATTTCTCAATATTAACCTTTATAAGATGATAGTGTTCCTTCTTCATTGTTATTGTTCTATCTATTCTATTTTATTGCAAGCATTTATTTTTGAATCATGCCCTTAAGTACCTTGGGGGACATTTACATGGTTCTTGCCTCCTTTTTCTTTAGTTTACACTCTTTGCATAATTATTGTTCAAACTAAAGAAAACCCAAACACACTTGAGATAAGATAATATCCAAAATATTTTGTAATCATTATCACTGATTGTCTATGAAATTCAAAAGATCAATGAAGCGGTAGACAACTTAAAGGCAACCCCCTCCCCACACCACATAGTACTGACCATTATTTTCTTCTCTATATTTGCAAGTAGTTTTAGAGTACTCAACTACAAAGATGTTAAAATGTACTTTATTGTTTTTGCTCATTTATTTCATTGGAAGTTCAATGTAAATTTTTTATTTTAATATTTATATTTTCATTATTTAATATACTCTACTTCAAGCTTTACAAAGTGGATGAACTATTGTGTGATATTTGGGTGATTTCTAGGACTTCTCTAGTATTTATTAGATATAATCTTGGCATGGTTCAATTTATACGATATGCTAATATCCAAAAATAATGATCTTTTGTGGTTGGTGTTGGACATATGCACCAAGATGGTGTGCAAAAAAGTGGACACCATGAAAAAAAAGTCAAAAGTACACATAACGTGATCGTGTAATTTGTACTTTTGATCAAATTTTTAAATGGGCATTGGCTCGTTACTGAGCCAAGAAAAAACATGAAAATTTTGAAATTCTACATAACGCGATCATGTTCTAATTAACAAAACACAATCATGTTTTTAAGAACTAGAAGCATTACTTCTAGCTCTCCATAATGCCATCAGGTTATGAAGAACCAGAAGCAATGAGAGTGAGATATATAAAGATATGCAAGGGAGGAGTGAGAGATAAAGGAGAATATGGAGAGAGAGAGAGAGAGAGAGAGAGAGAGAGAGAGAGAGAGAGAGAGAGAGAGAGAGAGAGAGAGAGAGAGTTTATATTGCTATATGGATAATTCCATAACACTTGTCATTTCTCTATTTGAGAATTTTGTTTTTGAGTGCATGTGTACTGAATACCTTCTATCACTACTTCATCTACTAGTATATGGTGACTAGTCATCATCATCATCATCTAGCATAGGCTCACATGTATATCTTACTTCTTTCCTTTGTTTCTTTCCCCCTTCTAGCTCTTCGGGTCATTATCTATAAAAAATTTCATGGGTCCAAGAAGCTCTTCCCACTCTTTTCCATTGTCCAGGTAGGCTTTTTCTCTTAATCTTGAGTAATTGGTTAATAGTTTCATTCTTAACATAATTCATAACCAGATTCTCCATAGCTAGTTTTCTTCTTGATTGCTGCAATATTTTCTCCTCAACTGAACATTTTATAATTAGTTGATACACAATCATGATTTTCTCTTGGCCAATCCTTTAGGCATATGATTGAGCCTTTAGATCCACAAAAATTTTAAAATCTAGATTTGGTAGAAGAATAGTTTTAGATCCCCAATTTTAAAACTTCATCACCCAGTAAATTTTCAAGTTTGAATGACACCATTTGATGGTTTTCATTAGCACCAAGAACTTTTGAAACACTAATCATTTTAAGGTAGGAACCCCCCCATCATCCTCATAAGACAAAGGCCTAAATTTCTTTCTAGTTGTTCTTTATCCAATGATTCTGTAGGGAATAAATTTTTTACTAGCAAATTCAGTTGCCAAGCACATATTTTCCTTTTGGTTGTGTGGATTAGATTTCAATATCCAAATCCTCTTGATGTCTTTTTCCCAACTAACACAGGAATGCACAACCACTGTAATGCGCTTCATCTTATCATCTTCAGTTATTATTTTCAGAGTGTACATAACTGCAAAGGTTTTATTGACTTCACAAGCTATAGACTCCAGAAGACCACTAACAGTTTGATGCCTTCTATCTATTGATAATTTGAATGACGGATATGAAAGATATACAAGGATAATCATATACATACCTTTTTGAAAAAAACCTTCTCCTACTAAAAGTTAGTGCAAATAGATGATAGTTGAGACATACACCTCCTTTTTGTGTACTGATTTTGATAGATTTTGATCTCCAAGAGTCTCATACATTGAAAAACTTTGATGATCCCTTAGATTGTTGGGACTAGGAAGACCTAGTTAACATTCAACTTGATTGTGTAGATTATAATTTAGTATCAAAATCCTCCTAATGTCTTTTTCCCAATGTATGTAGGAATGTACAACCATTATAATGTGCTCTTTCTTATCATCTTTAGTTATTATTGTTAGCACGTACATAACTGCAAAAGTTTTATCAACCTCACAAGCTATATATTCCAAAAGACCACAAAAAATTTGATGCCTTCTATCAGTTGATAATTTGAATGAAAGATAGACAATATATCCAAGAATAATCATATACAAACCTTTTTTGGACATACATTCTTCTACTAAAAGCCTGTGCAAATAGATGACAGATGAAACATACACCTCCTTTTTCTGCACTACTTGTGATTCCAATACCTAGAATATGGATTTCAAGGATCGCTTAACTTCATAAAATAAGAAAGAAAACATCCCACCATAGAAGTAGTATATAAACCTATCTAGTGATCATGTTGTGCTGAAGATGGCTTTTGATGTCACATGATGATGATGAATATTCACCATCTACTAGTAGCTCAAGTAGTGACAAAAGGTCTTTAGTGCACATGTACTTAGAAAAAAAATTAGAGAGATTTTATGGGATCTTAAAGGGTCCTAATGTCTCTTTCAACACACTAGGACCCCTCATGACCCTTTTCGATACATAAGATCCAATAAGTCTCTGGAAGCACTTTTATTTGTCAATAGAGGAGATATGACCATTGGATTTGCAATAATATTAGACATCTCACCTTAATTGATGTCATGTTAGTTTTGAAGATTTCTCCCAACTAGACCTCCTTGTCCTTTTATAGTACCTCCATGAAAATAGAAATTTGAAGTTTAGTAATAAGCTCTATGAATACTTTGAAAAAGAAGGTGCATCGAAACAAAACTTAACATGATCTTATAAAAGGATATAGGAATAATGACAACAAATAAAGCATTTTAGTTGTTAGAAACCATATCAAACCTTTCTTGATTCAAAAATATTATTTTTATCTTGACTTGATACCTCTGTCCATCTCTATTAGTTAGTTCTTGTTCTTTCTCTTGTCACTCTAAAGAATTTTGTGAATTAGGATTCAATGCTTTTACAAAAGCTTCATGAGAAATCCAAAAGAAATATTTATTTCTTAGGAATAATACTATTTAACCCACACTACATAGCCCATTAACATGTAGAGTCATAACTACATACTTAAAACCAAATACTTATATAAAAAACTGTTATAATGGAAACACACTCATGTTTACAAGTGACAAAATGATTTCAACATATGAAATTAAGTGTACCACATATTATAATGATAGTTGTATTTCCATGCCCTCCAAATATAGTGGTGGTGGCATCTTGATAGGCTTTGATTATTTCTAAGATTGTTGATATTGGGAAGACTTAGTTAACATTCACCTTGGTTGCACTTAATACATGATATGCATGTGGGCCTATGTCAAATGATGATGATGATGAATATTCACCATCTACTACTAGCTCAAGTAGTAACAAAAGGTCTTTAGTGCACATGAACTTATAAAACTTGTGATGAATATGACACCTACAACTACGGGACTGTCATGGAAAACTTGTGATGGAGATAACACCTCCAACTACTTGTTGGAAATTTGTTCAAAGCTCTCCTCATGATTTGTGACAAGGGCTTAACCACCTCCTATCTACTATAAGTTGAGGTGTTGTATCAACCATTGATAGATCAATCTTTTGGTGCAATAAAAACCCCACTCTAACAAGTGGTATCAGAGCTTGGTCATACGTTTGAATCTTTAGACCCTTGGGTAACGATGAGGGGGAGATTGTTGGAAATTTGTTCAATGCTCCTCTCGAGATTCATGACAAGGGCTTAACTACCTCTTGTGTACTATAATTTGAGTGGTTATATCGAGCATTGATAGATCGCTCTTTTGGTGCAATGACAACCCCACTCTAACACTACTAGTATGTCATGGAAACATTGTGATGAAGATGACATCTGCATTCACCAGAGTGCTTATCAACATGTTTCATTGTTTCAAGATCTACACTAGATTGGCTATCAATGTCGAGCGTCAATTTTTATTTCATCTCGACAATAGCTCAAATAATTTGTCAGCCATTTGATAAGAGTATTATTGTAGGTTTCCTCATTTATCATGGAAATGCAACCTTGGCTTAATTTCAAACCCTTCTTCTTCCTATTCTTGACATACACACAAAAACCCATCACTGAGTTTTCCTAAATGATAAAAAAAAAAGAGAAAGTTTAGTAAAATGAATTGACATACCTTAGATCCTTCACAAGAAGTCACTGTCACTTCTTCAGAAGATGATTTATCTTCTAGTTCAACCACAAGAATATCTCTCCTATACCCCAACCTTACATTGTATTGTCGCATTGCAATTAGGCATTCCTTATAAGGGTCACCATTTTGATGAACAAAAAATTAAATGATTCCAAGACCCATAGTCTGAGTTCTAGAAGCTAAACTTTCCTTGAAATAATTGACATTTGAATCTTTGTATAAAACCCATTGTGCATTGCCCCTCCACCACACTCTTTCTTTGTATAAAACCCACTATACATTTTCCCTCCAATCATTTATTTGAATGAAATTAATCCATTTTTAGACAGTTTCTTCATTAATTGGGCCTAATTAGGCTTATTAGGCCTTTGAATAATTGACTTTACTTTTACATAGACATAACACAATCACATTATGTCTAGTAAAGTCATATTAGACATAATGTGATCGTGCTATGTCTAGTACAATAGTTTAGTCATACAAAGAATAATGTGATCATATTCTTTTATAAAAAAAGAATGACCACATTTAGGCTTGGTAATAGGCCTATTCAACTACCCAAAGACTTGGGTTTATGTTTTCCCTCCTTTTTTTGTTGGTTTAGACATTTTTTTTAAACTTCTAACATCAATTATCATTTTTGACTTCATCAAGTTTGCAAATGGTGAAGTCGGGATCTCTAAAAATACCACCATAATCTCACATGTTTTCTTACCTTTCTAACTATATAATGTTTTTAAATTTTTGACAAGATTAGCATTGTGAAGTTGATTTCTCTATATTAGTGTCTTGATAATCCTCCAGACATATGCCTAACATTTTTTTAATAAGTTTTGATCTACTTAGCAAAATAGAAAATAAATGACATATTATTGTTGATATGAGATTGTTTTGAAGTAAAGAATCTATAATGGAATAATCATTATTTTGTCAATGATGTCAAACCTGCTACATGGTAGTGAGACAATTTCTTTTTGGTTTGAAAGCTATCATTTAGTTGATTGATGAAGAGGATTTGAAAAGAGGAGATAACAAGAGAACCTAGAGAAAGATTGAGTTATTTAGTATTAAAAAGAAGCACTAAGACCAAGTAATAAATTGATACTATAGTGCATTTTTTATCTACTTAAAGTTTAAAATGAAGATTACTCAAGTTAAGACTAGAAGAGGATCAAGTAAGAAAAGTGGTTGCCAAGCCTTGCTGAGTAGTTAGTGCAAGTCGAGCATAAATCAGTAGAAATTGAGTGAAAATCAAGAGGTGCCAAGCAAAGATGAAAAATAGAACAAGCTAAGTGAATGTTAGTATATGTCAAGTAAAGTTTAGTTAGTTTTGAGCATCAGTAAACTTTAGTGTTGGCCAAGTGAACTAGTGTTGGCTGAGTGAAAGAACAATATAGATGTTGAGTGACAAAAAATAGTATTAAATCAAAGATTTGAGGAATTTGAGCCGACTAATTTGATTTCTTGAATTATGTGAAGTATGTAGAAGATAACTATGATGAGTTTCTAGCACAAAATTCAAGGTAAACCATTTTGAGGTGAATTCAAGGAATATTGTAGAAAAAGTTTCTAGAGGAACCAAATAGAAAAGTGGGTGGATTCATTAAATCTTACCTAATCCTACCTAACCCTAAATGGATGATTATGGTTAAGAAAAAAATATCTAAATTCTCTATTTATAGAAATAGTTGGTCAAAAGCAAAGGTTGTCATGTGCGGGAATCTAAAGAAGACAAGGAGTCTAGGGAATTCCTTCATTCAATGGCCAAATAGAAGAGACTACAATTGGTATACAAAGAAAGAAGGCTTAAGGGGATGAATGCTTGAAGGGTGAACAAGCTATCAGAGCTGAAGAGTATGAATGCCAAGTAGAATGGAGGACTAAAATAGAGATCTATAATCTACAATTGAGTTGTAAGTTTTTATCAGATCAAGTCCTACTATTACTTTCTAATAACTATATTAGTGTGGATAAAATCCTTTGGATTATGGTTGACCTAACAATCATTTGTAAATCCTTTAACCAGGTGACATTCTAATGCAATGATCTAAAGTCCTCTAACAAGGTTCACTCCTAATAGGGTGATAGAAATAATTTAACCAGGTCACATTTAATAGAGTGTATTGTAACCTTTAATAGGGTTGGCCTTTCACAAGGCATCACTTCAGAAGAGTGAGAATTAGTAGCATGTTTGTTACTAGTGGTTTTTCCCAAATTGGGTTTCCACATAACATCCTTGTGTCAAATTGTGTGAATGCTCTTATGGTGTTTCATGTTTACATTTCTGCAATTTTTTTTTGACCTAGGACAATAACCTATAAATTTTAAGTATTGTATGATCTAATGGATGCATGCATGTTGAGGTTTTATGGATGTGGACCTGATTAGTATTGAGAAGTTTATTTGTACATCTTTGTTGGAAATATAAGAGGAGTAACTGAGAGGGGAGGGGTGAATCCATTACTACTAAAATAAATCCCAGATCCCTTAGATGTCAGTAAAAAATAATCTCTAAAAACTTAACTTTTTTGTTGCTCAATAAACACATTGAAGATGTTGTAACTTGATAAATATTGAGAATGCTTAGAAAACAATTAACATAAAAATATTAAGATTTTATTTGTGATTACTTATTACTTTGACTTAGTTGCAAACACATAAGATAAATAACATGAACACATTTGACACCAAGATTTAACGTGCAAACCCAATTTGGGAAAAACCACTGATTGCAACTAGTTACTATTTTTCACTCTTCTTAAGTGAACCCTGTTAGGATTTCACCCTGTTAAAGGTCACAAAACACATTGTTACTTGTGATTCTATTAGAGAATTTAATCACCCTATTAGGAGTGGCCTTATTAGAGGTCTTTGGACAATTAAATAGAAATGTCACCTTGTTAGAGGATTTACAAATACCTGTTAAGCCAACTCTATTAAGAGATTTAGATCATTGCTACAATGGTTAGAGAGTAACAATGACATCACCTAATTTATGATTGCAATTGAATTTCTGTTTACAAATCTCAATTCTAGCTTATATACTTGATCCTCCTTGATCAAATGTATCTTTTTAGCTTCTTAAGGATATTTTTCTTATCCTTCTAATTTTTTTCCTTTTAGCATCATTAAATCTTCAATTGTCTTCCATCCATTCTCACTCTTCTAATCCTCAACTTGAACTTGCTAGAAACTTTCTTTTGAACTAGGAAAACTCTAGAATGCTCAGTAGTCATAGAAAATTATCTTTAATGCTTGAGTAAGCTCGACATACATTGACTGGTGATGATATGACATTATGTGTAACATCAAGGATAATACACAATTAATCAATTGTTTTAACAATCTCCCTCTTTGGATTGATGGCAACAACATATCATAATACAATAAAATTTTGGAGCAAGAATAAAGTAAGGAACATATCCTTAGTTTCATTCTGATTCTCATCCATGAGAAATCCCTCTATCAATATGAACTCTTTTTTTCTTCTGTTTCTCCCTCTATCAGAAAACTTATGTCTGCTAGAAATTCTTCTGATAACAAACTCTGCTTTTGATATTTGACCAAGTTCATTATCCCTCTTTGACAACTCTTTCTATTTACAAAATTTCTCTGAGATATGGCAACAAAATTCTCCCTCTTTGACATCTCATTCCAAAGACAATAATTAGTTAATATTAATGTACCTCAAGTACTGATTCATTTGCAATATGCCCTTATTTATATTTCACCAACTGATTGATCTTCAATAATGCTCTTGTTGATGCATCAATAAACTTCATTTAGTGAGCTTCAAATAGGGGAATGACCCCTAGCTTACCTCTTAGATACAAAAATGCATCCTTAGGTAATGGTTTGGTGAATATGTCTACAATTTGTTCTTTTGTATCACATATTCCAACTTGACTTCTTTATCTTGAACCAATTCTCTTAAGAAATGATATTTTATAGCAATGTGTTTCATTTTGGTATGCATCACTGGATTCTTTGATATATTGATTGAATTGGTGATATCATGGTATATAACTATTGGATCCTTGATCTCTATCTTCACCTTTGCCAATAGTTGTTTGAACCAAACAGTATAAGAACAATTGACTGTTGTTGCCATATATTCTACCTCTATTGTGGAATGAGAGATACATTTTTGTTTCTTTCTTGTCCAAGAAACTAGTCTTTTACCAAGAAATAATGCTCCACCACTAGTGTTTTTTCTATCATAAATACTTCCTTCCCAATCAGCATCTATGAATACTTTTAAATCCAAATTACCTCCTATTTTCTACTATAAACCATATTCTTTGGTACCTTTCAGATATCTTATGATTCTTTTAACTATCATCATGTTATTTTCTTTGGTATTTGTTGAGAATCTTTCCACCATACTGACTGCTAATGTAATATCAAGCCTTGTGTGCACTACATACTACAATTTTCCAATCATTGATCTATATGTAGTCTAATCTACCTCTTTGGAATCATCATTTTTGTAAAGTATATGTCTAATAGACATAGGGGTTCCAACTAGTCTTGAGTTTTCCATTCCAAATTTCTTTAGTATCTCCTTGATATATTTAGATTGAGTAATGTAGATACCATCTTTCTTCTATTGAATTTGTAATCCAGCAAAGAGTTTTATCTCTCCAAACATAGATATCTCAAATTCTTTACTCATTTCTTCTGAAAATGCCTTGTACAAATCATAATTTCCTATGAAATAAGTATCATCAACAAATATTTTTGCCAACATAATCTTTTTTTCTGGTCCTTCTCTGATATATAGACTATTGTTATCATTAGTTCTTTGCAAAGTAATTTGTCTCAAGTAGTTATGAAGGCTTTCATACCAAGCTCTAGGAGCTTGTTTGAGACCATATAATGCCTTGTGTAATTTGCAGACCATATCATTTTTGCTAGGATCTACAGAACCTTCATGTTGCTCAATGTAGACTTCTTCATCAAGAATTCCATTTAAGAATGCAAATTTTATATCCATTTGATAAACTTTAAATCCTCTGTGAGATACATATGCTAGTAAAGTTCTAACACCTTCTAATCTTGCAATAGGAGCAAAGGTTTCACCATAATCAATACCTTCTTCTTGAGAATAGCCTTTACATACCAACCTTGCTTTATTTTTGAAAACTTTTCCATCGTCATTTAGCTTGTTTCTAAATACCCACTTTGTGCCAATTACATTTTTATCCTTGGGTCTAGGAACAAGAGTCCAAGTTTTATTCCTCTCTATCTATTCTATTTCTCTCTATCTATTCTATTTCTTCATTCATTGCTTCAATAAAACTTTCATCATCCAAAGCATCTTTAACATTTTTTGTGTTCAAATTTAGCAAGTAAACATGTACCTTTCAATTTGCTTCTTGTCATTGTTCCATTTGATTTGTCTCCAATGATCTCTTCAAGTGCATGATGCCTTCTAACATATCTTGCTAATATAGGTTCTTTGGATTTGGAGTGTGTTTCATTGATTTCATCATGAACATTATTATTAAGCTTGGGTCCCACTATTTGTGACTCAGGTCCATTAGACTCAATTTTCTATTGTAGTAGCTCGGTAGCCTCTAATTGTGACTTGAGTCCTTCAGACTGTGACTCAGGTTGCACTATTTGCAACTCGGTAGCTGTTAGAGATTTTGGAGACTCAAGAGGTGAGGCCTCCTATCTACCAAATAGATTTGGTAGGGTATCAGGTTCATAGTAAACAAATCTTCTATAATTGTTAGGCTATTTACTACTTTCTTCTTCACTTCTATATGCAAACTCATCAATTCTCACATGTGCACTTTCTATGATTTTATGAGTAGAAAAGTTTCAAACACTCGTATGCTTTAATTCTACAAGTATCCTAGGAATATGCCTTCATTACATTTGACATCAAATTTTCCTTTCCTAGATTCTTTCAAGATATAACATTTTCTACCAAATACTTTCAAGTAACTTATATTAGGTTTGTATCCATACCATAGTTCATAAGGAGTTTAATTTGAGTCTTTCTTTAGTTGTACTCTATTCAAAGTATAAACTACAGTGTTGATAGCTTCCTTCCAGTATTTGATTGCAATATTCTTCTCTATCATCAATGTTCTTGCACAATCCATGATGGGTCTATTCCTTCTTTCAGCTATGCTATTCTGCTAAGGTGTACCAAGCATTGATACTTATCTTTTAATTCCTTTTTCAATGAAGAATTCATTGAATTCATTGGAGATGAATTCACCACCTCTGTTTGATCTTAAACATTTTAACTTCTTCCTAGTTCCTTTTTCTACTCTTGCTCTATACCACTTGAATAATTGAAAAGCTTCTGATTTTTCTTTTAGATACATTATAGTCATCATTCTAGAATAGTCATCAACAAAAAGAATGAAAAAATTTTCTCCACTGTAACTCTCTATTCCAATAGGTCCACATAAGTCTGTATGCACAAGCTCTAAGACTTCTTTAGAATGATAGTTCTTTATTTTGAAGCTAGTCTTTCCCATCTTACCAATTTGACAATTTTTGGACAGACCCATATTAGGTTTCCTCAAGCTAGGAATACCTCTTACTCTTATGTGTTTTCTTGTCTTAACTAGGTTATCAAAGTTTACATGACATAATAATTTGTGTCATAACTAGCTTTCTTCTATTTGATCAATAAAACATAAGCTTTCACTAAGATCAAGATAGAATAGGTTATCTTTTGTTTATTTTTCAAATCCAACCAGATTTCCTTTTTCATCTAGTAGTTTGGCCTTCCCATTCATAAATTCTACCTTGAATCCAATGTTATTAAACTATGCAACACTTAGTAGATTATGCTTTATTCCTTCAACCTAATAAGCATTATCACATATAATTTTATTGGTTATTGAAATACATCCTTTTCCTTTTATGTAACAAGGTTCATTATTTCCAAATCTCACACTACCACCATTATAATATTTCATGTGTTCAAGCTTTGTTTTGTCTCCAGTCATATGATGTGAGAAACCACTATCAATAATCCATGTATCATTTTTGCTAACATGAGAGATAAATGCCATCTTATCTCCTTCATCATCAGATCCTTTACAACAATATATACCATTTCATCTTCACTGTTATCAGAATCTTTAGCCATAAAACAATATTTCTTACCTTTTTCCTTGTAGTTTTTGAATTCCTTCTTGCCTTTATACTTATTACTTTTCTTTTCATCTTGGTTTTATCTGTTTGAGCATCTTGCAACAATGTGGCCAACATCTTCACAAGAAAAATAGATTAGAGGAATCTCACCTTTGACTCTACCTTTGGAATATTTTCTAGCAAGTAGGGCTTTAACAACTTCAAGATCACTATCAGAACTTTCTTCTATTTCTCTTTCACTTCCTAATTGATTGGCCTTTGATTTCTTACTCCTTTTCTTAAGTGAGAGTTTGGCTTCAAATGTAGATTCAATACCTTTGGAGCTAGGAACATAGTTATCATAGTTATCCAACTCAAAAGCTATCAATCTTCCAACTAGAGCATCCAAAGTTATATTGCTATATGGATCACATCTCATCTCTTGAATAGCAAAAAATCTAATCATATAAATAGGAAGAATATTTTTGAGTACCTTTCTTACAACTATTTTTTCATCAATGTCTCCTCTGGATGCTTTGATTGTGCTCACAATTGCTTTGATTCTTTCCACATATTTTACAATATTTTCATCTTGTCTCATTTTCATCTGATCAAATTGAAAATAATGCTTTAGCTCTTCTTACATTTTCATCTCCTCCATAGATGTCTTTCAATTCGATCCGTATTGTATGAGTTGTAGTGCAGTATTTTACTTCATCAAATTCAGCATAATTAAGAGCAGATGCAATATCATTGATCATGATGTTATGATTTTTCTTTTCAGCAATGTCTTCAACTAATAATGTTCCAATAGGAGTCTTGTATTTGGTATCAAGATACTTACAAATTGAATCACTGATAGCTGCTAGATGTAACATGATTAGTCCTTTTCATGCTACAAAGTTGTCTCGGGTAAACTTGGGAATCTCTCTTCTGTAAGACATCTCAATCTTTAGCTTAGGTCCTTGAAAGCTTCCTTGTAAGTACAAAATTCTCTTATACCAATTATTGAAAATACAAGAGGAGTAACTAAGAGTGGAGGGGTGAATGAGTTTCTACTAAAATAAACCCCAAATCCCTTAGATGCTAGTACAAAATAATCTCTAAAAATTGAACTCTATTGTTGTTTGGTAAACACACTAAAAATGTTGTAACTTAGGTAATTCTCAGAATGCTCAAAAAACACTTAACATGAAAACATTAAGATGCTATCTTTGATTAATTATTACTTTAACTTAGTTGAAAACACATAAGAGAAATAGCATGAACACATTTGACACCAAGATTTAACGTGGAAATCTAATTTGGAAAAAACCACCAATTGTAACTAGCTATTGATTTTCACTCTTATGAAGTGAGCCCTATTAGGAGCCAACCCTATTAAAGGTTACAAAACACATTTTTAGGTGTGACCCTATTAGAGAATTTAATCATATTTTTATGAGTGGCCTTATTAGAGATCTTTGGACAATTCAATAGAAATATCACCTTGTTAAAAAAATTACAAATAGCTGTTAAGCCAACTCTGTTAAGAGATTTAGATCACTACTACAATGATTAGAGAGTAACAATGACATGACCTAATTTTTAATTGCAACTAAATTTTTTATTACAAATCTCAATTGTATCTTATATACTTGATCCTCCTTGATCGAATGTATCTTTTCAGCTTCTCAAGGACATTTTGCTTATCCTTCTAATTCGCTTCCTTTTAGCATCATTATATCTTTAATTGTCTTCCGTGCATTCTCACTCTTCCATTCCTCAAATTGACCTTGTATTTATATTCTCATATTGTCAAGTAAACTAGAATACAACTTAGAATAATTAATATTCATCTTCTTAGTCGGCTAGAACCAACAAATAAATAAATTGAACTCAATATGCCAAAACAAGAAAATCCTCCATTAGCTAACCCTGCTCGGTAGACTCTAACTTAGAAATAATTTTCTTGTGTTAACCAAGTGAACTTGGTAAAAACTAAATACTCATAATAAAGTTCCTTTGGTAATTGAGTGAGCTTGGTTAAAATTGATTCCATCCAACATTTTCTTCATTAAGAGTGAGCTCGGTTAAAACTCATCTTCTACAAACTTTCATTTAGCACCCGAGTGAACTCTATAGACACTATCTTCTAAACTAAAAAAACTCTGGAATGCTTGATAGTCATAGAAAAATGATTCACCTCCCTCTTATTTATTTTAAAGAATTCCAACAATTGGTATCAGATCCATTGTGCTTGAGAGGAAATAGTTTGAAGGTATTAAGAGCTAAAGATCAAGATGTATGTCCAAACTAAACAAGAAAAACTTTCTTGCATGGAAAAATTTGATGAAGCTAAACTTAGGAGGTCTTGGAGATCATGAAAAATCTACCATCACCACTATGCATGTTGATCTTGCTGGAGCCCTAACTATAAGAATTTGGCATAGCTCTGATACCATGTAAGAATTTTCCTAAGGAAACAATTCAACACCAAGATCAAGAAGCTCAATAGATAGCACAAGAGAGACTAATGATGATCAAATGAGAAATCAATAATGATCAAGATGATAATGGATATCAGATAATTGGATATGAGATGAATACGCACTAGAAGTGCCTTGTATGTAAAGGCAACTAGAATGACTAGGAGTCAGCAAAGAGATAAGGATTACAACTCAGCACATGTCCACCAAAGGTGGATTATCCTCCATTGAGTACAAGAGTTTGTGTGATGATGAGAGGATAAGTTTACATAGGTGTATCTCATAAAAATATGTTGTAGACACCATGTGCTCAAACAAGTTGCTAACTCTTGTGTTGTCAAAAAGACAACTCATATGTCTATGCATATGCCTAAGTTAAGTAAAGTGTAATAATAATTAATAATTTACACAAATACTCCCCCTTAAGTACAACTTAGGGGAATGTACTTAAGCTCACAAAGCTAAATGCAATGTGCAATGCGGGTCCTGAATATTAGGCCATGCTAGGTACCCATGTACAAATGCAATGCTCTATAGACAATGCTATGCAATGCAATCTCTCTAAAATGGAGAAAGAGGGAAAACCTCATGGAAAAAAGAGAGATGAAGAAATACAAGATGCATGCAAGAATGGAGTAATCAAGGCTCCCCTAGTATGACATACATCATGCATGTACAAGCATATATCCCCCATAAGAAAAAATACATGATGGTATCCCCCCATATTGAATAATCTCCCGCAAGGATGTCATGAAGACAAAAAAGTATCCAATGCCTACAAATGACATTTCTCCCTTTAGAAAGAAGATACACCAAGTATAGGTGCAAGTATACTTCTCATTGTGGTTAGGAAGATGGATGAGGAATCCATATGTAGTATGCTATGGATGTTGCCCTAGAAGTTTGCTCATATGTAGATGCCACAAGCCAATCTAGTGGATGCCCAAAAGAAGGTTGCAAACAAGGTAACATGTCCATGAATGAAAGTGAATAAAACTCCAAAGACAAGGAATCATCCTTATAGGAAGATATGGGAAGAGAAGCAATGTAGCCTCCCTGAAATGATGAATGTACATCAATGAAAGAAGCTCCTTGATGACTGAAGAAGTTGCACCATGAAAATTGAATGATGTTCCTCCTTGTACGAAGAAGTGGTGCCATAGGTGTAGTAGAGAATGCTCCCCAACTAGTAGGAAGAATCCTCAAAAGATATGATGTCTGAGGAAATTGGAATACAATCTCCAAAGACTAATATATCTCATCTGAAGTAAAAGAGTACTTCTCCAACTGCTAAAAAAAGTGTCCACAATCATGTCAGTCTCAAAAGAAAGATCAAGTGGTTGAGGGTTAGAATGTTCCCTCGCAACAAGTGAAGGAAAATTATCTTCAACAAAGAGAACATGGATGTTATCAATAATGTCTCCCACATCTTCAATGTAAGACTCCACAAATAACACTACAATGTCTAGAAGGAAGTCATCCCATAAAACTAAACTAGGAAGACATGGTATTTCCTATTGTACTAAATTAGGAGCATCTGTAGCTAGAACTGGATCAATAGAAGCAATAGGAGCATTAGGAGGTATGATCCCAACTAGAGTTGTAGGTATCACAACTGGAGTGACTGGAGGTAGAATGTCCTCCGGTAATGGAGGGACTCATGAATCTCCATATGCTTCTAAAAGACACATCCAAATGTCATGAAGACTACTTGCCTTACTAAGAGGAGCAAAATATTTCTTACTTGTATTATTATACATAAAGTGAAGAAGAAGAGAAAGATTTCCCCAATTAGTATTAGGTGGAAATATCTTCAAATATAGATAAGGAAACACTTCCTTATGTTCTCTTAGATGATCAATCATCAAAGTACTCCATTTTTTATAGTTTCATTTTATCAATTTGAATCTTAAATCAAAGTGACACTTTTGACATGACTCCACAAGTTCAAACAATGTATGTACCCCCAAATGCAAAAATAAAATAAAATCAAAGAAACCCCCCTAATGCATGATTTGGCACTTTATATTTAGTGCAATTACGATGGGCCACTTGTCCAAATGAACCAAAGTGAACTTCTGATTTTGATGATTACAATAACAAATATGAAGCTATATTAGACTCAACAAGATAAGACACAAGACCTCTCAAGGATCTAATTAATTACAAGTGCCAATAGGCCAAAATGAGACCAAAATTTGAAAGTACTATGTCTACTCAAAATTACTCTAAACTGATACCAAATTTGGAAAGTAGAAAAAAAATAATGCATTCTCAAAATATAGCACTTGAATATGTATCCAAATGAGCCCGAACTAAGCCTTTGAAGTTGTAAAAATTAGGATTTGTGATTTGCAAAAAAATTTAGGAATAGAGATCTCAAACAACCTGCACCAATGTGTAGAATCATGAAATTCTACCCCAAAACCAAAAAAAAAAAAATTGCTTGAAAAAAGGAGTCTGTATGAGGGAGATATCATTGTTTGAAAATCACCTTTGCAATTATTTTTCTTGAATCACTGTCGTCACACCTCCAAAAATCAAATGACACTAGATTTCACCTCAGATGTCTGATTTTGATTAAACAAAAGTCAATTTGGTGGTTTTTAACCTTTTGAATGTGATACCAATATCTAATTTGTACCACCAAGCTCCAATCTTGACTTGCAAAAAAAAATCTCTCCAATGGCTACATGCAATGAAGCTCTTGTGGCTCTGATACCATGTAATAATTTGATATAGCTTTGATACCATGTAAGAATTTTCCTAAGGCAATAATTCAAGACCAAGATCAAGAAGCTCAAGAAATAGCACAAGAGAGACTAATGATGATCAAATGAGAATCTCGATAATGATCAAGATGATAATGGATATCAGTTAATTGGATATGAGATGAATACACACTAGAAGTGTCTTGTATATAAAGACAACTAGAATGATTAGGAGTTAGCAAAGAGATAAGGATTACAACTCAACACATGTCCATTAGAGGTGGATTATCCTCCATTAAGCATAGGAGTTTGCGCAATGATGAGAGGATAAGTTTACATAGGTGTATCTCATAAAGAGATGTTGTAGACACCATGTGCTCAAATAAGTTGCTAACTCATGGATTGTCAACAAGACAACTCATATGTCTATGCATATTCCTAAGTAAACTTAAGTAAAGTGTAATAATAATTAATTATTTACACTGACACTAACTATTGATGATCTGAAAAGGAAGAAAAAATACAATCAAGCAATCTTGGAGATTGGCTCTACCCTAAGTTACTCTGAGTTTGACGACATCAAGGATTGTGACTCTGCAAAGAAGATGTGGGATGCTTTACACACAATTTATAGAGGAGATACAAATGTTTTGAGAGCCAAATCTGAAATTCTAAGAGGGAAGTTCAATGACATGAGAATGCAATAAGGTGAGAACATTGTTCAATATTTCTCTAGAATAAAAGATGTTATTAATTCTATTAGAGGAGCTAATGGTATCATAGATGATGAGACTATAATAAGAAAATTACTGAGAACACTACTACCTATCTATGCTATTATAATTTCTACCATACAAGAATTAGAATGTATACCTGGTAGCAATATGTCCCTTATAGGTTTGATGGGTAGGCTCACTGCCTTTGAACTTTCAAAATTTTGATAATTTCAAAATTGAAAATGTTTTATCTACTTTCAGAGCTAAACTATCATTAAAGGAAGCTAAAGAGAAAAAGGAAAAGATCAAAAATATTTCTCATGATAGTGATATAGATGAGGAGGATGTAGAATAGTTGGAAACATTGTTGGCAAGGAGATTTCACAGAGGCAAAGGAAAATTCAAAGGTAAGCTACCTATCAAGTGTTTTCGTTTTAATAAGGTTGGTCATATTATTGCTAGATGTCTAGAGAAGAAGACTAACGAAACTGGAGAAAAATATAGAAGCATAAGAGATGAGGACAACAAAGATTATAAAGATAAAGGAAAGAAGTCTTGCTACATTAATGAGGAGGAAACCAAAGATGGATCTAACAACCATGATGATGAAGTGGTGTATGTTGCAATGAAGGGTGATTCTAATTAGGATGAGGTAACTACACTAATATCTTAAGTGAACAAGAGTGATAGATGGATCATTGACAATGGGTGCTCACATAACATGACTGGAGATAAAAGTAAGTTCATTACCCTTGATTACTAGAATGGAAATAGTGTAAGGTTTGGTAATGAGGTGCCCTATTTAATAAAAGGTAAAGGATCAATCAAACTCATAGAAAATATCATGTGTGACAATGCTTATTATGTAGAAGGACTTAACTATAACTTGTTGAGTGTGTCACAACTGAATAGTTCAGGTTGCAAAGTTGAGTTTGAGAAACAAGATAAAAAATATCTATGAAACTAATGGCAAACTAATTGGAAAAGGTGATCAGACTAGAGGTAATATATTTTATCTTAACATGAATGATGCTACTTGTCTTGTTGTAGAATTTGATGATGTGTGGCTATGACACAAGAGGTTATGTCATGTTAACTTTGATAACTTAGTCAGTATCGGTAACATGAAAAGAGTTAGAAGTTTTCCTAAACTGAAGAAACCTGACAATATGATTTACAGAAAATGTTAGTTAGGCAAGATAACAAAATTTAGTTTTAAGAGTAAGACTCACACCTCTAAGGAAATTCTAAAATTAGTTCATATTGATTAGTGTGGACCAATTGATGTGCAGAGCTAAAAAGGTGACAAGTACATTATCCTATTTGTTGATGATTATTCTACGATGATGAAAATTATGTTTCTGAAACAAAAATCTAATGCTTTCCAAATGTTTAAGTGATACCTAGCTAGAGTTGAAAAAGAGATTGGAAAAAGCTTGAAATTTTTGAGATCTGATAGAGGTGGAGAATTTACATCAAATGAGTTTGAGATATTTTGTAATGATAGAGGAATCAAAAGATAAAATTTTGCACCTAGGACCCCTCCACAAAATGGGATTGCTAAAAGGAGGAACATATCTATAATGGATATGCTAGGACGCTTATGATGGAAAATAATGTTTCTTTGAAATACTAGAGAGAAGTTATAAGTACAACTCTCTATACCTTGAAGTATGCACAAGTCAAGAAAAGTACTCATTCAACACCTTTTGAACTATGGTATGGATACTCATCCAATGTAGAATATTTTGAGGTATTTAGAAGCAAGTGTTATATTCTTAAGGATTTTAGGAATGGTAAATTAGATGCTAAAAGTGAAGAAGGTATATTCCTTGTCTATTCCACAAGAAGTAAAGCTTATAAGTGTTTGAATACTAACACTAACAAAGTTGTGGAAAGTGCAAATGTGAAGTTTGATGAATACACAAAGGTACATGAAGCTGAAACTATGAAGGAACCTAAAGAGTACAAATCTTTTATATAATTTTATGAAGGTATTCCTACTAATGAAGGTATTGTAAACCAAGTTGTAAATCAACAGCAAGTTTTAATGACTGTCGAGTCACATACAATGAATGTCAAGTTACATTCAGGAACTGAGATATAGTCAAGAATTGAGTTGCATATATAAGCTAAGGTAAATTCTAATTATAAGATAAGTGCACATGAAAGGAAATTTTATCTACCTAATAGAGAAGTACATAGTGATTTTGAAGTTGAAAAACACATTGAAGAAAGAAGAGCAGAACCAAGATTGTCAAAGTATGTTAAAAGACATCACCTTGTTGAACAAATTATTGGAGATAAAGAAGCTAGACCAATGACAAAAAATAGGATGAGAAGTGATACATTTTTTTTGAGAATGCATGAGTCTAAGATAGTGAAAGATTCCTTAGAGAATGAAGACTGGAGTAAAGACATGAAAGAAGAGTTTGATTAGATTGAGAAAAACAAAACATGGGTCTAGTATCTAGACCAGAGGACAAGAATGTGATTGGAACCAAGTGGGTATATAGAAACAAGTTAGATGAGAATGGTGAAGTCACAAGGAATAAGGCAAGATTATTTTGCAAGGGGTGTGCACAAGAAGAAGGAATTTACTATGGAGAAACATTTGCCCCAGTTGCAAGATTGGAAGGAGTAAGAACTCTACATACAAAGGTTTCAAAGTTTATCAAATGGATGTGAAGTCATCATTTTTAAATGGTATATTAGAAGAAGAAGTTTACATAGAACAACTTAAATGATTTTTTGATCCAAACAACAAGAACATGGTATGTAGAGTACACAAAGATTTGTATGGTTTAAAGAAAGCCCAAAGAGCATGGTATGAAAGGATTCACAATTATCTTGTGAAGATTGGTTTTGAAAGACTAATGATAACACCAATTTTTACTTGAAGATAGAAGGAGGTAAAAGTATTTTACTAGCTGAAATTTTTGTTGATGATATCATATTTGGAGGTCAAGATGCATTATCTAAGGCATTTTCAAATGAAATGAAGAAAGAATTTGAGATGTCTATGTTTGGAGAGATCAAATTCTTTTTTGGTTTGCAAGTATATCAAATGAAATATGGTATATACATCACTCAGTCTAAGTATGTGAAGGAAATATTGAAAACCTTTGGCCTAGAAGATCTAAAACTATTTAGCACTCCTATGGTAATAGGACACAACCTATCAAAGAATGATGATTCTGTTGATGTGAATCAAACATTGTTAGGTCTATGATTGGGAAGTTGCAAAATGTAGTACATAGAAGACCTGACATTATGTTAGCTATTAGGATTGTTGCAAGATTTTCTACAAATCCTAAGGAGAATCATTTGATGGTTGTTAAGAGAATTATGAGATATCTGAGAGGAACAAAAGACTATGGTCTATACTACAAGAAAAATGACAAATTTGAGTTAAGACCCTATACAGATGTTGATTGGGATGGAAAAGTTGATGACCAAAAGAGAAAAAGTGATGGAACATTTTTCTTAGGAAAGAGATTGGTGATGTAGGAGCATCCTAGGTTTCACTTCTATCCTGCATATTTTTAGTTTTTCCTAATTCTGTCAAGTTGTAATGTCTTGCATTATCGATTTCTCAGTGGGTGCCAAGTGTTTAGAGGATGTCAAGCTTTTTGGTTGATGTTGATTTCATAGTTGTTGTCGAGTTTTCATTTGGATGTCGACACTAGTACATTTGAGGTCATTTTTTGACCATTATTGGTCAAAATTTTGACCCAAATTTCAACCAAATTTGACCAACCCATTGGTCAAAATTTTTCTAGTTGAAAATTTGACCAACGTACTAGTTGGTCAAAATTTTGACCAATACGTTGCTTGAAAACTTTCAAACATGTTGGCACAAGTTCTGCCAAGCATTGGTCAAAATTTTGACCAATGCTAGTAGAAACCTGCACAGCATTGGTTGAAATTTTGACCAATGCTTGTTCAAATTTTTTGAGGCTCACACTTGTTGAGGTCCACTTCAGCAATGGCCCTTCCTGTGAAATTGTTGTCTAAAACCTTTCTAATGAGATAATGTGTTATGAGCTCCTCATCAGTGGGATGGAACATGAATCTAGGAGGTAGTTGTGCATCACTCATATCATGACTAAAGTTAAGAGCCTCTATTATTGAATTCTCTTCCCTATCACCCATATTCATTTCCTTTGCTATGGGAAATAGGGAAGAGAATTAAATAATAGAGGCTCTTAACTTTAGTTATAGTCATGATATGGGTGATGCACAACTGCCTCCTGGATTCACGTTCCATCCTACTAATGAAGAGCTCATAACACATTATCTTATTAGAAAGTTTTTAGACAGCAATTTCATAGGAAGGGCCATTGCTGAAGTGGACCTCAACAAGTGTGAGCCTCAGGGAGGGTTCAATTCCCTCCTTTATTATTCACTATGCATATAATTCCACACACCCATTTGATCTCAAATGATGATATGTATTGAATATTGAGTGTCTATGATGAGTGCTCTAAAACCATCCATTTCATGCCTTCATCTATACACAATATATTTCTAGTTTCTTTCTACTCGCATGCCCATTTCATTTCATATGATCATCTGAAAATTATGTCACTCTAAGCTCTCAGTTATTTCCTCTTGATTGGTCATCTCATAATTGTTGAATGAGAGTTTTGGGATAAGCTATAGGCATCCATCAAAGCATAAAGGATTTTTTCAGATGGTGTAGATGAAGTAGTAGCATTTACCTTGGGAGACATGCTTGCAAAATGGAAGCATAGATAAGTCATGTGAACTGTTTGACAAGATGCCTAAATGTAATGTGGTCATCAAAAGCCATGGTTGTTGGATATGCACAAAATAGATATATTGAGAGAATATATTTGTTTAAGTTGTAACTGCCCTGGTAGACATGCATGCAAAATGTGGAATCCTAGATGAATAGTTCAATTGAATCCTCCTCCTAGAGGAAGGCTACAACAAATACATAGTTCAATTGAATGGTCTATAGATACCATTAGGACTAACATTTTGAACAATCCATCAGGATTCTAAATTTCCACCTGCACATTAATAAGGCTTGGCTCAAGCACTTCTTTTGGTGTTTGAACATAACCAATGTAGGTAATAAGTAGCAAATTCCATATTAGAGTTTGACTCTGGAAATTCAAATATTGTTTACTTCATGAAGAATTATCAAGACTTGTCCTTGAAAAGTTGATATCAATTCTTATTAAATGCAGTGAACAATTCCATCAAAGCTAAGCCACATTGTCAAAAAACTCATGCCAAACAAAAATTTAATGCCCATTCACCATTACATTGAAAGAGAGAAATGAAAATATACTATTCCCTCAAAACATTTAGGTGTTGAAATAACTCATCTAATGATATCCAATTGATTAAATGGTTTCCAGCCAACAGAACATTTTTGAATCTGCATCACATAGTTCAAGTCAAAGAAAAATGTCTCTTTTACATTAAAGAATTAAATAGTTGAATTTTCATCAATGGTCACAAATACTAGAAGAATGAAATCTAATTTTTGCAATCCACAATATCTAAATTGTAAAATTGACCTGCTAACTAAAAAAATACCAAAGAGAATGTGGGACATCCATCATCATGTATCTTCAAGGCTCCCTAAATGAAGGATTTGGCTTCATAAACTTTAAACATTTGAACTCAAGGATTGTAAGGCTCCAACACAATTTCAGTACCCCAATACAACACTCTCTCAAATTGTTCTAACAGTCCAATTCTCTGCCCTTTAGGCCTACTGCATACTTGAAATGGGGATGACTTTGGCTTTTCCCAAGATATATGACAATGTAATGATGCTCACTAATGCCCTATTTGGTGTATTACAACATATCATGGATTTCCTTATGTTTGTTTTGGATTAGCACAACTACCCTTGACTGGTACCCTATTTTTATGCATAAATATGACTACTTTTTCAAAGGAAGTATCATCAAATGACATCCAATCAACCCTAACTCCTAGACAGTGACTTATTACCTCTTCAATTTCTTAATCCCAAAAGGAATTTCTCTCCAATACCCTGCAACATCAAAACCCCCAAACTAGCACTCTCAAACCCTTGAATAGTGGCTTACCACCCACTCTTTGTTGGTTTTAATTTGTCTTTTGTTTATCTTTGTATTATGTCTATTATGTGTTATCAACCAATTCTCAATCTATATATAGGACTATTGGTACTGATCAAACAACTAGAAAGAAGGAGAAAGGGCAACATCATGCCTGTCAGGATGTCACTATCACTTTTTATTGATGATCTCAGAGGATCTATCAACAAACAATGAACTCAACTTGCCTCTACTCAAAATGCTTTCAAGATTAATAGCACAAAATTTGGGCACATGTAGACAAGGAGATGGAAGATATGGAGTGGTTGGGAACACAAGTTGAGTCGATGACTACAGCAAAACTAGCACGAAATGATAATCTCCACAAATGCACTCTAAAGAACTGGGAAAATTTATCACATGAATAATCAATCCATCTTGACAAGTGGTTTGCAAACCACCTATCATTGGATCAAAGTCTATTTTCTATTTTTGCTCTCCTTGTATTAAGGGTACTACTATTACATTTTTTCATCCAATTCTTGATCTATGTGTATGACTGTAGGTAGTTGGCATATTCTTTACAGGGACTGTGGGAATATTGATAGGAAACCATTACCATTAAATAGATTACCAAACAATCTTTGATTTCATTTGTACTCAAATCTTAACAATTTCACATCTATCCATTACTTAAAATGACAAAATAGTACTTTTAAGCCCAAGAGTAAAATCTATGAGAATGGAGTGGTTTGAGTTATACCTGAGCATTAACCAAGTACTACTTCCAGAGATGCCTAATAGCGAATGTTGGGCATCCTTTGATCCTTTAGTCACATTCCCAGTCAGGTAATTTGTTCTCATCCCAAAACACATGATAATGTGTTGGTCTACGGGTCCCCTGTAAATGATAAAAATCAGATCAATTTTTGTTATAATACATAGCAAAGAAAGCATGACAAGTTGATCTAAGAAATAAGTATTATACATGTATCCTAGCATGACTGCAGACCTAAAAGTCAAATTTCATGGGATGAAAATTTTTGGAATCAACCATAGTGCCTAACAAAATATAGGAAACCCACATCAACATTACAAATTGACACCTTGGAATAGAGCAGAATAGTACTATATAGCCTTATAGGACCTTCCTACCTAGCAAGATGTTCCCACTTTTGTCTATAGAATGCCTATCTACATGGTTGTTTACAAATAGTCTAGTATGGTGCCACTTTTGAACAACAACGAATGTCATTGGGGGCTGGTAATTTGGCTCAAGAGATGCACAAGCTCACACCACAGAACTTTTAGTTCATATAGCATTTAGCTATCTTCTTTAACAAAATCCAAAGAGAATACAAAAAAACTAAATGTCCATGTCAATCTCAATTGAATAGCAAGTACTATAGTGAGTATTAGGAAACTAACCCTACGAATAGCATCCAATTCATAAAGTAGAACTTGGTAAAACTGTCCTTCACTTACACCATCTTTGAATAAATACCAAAGCTATCACTAAGGAGACATAAGAAATATAAAACTAAATATCACCACAAAAACCAATCAAAATGAAATAAATTACCTATAAAATATGATTCACAGAGGTTTTTGTCCTATTGCTCTACAAAAAGAAATCAGTAGCTCCCTGCAAAGAATCAAAGTGAAATAATCATTCAAAATTCCTAATATCATACTTTAAATTTTGAGTAGCAAGTGAATTTCCAAAAACCATATTTTTAATTTTGAGCAATTACTTGTCTAAGAATTTTCAATTTCATTGGTTGGTTCAATGTTAATAAAATACATAATGATCAAGGTAGAAATTCTGCTCTAGAGGGTTTTCTCCTCTTCGTCATTTAGTAATTCAAAACACATCTCTAATCCATTGTGTGTGAAGTTGTAAAAGTTTTCCCCAAGTTAATTCTTTGTAAATTAAATCTCTTACATTCTAGATTTGCAGATTGTACTAGCTATACATTGTCACTACATAATACAGGTAATCATCCTAGTTTAAGACTAAATATAAATTAATATAGGTAATCATCCTAGTTTAAGACTAAATATAAATTGAGTACTATATGTTGGTATAGAAGGTGGTCATTATTTCAAGTAGAACACCTCCAAATCAAATATAAACTGAATCAGCATCCTGACATTTACATCTCAAACAAAACTTACAAGGACATAACAACATAGGCAAACATATGATATGTACCAAAGGACTACTTTTAAAATGCAAAGTTACAGTCAAGAAAATCCCCAGCACAAATACACACCCCTGAAATATATAACTTTTGAACCAAACATGTAACAATATTTTGCTAAGTAGCATGACAACCCCATAGACTAAAAAAATACCACATATGATGCCTACTTTATCATTCCTCCAGTAACATTGCCTTGTACTAGATCTTGCCAGACTTTACATAAATCTTGAATGAGCTCTTGCCGGTGCGCCTAAGCACAAACTAGGCCTACATACTTTGTGACTTTAGGCTAGTCTTGAGATGCAAACCCCTGATATTTGCACCAAACCCAAAATATTAAGATAAGCATTTTTCATATGAATTGTGTGAACCAGAATAGCAGCAAACAATGATCTATATTGAAAACCTATTGCCACTATTGATGGACTAGAATCTTCTCCAAGGTGTGGATGTGTAAAATCTACCCCACAAGAGTCTAAAAGACATTGTGAATTTTTTAATCAAGTAATGTTTCTTACTTGTAAGAAAACCTCAAAAACACAAAAGTTGATAATTTGAAAAGTTCTCCACAATTGCACATTAAATAAATAGCAACAAATCTGCAAAATAATAAAAAGGAAACTTGACACCAACTTGTATCAAGAATAATTGATCAAACTCAGAGTGTTTTTTAAAAGACATTCATTCATTTAAAATCATGCTAGAAAGAGGATTAACCTAGAAATTGTTAGAGTATTTGAAATATATTTATCATAGAGCATTAATACACCATGACATCAGCCATTGCAAGCTTGTTGCTTGTCTTCAACTATTGTTCCAAAGCCAAATAATCAATCCAATTAAGGTGGTTGACTAAGAACGTAACCCTCATGATTTATTACATGCTCCAAAAGTGATTGTAAACACTGTGATTTTCATACAAAATTCAAATTTAAAAAGATAGAGGTGAGCAATTCTAGTAGTTAAAATTATCCCAAATCATTTTTGTTACCTACAATTCATATGCATACATCAAATAAAGTTTCACAATTATGTAGGTCAGTTATCCACTTATATAGATGAACCTGAGAAAAGTTAACTTGGTTTGAAGGATCTAAGAAAATCATCTAACAACCTCAAGTACAGTTCAAAATTCAAATCAACATAACAAATTCAGTTTCAATCTACACTCCCATAGGTAAACTTTTAGTTTGAATCTACTAAGGAAATAAACTTAACAAGCCCTAAAAATACAGCATTGTGAATGATATATTCCTTTCTTATTTAATTAAGTCATTTATTTAATAAACACTTTACTTACCTAAATAGCATAGATATTTATATAGCTAGTTTATTTTCCCTTGCAAACACACATTCATATAAGTGTATAGACACTAAAGTGAGATATTTATGTAACTGGTTTATTTTCCCTTGCAAACTCACCAACTTGCAAGCACTCACAAAGCAATCTCTTTGGGTAAGTAAACTCACCAGCAAGTTTTTTGGGGGTTCCTTGTCAAGAAGCATGAGTAAATGGGAAAAACACACCCACTAGCGCATAATGACAGTTAACAGCTAAAAAAGCATCAAAACCCATTCATTTCAAATTTCTCCTGTCATGTTTCACTACTTCAATAATTTGATAGCATTTGATGCATTTGCATGTAATTGCAAAGGATATTTTGTAACATTGCACTAATTTAACAAACTTTTTGGGAGTATTTTAAATAGTATGCAATAATGGCCATAATCGTGTTCTTTTCTCTCTTTTTTGACATCTGTTTTATGATTTTATCTCACTATCATCCTAGGGTTTTATTTATTTTTTTACTTTTTTTTAATATCTAGGGTTCATATTTTATAACCTTAAAAAAAGGGCTAATACTGGTGTTTAAAATTTAAATGGTGTTTGAGTTATGGCATTGGGAAAACAAAAAAGCTAGTAGTGTACTTGATTGATCAAAACCAAATCACTGCCAAGCCTTTTAACCACTCCTTAATAGCACTTTCTCTATCACCAAGTTTGCAGTAGGGTTTATGTTTATTTTTGCATCTAATGTTAATATGGCATCTCCATCCAAAAATTTCTTCAAAGCTTGAAAGATTTATACATGAAGTGATCAAAAACTCAAAATCTATCATGAGAAATAGAGCTCCAACACTGATAGTTTATACATCTGTATTTAGAGGCAAGATAAATTCAACTAAATATTCAAGATCAAACAAGTTCTTCAAAATATGAAATTTGAAATAAAACTATAATTCAAAAATCTTCAACAATAAATTTAATGTAGCAAATATCTTAATTTCATGGTTGATATCTATGCAAGTTGAAGATTGTGCATTTAATATCTCTATTTCATAGTTTATAACCTTAATGCAAGTTGAATTTTGTTCATTAATTTCTTTCTAGTTAATAATTTTCATAAGCCACAACCAAGCCAAGTAGGCATATATACCTTAGATGTCTCAAGTTTAGCATCATAGGAAATCCCCTTGTACCCCACGCACCCTCTAGTTGCACAAATTCTTCCTAAATTTTGTTTTAGCTATAACCCAAAAAGATCAAAAGGATAATTCACAATCCACAATCTTTAAAAAACTAAGATCTTGGGAGAAATAGCCCATATTATCTACATGAATGGAAGTTTTCTTTATCATCCCTATATCCTATGTGAACCTACAACTACCTTAATAACTACAATCTAAATCAATCAAGGATGACCTCCATCAAGAACACTATAAAAATTCTTAAGTCAAAGCCATACTTTTTTCTATATCAATGAAAAAATTTCTCCAATCATCCACCTTGATTGAATTTGTTCCATAAAGAGTTGTGTTCCTTCATGTTATTCTTTTGAAAGATTAGAGCACTCAGTGTTGCAATTTATCCTCAATTATTGTACCTTTTCACCACACATATAAAAGTCACAAGGGAAACTAGTTGTGCTTGTAATTTCACAAGCCTCATCATAACATATGAATATTTCTATTTTTTTATTCTCTAATTTAACTACAGAAGCACTTTGACCAATGTATTGCAATGGGTTGCCTACCTCGAGCTTGCAGAGTCTGTGATGTCCCCATACTTAAACCAATAATACTAAAGCAATTGTGCACTTTATGATCAAGGGGTGGCAGTCCTTGAACAACAATAGTAGTAGAAGTTAGAA
Source organism: Cupressus sempervirens (assembly GCA_028749045.1). Taxonomy (NCBI): domain Eukaryota; kingdom Viridiplantae; phylum Streptophyta; class Pinopsida; order Cupressales; family Cupressaceae; genus Cupressus; species Cupressus sempervirens. Next base: position 605,440,984 of record CM053785.1, read on the forward strand.
TAATTAAAAGTATTTGCACATATATGTTAGCAGAAGAATAAGATGTGGAATGTCATGAAGTCTTAAAAATAAGATAGTTTCCCTAATTGCATTAGGAATAATAAGGGTTAGTTCCATTTGATGATCCCCTTCATGAATGATGGTTAACATTCTATACATCTTCATTTTCATCAGCATCAGACACTCTATGTTGTATGGGTAAACCATTAAAAAGGACAGTCAGCATGACATCTTCAAACTAGTCATCATGTAACCTATAAAGCAATAACCATCACAAGATTATCCATGATCAAATGGAAAAGGATCCTCAACATGACATCTAGTATTGAGAAATCATTCCTAGATGAAGGAAAGTACTCATATTAGAGAATCACAACTATGGATAAATCATCATTTAGAACTATTTTCACTAGTAGCTAAGATATCAATCTATGTCATACATGGAAGAAGTTGAAGAGCAGTCAATCAGGAAAATCCAATATAAAAGTAGGTATATTTGCACCAATCAGGAACTTTAAAAATGGTAGATAATTTTGTTCATGGTCTCAAGGAAAACAAAGATTGCTTGACAATAGCAAGAAACAACACAGATGACTTAGAAATAGTATATCACAATAAAAAACATATTTTTCCCATCATAACACTAGTAGTGCTCTATTGTCTCATTTTTTGTAACAGAGACCAGCACAAACATCAATATGAACTTGAGGTTTATATTGAACAAATGCAAGGTAAGTAGTGAACTCTAGCCAAAGTGCACTCAAATATTCAAACTTCCTTGATATGTAGTGATTAATTTTTTTTTATTGTTTGATTGTTTTCTGATTTGTTAGAGGATTCATGTGCAGAAATATATCTAATAAAATATGCAGGTTTCTATGCATAACTAACTCCAATGTGGACAAATATCTAATAATTGGGATTTAAACTAAGCAAGAAGATAACTGAGATAAAGTAGCAAATATATTGGCCTAACATTTATTTATTCTAGCACAAATAAATTCTTTACAAGCATGCACAAGTCTAAAGCTAGCTGAAAGATTCAACAATTACATTGATAAGAATATGAAATATGGAAACATTTTGTCTTGTCCATTTATTGGTTGATGGATAAGACCACAATACACCTATAGAGGGACCAAAATAGAGCAAGCACAATAGGGAGAGATCTTATTTCTCCTCTAAATAACTTGGCCAACACAAATAAAGAGCTTCAACCATCATAGAAGTCAAGGTGGTTGATGCAAGGAAGAACCATTGATTATCCTCAAACTCCACATTAATAAAGTAATCTCCAACAGTTAATCATCCAAATCTTATTCCCTAGCCTCAAGGCCTTGCAAAGAAGTTCGTATGCACTCAAATAGGGATATCATTTTAATCCAAGAGCAATTGGAGTCTTGCCTATTATAGAAAAAGAGAAAGTTCCATATTTTATGTTATTTGATGGATCTTGTTGAAGCATACGTTAGGTCTAAGTATTTTCTTCATTGTGTATGATGAAATCTATTTCTAATTTTTGTTTTAAATTGGTGTAGACATTCCTCATACATAGGATGATGATTCCAAGAAAAATTCTTAACACAAACTACATTGTTATGGAATTTAGAGAGCCTATTTTCTATATACATTCAGTGGAGTTGTGATAGATGCCCATCAAAATCTTTAAAAAATACATCTGAACTTGTGGAATTAATATATATGTTGATACTCTTTTAAATGAGTCTTTTCATGTCCGAGTATGATGTTATAAATGGTATTTAGGACATCTTTGAATACCTCTTTTTCAGTAATTGTGGATACCAATGGATATGACTAGGTCTCTGCGGTGACAAAAATTATACACAATATGAGTTCTGAATCAATAGATATGATGTTGTTTTCTACTTTGTCAATCTAATTTTATATCCCTAGTAATGGTCACATCTATAGTGTCTATGATGTCTCTCTAGAATGAATATAACTAAAATCATAATTCAGTGTAAGAAGCAAAAAAATTAGCCTACGATGACTCAACTGGGATGTAGATTGGTCAATAGAAAGACGATGACCTTTGTTTTGAACTGCTTTGAGAAAAAATGACTAACAAGGTGTTAAAGGATACAACTAAAATAATGTCTCCCTTTAAAATACAAAGATTAAAGGTAAAGTTGTGCCTTGTCTTTGAGCTAAAACATTTTGATCCTCTTAGATTTTTACTAATATTAGATTACTATAGACTATAGGGAAATTTGTAAAAATTCTACAGAACAAATAGAATGCTTAAGAGTTTAGAACTACATCAATGCCCACAACTATGTATAATAGGATTCTATTATGTTAAGACAACATTCAAGCTAGTTGCACATAAATTAATCTATAATTTAAAAGAGCATCACAAGACCTAAGGAAAATTACTTGACCACACCCTAAAGTCCTGAGTATAAAATTACCTGATGTCAGCTTTCAAATCATCCAAATTTTCGTATGAACTAACTTGTCTATACACCACCTGTTCAAAAAAATTAAAATGTGCATTTTAGGGAACTGATTTGGTAAGGTATTGGGTTGGGCATGCTAAAGACACACCTTTATTAAAAATTTGAATATGTTGTGACCAATTTTGGTCAAAAATTACCTGCATAAGGCCAATAAAGCCTATAAGTTGCAATGCCTTCTCCCACTCTGCAATCACAAAAAAATGGTAGCATTAATCTTGTAACAGATAGGATTGTAAGACATTCAAAATCTTTAAGCTAGGAATTCATAGAGATCCTAATTACCATTTATAACATCATTCTCAGACATGACAAAACTCATTGAATACAATTTTTCCCATACACTTGCATAGGCTTAAAGGCAAAAAATGGGTCAAACTCTATGCTCATCCACCACCAATTAATTCCTCTCATGCTTTGATCCTTCTTTCTATTCTTGTCAAAGTCCAAGATCCTATGATACTCTGCATTTATCATCACTACACAACCTCTCCACTTACAAAAAGCTTCAGCCTCTACAATGCTTACATCCACAACTCCCTCAACCACTTCTATTTAAATGCTTGGTTGACTCAGGGTCATGAGCATAATGCTCAATTTCTACCAAAGACTATGTCTCTGAACACATAAATCCATTCACAAAGAAGAAGTTATAGACCTTATTTTTCCAAACACTAGTACATTTGGGCTCATTTTTCAACCTTTATTGGTCAAAATTTTGACCCATTTTTCAACCAATCTTCGACCAAATTTGACCAATGAATTGGTCGATAATTTTTTGGTCAAAATTTTGACGAACATACTGGTTGGTCAAAAAATGTCCAGGTTGTTGAGCCATTTTCTACCATTCATTGGTCGAACTTTCGACCAATGCTTGGTAGAAATCTGCGGGGCATTGGTTAAAATTTTGACCAATGCATGGTGGAAAACTAGATGGCATTGGTTGAAAACTTTTTGGTCTAAAATTCGACCATCCAGCAGGTTGGTCAAAACTTTGACGAATACGGTGGTTGAAAACTGTTGGCATTGTTAGCGTATTTTCTGCCATTCATTGGTCAAACTTTTGACCAATGCTTGGTAGAAATCTGTAGGGCCCATATCGTGGACAGCGATATCATGGACCAACTTCCCGTGTACTAGGTACGAAGATTTTTGATCGTGAGATCGAGCCAGGATCAAAGGGTGGCATTGAATCGCTATGAAGAAGTGCTTGGAATTTAAGTATAGCGAGTTAGCGAGTGTGGCCAACTACTATTGAAGTAAAATTGTTGTCCACAAGATCAATTCTGGATCGAAGACGCTTGTTGACTTTCTATAAAGAGATGTGCAAAAATTAGGTAAACTGAGTTAACGAGCAATGGACCCACCATCATGTTCTTAAAGGTTGTTTCAATTGTCTACCACACGATTAAAGTAAGATCAGTGTTCATCGCTAGCTCACTGTGGAAAGGTGCTCGAGAATTATGTATAATGAGTTAGTGAGTTGATGACATGTGTGCATAGTCATGCATGGGCTCAGTTTGAAGTGCTAGCCTTGAAGGAAAGGTAGAGGTGGAGGTGTTTGATTGGCTTGACTACCAATGTGTTAAGAAGAAAGCTGAGTCAGCTTAGTTGTAATTCCCAGATCGTAGGATTTTTCAAGGATCAATGGCACAAGTTTAAAAAAGAAAGTGTGACGGCACTCTATTTTTCTGTTCAGCCATTTATGATAAGTGAAAGCTTCATGTGTGGGAGAAATAGAGAATAACACAGAGATTTTCATTAATTTTAGTCCCACGCAAACAGAGATTGCAAATTTTCTAAGCATAAGAGCCTGATTGATTGTGTTGTGTTAAGCCTGGTAAAGATGTGAAACTATTCTTCTATTCTTTGAGAGAAATTTTAGAAGTTCAGAGAAGAACAAGTTCAGCAAGTCAAGTAAGTACTCATATTATAACCTCTGTGGCATTCTAATTCTCTCAATACTATCAAAATGCCTCCTAAAAAAACATTCTCTAGGCAAATTAATTATATGGATAGGAATGTCCATGATGATTTATTAGAATTACTCCCATAATCTACTGTACAGCTTGCACAAGTTAAAAAGTTAATTTCCTTAAACCCTAGGCTTAAAATTGGTGATGGCCTATATGACAAGGGGAACTGGGTTAGGGATGCAGCAACTACTCAAACTGGCCTTATCTTGTTTAAAAAGTGGTTTTTGGAAAGAAAGTTGTTTGCCCCGCATGCTAATGTCTGGAATTTTGATTTGGGAAAGTTAGTAGTCCCAAGTGTTTTCATGGATTATGATTTTCTTGAAGCCATTGCTAAGAATTATGACCAAGCCATTAGGGTTGTAAGAAGAAAGGATGGTGTGCCTCTGGTCTCGATTACTCCTAAAGAAATTAGAGAGGTTTTTCACCTAGAACCATTATCAGACTACCATGTGCAAATCAATCTACTAGAATTAGAGAATGAATATAAAGCAAAGAAGGATGTAATTAGGGGAGGTGCACTAAGGGCACATATTGGTACAATAGGAACTTTGCTAGTAATTACTGCAGCCTCTAGAGAGCCTTTTAAGAAGAGTCTTTTCACTTCCCGGGCTGTAGAGATATACCGGACCTTATGCCGAGTTTTTGGTGAAGATGAGCCAGAATTTATGCCCATTGGTTTCATGTACATGATGGTTCAGATTGCTTCCTTCGGTGTAGATGTTATTTTTGATTTTGCTTCCTTTTTGGCTGAAGAAATTCACATTGGTTTAGTTGGGATTGCGAAGGGCAAGGTGGAAACAACTTTTGGTCACTACTCTCTATTAATGCATATGTTTTTGTTCAAAGGAGTGACATATTTTGGTAATGAGATGGAACTAAACAGAGAGGAGAATGGGGAAATACTGCCAGTCTAGTTGTGGAGTGTAGATATGACCTGGGATGCAAGTAATGCTAGTTTTGTCAGATTTGATAGATATTTTACTGCTAAATTGAGATGCCTCATATTGAGTGACAATCCCAGAATCCCTAGGGTACTAATGAGTCTCATCAGACCTATGGATAACCCCCATGACTTGAAAGTTTCACATAATTGGGGAGATATCATCCCGTACCCTGTTTCTACTATTTTTAGAATATATGGTTTCAAGGGGAACCCTCATGTTTTGCCTTACCAAGTTCCTTTGAAGGTGGGAATGGCTGAAGTTTTATGGCAGTTAGGGGGAGTGGAAGAAATTTTTTTGTTGAAAAGGCAATTAGGGTCAATTTTCCCTACCTGCACAGTGGCCCATCAGTTTGTGATTACAAAAGGGGGATGGATCTTTTTACATAAAATTTTGGAATAGTATATGATGGTTGTCTCTCATCCCCATTTTTGTGATTCTGAGGGATTTTTCAATCAGATGTTGAGGCATAGAATCAAGTTGGGACCGGTCAAGCACGATTCTTATTATCCAAAGGATATTATAAGGAATGAATTCTCATTGCAGGAGTAGGAAACTAAAAAGGAAAAATGGAGAGTTTATTCCTAGGTCTTAGAATTCATTCATTGTTTTGATAATAAATATGATCCTTTGGATAATGCTATTATAGAGGCTGACAAAATAAGTAAGCTCATGAATACCTTCCCTGAAATAATGGAGGTCATGAATGAAAAGAAATAATTTTTTATTGATTCATATCCTGATAAGGCCAGAGAGGTCATGAGGAGGTTGGCTTTCACTCCAAATGTGAGAACTGATAAAATAATTGCACAAAAGAGGCCCGGATATACTATAATTTAGAATAAAAGGGTTCCTATAGACAAGGGCAAACAAATAATAGGATCTACCAGTATAGCCCAAGAGGAGAGACCTGAAGAGCCTAGTCCTAAGAGGCAAAAGGTAATGACAGAAGAAAGGCCTCAAGATGAGGAATATTCACCCACCCAGTCCCCTTTGAGGATTGGAGAAGAGCAGCTCACTAGTGAATAGGTTGAACAAATGGGATCATAGGGAGATATTTTTATTACTCAAGAACTTCCTCTCCCAAGTTTGGATCTAACAATAGCTTATTATAGAGGCTGGGAGTTGGACCCTATATTAGAGCAGGCAAGTCATCAATTTTTGATTGATGACAGTTTTGTGAAATTAAGGGCTTTTCAACAGTTTGCATGGAGGACAAACATGAACATTTTCGAGGAGAAATGTAAAAAGATGAAAATAGAGCATCCAGAAATGGATGAAACTTCCATGCAAAACTAAATTAAAGAAGAAATGATGAAGGAATTGCAGAATATAAGCCCTGAGGAGGGGAGGAAAATGATAAAGGCATCTAACATTTTATTATTGCCCAATTGGGATATTGCAGATGCATTAATTTTCAATTCTGTTTCAAGTAGATTGGAGTTGCAAGATCCAAATAGAAGAGACTTCCAAGGCACTTCATTCATTGAAGATCAAGCTGCATTGGTCAGTTGGTCATTGAGAAAGGGATCTAGAGCCACACCATCACAGTTAGATGAGTCTGGGTTGATGGGAAATATACTTGTAAGAAGGGTTGCTGACACTTCACATGTACAGGTAGCATATTGGAATGTGGATTCTTCTAAGTTTGTGTTGGCCACTGCTAAGAAGGAGGAATAGGTTATGTCTGAGTTATAGAATAAATATGAAACACTTCTTGAGGCCTATAATAGCGAGGTAAAAAGGAGAATTGAACTTGAAAACAAGGCAATGGGAAAATCCACAAGGCCAAGAATAAAATACCCCCATCCTCCAGTGGAACTTTTTAAATCTACCCCCTTTGTAGAGATACCAGACACACCTCAAAGGCCTGAATATTATATAGCCGAGGAATTTGAAGAAGAGAAGAGAAAACTATGGGCCTTACATGTAGAGTTAAATATGCAGTATGAGGACAAGCTTAGAAAGGCTCTAATGTATTTAGCGAACAAAATTGAGTGGCCCTTATTCTTTGATCAGTTGGTAAAAGTAATAGATATATGGGAGGAATTGAAAACTCATGATGATACCCTGAAGCCTATTGTTAATAAATGGGGAAGAAGGGAAAAGGAAATCACCCTTCTATGTTATTCAGTTATAAAGTCTTCCCATGACCATGTTGAAAAATTGTATGATATTGCTAATGACCTGTCAGATTTTGATAACAGGAGAGTTGCTCTGCAACTGAAAATTGTTTTTTATTTGAATAAGTACAAGAATCAAAAATTTGATCTATTTCCTTGTGCCTTGGATAGAAAGAAGAAATTGAAAAATAAGGAAGAGTGGTGTAAAGAATTGGATGACCTCTGCACAAGGATAAATAAAGTTATTAATGAAAAGGGGCATGCCTGGTGGGCCACCACGACAGAGGAATTGGTTAAAGTTCAATTATTTTTTGATTCTTTGAAGCAAGAATTTTTTGGTTTTGAAAAGGAGGCTGGTTATATTTTAAAAAAGAAAAATGATATCCTACAGTTCAGCTGGCTGAATGATATACAATTTGACACTAGGATGGCAAATCTTCTGTTGGACAAGCAGTTAGAGGAGGATAGTTCAGATGATGATGAGAAACTAGAAGGCAAGGTGCAAGTTATTGACACCTCTACACCAGAATTGAAAAAAGAAGAAGGGTAAAAGGTAATAATGCCTGCTTAGGGTGAAAGCAATGAGAACTTACAAGAGAAAATTGATTTGGAGGTATCACAAGATCATCCTTCTTTGGCCAGCTTGGTAGCCATGTATTCTGAGGAGCTGGAATAATGAGAGACAGATCAGAAGTTGATGATTCATAATAGAAATTGGAACGGGCCTACCTGAAGGAATATTTGATACACCTGGCATTCTGTTATGATTGTTTTTGTCTTTTGTATGATGCTTTGTTCCTTGGACACTTGTCAGATCACAATTTCCCTTTGCTTGTTGCAACTCATGCTATATAAATGAGTTTTCAAGGCATTGTGATGGTCCGAGACTTGTGCAATTTTTTTTTTCTTTCAAGAAGAGTACATATTCAGTCGATCCAATAGTATGCAGAGGTTTTGAGTTTGCTTCCATTGTACTTTCTAATAAGCAAATTGAAATGACAGAAATGGCAATCTATTCTGGGCATTCAATTGGTTTTCTATTGGTTATTGTATTAGTCATATGAAAAGGATAATACAAAGGGGTATTTACACTATATCTGTGGATCATCAATTTATGTCTCTAGTTTATGGGTTTTTTTACTTTGAAGTCATTTAAATAAGGTTTATTTGGCTGAATGCAGTCTGGATGGGTTGTATGATGGGTTTATTGTTGCTTTTAATTCAAGCAATTATATAAATGCTTTAGTAAATCAATAGGGTTTATGAGTTCATAAAAGGGATATTGCATAAGAATGGAGATGGGTGATTGCAGTTGATTAATTCTTATACAAGTTATTTGAATTAGATCTCCCGCCAATAGTCAATTTCTTGCCCAATGGATAAGGCACTGGTCCTATAAATCAGAAGTAAACAAGGATGAATTATGTTGCCGCATATCAAATCATCTTACAAAATCAAAATTATTTTCAATCTTGTTCAAGAATTATAAATGCTGGTCTCAACTCATTTATATCTAATTCCTGAGTCTTAGGTAGCTGCTCTTTCTAGGAATTTTTGTAAATTTTAGGAGAATTATGACCAGATCTGCTGATAAGGGATGTTTATAAGTTTAAGAGCATTGAAGAATTGAAGTGAACTATGTATGTATGTGAGGTAACAGAGGAGAATCATAATGAAACTAAGATAATTTCATTTTTGAATTCTACTGCACCGTGCCCTTGTACAGATCCTTTCTTGTTCCTCTTTGTGCCCACCACTTAGCCCACATTATTGAGTGTCCTATACAAGAAAGTCTTATAGCAAGCAATTTACCCAAGATTCTTGGAGTTGTTCCACTATAAGATATGATGAAATCATGAACTAATTGCTTATTATTTAAGAAAATGAGAAACACTATAAGACACTTTGTAGTGATACAATAATAGCCAAATCACAAAATTAGGCATGCTTTTTGGATCATATTCTCTCTCAAACACAGATGTAACATGCATTTTGGTTGCAGGTGATTTCTAGGAGCTTGGGGTTCACTATCAATTCCAACACCTTCGACTAAAATTTTTGAACAAGTCAAAAGTTGTTCCACTATAATGATTACTAATAAACTTTATCATTGTTCAAGTCAAAATTTTATCATTAGCAAAAATGGTAGATAATTTTGTTCATGGTCTCAAGGAAAACAAAGACTACTTGACAATAGCAAGAAATAACACAGATGACTTAGAAATAGTCTATCACAATGAAAGACATATTTTGTCCACCATAACACTAGCAGTGCTCTACTGTCTCATTTTTGGTAATAGAGACACCCCCCAAACATGAAGGATTCACCCCCCAAACATCTTCAAACATGAAATAATCCACTGTCTATTAGACTGGTGTCTAATCCAGGCTAAACCTCCATCAGCAATTACCATCCAACACTGCACTTGCACCAAGTTTTCCCACTCTCCTGAATTTGGTTAATATAGTACAAATAAATTATCACAACCTCATTGTCTCCCACCAATAACAATGACTATAGGTGGTAGGAGAGAATCTACACTGGAAACTTCAGAATAAGTACAATTGACTGTGCCTAACCAGTCACTAGTTTGAATGCACCAGTCTATTATTCCTTACTTAACCCACAATAAAAATTAAAAGAATGCGTGGACAAGATAACAAAAATAATAAAATGTTCTCACATTAAATATTAGTCAAAATGCATTTGATACATCATAGGAACTCACTGTTCCATGGGACAGAGACTAAATTGCAGAGAACGGGATTATTTTATTGATTATAATTTTTTCACAATGCCTTGTCTCACCACCCCAACTCTACTTCTCCCCCAAACACTCTAAAAATCCCTTCTAAATAACCAAACAACAGTAAACAACCATTGCTATCTAACTATCTAACTGTTACCAGTTAGTTATAAACTGAAATTTGTTGTCTAGTTGACACAAAGTGTCAACTTTGACAACTTACAATCATATATGCCTTTAATATATTTCACTAACCTTTTCAAAGGTTTTATAACTTCACTAACCCTTCCAAAGACACCTAAAACCCTTACGAGTTGTACTAGGCCTAAAGACACCTAAAACCCTTACAAGCTTTTCTTTGCATTTTTTCTACATTTGATACTTTTCTTATAGGTGGATATGTCTATCACAAACATCCAACATGTCTGTCCTTAGACTTCATGGCAAAAACCCTACAAACAACACAAAAAAAATAAGGACATAAACCATCCAAACATCTCTAATAGCTTGTGGATATCCCAAAGATGCATAAATGCATGACTTGTGAAAACCAAAAAGATAAGACTAACTTGTATAACAAGCGAATAACCAAAATGATTTTATGTCTATGTTATGTTTGACAATGACAATGATATTTGGATTCAAGTATGAGGAAATTTGTATCAATCAATTCATTAAATATCATTTGAATACAAAGAAGATTTTAAGAGATTCAAGAGCATAATTATAAGCCAAATTTGTGGAAGACCTAAATCAGACCTAAGTGAACAGACATGTGAAGGCTTATTTTGAATATGATGAGCAGATCTAAGGTAGAATTTTTATGAAGGTATATTCCAAGTTTAGAGCATTTATTGAAAAACAATATTTCAAATCTTGGTGGATTATTCATAAGTACAAGGCAGATTTGTTGAAGACCTCAAAGGAGATATAAGGCAAATCTACCTATATTATAAACACTTTGCATTTCAAAGGTCAGTTCCTTCTGCATTGCAGGATTTGAGGTTGGTGTCTCTTGCTAATTGAGTCTAGACATTTGTTTGAAGTTATATACATACATACATGTGTGTGTGTGTGTGTGTACATACACACACAATTCACCTACAAGGATTTCCATGCTAAATAGTATATGCATCTTGTCTTCTTTTGTTAGACATCAACTATGTGAATGCTTTCTACATTGCTTTCAGTTGACTAATTATATATATAGTAAAATATGCAGGTTTCTATGCCAAACTAACTCCAATGTGGACAAATATCTAATAATTGGGATTTAAACTAAGCAAGAACTATATGTTCAAGGAACCAAAAGATGACTGCAATGAGACTATTACAAGTGAAAAAACTTTAGTCTCGTTAAAGAGAATTGGGGTGAGTGTTTGAAGACTTAAAAAATTTGAGCTTCACTTGGTTTCAAGAATACTATAATATTCTCTACTTAACAAGGCCAACCACGTGAAGGTGGAAGCTCATCTGGCCTCACCCCCCTCCCCCTAACATCAATCTAAAGTACCCATTATCATCTAATTACATACTTCATTCATTAATTCATCCATTTATGAACTATAACATTCAATCAATACAATCACATAACATTCATTAATATGATATAAAAATCATTAATACACAATACTAATCAAAACTTCATTAACACATAACAATATTCATTAACATAAAATAAAAATCTATATTAATACGCATCATTCATACATAATTACTTAAAACAAAGTTCTTTCATTATCCAACAAGGTTTATCAAAGAAGATTTTTAAAACATCATTTCTTTTTTTTGTTTTTTTGAGCTCTCTTAAGAAAAGCTCTCATAGGGACATCCATATCTACTTCATTCTCCTCCTCTTCTGGCATGTGTAATGTCAAATTATGATGGCTCATTCTCTTTGGAGGAGCAGGAGGTTGCTGCACTAAAGGGGGTTTTGTTGCAAGAACAAGTGAATGCGATAAATTGGCATACTCTTTTTCTTTTTCTAACTGTTACAAGTTTGTAATTAAGTACGAGTACAACATAAAATGCATTTTTCTTACCTGACAATGCCACATCATGTACATTAACATTTTGATCTGCCATCACGTCAACATGTTGAACACTTGGAACATGGTCCAGTCCTTCAACATGATGTTCAACATGCTCTGAAATATTCAAAAAAAGGATACATGTCAAATTCCAATTGAAGATGTTAAATTGTATTCATAATTGCATAATTAATTTCCAATAGCAAATTAATATCTCCACCACTATAATGCACATCATGGCCTTCGTCAGGAGCAGGTTCTGTGGTAGGATATGAAGGCTGTAGTAAAATGTTATGCACATTGTTATGTAGTCAATTTACGTTTAAAACTAATACCAAAAAAGAATCTTCTCAACTATTTAATTTCATTTACTTTTCATCTGACCAATTTACCTGTGAGATATCATTTGGTGCACTAGATTCTTGGGCAAGGCTTACAGATTCTTCACATAGGCGTGCAACCACAACTTTATAGCCTTCCTTCAAGGCAATTTTTCTATCTTCATCTGTGACCTCCACATTGAAATCTGTGCCATATGGTTTTTGCTTGATAACGTTAGTTTTCCATATATGGTTTCATTAAAAAAAACTATTTGCAACATTATATTTTAAAAAGAAAACAAAATTCATTTCTTTACTTACAAGTCGAGACTGCAGATTCATATAGCCACCAGAGCCAAGTTTGTGTTGGCCAACCTTTTCTGTTCTTGCTTTTGTAGCCACGGATGTGTCCTGCAATCTATGAACAATTTCAAACATCTTAGATTATATATTTACAAATATCAATAATTAGTGCATGATTACAATGTACTTAATACTATAATGACATACCTCTTTTTGCCCTGTGCTGCTTCATTATCTCTATCTTCACATAGCCTTTTCTCCTTTGCATCTTCTATTATTTCATTCCACTCCATTGGTGGAATCATAGGAGGATGGTCGTACTTTGGGTTATCCTTAAGACCCCTTCTATATTGATCCCTCACAGTCTTTATATGCTTTGCTGCTCTTTTCAGAAGTAGGCCAATGTCAAAAATGTTTTTCCCAAATTTCTCCTCAATGGATGCAATCAGCTGATTTTTTAATTCCCCAACTTGTAAATTCCACCTTTTTAAAAACAAATAGATTGTTAGATCAATAACTTTAATATATTACAATAAATAGAAGAAAATAAAAATTATGTAGCAATGACATGAAACTATGTACCTTTTACATATGGTGGGTCCAAACAGTCTCAATGTCATATGAAAAAGATATTCAAAGAAAGCATTATTACCTACAAAAACATAAAGGATTTATCAGTCCAAAATGAGTAATGTAAAAGTAAATTAAATTTACACTTTAAAAAATATCAATTTTAAAGCACCTGGAAGCTTTTGTTCTCTTAATGGAAACATAGTTTTCTTATTTAGCAACAATGTCCCTTCATACAAACTAGTACTAATCACACGAACTGCTCTAGGAAATGGATCAACTTCAGTAGTACTGCTCTTTGTTGCTCTATCAACTGAAACATCATAACAATTAAATAAAAAATTTAGTATTGCTCTTTGTTGGTCTACCTCCCTGCCTATGTCCATGTCTCTCTATGTGTGGCTATATATATATATATATATATGTATGTATGTATGTATGTATGTATGTATGTATGTATGTGTGGTGTGTGTATGCAAGTGTTTGTGTGTATGCAAGCTTTTGTAGACATCATTTAAGCACTAATGTGCTACTTCGTGTTGGAATATTCAAATATGGAAAGAGTACTTATGAGAGGGGGGGGGGGTGAATCATAAGTATCACACTTTAGTCAATAAAATTTTTAACTTAAAGTAAATTGCATGCATGTAAATACATCAAATAAACATGTAACAAAACTCATGCATCAATAACTCATAACATTGGAATTTTGTAACCCAGAAACCCTCCAGGAATAAGAAGGTAAAAATTGGGGTGGGGATGATACCCACAAAATTTACTGCAGCAATATTGTTCAACCACTTCTGATGGTTTTCCCTATTAAAGGCTTTACACTATATTAATAGTGACCTGGTTAGAGGATTTACAAACACTTAACATGAAGTGTCACCCTGTTAAAGGATTTTAATCACCTAATCAAAAGGATCCTACAAAATAGCTGTAAAGCTAACCTATCAACATAGGATTTTCATTCTAATACAATTGTTAGAGAGTATTAGATACAATAAACCTGATAGATTACAATCCTTGATTGTTGAATGCAGGCTCCTTTTTGGCCTTCTCTTGATCTTGATCCTTTATGATCTGATAACCCTTGCTTCTAAAAATAGATTTCCTTATGCACCCTTGTATGTCCTTCCATATATTTACAATGAAATTACGTCTTCCTTATAAAGGCTGCAAAGACTTAGGGTTTGATTTGGATCTACGATCCATATTGAATCTCAATTTCCCGCTCAATACGTGTTTTTTTTTTTTTACTAATTGGTTGCATGCCTTTATCATTTTTCTTATTGGCTGCATGTGAATTGCACGGGAAAAATAAAAGATTCGATTTTATCATTAAATCCCTCGAAGTTTACCTTCTGTCGACTGCAAAAATTGTTTGCATCATAGTTTGTGCAATTTCAAACTTTTATGCTGATCTACTGAGTTACTCAGCTCCTGAAGTATTTTTGATACTCAGCACATGCTATTTCCTGGATAGATCGGCACCTAAACAAAACTGTATCACTCGGCACATGTTGTACTCAGCACTTGTTAACACTCGGCACCTATTACACTCGGCACTTGTTATCACTCGGCACCTGTTACACTCGGCACTTATTAACACTCGGCACCTATTACACTTGGCACTTGTTAACACTCGGCACCTGTTACACTCAGCACTTACTCTTGATCTTGGTTAGCTGTATTAACACTCAGTTGTCAAATTTATTCTTTAAGCTAACACTTCATTGTTCATCAACTTGTAGAAAGACATTACAAAATATAGCACATTACAAAATATAGCAAAACAAGGTTTTACCAGTTCTACTAGGCATAGATGATGATGTTTGCATGGTCCTTGTTGCCAACAATGTAGCAGACAATAGTGGACCGCCAACCGAAGGAGGAGTCTGCACTTCATCATGAGCTGAAGAATAGAATACTGTTAGCAAAGACATTTGCAATGGATAAAGATCAAATGGGATACTAGCGAGAAATGTCAACAAAAAAAAAGGTAAGTGTTATAATGTTGATCAAAATAAACAAAGTGTTACTTACATGAAGGTACTGTGAAACAACCCTGACCATATTTAGCATGTGATGTCACAACTGGCACATATGTCTATACAAGAACACATAAAATTAGAGATCATGATCCATAAGATACTATAAAATATTAATATCTATTGAACTTCTATTATTACTTTAGTCGAATTACTGCTTACTTTCAAAGATTGGATTCTACGGTCCAATTCTATTCTCAGTGCCTCTTTCTCCTTACATCTGTCACCCTTGATGATAATTTGAACAAGCTCATCAATGTATCTTTGTGTAATTTTTTGGGTGATGAATACAGGGTCAGTACTAAGGCCAATGTCATGTAGATATGACGCCCGTATTTCAGATTGCATTTGATCAGCGATCATTGTAGCTTTTTCCTATCAGTTGTGACATCAAATATTCATATACTTTCATCAAAATAACTCCAAAGCCATAAAGAAAAGAACATAATAATAGGACATTTGTTTCTATATTAACATTAAAATTTACAATAATTAATGTTTACCTCTACTGAAGGTGTCTGACATGGTGCATCCATATCACCCTGTGAAAAAAAATTAGTAAGTCTTAGAAATCAGCAGTGAAATTAAAGTAATAGACTTACCAAAAAAAATATTAATAATAAAGTAGATTGTATATGTAAATCATTTGTCTTAAGTTAAAAATTTAGCGTAACTAATGTTTATATCTAAAACAATATGTGGCATGTTCTACTTAATGTTTATATGTGCACATATGGTTTGGAAAGAAATATTTGGTCATACAAGACCCCATCATAGTTGAAATTGATCGTACTTGAAGATTTCATTGATCATCATGATCGTCATCCATGTCATCATCATCATCATCATCACCATCATCATACTCATCACTTTGATCGTCGTCATCACCATCACCATCATCATCCTCTTGATCACTATCATCATCATGACCATCATCGCCATGATCATCACCATATTCGTCACCATGATCATGATCGTCATCAGCATCATCATCATCATTATCACCATTATCATTAGCATGACCAAAATCATCACCATCTTCTTCTTCTTCATCACTGGGTAAATGTTGTTCCTGATAATCATTTACTTGCTCTTGTGCTTCTTCAATATCTTCTTCTTCAATCACATTATACTTTACCGGCCTTCCTCTTAGGTCATGCCTAACAACAAATGACCAATCTGGTTTGTCTGGAACACCAAAGTAAAACACTTGCTCGCATTGACTTGGAAAAACATAGGGCTCATCTCCGACTAGCTCAAATGACCTTATATTAATCATAGTAAATCCACTGTCGTGTTCAATAACAGTCCTATTGGGATCATTTCGATTTAGTCGTAACCTAAACCATTTGACAACAAATAGAACTATTTTGAATGAATTAAAGTCGCACTCAAGTATATCATCCAAAATGCCATAGTATCGATTTTCAAATTGTTGAGGATGTATGTCAGTTCTAGATGAAATATTGGTGATCGTGAAGACAACACTTATCCTGGAATCACACGTTTTCTTCATTTCATCTAACTTTTTTGTGCGGAATTTATAGCCATGGTAGTACATAGCTTTGTGTTGTTTGACCTGCAATTATTCAAACATATCAAGAATCTTCTCATTGATCTGTGAGTTGATATTAAACTTATGTCTCATGATTAGTAATCTTATGCATACCTTTGTATCTCTTAAGCCATATATTAGATCAAGTACCATTGGCGTAACATTGGGATCTTCATTATGATGAGCTTCTTTAACTAATGATGCAACACCATCCCATGTTAATGAGCGACCATTTTCTTGAGACTGTTCAATCCACACTGTCATCCAATCAAGATTGTTTGCAATATACAAGCGTAGTGCATCCCACTCACAACCAACTATAAAGAAGACAATTACACCAGTTAGAAACAACTTATATATATTGATGATGGATAAGAATTGTTAAATTACAAAAAAAAACTTATAATTACCTCTCACCCTCCTCAATCTACCTTTTCCCATCATGTACTCCCCTTTGAATTTGTCATTACAGTTGGGATCCCAAATGCGATCTAGATGGATACCTACTGCAAACTTTGGAAGATATTCACTGATATACACCATGGTCTGGTATATCATATATCCCTCTATCATAGAACCCTCAAGACGTGCTCTTTGTCAAACCAAGCCCTTCATAAATTTCAAATGCCTCTCAACCATCCACATTGATCTAGCTTGTACAAGTCCACACAATTCAATCTCCTCAACTTGATGTATGAGGTAGTGTTCTTGAGCATTGAAAAATGTTGGAGGTAAACACTTTTTCATTTCACACATAAGCTGTGGAATTTTTCTCTTCCAATATTTTATATCTTTTTTATCAATTTCTTTAGATGATAACCACCTAAATGAGATTCAACACGCAAAAATACATAGAGGAGATTTCAAATAAAATTATACAATAGATTTTAGATAAAAAGCTACAAATCTAAGAAAAAACACTCTTCTAACCTCATGTATTTTCCAAGATCATATATAACTTGTTTAATACTGTTGTCAAACTATTGTGGAAGGGATAGAGGTAGGACGAACTACAATCATTAAAAAATGATCATTTTAATATATTATTAAATAATGCAACTGATACTACATTCAATCTTACAAATATATTGTAAATAGAAAACATGACTTACCTTGAGGAAGGTATGTCAATCATGTGTCTTCAACCCTGGCCCCAAATCACCTTTCTTTGATAGAAGAGTGCTTATATTTGCAGCAAATCTTGTTGGAAATTTTGTTTTTTTATGACTTCTTTTAATGCATCACTTTGTTGCTCCATTAATAACCAAGGAAGGGCACTTGTATTTATGCGATCTCCATTCCTATTTGATTCAATGAAAACTTTTAGTGCATGATTAGATTCATGAATGTCAGTACAAATTTTAGCAATTTGTTCTCTATCACGCCTTCCATCCAAAATTTTCCATAGTGTCTCTGTTACATTCTTTCCAATATGCATAGCATCAAACAAATGCACGATTGGGAGATCCTTGTAGTATGGTAACCTACTAAATTGAGTAGGATAACTTTTCATTCCTCTAGGAAGTTGGTCATTGATGCCTTGATGATCTTCATGAGCATTAGTTATAGCATTAGTAAATATAAGACAATATCGAAATACAAATTGTAAAATACAACAAATTGGACATTACCTTGACAATTTAGTTGATCGTATTACAACTTCCATAAATGAGGTGTCATTCTTCGTGGCCTTGATGATGTCTCTTCTTTCCCGTTGAAAAGATATTTTTTGGCAATTCGACACCTATGATTATTGTGGAGAAAGTGTCTAAACTCATCAAAAACCTGCTTTCCTAAACTTCTCAAATGATGACATTTCATCTTCGGACCACAAACTGGACATGCAAATTTTTGCTTTGTCTAAAGACCTAAAAGATCATGTATAATTGGATCATGTACAATTATCATGCACAACTTAAGCATTTGATAGTAATGTGTAAGCACTATAACAAACCAAAAATATGTGATCTTAATAATATAACGTACCGCAAAAATGAGTTAGCCCAGGGGCATCATGTATTCTCCATACAAGCATTGCATGGAATTGAAATTGTCGATGTCCTATCGGTCTAGAGATGTCATACATAGTGATTTCATTCCATAACTTCAACAACTCGTTGATTAGGGGCTCAATATACACATTCATATCTTTAACTTGGTATTTACCTAGCAATTGAATGAACATAAACATTACGTAATTATTATAACCATTTTCATGCACTATTTATAAATTAATTTAGATAACTATAAAAAAAAAAAACCTGGCACAATCATTGACAACATTATGTGCTCCCTCTTTATGGACATCCAAGGAGGAATGTTATTTTTAATAACAAAAATAGGCCATACTAAGTAAATAGATCTCATATCTCCATATGGATTGACACCATCCGTCGCCAATGAAAGTTTTAGATTATGAGGTTCTTCTTTAAAGTGTGACCATGTTTCTTCTATCTCTTTAAATGCAAAACCATCGGTAGGCATTCACATAATGTCATCCTGACTTCTATTGTGTGCATGGTAATCCATAAATTGTGCCAAGGTAGCGCACCTGAATAACCATTCTAGACGTGGAATAATGGGAATGTACCAAAGAACCTTGTGAGGCACTTTTTTTGTTATTTGATCTGACCGATATCTACTAACATGACAATCAGGACATTCTGATGCAAACTCATGTTGTTTATGATATAAAATGTGATCATTGGGACATGCATGTATTGTCTAATACTTCATTCCAATCTGATCCATAATGTTAGATAATTCTCGGTACGAACGAGGCAAAATCTTTGATGGTGGTAACAAAAACTCACTAATCAACCTACAACAACAAATATGCATTGTTAATATAATGAATAGTAATTGTATGCTAACCTTGAAGATGAAAAAAATGAGATACCTTAGCATACGTGACATTGCTACATTGGATATGCTATTCATAACCTTTAAGTTCACCAACAACACTATAGCTGACAGTAGAGTTGTTTGGGAGCCTGGGTATAAGGGCTCATGTGCCTTCTCAAGTAAAGGTATATCAAGACCATCTTCATCATTATTATCAGATTCGCTAGTACCATCATTGTGAGCCTCTTCATCACTAGCCCCAATACCATCTTCTTCAATCATGTCCTCTGGCACATTATCATCTTCTTCCATGGGAGCGTTATCCTCAACTTGGATATTCACACCTCCATGTTCCTCCAGTAGGAAATCCACATTCAGCAATGGACAAAAATCATGGCCCCCTTCAACATGACCATATTGCCTACAATGACTTTGGGCTATTGTGATTAGAATTCTTCGATTCTTTAAACCCTTACACTTTTTGCAAGGACAATAACATTTATTAGGTTTTCTTCAGAATTGAGCCCACAATGCAGCCATTGTCTCATTATTTTCTTCTAGATTCATATTGTCAGGCGTGGTCTTTCTTCATAGGAAAATATACCTACAAATAAATTGGACATGTTGTGATTAATGTTTATATCTACACATATGGTTTTTGTTAATTAATATTTTCAAATGTAACTAAAATGATTACAAACATATCAAAAAGGACCTTCACAGGGTCTTATTACATCAACTATTCTAACATGGTCATGTTGGTTATCTTGAGACCTTAATGTCTTCTCATGCCTTTAACCTTGACCTTGATGCTCCTGCATCATTCTCCCAAGGATCAAGGAAAGTTGGATCATCATGTAATTGAGTAGGCAGACCTTCTAGGAATTTGCAATACTTCAACCTTGTAAGTGTCACGTCAATGCAATGGGTACTAAACAAACAATTTAAGTTGATGAGAAATGGTTGTTATGAATTCAAATTGTAAGCATCACCTCAATGCATTGGGTATTAAACAAACAATTCAAGCTGATGAGTATGGGTTTTTATGAACCACAACTCATGAAATATGCATTAAGTCCATACCTGCTATTTACAATGAGTTTGGGTTTTTTTTCTAAGAACATACCTGTTGTTTACAGTCAGTAAGTTTCTATATCCTCTAACAAATTTGAAGCAATGAGCCAAAGTCACACGGTTGAAGATGATCATTGTCCCCTCAAAGCACCATCATTTGATAAATTGTTGCATTGAAATATGATCTAGAAAGGGCCTTTCCACATAGTATGTTGGCACTATTTGGCAATCATCGATCATGTGGTTATTGCAAAGAGGCTAAGGACCAAACATGGAATCATGGAGATAGTGCACAAATGTACAAGGAAAATTTGTTGCTCTTTAGCTACTAATCTTGCTTTGTGCTTGTCAATTAAAACATTATTTTAAAACTTGATCTTAATACTTTTTATAATCAATGGCTTTCTTTCCAATGTCTATCTCTCGACTCAACACATTTTTTCATTTTTCTTTCCTTCTTGCTTCATCATAAATACTTGGTTCACAAGCACTTATGGTGTTCTTCTTGCTAAGATTATGAAGTGGACAATGAAAATCAATCTAGATAATCAAATGTTTGGCTCAACTTTTTTGGGTAAGTGTGATGATATGTAGTGCACTATAAATTTTATCTTCAATGAAAGGATTAGCACCTCTAATTTTCAAATGGCGATTAACCAGAACTAGCTGACAAACTAACCTAAAAAATACATTTTATGCCAAATTCCAATCACAGTTAAAGACATTTAGCTATTGGAAAATGGAAAGATTATGTCTTATTTTAGATATGCAATAAAATGGGCAAGAAATGTGGAAGAACGTTAAGTTTTTATCCACCAAAACATGAGTAAAATTGTATAAACTGAATGTATTTTTAAAAATAATGTCAATTCCCTTCAAAAGAAATATTTTGCATGCAACTTACTTGCTGAAGATATTTCAAGTTCAGCAACTCTTTAATCACAGGATCCATAATAGTTGGAAGCTTTGACCTGTCTGTCAGCTGTGGCTTGGCTTGCAGCAACAAAAAATTCTTAGTATATGCATCTCAACATTTAAAAAATACATCAAGCAATTCAGGTCAGTTACGGTCTGTAAATTAACTGGCATTTGTTTCTTCTTTAACATATTTGACAATCAAGTACAATTAATAGGAATACAAGAGCAAAACTTGGAATTCTACTAATGTCATCAATGTTAATCTTGGGTACTAGTACAAAGCCAGTAAGAAATCTGCAGTTGTACCAACCAAGATATTTATAAGAATTGATCACAAAAGGTTCATTTAGCACAAGACAACTTCAAAAATATTGTATATATACACTCTTTGACGTTGTCAAAGGGAACAATTATTTTAATGATGTTTTACATAAGAATTGCTAGAGGAAATGATAAGCATGAAATATATTCAAGTTTTGACACTAAGGAATTGAAACATCTGCACTCAGGAATTGCCTAGAGTATTTAAAGAGTGTGTATCCCACAAATGAAATTGGTATAAATGTTACAACCACCAAATTTGGAGGGCATGGAAATTCAATCATCACTATCCTATGTAGTACACTTAATTTCATATGTTGGAATCATTTTGTGACTTGTACACATGATAGTCCAATAGTTTTTAATGTCATCTTCATCACAATTTCTATGATAGTCTAATAGTTGCAGGTGGCATCTTCGTCACAATTTTTCCATGATAGTTTTGTTGGTCTGAATTTTTGCATAGTCAAATTCCTTTGTCCAAGGTATAGAAGAATTTAGATTGGGATCCACCTATGGTGAATAGGGTTTCTAGCCAAGTCATATTTTGTAGGTCTTTGAAGCAAATTTTTGTCGAAACCCTAGGTCTTGTTTTCTTTTAAATTTTTCGGGCACGAAACTAAAAATATGTGAAGATTCCCATCCTTTTCAAACTTTCTGCACCCTGAGTCACATCTTTTCTTTTGTGTTTCTGACTACCCAATCCCTAAAAGATCTACGGCAATCGTTATCTCGCTATGAAAAGATACAAGTATTTTACCCTTAGTGACATAGCGACCACCGCTAAGTTGAAAAGTGGTACTGTCAAGTGGAAATACGGTGACTAGAGATTGTATTGTTTTAGATATATTTCATCACGTTTACAACAGACATGTCAAAACCTGAAAAGGAATTACAACATTGAGGTATAAAAGGCATCAACAGAAATCTTAGCTTTTTTGATTAGTCTCTTTGTCGCTATCGAAGAAGTTGGGCACTTCGCTGTTAGCGACATGATGCCTTCACCAAAAATAATGGCCGACAGTCACTTTTAAATTTTTTGATGATCGTAAGTTTTTTTAGGCTGCATGGTGCATGTGCTATTTTATTATGTGTCAGATGCATTAATGAGGGTAGTTATGACTTCACTCGCCTTTATCTTTCTGACCCTGAATTTTGATGAGTCACCAGAAATCACTATGTCACTATCGAAGAATTGATGTCTCTTGCCGTTAGCGACATAGCACCCAGAAGAAAAGTAGTACTATGGCAACTTTTCAGAGTAAGTGGGTCCTAGAAAGTACTCCATCAGATATCAATTATAAAGCTTTGGAACACGCTGGCATCTAATGGGCTACATGTATACGTCGAGAAAAGCAAAGACATCGAGATTCGCTATGTCGCTATCGGGAACTTGTTCTTCTTGCCATTAGCGACATAGTGCCTGGCCGAGAAATAAAAAAATATGGGCCCCAAGCAGCAGGTAATATAGCCAAGATTTCATCACGTCATCAATGATTGGACCCACGCCCTGTTCACAAAATATATGAAAGACTAATCATCAAATCTATCTCAGATCCATGATCATCGCTATCTAGCTATGGCGAGTTGCACAAAGGTTACGAATAGTGACATGGCGATAAGGAGCCCACCATATTTCTTTTGACCAATGCATCAAATTTCATCCGCATGATCAAATCAGGATCAATGATGAGCGCTATCTTGTTATGGCAAGGTGCTCACTCTTTATGTATAGCGAGATAGCGCCTAAGTGACACATGTCCTTAGAGTTCTGTGGGTCCAGTTCAGAGGCACCAATAATGAAGGAAAGGTACACATGGAAAATTGTCATTGGGTTGACTACCAGCTTGTCAAGAGGAACATGAGTCATCTTTGCTTCCGTCCTTGGATCGTAGGATTTTTCATAAATCCACGGTGTAAATTTGAATATAGAAGGTGATGCCACCCTGTGCATTTATGAGAGATGAAAGCTTCCCATGTGAAGAAAAATAGAGTATAACATAGAAGATTTTCTTAATTCCATCGTACTTGAACAAAGATTTAGAGCATTTCTAAGCAAAAATAGTTGTTGAGAAGACCGTGTTGGATTCGGTAAGATTGTGAAGTAGTTTGTTCGCAGAAAGATTGCAGTAACACTGAGAAGAACTAGAGCGAAGTTCAAAGTAAGTACTTGCATTATAATCCTCCTGTTGTTTCAATTCCTTCAAGAGTTAATTAAAATGGCTCCAAAATAGAAAGCGTTTTCTGGTCAAGAGAACTATTTGGATAGGAATGTCCACGATGATTTGCTTGAACTGCTCCCTTCTTCCACTATTGAAATTGTAGAGTTTAAGAGGCTACCTTCATTAAACCCTAGGCTAAAAATAGCAGATGAGTTGTATGACAAAGGAAACTGGGTTAGGGATGCAACAACTTCACAGACCGGTCTTGTTTTATTAAAAAAATGGTTTTCAAAGAGGAACATTTTTGCTCCACATGCCAACATCTCAAATTTTGGTCTAGGGAAAATGGTGGTTCCCAGTGTTTTCATGGATTATGATCTTTTGGAAGCTATAGCTAAGAATTACGACCAAGCCCTTAGGGTAGTGAGGAGAACTGATGGTGAAATCTTGATTACAATTAGCGCAGAGGAGATTAGGGAAGTTTTCAGTTTAGGGCCTGTCACTGATTATCATGTGCCCATTGATTTGAAAGGGTTAGAAAATGAGTATATGCCTAAGAGAGATGCAGTTAGGCAAGGAGCACTGAACGCACACATAGGTAGAATTGGAAGACTGCTAGCAATAACAGCATCCTCTAGGGAGCCTTTCAAAAGGGCATACTTCAATTATAGGGCCATAGAAATATATAGCTCCTTGTGTAAAGTTTTTGGGAGAGATGAAGAAGAGTTCATGCCTATGGATTTTATGTATATGATTACTCAGATTTCCTCTTTTGGTGTGGATATAATTTTTGATTTTGCTTCTTACTTAGCTGAGGAGATTCACATTGGACTTATTGGAATTGGTAAGGGTAAGGTGGAAAAAACTTTTGCCCATTATTCTCTGTTAATGCACATGTTCTTATTCAAGGGAGTAACATATTTTAGTAAAGAAATAGAATTAGATAGAGAAGAGAGTGGGGAAGCATTACCAGTTAAATTGTGGAGTGCAAATATGACTTGGGATGTAGAGAATGCCAGTTTTGTCAGGTTTGATAGGTATTTTGCTTCAAAGTTAAGATGCCTCCTATTAAGGGACAATTCCAGAATCCCCAAAGCATTAATGAATCTCATTAGGCCTATGGACAACCCAAGTGGTTTGAAAGTTTCACATAATTGGGGAGATGTCATTCCATATTTTGTTTCTACTGTATTTAGAATATATGGTTTTAAAGGAAGCCCTCACGTACTACCCTACCAAGTGCCTTTGAAGGTAGGAGTTGCTAAGATATTGTGGCAGTTGGGAGGAGTGGAGGAAGCCCTTCTATTGAAAAGACAAAAGGGGTCAATTTTTCCTACTTGCACAGTGGCTCATCATTTTGTAATCACAAAAGGAGGTTGGCTTTCTCTGCACAAGATTTTGAATCCTTATAAGATGGTCACTTCCCATCCTCGTTTTTGTGATTCTGAAGGATTTTATCATTTGGCTCTGAGGCAAAGAATTAAGCTTGGTAAAATTGAGCATGAATTTTATTTTCTTGAAGATTTAATAAGGAATGAGTACTCCTTGCAGGAGCAAGAGACTAGGAAAGAAAAGTGGAAAGTCTTTTCTAAAATTTTGGATTTCATTCATTATTTTGATCCAGATTATAGTCCTTTGGACGATGCAGTTACAAATGTAGATAAGATGAAAAAACTTATGAATAATTTTTCTAAAATAATAGAGGCAATGAATGAAACGAAGCAATTCTTTATTAGGTTCTACTGGATAAGGCTAGGGAAGTAATGGGAAGATTGGGTTTTACTCCCAATATAAGGGCAGGTCAATTAACTGTTCAAAAAAGGCCAGGATATACTATTGTTTAAAATAAAAAGAATATAGTGGACAAAGGAAAACAAATAATTGAGTCCACTAGTAGGGTTTTTGAAGAAAGGCCTACTGAGCACTCCCCTAAGAGGAGAAAAATAATAAGAGAGGAGGATTCTCATGTTGAGGAGTATTCACCTTCATAGACCCCTTTAAGAAATGGGGAGGAGCAGCTCACTATTGAGAAAATTGAACAAATTGGATCACAAGGGGGATTTTTTGTCACTCAAGCAGAGATCGATGAAGCGAACCCCTAGGAACCTCCTGTGCCAAGCCTTGAGCTGACTGTAGCTGATTTTAAGGAAGGGAATTGGACCCTGTTTTGGAACAAGCCAGCCAGCAATTTTTGTTAGATGACAGCTTTGTAAGGTCTAGTGCTTTCCATCAATTTGCTTGGAGGGCAAACATCCACAATTTTGAGGAAAGATGTAAGAACATGAAAATAGAGCATCCAGAAATGGATGAAGCCTCCATCCAAAACCAAATAAAGGAGAAAATGATGCAAGAATTCTAGAACATTACCCCTGAGGAGGGAAGGCAAATGGTAAAAACTTCTAACATACTATTGTTTCCTAATTGGGATATTGCAGATGCATTGATTTTCAACTCTATTTCTAATAGACTGGAGTTACAAGACCCAAATAAAAAGGAATTTGCAAGGACTGCTTTTAGTGATGATCAAGCTACTCTTGTTATGTGGTCATTAAGAAGAGGATCCAAGATTGTATCAGCACAACTTGATGGTTCAAGACTGATAGGGAATATTATTGTGAGGAGAGTTGTTGATACCTCACACGTACAGGTAGCCCACATGAATGTGGATTATTCTTAGTTTGCCTTGGCTACTGCTAAAAGGGAGGAAAAGGAAATGTTTGAATTACAAAGTAAATATGAGGCAGTTGTGGATGCCTACAATAAAGAGGTAAAAAGGAGAGTTGAGCTTGAGAACAAGCTACTGGGAATATCCACCAGGCCTAAAATAACATACCCTCGCCCCCCTGTTGAACCTTTCAAATCTAGCCCACTCATTGAAATACCAGACACACCCCAAGGGCCACAGTATTACACTGCTGAGGATTTTGAAGAAGAAAAGAGTAAATTGTGGGCCTTACATGTAGAGCTGGAATCTAAATATGAAGATAAACTAAGAACAACTCTTACATATCTAGGAGACAAGGTTGAATGGCCACTAATCCATGATCAATTGGCCAGGGTGATTAACATCTGGGAAGATTTAAAATCATATGATGAGGCTCTAAAGCCTATTGTGAAAAAATGGGTGAGAAGGGAGAAAGAAATAACCTTATTGTGTCTATCTATTATAAATAATTCTCGTGATTAGATTGATAAAACCTTTGACATTGTTTCTGATCTTGCTAATTTTGATAGCAAAAGGATACATTTACAGAAGATAATAATAGGCTACTTAGACAAATATAAGAGCCAAAAAATTAATTTATTTTCTCATGCCCTAGATAAGAAAAATAGCTTGAAAAGAAAAGAGGAATGGGTGAAGGAACTTGATGATTTATTCTATTTAAGAATGAATCAATTCATAAATGAAACAAGGCATGCATGGTGGGCCACCACAACAGAAGAAATGGTGAAATCCAAAATATTCTTTAATTCTTTAAAACAGGAATTTGTTGATATTGATAATGAGGCTGATTATATAATAAAGAAAAAAAAGGATATTTTGCAATTCAATTGGCCAGATGACACATTATTTGACAGGTGAATGACAAAAATGCCTTCTAGTGAGTAGTTTGATGTAGATGAAACTAACAGTGATGAGGTGCATGGTGAGGAAGTCCAAATCATTGATAGCATCACTACTCAAACCCAATCAGAAGAAGAAGACAAGAAAAACCTGTCACTTTTAGTTGCAGAATCGGGACCACCAGATGCCAATACAATTAAAGAAAAGGAAAAGGTAGAAGTTTTCCTTACCATGCAGAATGAAGGTGGTGGAAGCCTGTAGGTGGAGGTTAATGTGCCCTCATCAGAACAAGCTTTATCGTTGGCTAATTTAGTAGTTAAATATGAAGATGAATCATATCAATAGCCAACTCAGCAACATTAGAACATGTAACAGAAACTGACTCACCAAAAGGAATGATTTGATTTCGATATCTTCTGTTACCCATAGTTTTGTCATTTTGTGATAGGTGTATGTAGATATTCCTTGTAAAAGACACCTGTCAGTTTCTCTTAGCCTGAAGCTTGTTGCATTTCACACTATATAAGTGAAATTCTAGGGCAAGAGAAAAGGTCTGAATTCTATTTGCTAAGTGATACACTTAGTCTGTTTTTGGTCCACCATTTTTGAGCAAAAATTTGTGATGTATTTTCTCTATCAGATCTTGAGAATACATGAATATAGAATGATCTTTGTTTCTTTCTGAAGGTCATTCTGAGTCTATTGTAAATTGTATACAATTTTCAAGGAAAATGAATACAAATTATGAACTGTCCCCATATCAGTTCTTTCTGAACTTTGTCTCCTTTTGATTACTTGGTTATCTTGATGTTGTATAAGTAAAGGCTTGTACAATTGAATGCAGTTCAATTAGGTAGTATATCTGTTTATCATGGCTATTAATTCAATGGATTAAGTAAAAGCTTTGATGAATTTGATAAGGTTGCTGCAATAGTGGAAAAGATTTTGAATGACAATTTCTGATAAGAATTGTTGATAAAATTTGTTGTAAGGCAACAAATTAGATCTAGAGATTTGTAGTAGACTCTGAACCCCAATGGATTAGGCACTGATCAAATTTAATCCAGCTAAAAGAGAAATGTGTCACACATGATTGTCAAAATGTAAAATTATAATCAACTTTACTTTTATTTCCTGTAGATCTTCAAAGTTGGCCTCTACTTGTTTACATCGAATGTTTTAGCTTTAGTTAGCCATTATTGCTGAGAACATCTACAAACCTATAGAATATTTTTGGCCATATCTGTTATATAGGATGTGTTTATTAAAGTATCAAGAATTGTACATGTATTGGAGAATTTGAGATGAGAATCAGAATGAAACTAAGATAATTCTCATATAGTTTTCCTAGTCTTGTATCATCCCTGGGTATACCCACCCTGGTTTTGCAAAGCCAAAAGAGTAGAAAACCACCCTTGGTTTTGTAGAAGTTTGGCCCAAATGGTGTGCACATACAATTGATAATAAGAATTGGCTAGTCTTTAGACTGTGTGAGTATTGTCATCTTGGTATTAAGAATTTTGTTGTTTAGTAGTTTTAAAACACCAACAAGTTTGTTATTCATCCAAATGGAAACCCTTGTAGGAAGACCTAATTGCAATGCAACAATTAAATGTAATGTTGAAATATAGGAAAGAGATTCTTTTGGTTGAACTAGAAGATAAATCATCTTCGAACAAAATGACAGAGACTTTCGATGAAGGATCCAAAGTACATCAATTCAATTATAGTCTAGTAAATTTAGGTGCCATCTTCATCATAAGTTTTTGAAGATAGTCCAATATTTTTAGGTTTCATCTTCATCAAAAAATTTCCATGATAGTCTATTAGTTTGAGGAGTCATCTCCATCACAAGTTTTCCATGGCATACTTGTAGTTAGAGGTGCATTGAAGACCTTTTATCACTACATGAGCTAGTAGTAGATGGTGATTATTCATTATCATCATCATCATCTAACATAGAATCACATGAATATCATGTTTTATAGCCCACATGGCCTAGGTATTGAGGGTACAACTCCAAGCACTAAACACACCAAATTTCAAATTATTATCTTTATGTGTTGATGTTTAAGTTGAATGTTCTAGAGTTGAAGAGAGAAACACACTCAATTTTATTTTTCTTTTTGTTCTTTTTTTGAATATGAAACTATTGTCTAAATGATACAATATAATTATGTATTATTAAAACAAAAATACAATAAAAATATGATACCAACACAACTATATTTATAAAACAAAAAATTTGTCATTATTATTTCTTCTAAGCTCTTACAACTACAGCTTCTACATATACATTTCCTTTCTTTTCTTTCATTACTATAACAAAAAGTATAATACTTGTTACAATAGACCAACATTCCAAATGATAAATCTGCATCTACACACTTTCAATAAAATGAAACAACAAGTACGTTACATTCTTTTTGTAACTAGACTCTTTTTAACACTTATCATCAAAACATCACTAAGAAAAAACACTTGAGCAGAGACTCTCCCATTTATATTACATAACAATGGCTGAACTTTGGCATAAAAAATAATAATGATAGTAATAGTATTCACTTCCATCTTCAATATTATCATAAAAACCTACAACAAAAATACACATGTACCTATGGAAATATGCTTGAAGAGAAATCCCTCTCCTCGACCATCGGAGATGCAGGTGTGATTGGAGGTCGTGAATGGAATAGCTTTTGAAGTTGAGCACATCAGGAAGAATGAAAGAAAGACAATATCGAGAGTTTCAAACTACTATTTTGGCCCCCCTATATTGATGCAAATGCAGGGCCCCCTTTCATATTATTCCCAGGGCTAGCAGACGTCATTAATCAAGTGGGTGGAGAAAACCTGAAATGAAACTAGGCTCAGAGAAAACCATGCGAAAATGCAGAGATAACCATGTGAAAATGCTCCAAAAATGTCAAATGAAATCAGGCACAAACAACGTAATTGAGCAAATTTTTTTTGAACTTTGCGGATGTATAAGCCCTGTGTTGGTCAAAATTTTGACCAACATGTGTCTTATATGTACAAAAATGAAATTTTTGCCTTTACATTTCGACCACCCTAAATTTTTTTAGTTGATGGTCGAAATTTTTGGTCGAAAAATGATGTTAAATGTAGTAGTGAAATGCTCCTAATTTTATAACTTCCATTAACAGTGAAGTCTAGGTAATGCTTCATTGAAATAGGACTCAGAACTACAAGAAATAGCTCAAAATACTTTTGTTTAAAATGTCAGGCTTTTGTTGTCCCACATAAGAGTAGGTACATGTCAATGAGATTAATCCCTAAATGATCTTCAAACTCAAACCCATTCTTTACTATGCAATCAAGAACTTTCTTACTATGGAAAAGAAAACCCAAATATACACAAATCTTGAGAATGAGGGTGAATGTAAAAATATTTGGGAAAACCCTTGTCCTCTACATTTGGTAATATATTGTAAGGGCATCATTGCAAATCCCATTAATAATACAATACCTTATCATAACATTCTATGGCACAATATGAGATGAATGAATTTTTTTAAACAATTTGAGTGTATCCTTAAAACTACCACACTTTGGATACATGCTCAAAAGTTTAGGATCTACAAAGTTTTTATTTACTTGAAAACAAATTAAGTGCATCTCAAAATGTAGAGTCTTACCATTTTTAATGGATTTGGCTGTGTTTGATGCATAAAACTAACATGAATAAATATTAGATTTCAATGAATTGTCATGCTTATCTAGATCCTGCAAGATTGGCATAGCCTCCTCCAATTGGGTCTCTTTGTAAAGTGTTTCACTACTGTAGCTATATATTTTGGTAATTATATTCATTGTTCTTAGTTATGCCAAAAATATTTTTATCTAAAGTAGATGATTTGATTTATTAGATGGACTATCCATGCTACTCAAAATAGAGTGCTTGATGATTGACATAATAATGTGCATACATTGTGTTTTGCTTCCCATAGTCTAAGATTGGCATAGAGTAAATCATAAAATATAGCATACCCATATCCATTTATCTTCCAATACCCTATTGGCTTTGAGAGTCCTACCATGGCCAAAGAAGCCTATATTTATGGATTTTCTAATTTTGCAAGGAGTACATGATGGATTTATACAAAGTCATGTGTGGTGGCACATGATAAAATAGAGACTAGCATGGGATCATGCATGCCGGTACACAATGATACCAGGTGTTGCACATAAGTGCACATGCTATGGAGAAGAGAACACAAGTTTCAGAGACTTGTAAGGTTTTCTTAGTGTTCCCTAAGGCTTGGATGGTTGCACCACAATCAGTAATAGAAATTGGTAACCTGAAGAATAGTGAGAAGGCAAGGGTATTTAACACAATTATGGCACATGTACACTTGCTCCATTGTATCCTGAATAATGGGCCCAGAGGTAGCATCCAACCCACCTAAATTAATTTTCATAGATGTCTTCTACTTCCACCTCTGACACATCTATATATACTTAATCAAAAAGAACATTACCTATTTCTAAGTTTGCTCCAACTCCTTTAGGCATTGGTTTACTATGTTGTATCCACAATTAAAAGAGATTCACCTTGTGAGGGAAATTTCACTTAGTTTTGACTTGAACAATATTAAAATATGTAAGCCAATTAAAACAGGAGGAAAATAGGGAAGAAGAAGTAGATGGAGATGAAACAATTTCTTTAGATGAATCTTTGTGCTCATCATCAGCAAAAGTAGAGTTGGACGCCATGGAATGCAATTTGGCTTTGAGATGAAAAACAAAGATAGAATAATAGGAAAGTAAGGAAGGGTGTGTATTTATTTGGGATTTGAGCTTGTGTGTGACTGTTAGGAGGGAAAAAATTTGTGTAACTATAGGAATAGTGCTAAAAATGTGTGGAAGGAATGCAGAAACATGTTAAGTAGACAAGTCAAACAGGATACAATGCGTAAATGAAGGACTGTGAGTAATCTTGCTACCACTACAATGATGATGATGGGATATTTGTGGAATTTTCTACTTGTAATAATAGCATACCCATATTAGCCATGGGTAGAGATAGAGAAGGTCTAGAACAAATGACTTTAAAGCCACAAAAAAAAAAGAATTATTTCACTTCAAACCCTAGCCAAAAACAATGGTTTCAATACTTAACCTCTGCGATCCATTATATTCAAATTGAAGAATCACATGCTCAGTGACCAATCCTCATCATCGCATGTTCTCCCTACTTGGGGTTCATATCATATCGATTTGTAGGTCAAATAAATGCAAAGGAAATTTACCGAGAATACTCTCTCGTGTGCGCATCAAGAATACAATGATAATGGGCATCAAGAAATTGTCTTTTTACATATTAAGCTTGTGTTGGTCAAAATTTTGACTAACACGGACATGTATTTAAAAAATAAGATATGCTTACTTGCATATTCCGACCAATTTGACCCCATTTTATTAGATGGTCAAAAAATTTGGTCTAAAAATGGGGTCAAATATACTATTGTGAGTGTCAGTATTTTGTGGAGCCTTTGTTTGCTGAGTTGTCTATGTCTAGTTTTAATTTGGACTAACCTTGCATGTATTTAATTTTAATATTGGTAGTTAATATTTGATGTGATCTAACTTGTGGCTATGCATGCATTTAATGTAAATTTTAATTTTTTGATAGGCCAACCTATGGCTGCACAAGTATTTAAGGAGGTCTGGGATTGAGTTTTAGGAATGGAACTTAGAAAGAGTAGGAGAAACATGTGAATTTGGATCGTCGAAGATTGTAATTGAATTGATACATGGTCATAACCTAGAAGGTCTTATAGCTGGGCATGTTAATAAATCTTTGAATGCATGTATGAATGAAGGCATTTTCTTCCTCTATCTCCTAAGTTGTTATTTCTACTATGTTGACTCTATGTAGGTGACTTGAATAGATGCATATGCCTTTGGCCCTAGTTCTTCATCCCTCCCTACATTAGGTGGTATCCAAGTTCATAGTTATTGTCGAGTGTTCTTTGGTTGCTAAGTCACCCTTTGGTTGCAGAGTTTGTGTGATTTCTAAATGATCTATGGTTGATGAGTTTGTATGGTTGTCGAGTGTTTGTTTGGATGTTGAGTGTAAATATTTCCTGGAGCCTTTTTTTGATGAGTTGTTTGTGCTTAGTTCCATTTTGAGCCACCTTATACATATTTAATTTTGATATTGGTAATTAATATTTGATGTGAGTTGACTTGTGGCTATGCATGCATTTAATGTAAGGTTTAATTTTGTGATAGGCCAACCTATGGCTGCACAAGTATTTAAGGAGGTCTAGGATTGAGTTTTAGGAATGGAACTTAGAAAGAGTAGGAGCAGAATGTGAAGTTGGATCATCAAAGATTGTAATTGAATTGATATATGGTTGTAACCCAGAAGGCCTTCCAGCTAGGCATGTTAATAAATATTTGAATGAATATATGAATAAATTAATTTTCTTCCTCTATCTCTTGAGTTGGTTTTTTTGTTTTTATTTCCATTTTTTTGACTTTGTGTAGGTGACTTGAATAGTTGGTTGTCTTTGGCCCTAGTTCTTCATCCCTCCCTACATTAGGTCATATTAAAGCTTGAGGTTCATCCTTGTGGTGATTGGATTGTGTAGAACCATGAGTGGATTGGGTTGTAGGGTTGCAAATTTACAGATTTGACCTATAACTTGTAGAGGGTTACGATCTTGCGGGAACTTGATTTGTAAAGATGGTTTGAGGTAGAGAAAATGTTGATAATGCAATATTGGATACATTGAGACAAATTGCAGCCAAATTAGATGTTGTAGAGATAGCCTAGAGGAGAGGAGCACATCTTGATGATGTGAGTGATGATGAAGTTACAACACCAAACCCTAATCTAGAACTTGAAGAAGATCAAGATGAGGCAAGGTTGTTGAGAGTATTATCTAGGAAAAATTCAAAGCCTATTGTAGAATTTGTTCCTTATGAGAAAAAATTGGATACCAACACTATGTTACATTGGATCTGTAATGCCCTGCCAAGGGATCCAAAAGAATTAACCTAAAGTTTTACTAAGTTTGCTAAACATTTTATTTTTATTTATTTTTAAGTAAGAAAGTATAACATGCACATCAAACACATAGTAGTGGAAGCAATAACATGTAATCATCAACAAACATACATAACAGGTTACATTCCTTAAGGATCCCAAGACATTGAGTCACATTTAAATCTAATCTATAACTAAGTCCATCAAATGCCACATCCATATGAAAGAATAATTATAAATTCCAATGTCCATTTAATATACATTTGTTCCACATGCCTCTTGGAAAATTAATTTGGAATGCTCATTTATCCACTGTACATGTCATAGGGTATGAAAGTCTTAAAAGAATATACATATGTAGAAATAAGATACATCATCCTCAAATCCATGATACAAAGTACAGTAAAATAAATGAAATCATTCACCATACATGATACATCCATACATCCATAATGATAAAGCATCCATCATAAAATCTAACCATCCATCATAATAATCCATGAATAGAATGAAGGTAAATGTCAACCAAGAAATCTCTAGCAACGGTTACCACGGATGGATCTCAATGGTAAAAGTAAAAAGCACTACCACCCGACCGCGGGGAACCTAAATGGCCCACTCCCACTGTGCTAAGGAGATAGTCTCAAGTCCCAAACAAGATATCAAAACACAAAACACAAGTACTCTCTAAGTCTGTGAAATCCTAAAAGTACACTAACTCAAAGGTTCCAACATAGATTGACATCTAAACCCAGAGGCACACAAAGACACGTAGGAAACCTATTATGTAAGCGAGAAAGTGTCATCACAAAAGTCACATTGGAAGTTACCCGAGCAATCCCTTAGGAATCTCGAGTCCCTTGTGATCCTATGGCCACTAGTATCCTCTCATACTAATGAGGCATACTACAGAATGTAAGGTCACAACCAAGTGTTCTCTCTCTACCCCATCCTAGTCTATACTAGCACTCAAGGCATGGGAGAGAACATACAGTTATCTTATTAGGTTCATTTAAGTCAGTATTTAGGTGAGATGTTTTCACTTATTAAAACAACTTACAATGGGTTTCTCCAGGCAACCTCTTAGGGCCCCGACCCCCATTGCAAGCCACTTCCAAACACTACACATAGATAACCTACCCTAAGCTCATGAAATTACAAATCAAGAATCATAATAAAATCACCTCTATCCTATACAAGCGACTAAAAGCATCATAAATATAATCCACGATAATCACATTAGTTCTCCATGAGAAACTGAAAAGAATCCAATGATAATCATATTGATCACGATAGTTCTCTATAAGCAACTAAAGGCATCAGTGATAAATCACAATATCTAATGGTTCTCCAATGAGCAACCAACAAGTATCCCAATAATATATCACAATACTAATCGAAGACTCCAAAATGGTCAAGTCAAACATGTCACAACATGACATCATCAAGAGAAAACCATCCAAAACATCTCAGTCCTCTCAAAGCAACTGGAAGGAAAATCATATATATAACTGATCGATGACTCAAAAATGGTTAAGTCAAGTATCTCATAACATACACCTAAGCTCCACACAAGGAAACTGGAAAACAATAATAAACAGTAAAAACATCCATCATAGAGCATATCAACACATCGCCATGGTTGGGTTTAGAAAGATTGAGAACAAATCATCATAATATGAAAATCGCATAACCCCCAAGCCTTTGGTAACAACCTAAACTGGTCAAAGCTAGATCAACCTGAAACCCCAAACATAGACATCATAAGAAACAAGATGCAAATACATGTTTTGGCTTGTTTATACAATCTCATGGTTAAATCAAATATGAGGTTTCAGTTATCGTTTTAGAGTTGTAATCAAGTAAGATAGATCCTCCATTATCTTATAATTAACTCAAGTATTTGTTTAAGTAAACTAAGGATTTACCCCACAGTTGAAAATCGATTTTTTTTCTAAATTTACTAAAGGATAAATATTATATTTATTCCAAGTTTGCTAACATCATAGCTCTACTAAAGTCGAATTAATCCTCTTAAAAATTTCCCTATCTTGCTAATTAATACTCACATTCAATTAAATTAAATTTTATTTGGATAAGTTAATGTTCATTTATCAATATTTAATTAATATTTATTAAATTTATTTTAATTAAATCAACAACTATATTAAATGTTATTTATTATTGAAAACTATTAATAATTCTATTAATTAACATAATATTTAAAATAAAATATAATTATATTATTAAAAAAAACCTTTTATAAAATATATATTAAAAAAAACTTTTAAAAAAAGGCGTGTTTTTAATAAGTCCATCAGCTTAATTCAAAGGGTCGATGGTAGGTACTTGGTACCTATAGTCGTAATACCTACAACGCAGGTACTGTCGCGTAGAGCTATGACAGGGGGTGGGGCACGGGGTAATTCCCTTCCCCCCCCCCCCCCCCCCCCCATAATTTTTTTTTTTTTAAACATTTTTCAATAACAATTATAATGTTTTTTTCAATAACATTTATAAATTTTTATTTTTATTTTTAACATTTACTGTGTATATATTATTTAAAACATTTTTCCCAATAACATTATATATATATATATATATATATATATATATATTTATATTTATTTATTTGAATTTCTAGCACTATCGATAAATACAATATGGATTTATTTATTTTTTAAACAAGATTTTTCCTTTTAAATTCAACCATCCAAATTTAGAGTTTCAGTCTTAGATTCAACACTTCCCATTTAAATCCTATGTATACAGAAGTTAATTGACAAGCATTTGATAAATTCCAATATTGAAATGTTTAAACATTCATCATATAGAATTCAAATCTACAATCCACAGACACGAAGAAGACAAGAAATAAGGAAATTGTGTAAATAATCAGAGACCAAAACACAACCCTACCTGATCTCGATGCTAATACGAAATCCTCGAAAAACTATGAGAGAATTCGCTCCCCTTCAATAACTTTTCTCTACAATTCTTTTCTAGAATTGTCCTTCATAAATTCACTACCAAAATTTGTCTCCCAAAAATTCATGTCTTCAAAATTCGTGGTTTCTCAAAAATGAACCCCAAAGTTGTGATAAGGAGTTTTCTCCTCAAATCGGGGCACTAATTGTGCATTCACCCGAGAGGACTCCTTGCTCACAAGTCTCAAACTCAAAATTAACTTTTTATTAATCTTTGCTTTATCTTTTCACGCATGTTAACCAGATTATTAAATAACTTTATTTAATTTTCCACTTGACTTCTATTTTTAATTAATTTATTACTTTTAATCCCATGTGCACTTTATGAAATTAAAATAACATTATTATTTTCACTTATTTTATATTTTTAATTAATTTCTTTTATTTTAAACTCATGCTCGCATCATGCGATCTAGAATCTTTTAATAGTTTTAATTTAATTTAGAAACTTAATTGATAAAATATTTAATTAACTTAAATAACAATAATATTTAGCATCTATTTAAAAATGAACTCTAAATATATTATTATTAAACTAAATAAATATTATCACGTTCTAAATTTATCCTTAAACTTTTATCTCCAAATTTAATTTTTTTATTTAATTAATTTCTCAATTAATTAAATATTAAAAATATATTAATTTTTCATTAAACTAAATAATTAATTTAACCTTTTAATTAGACTTAATTAATAGAAAATA
Source organism: Cupressus sempervirens (assembly GCA_028749045.1). Lineage (NCBI taxonomy): Eukaryota > Viridiplantae > Streptophyta > Pinopsida > Cupressales > Cupressaceae > Cupressus > Cupressus sempervirens. Next base: position 605,479,669 of record CM053785.1, read on the forward strand.
CACTAAGGACTCATAAACAACGTATAAAAAACCATCATAGCAAAACACATACTAAATCAAACAAAGGGTTATAATCATGAATTAATGTCATCCAATGCATTCGGAGGGTACTTGACTTAGATACTTGTCCTAATTTTCAATTAGGACACATGGCTTAGAGGGTTGGGATTTGGACTTAAGAATTTATATCCCCCTCTTACCATTGAGATAATGCAATAGGGTATGCTCATCCTGGCAATTTAGGGAAGTCGATACCGATACCTGCAACCTACATAAAATTATGCATGTACAGACACAATATTCTAAGCTCAACAAGCAATGGCAGGAAGTGGTGCATCGTGTAGATCCTGACTAGCAGGTGACTATGACTCCCTTCCTTAACCACATCAAAACACCATCCATAAAGAAAAAAAACACACACACCATACAAATGCAGTATGGGGTAAGTATCCATAAGAAAACACGTGATAATAAACCATCTAACTAATCATCATCGATAACTGAAAATACTGAAGAATCATCATACATACATGGAATATAGAGTACCAAGTAATCTCATCATATAATCAACTAAATCTGAAACAATATTTGAAAATCTGAAAGTAATGCTACTAAACATCAAGTATAAAACTAACCTAAAATAGTTTGGCAATGATAACTAAAATGTGACTTAGGGGCAAGCACTGTAGGATCTCTAAAATGGAGAAGTTCTTTGAGTATGAAAGCACTCCTAATAATAGGAAGGTGAAGATTACAATTACTAGGTTGAAAATATTTACCTCACTATGGTGGGAGCATTTGTAAACTGATAGACAAAGGAGAGGAAAGGAAAAGATCAAGACTTGGCCAAAAATGGTAAACAAAGTAAAGAAAAAATTTCTTCCTACTAATAACCAAGTTAGCTTGTTGAGAAAGATGCAAAATTTAAGGCAAAGAGACATGAGTGTGAAGGAGTATACTGAGGAATTCTACAAGTTGGACATCAAATCTCGACATATAGATGATGATGTTGAGAAAATTGCAAGGTACATAAATGGATTGAGATCTAGAATTCAAGATGAAATAAGTTTTGTGAAGTTGGAAAGTGTGGAAGAAGCATACCAATATGCCTTGAAGGTTGAGGAGATCTTGACAAACAAGCATGAACAAAGACAAAGAGGTAGAGGTGGTAGATTCCAAAGAGGCAAAGGTAGATCTTATGGTGAAGGTGGTAGATCTAAAAAAATTATACAAGATAAGGGAAAATATGAATGGAAGGATGATGAAAAAGGAAAGACCAAATGGAAATGTGGTAACTCTTACCAAGGAGGTACTAATTCTTACTCAGGAAGAGGTAATTCTTATTCTAGAGGTGATTTTTATTGGTAATTGTTTTAGATATGGTGAAGAAAGGCATAGACCCTTCGAATGTAGATCCTCTAAAACTGGGCAAGGTAACAAAGATACTATAATTCAAGGAGATGATGAGGGTTCACCAAGTGGACTTGAAGCTAGAGAAAATATGATGGTAAGAAGAACCATATGTAATAAGGGAAGTGATGAGGAACCTATTTTAAAGAGAAGTCTTTTCAAGACAAGATGTAAGATGGCTAGAAAATATTGCAAAGTGATAATTGACAGTGGAAGTTCTACAAATTTGGCACCACAAGCTGGTTACAAAGTTGCAATTGCAGAGGTTGAAGCATCTTAAACCCTATCATGTTTCATGGATCAAAGATGAGCATAAAATATTAGTAAGTGAGAAATGCCTTGTGAAGTTCAAGATTGGACATTACTTTGATGAAGTTTTGTGTGATATTATGCCTATGGATTGTTGTCATATTCTGTTGGGTAGACCTTGGAAATATGATAGATATGCTATACATGATGAAAGATTAAAACAATATACTCTTTGGGTGAATGGGAAGAAATAAATTGTGCTACCTTTGATTGAAAGTCCATATGAGGTTAATTGTACTGTTGTAAAAATTTGCATGGCTAGTGGGAAACAATTTGAAAAGGAAATGAAAAAGAATCAAGTTTGTTTTACTATAATTCCAAGGTCACCAAGTTGTGTCAATAGTAATTGAGTGCTAGAAAAATAGTGTTAACTGAGTTCCAGTTAGTGGTGACCGAGTGATAGCTAGTAGTATTTGGTCTACCTCACAATAGGTCTATGATAATCATTCCCAAAGCCTTACTTAGGAATAGTTTATTCGATCTAAAGATTACTTCTCCCACCATGAGGTGCATTTAATTTGTCAACCCAAGGATGTATACTTGAAATGGTCAGCACAGTACGTGCACTAGGTTCCTTGAAGAGTCATTATGCTTATGATGCAGGAAAGTAAAATGCATATAACGAAACTACACTAGTGCTGTAGGAAAGTAACACACTTGACTCCTTATTGAAATAAATGTTGGAAATACAACTCTATGCTAACCTATATTTCAACCTAGACCATCCACTATAACTTCTCTCATAGATGTTGCAGGAATATTTACAAAGTATAATGTTGCAAGAAGAAACTGTAACTTCTATCTAAAATACTAGAAATGTTGGAAGTAAGACTACACTACTCTAATCTAATCCACTACCCAAGTAGGACCCCTCAGTTGGCTTCTACTAATATACTAATACAGAATGTAAACCAAGAATTACTTCATTATATTTCAAAAACTCCTTACATAAGAACAATACATAAAACTGCAAATAACTCACTATAAGAGACAACAATGTTTTTCCATAAAAAATTTCTAACCTCCTTAAACTATCAATCCAATCCATATAAATAGAGTATCGACACTTATTCTAAAACAAAAAAGAAAACAAACTAGCTGAAGATCTACCAGAGAAGATGAGCAAAATATAACAGTCTACGGAATAAGCAATAAAGTTTGGGTGACCAATTTAGCACAATAGTAAATGTAGAGGGAATATAGCAACACTTCATCTATGCATTCCTAGAATAATGGCTCCTCATTTTTATTAGTTATGTCTTCTAGTTCCATAATTATTCCTCTATCATAGTTGGGCCTTGACGCTTCTTCTTGAATGTTTTCGATCACTCTCCAGCTTCTTCCTTTCCTAGCAAGTTAGTTGCAATGCAGAAATATTTACACAAATAAGCATAATCAAACTAAATCCAAATATTAGAACACACATTCTGATGGGTATATGAAATACTGCATTATATGTATAATATTGGCAAAATATGACTTAACTATCTACCCATGGTTTAATAGTTCTATCTGGACTTTATCATAAGTTCAACTAGTTACGAGTTCACAAATGTCCTAGCAGTATTAAAAATAGAGTATTAAAATTAATATAAAATGGAGGCAATAATTGGCCCATCTGCCCCATGGTAAATTTAATGCTTGTCCTCAAGCATCGCATCTTCTAGCAATTGATCAAAAGTCTCCAACCTCAGTCCTCCCTTGCATGTTACTCCTAAAAGCATAGTAGAATCCTCTTTTTCTTTCCCACACTTCCCTCCTATGATCCTCTTGCAACCTATCAAGTCATTTAGAGTTGATGTCATACAGGAGTTAAAGTGGCATTGGTGGCTGCATTGCTAATGGACACCAAATTTATTGTCTAATTTTTCTTCCCAACTGTATGTATTTTCATGTGCAGTGAAGGGATACCTCAAGGTTGATAGGGCTTTGTGGTTCTGACCTTTTGAATCCCTTGGGAAGTCTACTCCATTTTCTTCTGACACCAGTGATGGCTCTTTGAAAGAAAAATTAAGGCATGCTATCATACTTTACATACACTTTTGTTCTAGTCTCAAAGATTTTTTTTCTTATTTCCTTGTGAATGTCTCCATAGGTCAGCCTGAACCAATTCCTAAGGATTTCTTCTGGTGTATTGCTTTCTACTCTTAATGGTAGGGGTTCTATCTCTCCTATTCTCTATAATTGTTCAATTGTCTATCATAGTTGGCCTCATTGTGCATCCAAGACATTAGGGCCCTAAGATATATATCCCCTATATAAAGTAAAGGGTCCTATTGAGTTTTTGTAGGGAAAATGAAATTATGCATATACAATTCACATTGTAAATTTTTTGCCATGATGGAAGGGTTTGCTACAAACCATAAAATTCATGAGCTGACTTGAATTATGTATATATATATCTTTGAGGGCCATCATCAACTAGAATAAGAGGAATTGTTCTTTTAAATAGATGGCATAGATCCTAGGTGGTGGCCTACAAGTAATTATTTGGTTAGCTAGCTTAAGGGCATGATCCATATTTTCCTTTTGTCTCGCCAATCGCTCTTTTACTTCTATAATTTCTTCACTTTGGTCTATTATTACCTTCTTCATTTTCTTTTTCTCTTCTTCCCATAAGGTTGTTATTAACACAAGTTTATTATATAGCTGAAAATAAGCATTTGTAAGGTAATCAGGCCACTTTCTTCATCCCAATTATTTTTCTTCCTCTATTCCCTCAATGAGTGTTCCAAGAAGCTTATAAACCATGTTTTCTTATAGGAAATTAGGGCAATTTCTAAACAAGCTAGCTGGTGCATTATTGGGTCTTCTTCTTCTTCACATCTTGGGGTATCCTGTTGACTTACTTAGGAATTATTTTGGCATTTATTAATCTTAGCTTTACATTTCTCATCAAGATTTTGACAAATGTCTAGAATTTCAAGTTGACTCGAGGAATCATCTGGGATAACTTGTACTGGAGGTTATTCATCAGATTGTTTAGGTAAAGTGGACTAGGTTTCTAAGGGCACTTTAGGAATTTGTCCTCTCACTATAGGGCTTCATCACGTAGGGGTTTCTTCAAGCACCATGGCCTTTTTCTTGCTAACCCTCTTCAGTGTCTCTGTTGCAAGAGTAGCTGCTATAGGAACTAACTTTATTTTCTTCCATTTTGAGACTGTAGGGTTTTGTTTTTCTAATGCCAAAACCAAAGTTCTTGTAACTTTTGTTTTCTTTTTTCTTAAGTAGAAGTAGGTGCATTTCTCATTTGAGCAGGTAAAGGAACATTTTCTTGGACATTTTTCATTTTCACACCTTGGGTGCCTTGCTCAATATTTGTGTCAAGGGAGACTACATTATCTTGGCTAGGTAGTACATTAGGGACAATCTAAGGTTGTAGAGTTTTATGCTAGAAAAATTCTACCCATAACATAGGAGAGATATCCCTAAGAGATATTTCTATGAGTAATTTAATTAGGGCATGGTGAGTAATAGAATTGTCCTTTTCTTTCTGGGTTTCCTTGTCACTAATGCATAACATATTGAACAAGAAATTGGGGATATTTATTGGAAAATTATGCCTTATATAATTGAGTAACTTAAAATGATGTGTGTGAAAATTAGAAAAACTTCCTTCATAGGTAAAATACTTGATAATATGCATGGCCAACTCATTTTGTGGTGGAGGAATACACATTCTTTTGCACCCCTACTTAGTAATCTCCAATGGAGGGTCACCTGGTAGGGAAAACTGGGCCCTAGCTTATCTGGCATCGTGCTCATTGGGGTAGTATTCCCCTGCTACTGAAAACCTGGTTACTTCCACTATTCATTCCTCTATGGCAATGACTAACACTCCCCATATTATTTCTTCACCTTCGTCAAATGTATTTGTAAATTTAGTAACTACTTCTTCGTCAAAATCCATTAATTTCAAGAAATATCCTAGCCAACCACATGCATTGAATCTTCTTTCTACTTTTACATCAAAAATTAAAACACTATGATATACCGGTTCACATCACTGCAACTAACCTCCCATTTGTGCTTACTAATCTCAACCTCTACTTTATTTTCAATAATTACCCTCTTCTCTTCTATGAATTTTAGGCTTCTTTATAAAACCACATACCCTTTTCACATTTTTTTGGTGTTTCCATCATGAACAATAATGATGTGGTTTTAATAGAATGAATCATAGATATGCGAGAATCACTTCAAAATTTAGTTTGGGTCACATCTAGGTATGACAATGAGATTTTTTGGGGAATAAAGGTATGATACTTGACACTTGTGTAGTATGGCAACTAGATTTTAAACAAAGGGAAAGTATAGATTTGAGGATCTTTAATGAGTAAATAGAAATGTCATTTGGAATTAGTAACCTTCTCTGCCCCCTATGAAACATGGACAAGTGTCCTCACTTGTCATACTTTACAGGAGGTACAGAAGTAGCATAATGCTACAATGATATATTTAATGCAGTAGTAGATATAACCAACTAAATATATGCACTAAAATGAATAAAATTTGAAAAGCTTATACCTATCAATTTGATCATTGCACATGCCAGATAAAAGGTGGTGAGAGTGGAATAATGACAAGGACAACATACATTAATGGAGTTTTCATATTATTGAAAGCATATAAAAATGATGTGGAAGGTGGGTGGGTGGTAGAGAAAGAAATGAAATGAGTTGAAAAAGAAGAATATAGTAAGTGAATGGAGAATTGAACTTTATGTAAACATAAAGTTTTTATTATAGTCATGCTCAAAGGAATTCTTATTGAAGAGTTGTAAGAAGAAGGTTGGCACCCTCTGCTATAGGAAGTGTTATTTGTTGTTTGTTTAAAATTGCCTATTGAAATTGTTGCCGGAAGTCTTCTTTCATTTGGGTCTAGTGATACAACTTTAGCCAATGTCCATTGACTAATAACTTGAAATGTATTGGATCAATTGTGGTTAACTAAACTCCTCTATTTGCAAATACATAGCTTATTTCATAAGGACCCAGTCATCATGTCTACAACTTTCTTCATATTTCATTGAATCTGGAATCATAAAGTAATACCCAATCTCCAATTTGAAATTCCTTACTCTTAATGTGGGAGTTGTGTCATGGTTTCCTTTCTTCTATATGATTTCTATGCATTCTAGGATAGACTTTCTCATTTCATCCAAAGAATTAAGATGCAGTAAGCACTCTCTCTATACTGTAGGAAGATCGATGTTTAACTTTAGTGTTGTTCTTAAAGTTTTGTGTTCAAATTCAATGGGTAGCATTGCTTATTTTTCATACAACATTTTGAATGGTGTGAACCCTATGGTGGTCTTCCATGTTGTTCAATATGCTCAGATAGCTTCTGGTAGTCTACTAGTCCAATCTTTGTAGTGCAAATGAACTATCTTTGTCAAGATGGCTTCTATCTTCCAATTTATAACTTCTCCTTATCCATTAGTTTGAGGATGATAGGGGCTTGATTTCCAATGTATGATATTAAATTCCTTCATGAGTTTTCTTATCAGATTGGAAGTGAATTGAGCACCCTAGTCAGTAACAAGTTCTTTGGGTATGCAATATCGAGTAGAGATTTCTTCATACAAAAATTTAGCAACTTTATAATTGTGGGCATGCTTCATGGATTTAACTTTGACCCATTTTGTTAGGTAGTCACTACATAGGAGGATGTATGATTTCCAATTGGATGGAGGATATATTGGACCAATGAAGTACATGCCGCATTTGTTGTATGGTGTTCCCATCACTTGTGGATTGGGAGGTATTTCATCTGATCTTGTTGGTCAGCCCATCCTTTGACATTTATCACACTTTCATGTATAACTAGCTACATCTTTATGAAGTGTAGGCCAATAGTAACTAGTCATTAAAATCTTCAACATTGTTCTTTTTGTTGCAAAATTCCCCCCACATGTTTCATTATGACATGCATGTACAATGTCATATGCCTCATCTTCTCGCACACATCTCCTCATAACTTGATCAGGTCTAATGTCAAATAGTGTATTATCAATCCAAGAGAAATAGATGCTTTTCTCTACAAGCAACCTCTTATCCTTGTAAGAGAAATGTATGGTCATTTTGTTAGCTGTAATTTAATCAGCTATGTTTGTATACCATGGGGTTTGGACAGCAATATGAAATAAATGCTCATATGAAAATGCATAATCTATCAAAGTAGTATCTTCTTCATCATGGTGGATTCTAGATAGATAATCAGCTACCACATTTGCTTTCCCATGTTTGTCAATGATTGTGATATCAAATTCCTGCAAAAGAAGTATCCATCTTTCTAACCTACCTGTGATGGCAGATTTACTCATGAGATACTTAATTGTTGCATGGTTAGCATGAAAAAATATGGGATAACCAGTTACATAATGACATAATTTGTTCAAAGCATAAACTACTACTAATAGTTCTTTTTCAGTCACTGTATAGTTTAACTCTGGTCCATGAAGGCTCTTACTGATATAGTAGATTGCATTTTCATGGTTTTGAAATTTTTTTCCTAGGACTACACCTATGGCATAGTCAAAAGCATCTATATGTATTTGAAAAAGCAAAGTCCAATAAAGACCCCTAAGTATTGGTGCAATTGTCAACATTGACTTGAGTTGCCAGAAGGAGTCATCACATTCCTTTTTCTAGGAAAAGTCAGCCTCTTTGGTGAGAAAATTATATATAGGACTAGCTATCTGACTAAATTTTTTGATAAACCTCCTATAATAGCTAGCATGTCCTAGGAAAGATCTAACTTCTTTTTTCTTTTTGGAATAGGAAGTGTGAGAATTACCTCTATTTTTGCAAGGTCTACTTGGATTCTAGCTTTAGAGATAAAATGTCTCAAGACCACACCTTCTTGCATCATCGAAAAGCATTTCTCACTGTTGAGAGACAGGTTTTTTTCTTCACATTAGATTAGTACTTGCTCCAAGTTCTTTAGGGATTTCTCAGATGTGACACCAAATGTAGTGAAGTAATCCATGTATATCTCTATGCAATAATGTGATATGTCAACAAAGATGCTAATTACAACTCTCTAAAAAGTAGCACGTGCATTGCATAAGCCAAATGGTAATACAAAATAAGCATAGGTACCCCAAGGACATGTAAATATGGTCTTCTCTTGATCTTCTAGAGCAATACTTATATAATTGTAACCACTATATCCATCCAAAAATGAGAAGTATTTCTTTCTAGCCAAAGTTCCAAAACTTGATCAATAAAGGGCAAAGGAAAGTGATCCTTCTTTGTGGCATTATTTCACTCTCTATAATCTACCCAAGTCCACCACTTAACTCCTTTCTTAGGTACAATAACTAATGGTTATACCCATTTACTATTAGATATTGGATAGATGAATCTAGAATCCAACAACTTCTACAACTCAATCTTAACTATCTCGCACAATATTGGATTTATTCTCCTTTGAGGCTGATGGAGTGGCAAGATTCCATCATTGATATAGATTATATGGGTGAAGAGCTTACGGCTCAATCCTACCATATCCCCATAATCCCAAGCAAAGGCTTTTTCATGTTGATTGAGGAGCTTAGTTAACAATCCCAATTTGGATTGGGACAAATTATTGTTTACATGGAGATTATGACCTAGAGAAAGTTCCAGAGTAGTTCTTAACTCTACCATTAACACTTCTAGTACTGGACTTGTAGCTACTTCACTTTGCATTAATTGATCAGTCATCTCAGAGCTTACTGGGTAGACACGATCTTCAAAAAATAGTGCCTATGCAACATCATGAGCTGGGTTATAGAATTTAACTCTTCCTCTTCATCCCTTGAATGTAGCCAAATAGGTTCTCCCAAGTCTAGTTGGGGTTGGGCAAGTGGATATAGCACTAACTTCCTTATGGTTTAACCATTTGAAATTTTCATACTACCTGATCTGCAATTAATTTTAGCATTAGTGGTGGCTAATCAGGGTCTCCCTAATATGACAAGATAGCCAACAAGTTTTACTTTAGGTGATAGGATAAGAAAATCAATAGGGCATAACCATGAATCTAAAGTCACTATCACATCTTCTCTAAGACCATATGGAGTGATAGTTGAACTATCAACAAGTTGTAACACTATGGGAGTTATCCTTAAGCCTTCTATGCGTAACCTATGCATTGTATCTTTACTCATCACATTTATTGCTACTCCCAAATCAACTAAAGTATTTTTCATAGCCTGTCCATTTATGATCAAATTAACTACTAGACTACCAAGATCTAAATACTTTGGTATCACTACCTTCCCTAACATGATATCTACTAATTTTGTAACAACATGGAGTATTTGAGGATCTTTATTCTTCTATCTTGGCTTCTTAAGGCATTCTTCCTTAATAGCCTTTCTATAAAGAGGGACATCCTTGATAGCTTCAAATAGAGGGATCTGGATGTACATATTTTTTAGCTACTCAACAATATTAAATGTCTCTTCCTCTTGGGATATTGATTTCTCATTATTTAGCATATGTAGAAAGGGAGGATTCACTAAGGTGTAGTCAGTAGTCCTATTGGGTACATCAGTTGGTAGGTTAGTATTTGGCAGTGTAGCTTCTGGAAGTGGTTTTACAAGAGTGTCTTCAACTTCCATGATAATAGGATATTCTAGTGTAGGAATAATTATACCAAATTTCAAATGGATATTAGATATCTCTAGTGAATAAGGAGGACATTATTGAGTATCAGTTGTGTACATTTGATGTTTTTTCTACTGGTTATTTGGATTTGGCTAAGATTGAATAGGCAATTGGATTGGCTTAGGATTAGCATTATTTTCTACAAGAAGTGGCATTATTACAAATGGTTATACTAGAGACGATAGTTGTGGGTTACCATAATTTTAGGCCACTATGGAAGTCCCCTCCATTGGTTATTTTGCTACCAATTTCCTTATGGTGGTTGCCATTGATTCTATTAATTTTGCCACTGGTTATTTTGTTGGTTAGACCACTAGTTATTTTGTTGGTTTTTCCATTGATTATTTTGCTAATTAGGCCACTAGTTATTTTGCTAGTTTTTCCATTGATTATTTTGCTAATTAGGCCACTGGTTGTTTTGCTATTTTTGCTAGGGAGGTTGGGAGTATTGAGAAGGATTTTGATAACTTTGGTTTTACCACTGATTATTGTAAGGATTTGAAAATTATAGAGGATCTTGAGGCATACCTTGTCTTGAAGCCCATAGTCGACATTGAGCAATGAAGAACACTTGATCATTGTCCCCATCTATCTTCATGTACTTAGTTGGAAAATGTTGATTCTTCAAGTTGGCTACTAGCTTACATATGCATTCTTGCTTTTATTTGTAGTAGTGAGGACAATACTCCACCAGTTGTGATTCAGCCTTTGCAAGCTTCTTCTTTGCATTCATGGTGTCAAGATGTGTAGCAACATTATTTATGATGTTTTGCTTAAAATTTGAGAGTAAATTAGATATCTTGAGCTTTGAAATGCCCTGACTGATCCCTTTAGTGGCTATGAACCAGTACCCTTTGCCTTTCTTCATAGTTGACCTTGAGTAGTTAAGATATATTTTCTTGAGGTCATCCCAAGAAGATTGGTATATATCGCCAACAACCATTAGGTCTAGTGCTTCTAAACAATTATCATTTACCCTTCTCAAGAAGACTAGTTTCTATGAATCCTCTGCTAGTACATGCTAGGGGTTCTTCTACATTGTGTACAAAAAATGTGAAACATAGTCTTCCAATGTTTCATCCTCTTTTTGTGATACTATAAAAATGCCATCTCCCCTTGTAGTAATATTTGTATTTCTCTAGAAATAGTGTCTGCATCTCATCCTAGGTACCTACTGCATTGGCAATTTGGCTCCTAAGCCCATGAACCATTGTAAGGCCAATTATTTCAATGTTGTTGGAAACAACTTGAGCTTGTGGGCATCGGTGTTATAGTCAAAGCTATGATAGAGCATGTCAAACTCAAACAAGAAAGTATTAAGATCCTCAGTTAAAAGGCCATAAAACTTCAAAAGAGCAAATGTGGGTATATTTTCTAGATTAGCATTATTTATGAGGCTTATAAGAGGAAATGGAAAAGTAGGGTGTGTCATTACTAGAGGTATTTGATTATGGGGTTTTTGTTGAAAAAGAGCATAAGCTACAAGATTGTTAACAATAGGTGGATTTGGACCAGAACTATCAAGAAAGCTAGCCAAGATTGTAGAAAAAGGATGAAGACTACTTGTATCCAAAGATTCTTATCTAGAGGAAGATGTTGCGGGAAAATCAGGGCTTGGATCCTCAAAAGGTGACTCAAATTCTTCAATTTTGTTGTTCAAATTAACAAACCCTTATGGAAGAAAATTTCCATATTCATCTCACTGTCTTCCTCTTTGATGAATGAAATTGAATTCTTCATGCTTGTGAAGAAATTTTTAGGACTGAAAATCTCTAAGAAAACTAGCTATATAAAAAAAATTGACTCAAAAAGATGTTCCTAGATTGACACCATCCTCGACAATGATGCCAAAAATGGTCTCACTCACAATAGGTGCATGATAATCATGCCCAAAGCCTTACTTAGGAATATTTTATTCAGTCTAATAATTACTTCTCCCACCATGAGGTGTATTTAATTTGTCAACCTAGGGATGTATAGTTGAAATGGCCAGCATGGTATATGCACTAGGTTCCTTGAAGATTCATTATGCTTATGTTGTAGGAAAGTAAAATGCATATAAAGAATAGACACTAGTGCTATAGGAAAGTAACACACTTAACTCCTTACTAAAATGAATGCTAGAAATGCAACTCTATCCTAACCTATATTTCAACCCAAACCATCCACAATAACTGCTCTTACAGATGTTGTAGGAAGAAACTATAACTTCTATATGAAATACTAGAAATGCTAGAAGTAAATCTACACTACTCTAATCTAATACACCTCCCAAGTAGGCCCCCTTGGTTGTCTTTTTCTAATCTACTAACACATAATTTAAACCAAGAATTACTTTAGTATGTTTCAAAAAACTCCTGACATAAGAACAATACTTAAAATTGTAGATAACTCACTACAAGAGACAATAATATAAACTTTTTCCAACCTTCTTAAACTATTGATCCAATCCCTATAAATAGAGGATTGACACTTATTCTAAAATTGAAAAGAAAAAAAATTGACTGAAGATCTGCTAGAGAAGAAGAGGGAAATATAACAGTTTGTAGAATAAGCAATAAAGTTTGGGCAACCAATTCAACACAATAGTAAATGCAAATGGAATATAGCAACACTTCATCCTTGTATTCCTAGAATAATGGCTCCTCCTTTGCAATAGTTGTGTCTTATGGTGCCATAATGATTCCTCCATTGTAGTTGGGCCTTGACACTCCTTGAATGTTGTAGACCACTCTCCAACTTCTTCCTTTCTTTTGCAAGTTAGTTGTGATACAGAAATATTTACACAAATAAGCATAATAATACTAAATCCAAATATTAGAATACACATTCTGATGGTTATACAAAATATTGCATTATATGTATAATATTGGCAAAATATGACATAATTATCTACCCATGGTTTAATAGTTCTATCTAGACTTTAACATAAGTTCAACTGGTTATGAGTTCATGAATGTCCTAGTAGTATTAAAATTAATATAAAATAGAGGCAATAATTGGCCTCATTAGTATTGACTAAGTACTAGAAGAAATTGTAGAATCATTGAATGAGTATAAAGAGTTTGTTGTAGAGGATAGACCTGATGGTTTACCTCTAATGAGAAGTATATGTCATTGTATGAATCTGATTCTTGGAGCTAGTTTTCTAAACAAAGCACCATATAGACTGACACCTACAGAGAATGAATAATTTAATAGAAAAGTGCATGAGTTTTTGTAGAAAGTGATTAGAGAAAGCTTGAGTCTATTAGCACCTAAAAGGAATGGAGAGTGGAGGATGTGTATTGATTCCAGAGCTATTAACAAGATCACAGTCAAATATAGGTTTCTTATGCTAAGGATGGATGACATAATAGATTATTTGAGTGGAGAAAAATATTTTACAAAAATTGATTTGAAGAGTAGTTATCATCATATTAAAATTAGAGAAGGTGATGAATGGAAGACTACTTTCAAGAAAAAAGATGGTTTGTATGAATAGTTGGTTATGCCTTTTGGTTTGACAAATGCACCTAGTACTTTCATGAGGTTAATGAATGAAGTTCTGAAAAGATTCTTGGGTGAGTCTGTGATTTTTTATTTGGATGACATCTTGATACTCAGTAAGACTAAGGAAGAACATCTTGAGCATGTTAGACAAGTATCATAGATATTGAAGGAGGAGAAGTTGGTGATTAACTTGAAGTGTTCTTTTATGTAAGGAGAGATTGTGTATTTAGAATTTGTAATTTTAGCTAATAGTTTGAAGATGGATCCTGAGAAGGTAAATGAAATTTTGGAATGGCCTACACCTGAGAATGTGGATGAGGTAAGATCATTTCATGGTTTGGCTAGTTTCTATAGAAAGTTCATAATAAATTTTAGTTATGTTTGTAATGCTATGACTTAGACAATGAGAGGAGATAAAAAGGAATTTAGGTGAACACATGGAGATGATAAGATTTTTGAGACTTTGAAACAAAAGGTTATTGAGTTACCTCTATTGGCTTTGCCTAATTTCAATAAGGTATTTCAAGATGAATGTGATGCAAGTAGTAGTGCAATAGGCATTGTATTAAGTCAAGAAGTTAAACTTGTTGCTTTCTTTAGTAAAAATTTCAATGATACTAAAATAAAGTATTTTGTGTATGATCAAGAGTTTTATGCTATTGTTCAAGCATTGAAGAAGTGGAGACATTATTTGATTCCTAAGGAGTTTGTGTTGTATACTAATCATAAAGCTTTACAGTACTTGGTAAGTCAACATAAATTGAACCAGAAACATATGAAGTGGGTTGAGTACTTGTAGAGTTTAATATTTTTCATTAAGCATAAGAGTGGAGTTACTAACAGAGTTGCTAATGCATTGAGCAGAAGAAATTCTTTATTAACTGAGATGAAGGTTGAAGTTCTTGGTTTTGATGACATTAAAGAGTTTTATGATCTTGACCTTGATTTTTCTGAGGCATGGAGAGAGTGTAGAGGCCAAGCACTAGATCTAACAAAGCACATAACTAAGTATGATGAGTATTTTATTCAAAAAAGTATGTTGTTCAAAGGTATTTAGTTGTGTATTCCTAGAAGTTTTATGAGGTTGAATTTGATTAAGAAAAAGCATAGTGATGGATTGGCTAGACATTTTCAAATTGATAAAATATTGAGTTTGTTGAAGGATAAGTATTATTGGCCACAAATGCATAAGGATGTTCAAAAATTTGTGAAGTGTTGTGGAGTTTGTCAAGTTGAAAAAGAAGTCAAAATACTAGTTTGTATACACCTATTACTATTCCTTAGAAACCTTGGAGTGACATTAGTATGGATTTTGTTCTTGGATTGCCTAAGACAGTGAAGGGATATGATTCTATATTTGTTGTTGTGGATAGATTTTTTAAGATGGCTCATTTCATACCATGTAAGAAGACATCAAATGATGAGCATATTGTTGAACTTTTATTTAAAGAGATTGTGAGATTGCATAGATTACCAAGAAGCATTATTTCTAACAAAGACAAAAAGTTTTTTGGTTATTTTTGAAAGACTTTGTGGAAGACGATGGGTGCTAGGTTAAAGTTTAGTTCTACATTATATCCATAGATAGATGGATAGACAAAGGTTATGAATAGAAGCTTAGGTAATTTGTTGAGATATTTAGTTGGAGAAAAGCCAAGTGATTGGGAAGTAGTGTTGGCACAAGCTGAGTTTTCATATAATAATTCTGTAAATAGGAGTACAGGGAAAACACCTTTTGAGATTGTTACTAGAATGTAGCCTAGAGGTATATCATATTTGAGAGATATTGCTAGTGAAGAAAAGAGAAGTGCTAGAGGGGAAGAATTTGCTGATTTTATGAAATCTTTACATAAGAAAGTGAAGTTGAGGTTGTAACAAAGTAATCAAAAGTATAAGGAGAATGTTGATAAGTCTAGAAGACATCATGATTTTGAAGTTGGTGATGAAGTGATGGTTCATTTAAAGAAAGGAAGATATCCTATTGGAAGATATAGTAAGCTAAAGATGAAGAAATTTGGACCTTGTAAGATCTTGAAGAAGTTTGACAGTGGTAATGCTTATAAAGTTGAGTTACCTATTGACATGGATATATCTCCTATATTCAATGTTGCTGATTTATATAAGTATCATGAATCAAATGATGAAGTTTTTGTATCAAAATATTATCCTGAGAAGCAGATTGAAGAAGTTGAATGGATATTGGATCAGAGAGTTAGTAAGAGCACGAAAGGAAAAGACTACTATGAGTATTTAGTAAAATGAAAAAATAGACCTAGTGAAAATGCTACATGGAGTTCTCAATCTGATTTGGATTCATCTTGAGTTGTGACACTTACATGATTCAAGAGAATCATTTCTTTCTACCCTAGTTGTCTGATATAGGAGCATCTTGGGTTTCACTTATATCCTGCATGTTTTTAGTGTTTCCTAGTTCTGTCAAGTTGCAATGTCTTGCATTGCCAATTTCTTAATGGGTGTTGAGCATTTAGAGGATGTAGAGCTTTCTGGTTGGTGTCGAGTGTATAGTTGTTGTTGAGTGTTCTTTGGTTGTCGAGTCACCCTTTGGTTTCCAATTTCATGTGGTTGTCGAGTGATCTTTGGTTGCCATTTTCATGTGGTTGTCGAGTGTTTATTTGGATGTTGAGTGTCAATATTTTGTGGAGCCTTCATTTTCTGAGTTGTTTGTGTATGGTTCTAGTTTGGGCTGACCTTGCATGTATTTAATTTTGATATTGGTAGCTAAAATTTGATGTGATCTGACTTGTGGTTGTGCATGCATTTAATGTAAGGTTTAATTTTGTGATAGGCCAACCTGTGGCTGCACAAGTATTTAAGGAGGTCTGGGATTGAGTTTTAGGAATGGAACTTAGAAAGAGTAGGAGTAGAATGTGCAGTTGGATCATCAAAGATTGTAATTGAATTTATACATGGCCATAACCCAGAAGGCCTTACAGCTGGACATGTTAATAGATCTTTGAATGCATATATGAATGAAGGCATTTTCTTCCTCTATCTCTTGATTCATTTGTTTTTTTGTTATTTCAACTGTGTAGATGACTTGAATGGTTGGGTGTGCCTTTTGCCCTAGTTCTTCATCCCTCCCTACACTAATTGGTCACTTGGACCAATAAGAAACAAAATTTTATATTTCAATCTACTATTGAAGCTAAATATGTGGCTACTACAGTAAATTGTACAAATGTGGTATAGATCAAACAAATACTCAAAGGTATGAAGGAAGAAATAATTGAACTTGTTTTATTTTAATGTGGTAATACAAGTTCTATAAACATATCAAAAGAACCTTGTGATGCACACAAAGACTATGTACATTACAACCAAGTATCATTACTTGAGAGAGTTGGTTCAAGACAAAGAAGTGAGGATGGAATATGTGAATACAAAAGAATCAATAGCTGATATATTCACAAAATCTTTACCTAATGGTGCACATGAATGTATTAGAGGTAAACTAGGGGTGATACCCCTATCCAAAGCTACTTAAGAAGCATGAGTAGTACCCTTCATCAACTGTGATAAATGTTGTATCTTACAACTTGATGTAGTGGATCTGACCAGGGTAAAATTTAAGAAACCCCCTCTAGAAAAAGATATAAATTATTTGTGAATCTTTCATTATTTTAAAAAACAAAATTATTTTTATCGGTGAATCTCTCAATTTTTTTAATTTTAAATATTATTTACATTGGCGATTATTTTGGAATCATAATTTTTGAGTAGAAAATATTGGAGAATCTCAATAATAATAGGAAGTTTGCTAATCATCATGGAATATTACAAATCAAATTTGAACATGTTTTATCTCATGGAAATTATGAGGATAATTACATTATATTTTAAATCAATAGTGAAAACTAAATATTGGTAATATATCCCTAAAGTAACTAATAATTATGATAATTATTGGTGAATTAATTTAATTTCTTTGATAATATATAATATTTAGGTGAATCAAACATAATCATGTATCGAATATTGTGGCAAATCTTTAAGTTTAAATTGTTTAATAAAATAAATTATTGAGCAATTTAAAATATTTTAGAATTAAATTTAATAAAAATGTGGTGATTTAGGTTGCACTGAATCTAAAATTATTAGCCAAATTACTAGCAAAAAAATTCCAAAATTCGCAAAATTACAAATATTCACCACTAAAACACACCCTAGATCTTACTTTAGAAGTTGTCTAAAGTAATGAAGGAGTTGAATTAGAAGACTTATAGTCACATGAAAGGTGATAGAGGGAGAACCTAAATTGATTATATTTGCACACAAAGATGACAAGTCTTTGGCATTGTTGTCAAAGAGGGTGATACAAGAAAGAGGGAGATAAGTACCTAAATATCAGAAAGAGGGAGAGATACTCTAACCAAGGAGATATAAGAGAGATATATTGAAGGATATTTAAAAAGCTTACATTACCCTATATAGAGGAAGGACATATACTAATAGAGGGATAAATTTGAAAGATATTATTTTCTTTTTGTTACTGTTGTTGGTATTGGTTTGCCATCAATACCAAAGAGGGAGATTGTTGATATGAGATTGTTTTGAAGTAAAGAACTTGTAATAGAACAATCATTATGTTGTCAATGATGTCAAACCTGCTACCTACTAGTGAGAAAATTTCTTTTTGATCTAAAAGCTATCATTTAGTTGATTGATGAAGAGTATTTGAAAAGAGGAGATAACAAGAGCACCTAGAGAAAGGTTGAGTTATTTGGTATATAAAAGAAGCACTAAGACCACATAAGAAATTGATACTATAGTGTATTGTTTATTTACTTAAATTTTGAAATGAAAGATTACTCAAGTTAAGACTGGAAGAAGATCAAGTAAGAAAGGTGTCTATCAAGCTTTCTCAAGCAGTCAGTGAAAGCCAAGCAGAAATTAGTAGAAGCTAAGTAAAAATCAAGAGGTGTCGAGTAAAGATGAAAAAAAGTGCAAGTCAAGTGAATGTTAGTATATGCCAAGTAAAGTTTAGTTAGTTTTGAACATCAATAAACTTTAGTGTTGACCAAGTGACAGAACAATATAGATGTTGAGTGACAACAACCAATGTTAAATTGAAGATTTGACAAATCTAAGCCAACTAAGCTGATTTCTTGAATTATGTGAAGCATGTGGAAGATAACTATGATGAGTTGGTGGCATACAATTCAAGGTAGACTATTTTGAGGTGAAATCAAGGAAGATTATAGAGGAAGTTTCTAGAGAAACAAAATGGAAAAGTGGGTAGATTCATTGAATCCTACCTAATCCTACCTAACCCTAAAATAGGCAATTGTGGTTAAGCAAAAAAAGATCTAAATTCTCTATTTATAGATAGAGGTGTTTAGAAGCAAAGGTTATCATGTGCAAGAACCTAAGAAAGATAAGGAGTCTAGGTTATCGCTTCATTCAGTGGCCAATCAGAAGAGATTAAAGTTGGCATGGAAAACAAGAAGGATTAAGGGGATAATTCTTGAAGGGTGAACGAGCTATCAGATTTGAAGAGTATGAATGCCAAGAAGAATAGAGGATTGAAATAGAGATCTATAATCTACAATTGAGTTGTAAGTTTTTATCAGATCAAGTCCTACTATTACTTTCTAATAATTTTACCAGTGTGGATAAAATCCTTTGGATTACAGTTGACCTAATAGTCATTTGTAAATCCTTTAACCAGGTGACATTTTAATGAAATGGCCTAAAGTACTCTAACAAGGCTCACTCCTAGTAGGGTGATTGAAATCCTTTAACCAAGTCACATTTAACAGTGTGTATTGTAACATTTAATAGGATTGGCCTTTCATAGGGCATCACTTTAGAAGAGTGAGAATTAGTAGCATGTTACTGGTGGTTGTTCCCAAATTGGGTTTCCATGTAAAATCTTTGTGTCAAATTGTGTGATTGTTCTTATAGTGTTTCATGTTTACATTTATGTAAAGTTCTTTTGACCTAGGACAATAACCTACAAAGTTTAAGTATTATATGATCTAATGGATGCATGCATGTTGAGGTTTTATGGATGTGGATCTAATTAGTATTGAAAAGTTTTATTTTCACATTTGGACCTTGGATAATAGATTCACCCCTCACTCAATTATTCTAAAGAATTCCAATAACTATGTGTTTTGTTGAGCTCATGAAAATAGCTATGCTATGTTTTTCAGAAAAAAATAGGAAAAAATTTTAATGCACACATTGTTTGACCCTCTTAATATTATCCATTTTTTAAAAACCTTATTAGTTCAAAAACTAGATTCAGGGTACTATATTTTTTGTATTTTACACATTTTCTCATTTTGAGTACATGACCCTCAAATGGGTCTTCCAAGATTAGGTTCAATTGATTTCAAAAAAATTAAAAATTAAAAAAGGTGTCCACTTATACCCCCTTTTTGTACACCATCTTTTTGCACTTACCCTTTGGGTTCTTCTCTTTGTTCTATTTTCTATTCTATTACATTTTTTTTATGTAACAATTTTATTATATTAAATTTATTTATGCTCTAATTAAGATTTTTAAAAAAAGTAAGCATCTCAAGAGTTGTAGATTTATTTTGTTCAAGAGTAGAAATTTAGTAGAAGCCTAATGTAAAGTACACAAATTCATTTAGCTAGACACCACAACAAATTATTATTTTTATACTTCTACATAACGATGGCCTAATTCTTTTAAACATTTGTAAGAATTTGGTAGATATTTGAATATCATTTTTTTCATCTTCATACTTCCAAGAGTAGATAGATTATATGTAATACTTATTTTTCATCACTTTGTTTAGATTTATGGGTTTAGCACAAAGGTTTGAAACTCAAACTTTTGAATTGTTTCAATGTTTCCTATTTTTTAATACTTGTTGTTTACTCAAGAAAAAGGCAATGTTTTAAAATGGATCAAACCCTTTTAGTATACCAATTCAAATAGGGATAAGATATAAGTCTCGTGAAATATAAGACTAAACAAAACCCCAAATACTATCAGGGAATATTAATCAACAAGAAGAAGAATAAGAACCAACAACCAAATAGGAGAAATGATGAGAAACATTAATAGAACCTAAGCCTATTTAAGATCAATTAGATTCTTAAGGCATGAAGTTTCATACCACTCTTTAGTTAAGAAACTGAATTGGTTCTCAAACAAACTTTCTAAAATGTTGACTTTAATAATTTCAGCCATGTGGTCAAAGGATTTTGTCTTGGTCTTGTTATCCAATTTATCATTGATTGCATTAATTTATTTATTCTAGTTTATTTTGGAGGACACATAGGGTATTTTTGACATTATTCTTCATTGTGTGTATGATGGTCTCCACAATTTTGATAAAATTTCCCTTTAAATCATTTTGTGGATATTTCCCTAATTATGAACATGAAGGAGAAATATGGTGTTATCCCCTATCAACAATGTTGTTATCATATGTAGAAGAGTCATATTAGTTGTTATGTTGTCATTGATGTCAAGCCTTCATTGGTTCTAATATATTATGCTAATTCAGTGGAGTGCCATATCCTTTTATTGATGAAGATGATTTGAATAAAGTGTAAATTTTCTATTAGCTACATATGAAAAAAAAAATCCTTACTACTTCTAATCTAGCAACAACTACAAAAGTTTCTCCAAAATAAATTCCTTCTTGTTGTGAATATCTCTTACAAACCAATCTTACTTTTATTCTCACAAATTTAAATTTTTCATTCATCTAGTTCCCAAACACCCATTTAATTCCAATAACATTCTTATATTTAGGCATAGGTACCAATTCTAAAGCTTTGTTATTTTCAATTTGTTATAATTCCTCTTTCATAGCTTTAATCCAATAGTCATCTTTACAAGCTTCATCAACATTCTTAGGCTCAACTTGAGAAATTAAACATAATTATTCACTAATCTTGTTCATTTTCACAACTCCTTTGTTCACACTGTATTACCTAATTTAGTAATTGCAAATAGAATACTAAGATTAAAAAAGCACTCACAATACCAAACAAACTAACACTTATGAGTGGACAAAGTAAAAAATGAAGGAGAATGGAAATCAAGTATGGTAAGCCCTCCAAATGAGTGCTTGATCTTTGAATTTTCCCAAGATGAGGGATGTGTGCCCAAACAGGCTCCAAGCTTTAATGGATTTCTTCAAAGGGTTGATGGATGAATATGTAGCTATGGGTGTGAATGTGGATTGTAGCATAATAAAGATGGAAATGGATAATTGTGGTCTTCAATGGAGAATTATAATTTTTTATGATAGTTGGATATCTGAATTGTCAAGGGAGAGGGTTTCATTTATAGGTTAAGGGGTGATGAGATGGAGTGTCAGGATGCAAGGCTGGAAGAATGGTGAGGGAGGGCTAGGATGAAAGGAAGGGAGTGCACATGGATTGTGCTTCTTAAAAGCTCTATCCTTTTGATAAGTGTCACAAGGGGATTGGGTGGTCAAAATTGGGGGTCAAAGGGAGTAATGAGGGAAGTGGGGTGTGGAAGAGGCATGTAAGAGGAATTTAAGGGAATTTATGGCATGTAAGAGCCATTAATGCTCTTGGATAGGAATGTGAGAGGATAGGGGAGAATTTTGACTTTGGCTTGGGTTAGAAAGTCCTAACTCTTGCTTAAATTTGTGAACATGTTTAGGAGAGGGATTAGGCTTAGCTTAAGAGGGGGGTTAGGAGGTAAGTGGCTTAACTTTGATGGGATGGGTTAGTTAGTTGGCTAAGTGAGGTTAGTACAAATGATTAGGTTGGCTTGGGGTAGTAATAGGGTTTAGGGATTGGTTAGGGTTTAAGGATTGATTTATTAAATGATTTATTTAATAATTAGGGATGTGGGATTAAATTAAATAGATTTTTGCATTTATTTATTTTAATAGAGGAATGGGGATTTAGTTGATAAATTAATTTTGGGTTATCATCTAATTTTATCAATTGGACTATAGTTAATTTAATTAATTAATTAACTAGGGGATCACAATTAATTAATTAAATATAAAATATTTAAACAATAATATCCTAGAAGATGACTAAATTAGATTACCTAGTGGTGTAGTCATATTTAGGTGTCTACATTTTTTTCCCTCTTTGACATAATGTTGGGACAACATTATTTCAAAGAAGTTTGAATATAAATGACATGAAGAATATCTTTAAAGAAAGATGCTTTCCCTAGTCTTGAGTAGAAGAGGAGAGAATTGACTATGTGATGCCCCCTCAAGAAGGCAGTGGGGAGAGAAAATGAGGCTCAATGACTTTTTGAAAAGTACAAGAATCTAGGGCAAGCAGGATGAGTCTGATTGATTAAGAGAGGGTGAACAGGGACTTAGACTCTAACTACGGGATAATGAGACAAAGGGGAACAATGTGCATAAGCATAAACATGGGTTAAGAAATTTGGTTAGGGATGAGGGAGGGGATTGGCTATTTAAACTAGACCTAGGTGGGGTGATGATGGTGGGATGAAGGGGTTGTTGAAACCTTAGATACTTTCAGGATGGATGGAGTTGTTGGATCATGATTCTAGAACTGATTGGATGGGATGATAGGATAGGATTTTGAGTTGGATATTGTGGGACTCAAAAAAGTGGTTAGTGTTTCATTTGAGTGACAAGAGATAGAATCTATTGAAGCTTGAGCATGGGGATGTTCCAAAGGGGAGCACCACCATGTAATTGAGCACTTATTTTGATATAGGAATATTGGGTATATGCCAGGGTTACCAAGAATATCAAGGCCTTTTCTCCAATATTACATATGACTAACTCAAAACAAACATGCAAGGATTACCCTAGCATCACACCTAAATTCTGGAGGAATCAGAGTGGAAAGGATACTTGATAACCCATAAGAAAATGAGATTTCCTAGGTGCACCATGTAACCACAAGTGATCACATGTTTGGACTATTCAAGGGTCATATCCAACTAACTCACAAGAATAAAAAAGAAGATGAAAGACCTAATAAAAACCTTTCTCTCAAATTGCCCCATTCATAGCATACCATGATATAAAATATTGTGGTGAATTTGAGGAGGGAACAACCCAAATCTCTTGGAAGAGATACTTCAAGAACCAAACTTGAAATCTCAAAAATAAAATAAATCAAAAGAAAATGTAAATCCATGAAAAAGTTAACATTTTTTTCAAAGAGATTGGTAGTATTAGATACTGACAAACCATGATCAGACAAGTGGAAGGATGCAGCTTGCAAGGATCTATCAGTAGTATCAGGGACTAGGATGAGACAACCAAGCAAGACCTTTTAGGGAAACATTTTGATGACAAGGGATCTCGTATAAGGATTCACTA
Source organism: Cupressus sempervirens (assembly GCA_028749045.1). Lineage (NCBI taxonomy): Eukaryota > Viridiplantae > Streptophyta > Pinopsida > Cupressales > Cupressaceae > Cupressus > Cupressus sempervirens. Next base: position 605,503,844 of record CM053785.1, read on the forward strand.
AAGCACCTAACCAAGAGAACTATAATTTAAAATTGAGGCATGCACAATAGGCCTCAGATAAAGAGTGACTCTGGAGGATATACAACAAATTGAACATCATATTTACAAAATGGCTTACTATACAAAATCTTGATATAATAGGATAGCGAAAGTGATATGATATAGTATAGTAGGAAAAAGCTCAGGATGAGGGGATAGCATATGAAAATCTTAGGGTGAGGAGATAGTAGATGAAAAGATCAGGATTAGGAGATAGAAGATTTAGGGTGGATAGGGTGGTATGCATAAGGGAAATATATACCTTAAGGCAAGGACTAAGAAGGATGTGTCCCAATGATGATGATTGGATTGTAACCAAGGCTAGGAAAAAGATTAGAATTTGATGATTGGATGAGGTGAAAGATGTGCAATGGGAAGGTGCAGTTGATGGTAGATTTCTAGAAGCATTTAGGTTATGGATGGAGGAAATTGGGGTACATGTGGATAGCCTAAGGCTAGATACCAATGACAAGGGATGTGCCAGGTGATGGAAAGATGGAGAGATGGTGGGAAGTGCAAGTATAGAAGAAAAAGGTATAGTTGATAGAAGGTTTGGGTAGAGGAATGAAAAAAGCTAGGGATTGGGAGATGAAAGGATTCAAAGATGACTAAATGGACACAACATGGTCTCCAAGGAATATAGTGCCCCTAGTTATCATATGTTATTTAAGAGGAGTTTTTATGAGGGATGTGATAGGATGGAAGATTGGTCAACAAGAGGATGAGGGAGATAAATGGAAGCTAAGAGGAGGGTTTATGAGGGGTGTGATAGGATAGAAGGTTAGATGATAAGAGAATAATGAGGTAGATGGAAGCTAGGATAGGAAAGGTGAGAGAACAGGGAAGATAGGGGATAATTATGGTTGGTGGATGAGTTTTGAAAAAGAGGACGTGGAGGGATTATATGGAAGAAAGACTAGGTGGATAAAGGATAGGTGGATACAAACTTTGATAGGAAATGGAAGTCAAAAGGATGACCAAAAGCATGTATCTAGTGGTGGACTTTATTTTTATTAAGATTCGAAGGAAGAGGATGGGTGAAATGGATAAAATGTCATTAGTATAGTGGGTTGAGATAGATATGGTGGGTTATGGAACTTGCCCCCAAGTGTGTGGAGCATTTAGATAGAGGGATTATGGATGATGCTTATTTTCCAAGTTTTCATCACGATACTTGTCCAAGCTGCTTGAATTGCCAAGTTTTCACAAGTGAACGCTTTCTTTTTTTCTTTCTTTCTTTTTCTTTTTTTTGACTTTTTTGATACATTTTTACTCATAGATGTTGGTAGGAAGCATGGGAGTTGATAGATAATGGATGGGAAGACATAGGACTTGTGGGTAAATGGATGAGGAAAATGGAAAGATCATCATTTGCACACACCTTGATAGGTGATGAAGTAGCGGAACTAGCCCAATGGTAGGGCCACATCTATATTCTATACATAACATGGCTAGGGTATAACTATAACTAGGGGCCTCCTTCATATATTATTCTAGAATTGGAGGACTATATCAAACCCTACTATTATAAAGACCACAACCACCACATAGCCATTTCTCTAAAATCATTAAAGATGGTTTTGAATGAGATTAAGGAGAAAATGGAGTAGGATAGATATAAGGACCAAAAGTAAAGTTGGAAGATGGAGGATTGGAAGTGTAGGATAAGAAGCATAAGGATGAAAAGTGAATTTTGTTGGAATTACTTTAGAATAACTAAGAGGAGGGAATAACTTGGGGGGGGGGGGGGGGGGGGGGGGGGGTGGGGGGGAGTGTGAATCAGTTATTCAAGGTCCAGACATATAAATAAAACTCTTTTTTACAATTCAATGAACCCATAAAACATTCATACCCATACATGCATCCATTGTGTATTTACTAAAACTTGTATGTTACTATCAAATCAGTTTTCAAAAATGTAAAGTATGAAACACAACACATTCATCAACACACTTGACACAATGATTTACATGGAAACCTAATTTGGGAAAAACCACTAGTAACATGATACTTCTTTTCACTCTTCTAAAATGATGCCTTGTGAAAGGCCAACCCTATTAAAGGTTACAATATACACTATTAAATGTGACCTGATTAAGGACTTTCAATCACCCTATTAAAATTGAGCCTTGTTAGAGGACTTTAGGCCATTCACTTGGAATGTCACCCTGTTAAAAGATTTTCCAATGACTATTAGGTCAACCTTAATCCAAAGGATTTTCCCTAGACTAATACAATTGTTAAAGAGTAACAGTAGAGCTTTGATCTAATACAACTTACAACTTCACTTACATATTACAAATCTCTATTTAGTTCTCAATTCTACTTGCCTTTCATACTTTGTAGCTCTAACAGCTTGTTCACCCTTCAAGCATTCATCTCCTTAAGCCTTCTTATTGTAGACTCTTCTCTTGGGTCACTTGATGAAGCAAAACTCTCAATTCCTTCTCCTCCTTAGGTTTTCACACATGACACCGACCTCTCTAGCCTCTTTGGTTCATGATCAACCATTCCTTTAAATAGGAAATTAGAATATTTTCCTGCTCATTATCCATCATCCAAATTAGGGTTTTGGATGGATTAGGTTGGATATAATGTATCTACCCCATATCTTGTCTTTTCTAGAAACTTCTCCTAGAATCCATTTGTATTCACCTAAAAATGGTTTATATCAAATTTTGTGCCACCAACTCATTAATCTTATCTTCTTCCTAGTTCACAACTTCCAATAAAACAAACGTGTTGGCTTAAATTCAGTGAATCTTCAATCTTTATCATAATGTAGCAGCTCGGCATTATCAACCTTCTGATGCTCAACATATACTGTGTTACTCGACATCAACTATAAAATCACTCGGCATCAACTAAAGTTTAATGATGCTTGGCATCAACTAAACTTTACTTAGCATCAGTTGTTTTGCTTGGCATCTACTAGAATTTACTTTCACTCGGCTCCAACTAACTTTTTTCTTGACTTGCAGTAACTTTTCTCGGCACCTACTATCCACTTAGTCAAGCTTGGTAGACAAACTTTATTTAACTTATTCTTCTAAAATTTCTAAGTGTAGCCAGCCATTTTGTAACCTTAAGTAGATTATCAATACATTATGTCATCACTATCTTAACTAATTCTTGTACTTCATTACGTAATCATAACTCAACCTTTCCTCTAGTTGCTTTTGTTACATCTTTTTGATCAAATCCTCCTCATCAATCAACTAAGTGATAGTACTTGAATCTTATAAGCAATTGTCTCACTAGAAAATAGTAGGTTTGACATCAGTGACAAAAATATGATTGAAACACATAGTCTTCTTCAACAATCTCCCTCTTTTTCAATGATCTTTTCAATCAAATTTCAACAATCTCCCTCTTTGGCATTGATGGCAAACCAAATTGATCAACCAAGTCAATTGAACGATGAACATCTTGTTCAACCAATATGACTAGGTTAAAAGAGTAAGGCAATACCAAAGAAAGAACTTGTTTTTCTCCCTCTATCAACTTCCATCTTCTAATTAGGTTATAAAACTCTTTCTTTAAACTCCTTCTGAGCTCCTTCTTGTATCTCCCTCTTACTAGGTAGATTAGGATTTCTCACTCTTTATTTTATTCTAGATTGATCATAATAGTATCTCCCTCTGATATGATCTTTCTGGCTCTCTGATCAATGTCTCCCTCATAGTTCTGACTCAATTCTTGATATCTTTCTCCCTCTCTAATCAGTAGATCAGCTTCCACTTATCTCTTGCACTTGATCAAAAAAACTCTTCTTCTAATGATGATTAATTTAATGTACTTTCTCCCTCTTTGAAAACAATGCCAAAGACCTATACCAAAAATTTATCATCCTTAAAATATGTAGATATAAGCTTTGTAGATTCCTCATTTTCTCCCTCTATCACTTTTCTTGTGACTGATTTGGATTTTCAGCTCTGTGATTACTTTAGGTAGTTCCTAAAGTAAGATCCACTGCATCAATTTGTATTATATGAACATCAACTTGTTTGATGTAAGGAACTCCTTATTTTTCTTACATAGCCTTTCATAGGGGTATCACCCCTAGTTTACGTCTTAGATACTCATAAGCATCCTTAGGTAATGGTTTTGTAAAGATATCAACAATTTGTTCTTTTGAGTTACATATTCCATCTTCACCTCTTTGTCTTTAACCAATTCTCTTACATAATTATACATGATTGCAATGTGTGATTCTTTGATATTGATAGCACTTGTATTATCACAATAGAGTATCACTAGCTCTATGATTTCTTCCTTCATTCCTTTGAGTAGTTATTTGATCCATACAATTTTTGTGTAGTTTACAGCAATAGCAACATATTCTACTTCAACAGTGGATTGGGAAGTACAACTCTATTTCTTTCTTGTCCATGTAACTAGTTTGTTGCCTAAGAAAAATGCTCCTCCATTGGTGCTCTTTATGTCATCAATGTTTCCAGCCCAGTCAACATCAGTGTAGGCTCTCAAGTCAAACCTTTCATTCTTCTTGTAGTACAGACCAAACTCTTCTATTTCTTTCAAATATCTCATTATTCTTTTCAAAGCTATTAAGTGATTCTCCTTGGGATTAGTAGAGAATCTTGCAACTATCCATAAAGATAATGCAATACTAGATCTGTTATGTACTACATATTGAAATTTTCCAATCATAGACCTGTGCAATGTTTGATTCACCTCAATTGAATCATCATTCTTTGACAACTTGTGTCCTATCACCATAGGTGTACTTACTAGTTTGGAATCCTCTAGTCCAAATGTCTTCAATATCTCTTTGATATACTTTGACTGAGTCATGTATTTACCAAACTTCACCTGATATACTTACAAACCCACAAAAAAATTGATTTTTCCAAACATAAACATTTCAAACTCTTGCTTCATCTGATTTGTAAAGTCCTTACATAAAGCATCTTGTCCTCCAAATATGATATCATCAACAAATATTTCGGATAGCAAAATATCTTTTTCTTTTTCTATCTTCATGTACAGATTGTTGTTATCATTAGTCCTTTCAAATCCAATCTTCACAAGATAAGTATGAAGTCTCTCATACCATGCTCTTGGTGTTTTCTTTAATTCATATAGGGCTTTGTGTAGTCTACATACCATGTTCTTTTTGTTATCATCACCAAATACTTCTGGTTGTTCTATGTAGACTTCCTCTTCTAGTAAGCCATTTAAAAATGTAGATTCAACATCCATCTGATATACTTTGAAAACTTTGTATACACCATAAGCAAGTAGAGTTCTTACTCCTTCCATTATTTTAATAGGACCAAATGTCTCCCCATAGTAAATTCCTTCTTCTTGTGCATATCCCTTTCAAACTAATCTTTCTTTGTTCCTTGTGACTTCACCATTCTCATCTAACTTGTTTTTGAATACCCACTTGGTACCAATCACATTCTTGTCTTTAGGTCTAGGAACTAGACTCCATGTTTTGTTCTTCTCTATCTATTGAATATCTTCTTCCATGTCCTTGTACTAGTCATCATCTTCTAATGCATCTTTTACTATTTTGGGTTCCTTCATGCCTAAAAAACATGATTCACTTCTCAATCTATTTCTTGTCATTTTCCAAGCATCTTTGTTTCTAATGATTTGATCAGAAGAATGATATCTTTTGACATATTTGGACAATCTTGGCTCAATTCTTGTTTCTACATTTTGTCTTTTAGCTTTAGAGTCACTGTATACATCTATGTCAGGTATCTCAGTGTCTCTTTCATATGTACTGATCTCAAAATTAGAATGTGTATCTTTGTCATTTTGTAACTTAGCTTCTAAATGTAGCTCAGTTCCTGAATGCAACTCAGCATTGACTGGATGTGACTCGGCAGTTATTGAGACTTGTTGTTGATTTGTAACTTGATTTTTAGCATCTTCTTTAGGAGGCATTCCTTCAAAGAAGTATACAAATGATTTTTATTCTTCTAGTTCTTTCATAGGATCAGTCTCATGTACTTCTATAAATTCATCAAAATTCACATTTGCACTTTCCACAATTTTGTAAGTGTTAGCATTTAAACACTTATAAGCTTTGCTTCTTGTGAAGTATCCAAGGAATATATCTTCTTCACTTTTTGCATCAAACTTTCCATTCCTAACATCATTAAGAATATAACATTTACTCCCAAATACCTTAAAGCATTTTACATTATGTGGATATCCATACCATAGTTCAAAAGGTGTTGAATGAGTACCTTTCTTGACTTGCACATAGTTCAAGGTATATACAATAGTATTTATAGCTTCTCTCCAATATTTTAGAGAAACATTCTTCTCCATCATAAGTGTTCTAGCACAATCCATTATAAACCTATTTCTCCTTTCAGCAATTCCATTTTGTCAAGGGTCCTAGGCACAGATGTCTATCTTTTGATTGCTTAGTCATTATAGAACAGCTCAAATTCATTTGAAGTGAATTCTCCTTCTCTGTCTAATCTCAAGCATTTCAGATTCTTACCTATCTCTTTCTTAGCTCTTACCAAGTACCACTTAAACATTTGAAAAGCATCATATTTTTGTTTCAAAAACATAACTATCATCATCCTAGAGTAATCATCAACAAATAGTATTGTGTACTTATCTCCTCTGTAGCTTTGCACTTCAATTGGTCCACATAAATCAGTATGAACAATTTCTAGTATTTCTTTAGAGGTATAAGCTTTACTCTTAAAGCTTGACTTTGACATTTTTCCTAGCTAACATTATTTGCAAACAATATTATCTAGTTTCTTCAACTTAGGCAATCCTCTAACTCTCTTCATGTTACTGATTCTAACCAAGTTATCAAAATTAACATGACATAATCTCTTGTGCCAAAGCCATACATCATCAATTTTTGCAACAAGACAAGTAGCATCCTTAATATCCAAATAGAACAGATTACTTCTAGTTTGATCACCTTTTCCAATTAGTTTCCCATTTGTGTCATATATCTTGGTAGTTTGGTTTCCAAATTCAACCTTGCATCCTATATTATTCAATTATGACACTCAACAAGTTATAATTTAGTCCTTCAACATAGTAAGCATTGTCACATGAAATCTTGTTTGTGAGTTTGATAGATCCTTTTCCTTTTATCAAACATGGTGCATCATTACCAAATCTTACACTATTTCTATCATAACAAGTTAAGGTATTGAACTTACTTTTGTCTCTAGTCATGTGATGTGAGCATCCACTATCAATGATCCATCTATCATTCTTGTTCACACAAGTCACAAGTATAGTTGTCTCATCTTCATTAGATTCGTCCTTCATTGAAAAATATACCACTTAATCATCATGTTCGTCGGAGTCATGTTCATCAACAATGTAGCATGACTTCTTGCCTTTGTCTTTGTAATATTTTTTGTCATCTTCTCTTCTATTTTTGTACTTGTTTCCTTCTCTATAGTTCTTATATGTTCATCTTGCAGCAATATGACCAACTTCATTGCAATTGAAATAAATGATGGGTAACTTACCTTTGAACTTGCCTTTACCTCTATGAAATCTTCTTGCTAGTAGTGCTTCCAATTGTTCAATATCTTCCTCATCTGTATCACTGTCACTAGATGCATACTTTATCTTTCTTTTCTTCTTCTTCTATTTCACCTCATCATAATCCTTCAATAACAACTTAGCTTTGAAATTAGATTCAAGACTCTTTGGTTTGTAATTTTCAAAGTTAGATAGGTCAAAAGAAGTGAGTCTACCTACCAAACCTTCAAGGATTAGATCATTTCCGTGAATGCATCTCAACTCTTGGATTGTAGAAACTCTAATAGCATAAATAAGCATTAATGTTCTCAAGACTTTACTTAACATAGTATCATCATCTATATGACCAATAGTTCCTCTTATTGCACTAACAACTTCTTTTATCCTAGCAATATACTGAGCAATATTTTCACCTTCTTCCATTCTGATATCATCAAACTTGCCTCTGAGGCTCTCAATTTTGTCTCTTTGAACATTATTTTCTCCTCCATAGATGGTGGTCAGTGCATCCCACATTTTCTTTATAGTGTTATAGCCTTTGATATCATTTAATTTGATATAGCTTAGAGTAGAAGCAATCTCCAACATCGCATGATTGTGTTCCTTTTTCTTCTTCATATCTTTAGTAGTTAGGGCTCCTACTAGATCAAAATGTTCCACTATAATGGTAGATTGTGCATTATCTCCAAGTCCTCCAAAGTTTAGCTTCATCAAACTTTTCCATGGAGGAAAGTTATCTTTATTTAGCTTGGGTACTTCTCTTTTAGACATCTCGATCTTTGTGCTTCTAGTACCTTAAAACTAGTCCTTTAAAGTAGATGGCTCTAATACCAATTTTTGGAATTTATTTAGAGTAACTAATATGGGGGATGAATTAGTTATTCAAGGTCTAGATGTATAAATAAAACTTTTTTTCACAATTCAATGAACCCATAAAACATTCATACCCATGCATGCATCCATTGTGTATTTACTAAAATTTGTATGTTACTATCAAATCAATTTGTAGAAATGTAAAGTATGAAACACAACACATTAATCAGCACAATCAACACAATGATTGACATGGAAACCCAATTTGGAAAAAACCACCAATAACATGCTACTCCTTTTCACTCTTTTGAAGTGATGCCTTCTGAAAGGCCAACCCTGTTAAAGGTTACAATACACACTGTTCAATGTGAGCCGATTAAGGGATTTCAATCATCCTGTTAAAAGTGAGCCTTGTTAGAGGACTTTAGTCCATTCACTTGGAATTCCAGCCTATTAAAATATTTTCCAATGGTTGTTAGGTCAACCTTAATCCAAAGGATTTACCCTAGACTGATACAATTGTTAGAGAGTAACAGTAGAGCTTTGATCTGATACAACTTTCAACTTCACTTGTAGATTATAGATCTTTGTTCAGTTCTTAATTCTTCTTGGATTTCATACTTTGTATCTATAACAACTTGTTCACCCTTCAAGCATTCATCTCCTTAAGCCTTCTTGCCTAACATGTTATTGCAGACTCTTCTCTTGGGTCACTTGATGAAGCAAAACTCTTATTTTCTTCTCCTCCTTAGGTTCTTGCACATGACACCAACCTCTCTAGCCTCTTTGCTTCATGAGCAACCATTCCTTTAAATAGGAAATTAGAATATTTTCCTACTTATTATCCATCATCCAAATTAGGGTTTTGGATGGATTAGGTAGGATACAATGCATCTACCCCATATCTTGTCTTTTCTAAAAACTTCTCCTAGAATCCATTTTAATTTTCCTAAAAATAGTTTATATCAAATTCTATGCCACCATCTCATCAATCTTATCTTCTTCCTAGTTCACAAGTTCTAGGAAAACAAACTTGTCAGCTTAGATTTAGTGAATCTTTGATCTTTATCATAATGTAGCAGCTTAGCATTATCAACCTTTTGATGCTCGGCACATATTGTGTTGCTCGGCATCAACTGTAAAATCACTCGACATCAACTAAATTTTATCAATGATTGACATCAACTAAACTTTACTCAGCATCAAATGTCTTGCTCAGCATCCACTAGAATTTTCTTTCACTCAGCTCCAATTGAATTTTTTCTCAACTTGCACTAACTTTGCTTGGCACCTACTGTCCACTTGATCAAGCTTGGCAAACAAACTTTGTTTAACTTATTCTTTTAAACTTTCTAAGTGTAGCCAGCCATTTTGTAACCTTAAGTAGATCATCAATATATTATGTCATAACTGTCTTAACTGATTCTTGTACTTCATTACATAATCATAACTCAACCTTTCCTCTAGGTTCTTTTGTTACATCTTGTTGATCAAATCCTCCTCATCAATCAACTAAGTGATAGTAATTGAATCTTATAAGCAATTGTCTCACCAGTAAATAGAAAGTTTGACATCAATGACAAAACAATGATTGAAACACATTGTCTTTTTCAAAAATCTCCCTCTTTTTCAATGATCTTTTCAATCAAATTTCAAAAAATTTAAGGGATGGAGGATGTGTATATGGAGTGTTGGATAAACTATGAATGGACAAAGCTGTTTGAGTAGTGGGAGTGGATGCCAATTTAGATTTTTCCTTGAGATACATTTTTTTATGAGCATCCTAGGTATCCACATGATTTTTGACTTTTTTTAGTTTGGGCCTTTGTGGCCTTTTGACTTTTTCTTTTGTTTGGATAAAAATTTTCTCTTTTGAACATGTATAATTGATGGGACATGTTGATACTTGGATTTTTGTGAATTTCTTGATTTATTCTTTTTAATATTGGCATCCAATTTTCTTATATTACCCATGGTATGAGAACAAGAGCATAGGGGATATGGGGGGATTGTGGATGGAAAGATAGAAGTTGAAGGTTGGAAGTAATTCATAGATGAGTTCCTTTGATGATCTAGCTTATGGATATGAGGGGATGGAGTGATGGATTGGAATACAGGAAATGGATGCATATAATTTCCCAAAATGGATGGAGGGAATAAATGATAAGGACCTAAAATAGATGGAAGAAAGGAAGAAGTAGGTCCCAAAATAGATGGAGAAGATAAAGGATTTAGATTAGGTATATAAGGACCCAAAATGGATGGAAAGGTTGAAGGATTTAGAAAAGGGATATAAGGACCCAAAATGGAGGGATGGAAAGAAGTAGTAGGATAAGGGCCCAAAAGAGATGTGGAACAAGATGGATGGGAACTTTGGGGTGAAGATGGAAGGACTTGGGACCATAAAGAGATAGAAGGGATACCAACATCTAGAGATACAATATTATTATTTTCTTCAATATGATATTCATTATTTGGAATGCAAGATGTGAGACCATTAGTAGGTGGAGTTGAAGTTTTAGATATGATAGTGAGGTCTTCTTCTATAGATTTATTACCATGGATTATAGGGTATGTAGGATCATGAAGTGGAGGGGATGGGAGGAGAGGATCTTGATTTGGAAGGAGGGAGGATAATAGCTCTTGAGATGGAGTATGTATAATGGTAGCATTTGGATTTGGAGGGGATAGTGACTGTTCTTTAGATGGAGTGGTTGGTGAAAGTGGATCATGTAGGGAAATAAGTAGGATGGTGGGATCTTATTTTGTGCCATGGGATATTTCAACATGCTTTTGGACAAGGTCTTGATAGGATTGTATTGGAGTAGGTGATGTGATAGGAGATGTATGGATGGTTTCTTTAAGTGAACTAGATGGATGGGTGGGAGGTTCTTCAATGGGGATGGATTGATGGGGGATGGACTCATTAGGTTTATTACATAGGATTCAGGTAATGTTAGGAGGAGGAGATATGGATGGGATTTTGAGGGATTTGATAGATGGGAGGTAGGAGATGGAAGGGGTTTGATAAGTAGGGTGCATAAAATTGGGATGATATGGATAGGATGATGTAAGAGGAATGATGGGTGTGGGAGATGGATTTGCTTTAGGTTTCCTTGAAACCCTCATTGGAGACATGTGTGCTAGATTGGAAAGAGTAAGAGGATTAGGGTGATGCATTGTATAACTAGGATTGGTGGGAGGATTTGGAAAGTGGTTTGGAGGATATTCAGATGGTGGATTTGGACTAGGGATGTAGCTACTAGCATTGTTTTGGTAGGGTGAAGATTGGGATATGAAGGTGGAGGAAGATAGAGACATGGATGATGTATAAAGGGAATAGGTGGGTATGATATAAGAAGGAGGTGTGGATGAGGAAAATAATGGATTTCCCTTGTCAAAGGTATGATAAAGAGCACTAGAGGGTATGCATGGAGGCATGATGGATTAGTTTGGAAGAATATTTGGATTTTGGAGGATGTTTGGAGGAATATCTCTAAGGTTTTTAATATACCCATCATAGTCAACAAGACCTTCATCATCTTTGGAATAGGATGGAGTGGGAAAACATGTGGGATGACCAGACTCATCATAATAGAGTTGTGACATCATGTTTTGATGAAGAGTTAGGTAGGGATGACGGATGAATATGGATGAATGCTTAAGCTCAGAGTAGGATAAAAAGTAAGCTTGATTTCAGAGGAAGGACTGACTCCAAGGAAGATGAAAATGGGATGGAAAATTATGGAAAAAAACATAGCTATAGGATATTGGGATAAAATAAGAACTTGATGGAATGTTTTAGAAATGATAATACTAGAGGAAAATAGCATAGCATAACATAATGGATGTGATTTAGGATGACAATGTTTTCTAAAGCTTGGATGAATCTCTAATGAGGCAATGACTTTGCTAAGTTTTCCCTAGTTTAACTTTCAAACAATGTTTTTCGATCAAGTGAACAAGCAATCCCTCAAATGATAAAGCACCTTTGAGGGAGATAAATAATGGATAACTTTTCGGTAAAAAGGACATTTGATAACCAACTTTGATAGATGTGTATGTTCAACATTTTTTTCCACAAGGTCATTTCACAAATAAGGCAACTCAAGCATGCTTTATCCCTATGGTCAATTTGGATTTGGTGTAAGGATAAAAGGGTAGCTACTAGATTAGTTTTTAATTAGATCTGTGGAGTCATCCACTTGACTGTTATGTATGTGATCCACTTAAGAATCTATTCCAGACATGTTGAAATCATGGAAAAATTTCCCCACCTCTAGCTACCCCTAGAAACACACTACCTAAACTTACTTGATGGAGAAAAAAAAAATTACCCTTCATCTCATTTATATACTGGCCAGATTATTTATCAGATTGAGCTTCTCTCCAAAGGGGACATGCTTCCTAGAGGAGGATGAACTCACTAGAAGCACTCCTAGGTTGTTGCAAATAATCTTGCTAAAAAATTTTGGTACATGTGTCACATATTTAAATGATCCTAATTTTCAAAAGGAGCGAAGTCAAAGATTTTCTAAAAGACACAATCTCAAAACACACAAAATACTTGGTTCATTCTATTTTTGGAGCTCTTATGTACCCATCCTAATAACTACTTGAAAACACTTGTGATTTAACATACAAGGTTTATTTCCAACTTACAATGATGGTCAACATAATAAATTGAGTCAACATAATGAAAAATTGTGAGTGAAATCTTTAAAAAGAGGGAATAAGAGCAATTTTCTCTTAGAACATTCGAGATTGGATAAATTTGTTTTAACCCCCAAAGTTTAAAGTGTATCAATTTTCAATGTTCATTGATTTTTAGGCATTTGAGATTGATTTAAATTATTTTATGCCCAAATTGAAGTGTTAATCATAGCAATGGTTCGTTGATCTTTGGCATTCAAGATTGTGTTTTTTTTTAAATCATACATTGTAGATTTATTAGTCACTCAAGATTGTGTTTTAACAAAATTCATGCAAACGCATTCAAGCTTAGATTTGCGTGTTGTAACTTTAGCCATTCAAGAGTGTGTTTGATTTATAAATTTAAGAGCAACATGCATTCAAAGACAAGTTTTTAAGAATTCAAGTTCACTCTCAAGAACAATAAAATTTTAAGGAAAATCTAGAAGACACATGGTTAGTTGTTTCTAGAATATTCCAATCTACAATTAGCATCATCAAAATCCCAAAAAATGAATGCTTGACTATGGAAAAATTTATTTTAACATTTTTAGTTATTTTTTATATACATATATCAACTCAGAATAGCCAATATCCTATGGAAAAACTAAAACCTGCAAACACATAGTTAAAGATCAAAATAGAAATAGGTTACTAAAAACTTGCAAGCTATCCTTCCTACAAATATCCAACATAAACAAGTTAATAAAACCAACAAACCTGCGAGAGTAAACCTGTGATCCCACAACATGGGAATGCAATCAAACAAAATGGGATCATGGTACCAAAAACTAGTGAAAACAGAGAAAAAGTGGGTTGCAGAAAATTTACTTACAAAGTGATCCTGCAATAGGGTAATCATGTGGATTTATGGAAGGCATTCCCATTGACCAGTGTATCTGTGGGTTTGAGGGTGAAAATTAAAACTCAATTTCTAGGATCAATTATTTTGGTCAAGCATTCTTGCGGGATTTTTTAGTGATCCCACTAGTAAAAACTTGCATTCCCATGGGAGGATTGGTCTACAAGAATGATGGGGAAGGTTTTTGCTACCATATTGTAGTAAGACTTCATCCTAAACACAATCCCACTGGTTTATCTCCCACAAACTCATAGTCATGTGTTCACAAAAATTTGGTATTATGAGGTTTGTTTATCAAAAAATTAATTATGTGGCTAGGAGCACATTGCTTAGACTAAGAGTGAGATACTTGCAAACAAAATCAGAACCTTAAAATGCACAATACATACACCATGTAAGTTGTTTTGATTAGTAATTACAAGCATAATAAATGATAAAAATGACCCAGATGCAGGCTTTTGTTAGGCGTGCCAAAATATATCACCTATTTTAGTAATTGCAAATGCAATACTAAGATTAACAAGGCACTCACAATACCAAATAAACTAACACTTAGGAGTGGACAAAGGAAACAACAAAGGAGAATGCAAATCAAGTATAGTAAACCCTCCAAATGAGTCCTTGATCTTTGGATTTATCGAAGATGAGGGATGTGTGCTCAAATAGGCTTCAAGCTTTAATGCGGTTCTTCAAAGGGTGGATGGGTGAATATGTATTCATGGCTGTAAATGTGGATAATAAAGATAGAAATGGGTAATTGTGGTCTTCAATGGAGCATTATATTTTTTCTTGAGAGTTGGATATCTGAATTGTGAAGGGAGAGAGTTTCATTTATAGGCTAAGGGGTGATGAGATGGAGGGTCAGGATGCAAGGATGGAAGAATGGTGAGAGAGGGATAGGATGTAAGGAAGGGAGAGCACATGGATTTTGCTTCTTCAAAGCTCTAATCTTTTGACAAGTGTCACAAGGGGATTGGGTGGTCAAAATAGGGGGTCAAAAGGAGTAATGAGGGAAGAGGAGTATGGAAGAGGGATGTAAGAGGCATTTAAGGGCATTTATTGCATGTAAGAGACATTAACGCTCTTGGATAGGAATGTGAGAGGATAGGGGAAATTTTTGACTTTGGCTTGGGTTAGAAAGTCCTAACCCTTGCTTAAAGTTGTGCACATGTTTAGGAGGAGAATTAGGCTTAGCTTAGGAGGGGGTTAGGAGGTAAGTGTCTTAGCTTGGATGGGATGGATTAGCTACTTGGCTAAGTGAGGTTAATATGGGTGATTGGGTTGGCTTAGGGTAGTAATAGGGTTTAGGGATTGGTTAGGGCTTTAGGATTAATTTATTAAATATTTTATTTAATAAATGGGGATGTCAGATTAAATTAAATAGGTTTTTTCATTTATTTATTTTAATAGAGGACTGGGGATTTAATTGATAAATTGATTTTCGGTTATCATTTGATTTTATCAATTGGGCTATAGTTAATTTAATTAATTAATTAACTAGGGGATGATGATTAATTAATTAAATATAAAATATTTAATCAATAATATCCTAGAAGATGACTAAATTGGATTATCTAGTGGTGTAATCAGATTTAGGTGTATATACACGCTTTCCATGATCTTTTCAATTTTGTTATTCTTTGCCACATTTTTGTTAGGCGTCACTTGTTCACTTATGATTTCTCCTCTAGGTTTAGATCTTGGTTCTTATTCATCTCTTTATTGTTCTCTTTGAAAATCAATTTTAGTTTCATAAAACAATTCCTTCTCAACATTCTTATTGTTAGTTTTTTCATTAGTTTCTCCATCATAATCATAGTTAAGTATTCTTTCTTGCATTCTGAACTTTTTGTCAACTTTCATATTAGCACTTTCAGAAATAGTCTTCAATATTTGATTAAAACATCTGTAGTATTTACTTCTCAATGAATATCTAAGAAATATTCCTTCATTACTTATAGAATTTAAGATTTCAATATCATCATCTCTTTTAATGTAGCTTTTACTTTGAATTATTCTAAAGTATTTTACAGTAGATGCATGTCCAATGAATATCTAAGAAACATTCCTTCATTACTTATAGAATTTAACATTTCAACATCATCATCTCTTTAAATGTAGCTTTTACTTTTAATTATTCTAAAGTATTTTACAGTAGGTGTCTTACACATGCCTTTGTTGGAAACTTACAATTGGAACAATTATTGTTTTGTCATTGATGTCAACATCTATTGATAAGACATATCACTACCTAATCTAAATGTCATATCTATTTGATTGATGAAGAGGATTTGAGAGATTTCTCATAACAATAGCACCTAGAGGAAAGGTTGAGTTATGAAAATAAAGCTACAATGGATATTTGATTTGTTAGATTTGGATGAGACAAAGTGATTGTTTATATCAAGAAAGTTAAGCCAAGCCAAGAAATAGAGTAAATAGTTAAGAAATGTTGAGTGATGCTAGTGTCAATTGAGCCAAATTAAGTGTTGAGACAATCTAGTGTTGATCAAAAATCAGTATCGATCGAGCAAGATAGTCAATGCCAAGCTAGAAATTTTATAGAAATTGAGTGCTAAGTGATAACTGTGTCAAAACTTAGTGATCCTAAGTAACACTATTAAAGATGAACTTGAGAAAATCATGATTTCCAACTGACTCAGTTGATTTCTTGGGAGATGTAAACCATGTTGAAAATAAGATTGATGAGTTGGATAATTAAATTCTAGGTGAGGATTAGGTAAATACCTAATAGATAGATTCTAGAGAAGTTTCTAGAGAAAGATCAAGAAGATGGATAGATACAATGAATTATTTTGAACCTGGTCGTAAACCCTAAGATCTACAGTGATAATAAAAATGGTAAAGAAAGACTTTCCTATTTAAAGAGGTATAGAGCCAAACCAAAAGAGTGAGGTTGCATATGTAAAGGTGGTGTGTATGAGAGAAAGACATATAGAGAAAGGTGGATTAGAGATGCACCAGTGTGAGAGTAAATGTGAAGCAAAAGGAGATTTCTTACATAGATGTTGATGATATTGATAAGTGAAATCTGAGCAAGAAGGATTAAGTTTTTTTGAAGGGGGGAGACTGATTGCTTGAAGGATTATCGAGCGAATCAAGAATAAAGATGGCAATAGAGATCTTATTAATGAATCAACACATGAACCGAATAGAGATCTAAACTTGCAAAGCGAGTTGTAATCATACAAATTGAAACCCTATTATTTTCTTTCTAATCATTATAAAAAAATTCTATTGAAATCATTTTAACAGAGGTTGACCTAATAGTCATTTGAAGGACTTAATAGTCTGTGTAAATCCTTTAACAAGATGACATTCTAAGTGGAATGATCAAAGTCCTCTAACAAGGCCACTCCTAATAGGTTGATTAAATCATCTAACTAGGTCACATTTAATAGTGTGTATTGTAACCATTAATAGGGTTGGCTCCTAATAGAGCTCACTTTGAAAGATTGGAAATTGGTGATATGTTGCTGGTGGTTTTTCCCAAATTAGGTTTCCATGTAAAATCCTAGTGTCAAACTTGTGTTCAATGCTTTATATGTTTTACATTTTTTATATTCAGAAAATCAATTTATATTTGGAATAGTAAATTTGATTTATCAATATAGTAGAGATTGAGCAACATCAAGATAAGAAGAATAGTAAGAGTTCATGTTTAATTGTTCAAGTGGTGCTTTAGGACCTTGAGTAACTAATTCATCCCCCACCCCCCAACACCCTCCCGCCCTCCCCCAACCCCCACCCCCTCTCATTTATTGTAAACATTTCTAACAATTGTTATTAGAGCTTAGTGCTTACATTTGAAGGTACTTAAAGCCAAAGATCATGAATCACAAGAGAGATCACTTTGAAAGAGTTTTATCAATAACAGAGCTCGCTTTGAAAGAGTGAAAATTGGTGACATGTTGTTGGTGGTTTTTCTCAAATTAGGTTTCCACGTAAAATATTAGTATCAAACTTGTATTGAATTCTTTATATGTTTTACATTTTATATTCAAAAACCATGTTATATTTGGAACAATAATTTGAATTTTTCAATATAGTAGAGATCGAGCAACATCAAGATATGTAGAACAGTAAGATTTTTATGTTTAATTGTTCAAATGGCACTTTAGGACCTTGAGTAATTGATTCAACCCCCACCCCCTCTTAGATATTCCAAACATTTCTAACCATTGGTATTAGAGTTTAGTGCTTACAGAGATAATTTTGAAGGTACTTAAAGTCAAAGATCATGATTCATAAGAGAGATGTACCTATGCTGAATAAGGAAAACTTACATGCATGGAAAACCTTGATGAGGTTGCATATATCTAGTATCGATGATGTTGCTATCAAAAAGCCTAAGAGGTAAATTTGATGACATGAGAATGATGGAAAGTGAGAATATAGTACAATACTACATAAGAGTTAAAGAATTTGTTAATTTTATTCATGGTGCAAATGCAGAAATCAAAGATGAAATTGTGATAAGAAAGGTATTGAGGATTCTACTCCCTATTTATGCCATTAGAGTGTCTACAATTCAAGAACTAAGATGCACACCAAGTAACACTTTGACCTTGGAAGGTGTAATTGGTAGACTCACTACTTTTGAAATGTCTAATTTGATAACTACACACCTGATACTATTGAATATGACTTTAAGTCACAACTGGTCCTTTGTAAAAGATAAGGAAAACATGTGAAGAGTGACAGTGATAGTTCTGATGATGAGATTAATGAACTTGAAGCCCTTATTGCAAAACAATTTGGAAGAGGAAAAGGTAAATACAAAGGTAAACTACTTATTATTATTTTTTATGCAACAAAGTAGGTCATATTAATGCTAGGTGTCCTAAAAGAGAAGGTAAAGATGAAAGGAAGGAAAGCAAGTACAAAGGAAGAAGAGATGTTTGAGACTTCAAAGAAACAAAGATGATAAAGGTAATAAATCTTGCTATATTTCTAAAGAATAGACTGATAAAAAATGTGGAAGTAATGATGATGAAGTTTTCTATGTTTTTATGAAAGAAGATTTTAATAAAGGTGAGAAAATTGTATTGATTTCATATGTAAACAAAAGTGATAGATGGATAATTGATAGTGGATGTTCAAATCATATGACTAGTGATAAAGATAAATTTGAGGACATTGGTCCATACAAAGGTGGATGTGTTAAATTTGGTAATGATATTCCATGTGTTGTAAAAGGTAAAGGTACTATTCAACTAACTGAAAAGATAAAACATGACAATGTTTACTAGGTTGAAGGACTTAACTATAATTTTTTGAGTGTTTCACAACTAAAAAAATTAGGTTACAGAGTTGAGTTTCACAATAGGAAAGCCAAGATACATGACATTGATGGTAAGCTAGTTGGAGGTGGTGATCAGATAAGAGGTAACTTGTTCTATCTAGATGTATCTAATGATACATGTTTATTTTCACAACAAGAAGATGTTTGGTTATGGCACAAGAGGTTATGTCATGTAAACTTTGAAAATTTTGTGAATATCAATAAAATGAAGAAATTAAGAGGATATATTAAACAAAAGAAGCCTGACAATGTTATGTGTAAACAATGTCAATTGGGAAAAATGACCAAGTCTAGTTTTAAGAGAAAAACATATAGTTCTAATGATATTTTGGAACTAGCTCATACTGACCTATGTGGACTCATTAATGTTTAAAGCTACTATGGAGATAAGTATTACATTCTATTTGTTGATGATTTCTCTAGGATGATGATTGTGATGTTTCTTAAAGCTAAATTTGATGTTTTTTAGTTATTCAATTTGTATTTAGCTAGATTTGAAAAAGAAATAGCGAAGTGTCTAAAGTCCTTGAGATCTAAAAAAGGTTGTGAATTCATTTCAAATGAGTTCAATACATTATACAATAACAAAGGATTTAGAAGACATATGTCAGCACCAAGGACCCCTCCTTAGAATCAAATAGTTGAAAGGAGAAAGAAATCAATAATGGATTATGCAAGGAAATTGATGATGGAGAATAGTGTATCTAAGAAATATTTGAGAGAAGTTGTTAGTATTTTTATCTATACCCTAAATAGAGTACAAGTCAAGAAAGGTGCAAATGCTACACCTTTTGAACTATAGTATGGATATCCTCCCAATGTGAAATATTTCAAAAAAATGGAAGTATGTGTTATATAATTAAAGATAACATGAATGGAAAACTTGATGCAAAGAGTGAAGATGGTATATTCATAGGATATTCCACCAAGAGTAAAGCTTACAAGTGTTTGAACTCTAACACTAACAAAGTTGTGGGAAGTGCAAATGTGAAAATTGATGAGTTTGCAGAAAGAAGTGACACTGCATGCAAAGAAGAACCTAAAGACTATAGTACATTCATCGACATGGATGATGATGCTTCAAGAACTCCTAATGAATAAGAAAATCAAGTTCCATTCTCTTAGAATACAATAAATGATGTAGGGCAACAAATTTTTTAGCAACAAAGAGTGGGTGCTAAGCAAGAGACTAAATATGTTGAGTCACATATAGGCAATATCGACCATTAGATAGAAAATGTTGAGTATGTAGAAACTATACCAAAACCTAAACAAGGAAGATCAAGTGATCCTAAGATTATTTTCCAAGATGAACTTGTAGAAGAGCAAAGAAGGAAACTACATATGCTAGCAAAATATGTGAGAAGACATCACAAACCTAAACAAATCATTGGTGATGTTGAATAAATTGTTATGACAAGAAAAAGACTCAAAGATGATACATTCTTACTTTGTGAATTTGAGCCCAAAATAGTGAAATATGCTCTAGAAAATGAAGATTGGATTCAAGAAATGAATAAGGAAATTGAACAGAATGAGAAGAACAATTCTTGGACTTTAGTGCCAAGACCCAAAGATAAGAATGTCATTGGGACAAAGTGGGTTTTTAGCAATAAACTCAATGAAAATGGAGAAGTAACAAGAAACAAGGCAAAACTGGTATGCAAGGGATATTTTCAAGAAGGAGGAGTTGATTATGGAGAAACTTTTTGTCCTATGGCAACACTTGAAGGAGTTAGAACTTCGCTTGCATATTCAACCTAGAAGAATTTAAAGGTATATCAAATGGATGTCAAATCTACATTTTTGAATGGTATACTTGAGGAAAAAGTGTACATTGATCAACCTAAAGGATTTTTAGATCTAGACAAGAAGAACATGGTATGTAAACTGAACAAAGCTCTTTATGGATTAAAATAAGCTTCAAGAGCATGGTATGAAAGATTGCATAATTATTTGGTGAAGATTGGTTTTGAAAGGAAAAATAATAATAGTAATCTATATTAAAAGAATGGTAAGAAAAATGAAGTATTGTTATTTGAAATATTTCTTGACGATATTATATTTGGAGGAAGAGAAGCATTATGCAAATCATTTGCTAATGAAATGAAGAAGGAATTTGAAATATCTATGTTTGGTGAAATCAAATTCTTTGTTGGATTACAAGTATGTCAAATGAAGTTTGGTATTTTTATTACACAATCCAAATACATCAAGGAGATATTAAAGACTTTTGGTATGTGAGATTCAAGACCAGTGAACACACCTATGTCTATAGGACATAAGCTATTTAAGAATGATGAATTTCTTGATGTGAACTAGTCCCTATACAGATCCATGATTGGAAAATTGCAATATGTTGTTCATAGTAGACTTGATATTGAATTAGTAGCTAGGATAGTTGCTAGACTTTCAACAAATCCTAAGGAAGTTTTCATGATGGTAGTGAAGAGGATAATGAGATATCTGAAATGTAGAAAAGTCTATGGATTGTATTACAAAAGAAGTGATATATTTCAACTGAAGGTATTCACTAACTCAAATTGGGAAGGAAATATTGATGATAGAAAATGCACTAGTGGAGGTGCATTCTT
The DNA here is from genome assembly GCA_028749045.1 of Cupressus sempervirens. Lineage (NCBI taxonomy): Eukaryota > Viridiplantae > Streptophyta > Pinopsida > Cupressales > Cupressaceae > Cupressus > Cupressus sempervirens. Next base: position 605,525,679 of record CM053785.1, read on the forward strand.
TCTAGGAAAGAGATTGGTGTCATGAACAAGCAAGAAACAAAATTGTATTTCCCAATCAACAGCTGAAGCCGAGTATGTGGCAGCTACAGTTAACTATTCAAACATTATATGGATAAAGAAATTACTGATAGGTATGAAAGAAGATATTACTAATCCAATAGTTGTCTATTATGATAACACAAGTGCTAATAATATTTAAAAGAATCTAGTGATCCATACTAAGACAAAGCACATTGCTATCAAGTATCACTACTTGAGGGAATTAGTTCAAGACAAAGAAGTGAAGCTAGAATATGTGCACACCAAAGAAAAAATTGCTGACATATTCACAAAAGCCTTATCCAAAGATGATCATGAATATCTTACAGGTAAATTAGGGGCGATTCTCCTAAACAAATCTATTTAAGGAGGTAAGTTGTATTGCATAAAATGTGCTAATCAGAACATCATACACATTGATGTAATACAACTCTACTCTGGGAAATGACTAAGGTAGATTGTCTAGTATGATATAATAAATTAGACATAGATAGATGACAAAAATTAGGTAGACATGCAAAATCTACATAATTCAAATATATGAAGAGATTGAAGATAAGAAAGAAAAGTTTCTTTGGCATTGTTGTCAAAGAGGGTGAGATATATAGTAAAAGAGGAGAGTTATACAATATAAGAGGGAGAGATAGCCAGAGGTATACAGCAAAAGAAAATTACCAAAAAGGAAGACTTAAAGAAGAAAGATAAATTAGAAAGGGAGAATATGAACATAGAGGGAGATTTATTATCTCAAAGGGAGAAAATATTTTTGGATTGTATGGTAACAAAGTGAGACACATTTTATACATTAATATATTGCTCACATTGAGATGTAGATATGTTGCCATCAATGCCAAAGAGGGAGATTGTTGAAAATTTACAATTGGAACAATTATTGTTTTGTCATTGATGTCAACATCTATTGATAAGACATCTCGCTACCTAATCTAAATGTCATGTCTATTTGATTGATGAAGAGGATTTGAGAGATTACTCATAACAATAGCACCTAGAGGAAAGGTTGAGTTATGAAAAGGAAGTTACACTAGACATTTAATTAGTTATACTTTTGTGAGACAAAGTGATTATTTATATCAAGAAAGTTAAGCCAAGCCAAGCAATAGAGTAAATGGTTAAGATATATTGAGTGATGTTAGTGTTAACCAAGCCACAGTAAGTGCCAAGAAAATCTAGTATTAATCAAGCATCAGTATATACCAAGCAAGATAGTTGATGTCAAGCCAAAAAATTTATAGTGACTAAGTGTTAAGTGATGACTGAGTGTCAAAACTTGGTGAGTAACACTATTGAAGATGAATTTGGGAAAATTGTGATTCCCACCTGACTCAGTTGATATCTTAGGAGACGTAAACCGTATTGAAGATAGGATTGATGAGTTGGATCATTAAATTCAAGGTGAGGATTAGGTAAAGACCTAATAGACAGATTCCAAATAAGTTTCTGGAGAAAGATCAAGAAGATGGACAGATACAATAAATTGTGTTAAACCTAATCTTAAACCCTAAGATCTACAGTGATCATGAAAATGGTAAAGAAAGAATTTCCTATTTAAAGAGGTACAAAGCTAAACCAAAATAGTGAGGGTGTGTTTGCAAAGGTGGTGCGTGTGAGAGAGAGTCATACAAAGAAAGGTGGATCAAAGACACATGTGTGAGATTAAATGTGAAGCTAAAGGAGATTGCTTATGCAGATGTTGTTGATATTGATAAGTGAAATTTGAGCAAGAAGGCTTAAGTGTTACTGAAGGGGGAAGACTAATTTCTTGAAGTATTTTCATGTGAATCAAGAATAGAGATGATAGTGGAGAGCTCATCGGTGAATCAACACATAAACTAAATAGAGATCTGAACTTGTAAAGTGAGTTATAATCATATAGATCAAAACCCTACCATTTTCTTTTTAATCATTGTAAACAATTTTTATTGAAATATTATTAATAGAGGCTGACCTAACAGTAATTTGAAGGACTTAACATTCTATGTGAATCCTTTAACAAGGTGACATTCTAAGTGGAATGATTAAATTCCTCTAACAAGGCCACTCCTAACATGGTGATCAAATCCTCTAACCAAGTCACATTTAATAGTGTGTATTGTAAGCTTTAATAGGGTTGGCTCTTAATAGATCTCACTTCAAAAGAGTGAAAATTGGTGACATGTTGTTGGTGGTTTTTCCCAAATTGGGTTCCCACATAAAATCCTAGTGTGAAACTTGTGTTGAATGCTTTATATGTTTTGCATTTTATATTCAAAAAAGCATGTTATAATTAGAATAGTAATTTTGGTTTATCAATACAGTAAAGACTGAGAAACAATGGGATAAGAAAAATAGTAAGAGTTTTATGTTTAATTGTTCAAATGGTACTTAAGGACCTTGAGTAATTGATTCACACCCCCCCCCCCCCCCCATCTCCCATTTATTCTAAACATTTCTAACAACCTTGTCTAATTTGCACTATCTTCATAGTCTATATTATTGTATTCATTTCTTCTCTCCAAAAGATATGTCATATATTGTTCTTAAACATCATTTCTATAGTTTCTTATGTCACTAATATGTTATTTATTTCTTCTATCTCATTCTGCTATGGATTTTTAGGAGTTGAAATCTATCTCTTTGATGATGGGCCACACCACCCGTACCAACTAACAACCAAAAATGCAACAATATAGAGATAGATAGATGACAAAAATGCTTCATAAAGCATCCATTAATACTTGAAATCTATTAGAAGAGATTACATTTGAAGATCTTACAACACAAGAACTTCTATTTCTCGAACTTCCTTACAAGAGATTACATACAAAGAGCTTCTACTTGAAGAGCTTCTATTTCTTCAACTTGATTACAAATGATAATAAGCCTTCCTTAAATAGGAACTTACCACCCAAGACATGATTTACCCACAACATTCTAGAATTTCCACAACCTTCTACAATATCCACAACCTTCTAGAATTTCACCTACAACCTTCTACAATATCTACAACTTTCTAGAATTTCCTCCTAAATACAACTAAGCACCACCATGTGGCCCAATTAAAAAAATTACATTTCCTTCACAACAAATATTAAATTACTATCCTCACAAAAATTCTTAAACTCATCCAAAATAAATTATCCTCCTCTATCAGATCTCAAGAATTTAATCTTCAAACTAGATTCATCCTCGACTCTATTCTTAAATATCTTGAATTTCTTAAAAGATTCAAATTTATCTCTAATAAATGAAAACCACATCATTCTAGTGAAATAATCAATAAGAAGCACAGAATACCTTTCACCATAAAAATCTCATTTTCTTGTAGGACCACTCAATTTTTTATGCACAATCTCCAACTTTGTTGAAGTGGTAAATGTCTTGCTTGGAAATAAACTTTTTTTCTATTATTTTCATTACACATTCTTTTCAAATTATGTTAGTAGGTTTTATAATCTTAGGCAAATCTCTAACTATAATTGTAGTACCAAACTTCACAATGTTATCAAAATTTATATGACAAAATCTCTTATGCCATAACCAATTGTCATCCACTTTAGCAACTAAACATGTCATTTCAGTAGCCTGGTTCAACCAAAATACATTACCTATTTTCCTTGTACCAATATCTATCAATGTACCATTCTTATCATTGATGAAACAAGTCTTTTCTATAAACTAGAATTGATATCCCTTATCAAAAAGTTGTCCAATGCTCAAAAGATTATGTTTCAAATCATCCACAAAGTAAACATCATTGGTGTTAGTCTTTCTACCAGGTGTAATAGATCCTTTTCATTTTATGTGACATACAACATTATTTCCAACTCTAACTACTCCTCTATCACAACTATTGAATTCAATAAATTTATTCAAATATCTTGTCAATGATGGGAACATCCACTATCTATAATCTAATCATACCTTTTCTTCTCAATTTGTGATGCTAATATTTTTTGTTCATTTATTTCTTCTTTCTCGAGGCTTTCTTCCTTAATAGAAACAAATCCAATTTCATCATCCTTATTATCACTATCATCTACTAAATTTAACATCTTAAAATCAACTTCACCATCCTCATCAACATAGAATAAATTCTTAGGTATTCTTGACTTGTAGGGCTTACTAGGTTTAAACTTATTTTCTCCTTTAGGACATTTAAAAGAATGATGACCAAGATCTTTACATGCCCAAAAAATAAGAATTTTGTTACCTTTAGGTTCTATCTTCATAAGAAGGGAAAGTCCTTCTGCAATCTTCTTGTCTTTTACTTCCTTTGGTTGGTTGCAACCTAGCACATAATCTCTGCTTGTACTTGCACTCCTTGTAAATATAGTTATGTCTTTTTGTATGCTAAAAGTTATTTCCATTCTAGGAAGATCTTTATATTGTTTCATCCTCAATTTGGATGACTAAAATAATGCAAGAAGAGTTTCTTTTGTAAATTTAGGTGTACAAGAATAACTTGTTCAATTATTTGTGCCCTTTGATAAAACCCAAGTGTCAAAGCCTTAATAATTTTCTACACAATCTCATCTTCTATCCTAGATCTACCACAACTTCAAATTCCAACAATATCTCTAATATTCTACCATAATAGCCTCTTATAGTTTCATCTTTACTCATCTTAGCATCTTGAAATATGCATATCCTACTCTATAATCTAGCCTTCTTAGCATGATCATCACCTTCAAATGTTTTCTTTAAAGAATTCCAAATTTCAAGTGCAAGTCTTAAAGATTTTACCTCTCCATATTTTGTTTCAGCAAGAGTTGCTAATAGTGCTTCTCTAACAAGCTTATTTTGCATGAATAGAACTTTTTCACTTTCTTCACAAGAGTCAAGCTTATTTTCTTTTATCACCTCCTTCATATTCGATGTAACTAGACAATATTTTGGACCCATGCACAACAAGTGAGTCTTCATATTTTCCTTCTAATTGTCATAATTGATTTCATCAAACTTTGGACTTTCTTTTCTAAACTAAAAATCTATGGATCTCATCAAGCTATTAATTTTTCCCTTCAAGGACCTAATTCTCTAACACTAATCATTAAAAAGTAAAGTCCAGCAAGATAGCTGAGAGTTGGGGGGTGAATGAGTTATGTAATTACAATAATTTTCAATTATTTTATTATTTTTGAAACATGTAAATGATACATGTAACAACCATAGAAAGATAACCATGCACAATAAAACCATATCTATTGACTAGGGAACCCTTGATTGAGAAAACCCTTAGTGGGAATGATTCCCACAAGATGATATACTAATATAAAAGCTCCTTGTGAAAGGATGGACTCTTAAGAGCCAATGAAATACAATTACTACATATGATTGTCTATTAGGATCTAATTTTTCCATCTAGATGTTGGAAATGATTGAAAAGATCATGAGGAAAGTTGTTGGAATGATATATGGAAATTGTAAAGAATGTTCCCAATCATTATTTTGTCATTGATGTCAAACTTGCTATTTGCAGGAGTGACAATTGCTTTAATGATCCAAATACTATCAATTAGTTGATTGACAAGGAGGAGGCAATCAATAAGATATAACTAGTACACCAAGAGAAAGGTTGAAGTTATGATGCTGTAATGAAGTACAAGGATCAGCTAAGCCATTGATGAAAAAGTGTGTTGATGACATACTATAAGACACAAAGAATGGGCACACTGAAACATATCTAAGATGTAAAGTTTTTAGCTAAGACATTTGTAAAGCCTAACTAAATTTCATTAGAGAGAGGGAGCCGAGCAAGCTAGTTGAAGCTGAGCAGATTCCTAGTTGAAGCCGAGCAAGATCAATATCAAGTGTCGAGTAAACTTCAAGTGCCGAGTGATATCAAGTGCCGAGTGATATCAAGTGCCAAGTAAACTTCAAGTGCCGAGTGATATCAAGTGCTGAGTAAACTTCAAGTGCCAAGCAAATATAGGTGCCGAGTAACACAGAGATGTCGAGCACCAGTAAAACCAATAGTGCCGAGTAACACAGAGATGTCGAGCACCAGTAAAACCAATAGTGTTGAGTAACACAAAGATGCCGAGCACCAGTAAAACTAATAGTGCCGAGTAACACAGAGATGCCAAGCACCAGTAAAAACAATAATGCCGAGTTGTTGCATTATTTTGAAAATCGAAGATTTGCCAGATCTAAGCCGACAAGGTTGTTATTTAGAAATTTGTAAATTAAATGAAAGTTAAGAATGATGAGCTAGTGGTACAGAACACCATGTAAAATTTTTTTAAGGATACAACTGATGAAGTTTCTAGATGAGAACAAGATATGAGGTAGATACATTGTATCCTACCTAATCCATTTTGAAACCCTAAAATTAGAGAAGAAGAATTGAGTGGCAAAGGCAAAATCAGATTTCTATTTAAGGAGTCATAAGTCCATGAAGAAAAATAAGAGAGAGAGGCAGTCAAGCATCAAAGCATAAAATGTTGTAGGAGGTGCTAAGGAGAAAAGAGAGCATAGTTACTTTGTTTCAATAAGAAGACCTCAGATATGGATTCATTGGCATGATGAGTAAGAAGACTCAAGGAGACGAAGCTTGATAAGAAGACAAGCAATTAGAGCTGAAGTGATTGAAGCCAACCATAAGGATTGAACTAAAAGTGTGATCTGAAATCTGCAAAGTATGTTGTAACTTATATTAGATCAAAAGGCCATTATCGTTACTTTCTAGCAATTGTAACAGTTAGTTTAAATCATATGGACTTAGGTTGGCTTGATAGCCATGAGATAAATCCTTTAACAGGGTGACATTCCAAGTGAATGTTCTAAAGTCCTTTAACCAGGCCCATTCCTAACAGTTTGGTGAAATCCTCTAACAAGGTCACATTTAACAGTGTGTTGTAAGCCTTTAACAGGGCATCACTTTAGAAGAGTGAGAATCAAGTAGCATGTTACTGGTGGTTTTTCCCAAATTGGTTTTCCACTTAAATCATTGTGTCATGTGTTGATCTTGAATGTTTCATCTCTGCATGTTGATTTACTGTAACTTACTAATATGGTTGATTTAAGTTTGGATGGATGAAAAGTGTATGGATTTATTAAAAGTGTAGAAAAGTATCATTAGGGCATTTGCACCTTGAATAACTGATTCACCCCCCCCCCCTCAATTATTCTAAAGAATTCTAACAATTGGTATCAGAGCTGAATTGCTGATTCAGTTTAAAGGAACTATAAGCAGAAAAGATCAAAATGCCTAAGAGAGAAGTTCCCAAGCTCAACAAAGACAACTTTGTTGCATGGAAAAGTTTGATGAAGCTACATTTTGGATCCATAGGAGCTTATGCCCAAAATTCAATTGTCACTAAACATGTAGATCCAACTAGTACTCTTACTACAGAAGACATGAAAAATAAGCAGGAACACAATCAGACAATGTTGGAGATTGCCTCTACACTCAACTATGTTGAATTTGATGATATCAAAGGATGTGACACTGCATTCAAAATGTGGAAAGCCCTATCAAACATCTATGGAGGAGATCAGAATGTACAAAGAGAAAAAAGAGAAAGTCTCAGAGGAAAGTTTGATGATATGAAAATGGAGGAAAATGAGAATGTTGCTCAGTATGGCGCAAGAATAAAAGAAGTGGTAAGTGCAATAAGATGCTTAAGTGGTCAACTAGATGAAGATACTGTTAATAGTAAGTTCTTAAGAACCTTGCTCCCTATCTATGCTATTAGAGTATCAGCAATACAAGAACTAAGATGTATACCAGGAAACAATCTAAGTTTTCAAGGTATAATAGGTAGACTCACTGCATTTGAGTTATCTAATTTTGACAACTATAGACCAGAGAATGTTGAATCTTCCTTTAAGGCCAAGTTATCACTAAAAGACATTGAATAGGTGAAATCAAAGAAAGGAAGAAAAATGAAGTATGTATCCAGTGACAATAGCACTGATGAGGAAGATCTGGAACAATTGGAAGCATTGCTTGCTAGAAGATTTCACAGAGGTAAAGGAAAATTCAAAGGTAAGATGCCTATTATTTGTTTCAATTGCAATGAAATAGGTCATATTGCTGCCAGGTGTACATAGAAAAAGGATTACAAGGAAGGCAACAAAAACAAATTTAGAAGAGATGATGACAAGAGAGATTACAAAGAAAAAGGTAAGTGTTATATTGTTGAAAAAAATTCTGATGACAATGATGATGAAGTTGTTTATGTAGCCATGAAGGATCAATCTAATGAAGAAGAGCCTACAACACTGGTAACATGTATGAACAAGAATGACAGGTGGATCATAGATAGTGGATGCTCACATCACATGACAGGAGACAAAAGTAAGTTTGTTAACTTTACTCAGTATGATGGAAATAGTGTTAGATTTGGTAATGATGCTCCATGTTAAATCAAAGAAAAAGGTTCCATTAAGCTCACAGAAAAAATTTCATGTGATAATGCATACTATGTTGAAGGATTAAACTGCAATTTGTTGAGTGTCTCACAGTTAGGCAATATAGGATGCAAAGTAGAATTTGGAAACAAAACTGCAAAAATCTATGATACTGATGGTAAACTGATAGGAAAAGGAGATCAAACAAGGAATAATCTGTTTTACCTTGATATGGATGATGTTTCTTATTTTATTGCAAAATTTGATGATGAATGGTTGTGGCATAGAAGATTATGTCATGTCAACTTTGACAATCTGTTCAAGATCAATAAAATGAAGAAAGTCGGAGGTTTACCAAAATTGAAGAAGCCTGATAATATCATGTGCAAACAATATCAGTTAAGAAAGATGATAAAGTCAAGTTTCAAAAGCAAAAACTATACATCCAAAGAAGTACTTGAACTAGTTCATACTAACTTATGTGGTCCAATGGAAGTACAAAGCTATAGAGGAGATAAATACATAATGTTGTTTGTTGATGACTATTTCAGGATGATGAGTGTTATGTTCTTAAAATAAAAATCTGATGCTTTTCAAATGTTTAAGTGGTATGTGGCTAGAGTTGAAAAGGAAACAGGAAAAAGCTTGAAATGCCTAAGATCAGACAGAGGTGGTGAATTCACATCAAATGAATTCGAGATATTTTGTAATGATAAAGGAATCAAAAGGCAAACGTTAGCTCCTAGAACTCCCCCACAGAATGGAATTTCTAAAAGAAGAAATAAATTTGTGATTGACTGTGCTAGAACATTAATGATGGAAAAGACTGTTGCTCTAAAATACTGGAGAGAAGTTGTAAGTGTAGCTGTTCATACATTGAACTAAGTACAAGTCAAGAAAGGTACAAATACAACACCTTTTGAATTATGGTATGGTCACTCACCCAATGTAAAACATTTCAAAGTATTTGGTTGCAAATTTTTTATCCTTAAAGATGCTAGAAATGGAAAATTTGATGCAAAAAGTGATGAAGGCATATTCCTTGGTTATTCCACTAGAAGTAAGGCATACAAGTGTTTGAATACTAATACTAATAAAATTGTGGAAAGTGCAAATGTAAACTTTGATGAACATATAGAAGTCCAAGCTAAAGAACCAAAAAGAATGGATGAATACAGAACCTTTGTGTATTCTTATGAAGGAATGACTGATGAGGATGATGTCAATCAAATTGAAACTCAACAACAAGTTTCAGTTTCAGCCGACTCACAACCAGTGAATGTCGAGTTGCATTTTGAAGCCAAGTTGCAAAATGAAGAAAATGCACAATCTAATTCTGAAGTCAGTACATATGAAAGAGATGAAGAACAACTTGAAAACTCAGTACATAGTGACCTTGAATCAGAAATATCAAACATGGAAATAAGGACAGAACCAAGATTATCCAAATATGTAAAAAGACATCACCCTACTGAACAGATAATTGGTGACAAAGATGCAAGACTAATGACAAGGAACAGAATAAGACATGAATCATGTCTAATCAGCAAATCTAAACCTATGACAGTATATGGTACATTACAAGATGATGACTAGTACAAAGCTATGGAAGAAGAGATTGATCAAATAAAGAAGAACAAAACCTGAAGTTTGGTTCCCAGACCAGTTGACAAGAATGTGATTGGCACCAAGTGGGTATTCAGAAACAAGATAGATGAGAATGGTGAGATTACCAAAAATAAAGCTAGACTAGTATGCAAGGGTTATGCTCAAGAAGAAGGAATAGACTATGGAGAAACATTTGCCCCTGTTGCTAGAATGGAAGGAGTAAGAAATTTACTTGCATATGCTACATATAAAGATTTTAAAGTCTATCAGATGGATGTAAAATCTGCTTTTTTGAATGGCATATTAGAAGAAGAAGTCTACATTGAACAACCAGAAGGACTTGTTGATGAAAACAACAAGGATATGGTTTGTAAGTTACATAAAGCACTCTATGGTTTGAAACAAGCACCTAGAGCATGGTATGAGAGACTTCACAAGTATCTAATACAAATAAGATTTGAAAGAACTAATGATAACCGCAACATGTACATCAAAGCAGAAGAAGGTAAAGACATTATTGTATCTGAAATCTTTGTGGATGACATAGTGTTTGGTAGAAAGGAAGTGCTTTGCAAAGGCTTTGCTGACAAAATGAAACATGAATTTGAGATGTCTATGTTTGGAGAAATCAAATTCTTTGTTGCATTGCAAGTACATCAACTCAAACATGGTATATTTGTGACACAATCAAAGTACATCAAAGAAATTCTTAAAACATTTGGATTAAAGGAGTCCAAACCGATCAGCACACCAATGGCAACAGGAAATAAGCTATCCAAAAATGATGAATCAGCTGAAGTCAATCAAACAATGTATAGATCCATGATTGGAAAATTACAATATGTTGTACATAGTAGACTAGGCATAGCATTAGCAGTTGGAATAGTGGCTAGATTCTCTGCTAATCCTAAAGAAAATCATCTCATAGCAGTAAAAAGAATAATGAGATATCTTAAAGGAACTGATAACTTTGGTCTATACTACAAAAAGAATGGAAAATTTGAGCTCAATGCATATATAGATACAGATTGGGTAGGCAACATTGATGATAGAAAAAGCACAAGTGGAGGTGCATTATTTCTAGGCAAAAGGCTAGTTACCTGGACTAGCAAGAATTAGACATGCACATCTCAGTCCACTGTAGAGTCAGAATATGTGGCAGCAACAGTCAATTGCACAAACATTGTGTGGCTCACACATCTATTGGAAGGAATGAAAGAAGAGGTAACAAAATCTATGATATTGTATTGTGATAACACAAGTGCTATAAACATATCCAAAAATCTAGTAATGCATGCAAAAACCAAGCACATCGCAATCAAGTATCATTATGTTAGAGAACTAGTAGAAGACAAACAAGTGAAGTTGGAATACATTCACACAAAGGAATAAACTGCAGATATCTTCACCAAACCATTGCCAAAGGATGCTTATGAATATCTTAGAGGCAAGTTGGGGGTAATACCCCTAACTCAAGCAGTTTAAAGCAGCAAGGAAGCTGCCCTGCATCACTAGCAATGAATCATCAAAATATCAGAAGAATGATGCAGAGGATAACAGTAGGAGCAGAAACTCCAAATCAATCAAAAGCATGGTGACAAAAGGAGAAAACAAAAAGAAGCCAAAGCTCATATTTTGCATAATAAAGATGCTACATCTTTGGCATTTATGTCAAAGAGGGAGAAATGTGAAACCTGATCAATACAAAGCAAGAGGTAAATATATATGAAAGAGGAAGATATATGAGATCAGCTAGTAAAGATAAAGCCAGCAAAGAAAAGTAGCAGATAACGTATACAATCTTGGTGGTAACTAAGTTGATCAATTGATTAGTTTGGTTTTCCATCAATGCCAAAGAGGGAGATTGTTGGAAATGATTGAAAAGATCATGAGGAAAGTTGTTGGAATGATATATGAAAATTTTAAAGAATGTTCTCAATCATTATTTTTTCATTGATGTCAAACTTGCTATTTGTAGGAATGACAATTGCTTTAGTGATCCAAATACTATCAATTAGTTGATTGACAAGGAGGAGGCAATCAATAAGATATAACTAGTACACCAAGAGAAAGGTTGAAGTTATGATGTTGTAATGAAGTACAAGGATCAGCTAAGCCATTGATGAAAAAGTGTGTTGACGACATACTATAAGACACAGAGAATGGGCACACTGAAACATATCTAAGATGTAAGGTTTTTAGCTAAGACATCTGTAAAGCCTAACTAAAGTTCATTAGAGACAGGGAGCCGAGCAAGCTAGTTGAAGCCGAGCAGATTCCTAGTTGAAGCCAAGCAAGATCAATATCAAGTGCCAAGTAAACTTCAAGTGCTGAGTGATATCAAGTGTCGAGTAAACTTCAAGTGCCGAGTGATATCAAGTGTCGAGTAAACTTCAAGTGCCGAGTGATATCAAGTGCCGAGTAAACTTCAAGTGCTGAGAAGATATAGGTGCCGAGTAACACAAAGATGCTGAGCACCAGGAAAACCAATAGTGCCGAGTAACACAGAGATGTTGAGCACCAATAAAACCAATAGTGTCGAGTAACACAGAGATGTCGAGCACTAGTAAAAACAATAATGCCGAGTTGCTGCATTATTTTAAAAATCGAAGATTCGCCAGATCTAAGCCAACAAGGTTGTTATTTAGAAGTTTGTAAATTAAATTAAAGTTAAGAATGATGAGCTGGTGGCACAGAACACCATGTAAAACATTTTTAAGGATACAACTGACGAAGTTTATAGATGAGAACAAGATATGAGGTAGATACATTGTATCCTACCTAATCCATTTTGAAACCCTAAAATTAGAGAAGAAGAATTGAGTGGTAAAGGAAAAATCAAATTTCTATTTAAGGAGTCATAAGTCCATGAAGAAAAATAAGAGAGAGAGGTGGTCAAGCATGAAAGCATAAAATGTTGTAGGAGGTGCTAAGGAGAAAAGAGAGCATAGTTACTTTGTTTCAATAAGAAGACCTTAGATATGGATGCATTGGCATGATGAGTAAGAAGACTCAAGGAGACGAAGCTTGATAAGAAGACAAGCAATCAGAGCTGAAGTGATTGAAGCCAAGCATAAGGATTGAACTGAAAGTGTCATCTGAAATCTGTAAAGTATGTTGTAAGTTATATCAAATCAAAAGGCCATTATCGTTACTTTCTAGCAATTGTAACAGTTAGTTTAAATCCTATGGACTTAGGTTGGTTTGATAGCCATGAGATAAATCTTTGAACAGGGTGACATTCCAAGTGAATGTTCTAAAGTCCTTTAACCAGGCCCATTCCTAACAGTTTGGTGAAATCCTCTAACAAGGTCACATTTTATAGTGTGTTGTAAGCCTTTAACAGGGCATCACTTTAGAAGAGTGAGAATCAAGTAGCATGTTACTGGTGGTTTTTCCCAAATTGGGTTTCCACGTAAATCATTGTGTCATGTGTTGATCTTGAATGTTTCATCTCTGCATCTTGATTTACTATAGCTTACTAATATGGTTGATTTAAGTTTGGATGGATGAAAAGTGTATGGATTTATTAAAAGTGTAGAAAAAGTATTATTAGGGCATTTGGACCTTGAATAACTGATTCACACCCCCCCCCCCCCCCAGTTATTCTAAAGAATTCTAACACTAGAGAATAGAATCTTCAAGATGTCTTTGAACTTCCTCTAATCTCACTTAACTAGATCAAATCTTTGTTAAAATATAGTCAATTTACCATTAACCACTTTCCATAAACTCTATATAAAAGCTACCATCAGAAAACATCACATAACTCTATCATATCTCAATATTTATGTTTGTGTTCTTGGTGCAAGGAGGGAGGAATGAATGACTAGGGCCAGAAGCTCACCCAACTATCTAAACCACCTTGCAAGAGTTAACATAGTAGAAACACAACACAAAGAAAAACAACCCAAGGAGGAAGAAGAGAAAACACTTATTGATTCATTGTGATGTCCCCACTCTAGCATATAATAAACAAGTACTATATGTGAAGTAATATTAATAATAATATTAAAATAATAATTTATAAAGTAATATTATATTATAATATCATATATGTCATATATGATAATAATAATATAATATAATAAATAATCATATTATGATTAAGATATATTTTAATATACAAATGCTATATAATATAATAATATATACTTGATATATTAATAATATAATTTTTAATATACTTTATAACATTTAAAATAATATAGTATTGAATATAAATAATATATATATCAACACTATGATATATAAGATTAATAATATTTATAACACTAACATGATTAATAATGATATCACTATATATATAATATATGTTATTAAACTTATATAGATAATATATATATATATATAATATATGGTATATTATTAATATAAATATATATAATAATTGATTTAATTACAATTCTTAATATAATTATCATTAGTGAAAGGACATGACTCTATGAAACATGCATATATATACAAAATCAAAACATTGAGAGGATCATCACATTACATATTGTCAAACTAATACAAATAGAAAGGATATCAGCAAATGTTCCAAAATGGGACATTACAAGTGGTATCAGAGCACAAATCCTGCCAGCCTGGGATATAGTTTTTTAAACTACAAAATTTGTGACAAAATGAAGTCATTTAGATAAATTGGGAATAAACAAATATTTGTAAAAGAACATTAATGATTGAACTGACAGCAAGGAGGTGGACGTGAGATGCACAAAAATAAGGAGACCGAATGCTTGACAATATCATTAACAAAAGTTGAATCTGAAAAACCTTTATCATACAAATCTGACTGTGACTTTTTGTGGGTTCTTTAAAAATCAAATTACTTTGATTCAAAAATAGAGGACAGAAGCTCCATATTAGAACAATTCTCAAGCAACACAATCCAAGAACAAAGACACCCTAGAAAGGATTCGGCTATTGTTGAGGGAGTTGAATAAGAATTAAAATTGTGACTTGAGAGAAGGATTATCATTAATGTAACTCAATTGAAGAGGATTATCTTCCACGTAAGGAGGTCATTGAGGAGGAGTCATGATAAAAAAGAGTGTTCTCGCAAACATGGTTCATTTTTGTGAGAGAGCTCCCGTGAAATGCTTGGCTTGCGGGAGCTATTTGAGGGTGAAGTAGGTGGTAATAATTTGATGACGAGGCTTTGGAGGGACCCTAATTTGGATCATATGCCTAATAGCTATGAAGATTACAAGTTAGATTACCATCTTGCTCTCTTTAGCACTTTGGAGTGCCATCTTCCTAGGCACCTATTGGACACGACCCGGGATGAAAAGTTTCAAGTTTTGGGCAAAGTCATGTCCAGATATGCACCCCAAGGAGAGAGGAAATGACAATATTGCTACGGGCCATCACATAGTTCAAAACATAAATGGTGACATTATTGTTGATCGAAGATGATTATATGCGAGTTACTTCCATAATCAATATACATAAACTTCACCAAAGTAGGACATGAGTACCACTAAGCATGACAAGTAAAAAAGGTAAGTAAAGTAGGCCATGGGTACAACATGAACCCACCTACTAAGGTAAGCTTTTTTTATTTTTTATTTTTGATTAAAAAATGTAAATAATGTTTAATGTGATTATGAATAGAGTGAATATTAAGAATATAGAAGTATCATAAAAAATTATAAGATTCTATTTAATTGTTTAAATATTAGAAATAGAGGTATTGCATACATCACATAAGAGTAAGATTTGTGTATTGCAAATAATTATATATGACTATTGTCAAAATTATCATTATTCAATGTGTGATCGAAAGAATGTCTTATTAGAGATAGAAGTATAAATGACACTTGTAAATTATTGAAAAAAAGAAAAAAGAAAAAAGAAAAAAGAAAAGAAAAGAAAGACTCACAACATAATCTAAATAATTTGGTCGATCTCAATTATTAGTCATATTTATTGAATCCATACGGTGATCATGTGTAAAGATTCTAAGGGAAAATATTGGGATAACAATTGAATAAAGGGAATGTGTTAAGGTAGTAATTGAATAAAACTTAAATCTAATAAGGTCATAATCCCCAAGTTGAGATAAGGCCTGCAGTGGAATGGACTGGGTGACATCACTCGAGGTACCGAATAAAGCCTATGGGTACTGGGTAAGGCCTACAGTGATGGGATATCCCAGGGTACATCATACAAAGCCACCTTCTTGGAAATAATGATCGGAGAGAGGTAACGATAATGAGGGCAAATGGTGAGGCCCACTGGTTAGATAACAGGGCACCCTATTATGGTTCTTCCTCCCATATTTAGAAAATGATGAGTTAATAAATAGATTGAGACTATAAACACCTTGTCAGGAGATTGATTCATATATATAATGTGTACTAATGATTTTTTTTGGTTGCGGGTTCACAATTAAGGAAATGCATAATGTGTGTCTTATGTGTTTGCATCGTGTTTGCTCTATGTCTTCATCTATTTGCATCGCGTCTACTTCATGTTTTCATGATCTGTCTACATTGTGTATTCTTTGTGTTTCCATTCAATGTATATTTCATAAATCTTTTTGGTATTTTGAATGCAAATATGTTTTGTGTCTATGACAAAGCTTGTGTATGAAAGATTTTGCTTGAGGGCAAGCAAATTCGAGAGGGGAGGACTGTGATGTCCCCACTCTAGCATATAATAAACAAGTACTATATATGAAGAAATATTAATAATAATATTAAAATAATAATTTATAAAGTAATTTTATATTATAATATCATATATATCATATATGATAATAATAATCTAATATAATAAATAGTCATATTATGATTGAGATATATTTTAATATAAAAATGCTATATAATATAATAATATATACTTGATATATTAATAATATAATTTTTATTAATATAATTTATAGCATTTAAAATAATATAGTATTGAATATAAATAATATATATATCAACACTATGATATATAAGATTAATAATATTTATAACACTAACATGATTAATAATGATATCACTATATATATAATATATGTTATTAAACTTATATAAATTTTATATATATATATATAATATATGGTATATTATTAATATAAATATATATAATAATTTATTTAATTACAATTCTTAATATAATTATCATCAGTGAAAGGACATGACTCTATGAAATATGCATATATATACAAAATCAAAACATTGAGAGGATCATCACATTACATATTGTCAGACTAATACAAATAGAAAGGATATCAACAAATGTTCCAAAATGGGACATTACATTCATCAAATAATCAGTATACATGCCCAACTGTAAGGTCTTCTGGGTTACATCCATGTATAAATGCAATTAAAATTTTCAATGATCTAGCTTCACCTTCTACTCCTATTCTTTTTTAGTTCCCCACTCTAAAACTCAATCCTACACATCCTTAAAAAAATTTGCAGCCACAAGTTGTCCTTTCACGAAATTAAACCTTACATTAAATGCATGCAACCACAAGCTGGCTCACACCAAATAGCAACTACCTATATCAAAATTAAACACATGCAAGGTCAACCCAAACTAGAACCAAACACAGACAACTTGACAAACAAAGGCTCTACAAAATACTAGCACTCAACACCCAAATAAATGCTCAGCAACCACACAAACTCAGCAACCAAAGGATGACTTAGCAACCAAAGATCACTTAGAAACCACACGAACTTAGCAAACAAAGGTCACTTGGCAACCACACAAACTCGGCAACCAAAGATCACTTAACAACCAAAGGGTGACTTGGTAACCAAAGATCACTTGGCACTAACCATGAACTCAGCACCCACTGAGAACTCAACAATCCAAGACATTGCAACTAGGAAAAAAAATTGAAAACATGTAGGGTCGAAGTGAAACCTAGGATGCTCCTGCATTAGACAACCAAGGTAGAAAGAAATGATTCTCTTGAATCATACAAGTGTCACAACTTGAGCTGAATCCAACTCAAATTGAGAAATCCATGTAGCATCTTCACTAGGTCTATTTTTCAATTTTACTAAATAGTCATAGTAGTCTTTTCCTCTTGTGCTCTTACCAACTCTCTAATCCAATATCTATTCAACTTCTTCAATCTACTTCTTAGGATAGTTTTTTGATACAATAACTTCATCATCTGATTCATGATACTTATATAAATATGCAACAGTGAATATAGGAGATATATCCATGTCATTAGGTAACTCAACTTTATAAGTATTACCATTGTCAAACTTCTTCAAGATCTTACAAGGTCCAAATTTTTTCATCTTCAACTTACTGTATGTTCCAAAAGGAAATATTCCTTTCTTTAAATGAACCATTACCTCATCACCAACTTTAAAATTATGATGTCTTCTAGACTTATCAACATTCTCCTTATACTTTTGATTACTTTGTTCCAACCTCAACTTCACTTCCTTTGCAAAGATTCCATAAAATCAAAAAAAATCTCCCTTGCAGTGCTTCTCTTTTCTTCACTAGCAACATCTCTCAAACATGATATACCTTTTAGGTTGTATTCTAGTAACAATCTCAAAAGGTGTTTTCCCTGTACTCCTATTCACAAAATTATTATATTCAAACTCAGCTTGTGCCAACACTACTTCCCAATTACTTGGCTTATCTACCACTAAACATCTCAAAAAATTACCCAAGCTTCTATTCACAACCTTTTTCTATCCATCTATCTGTGGATGGAATATGGAACTAAACTTCAACTCAATACCCATCTTCTTCCACAAAGTATTCCAAAAACACCCAACAAACTTACTATCTCTGTCAGAAATAATGCTTCTTGGTAATCCATGCAATGTCATAATTTATTTAAAGAAAATTTTAGCAACATGCTTAGCATCTAATGTCTTCTTGCATGGTATGAAATGAGAAATTTTAAAAAATCTATCTACTACAACAAATATAGAATCATACCCCTTTACTATCTTAGGCAATCCAAGAACAAAATCCATTCTAATGTCACTCCAAAGTTTCTCAAGGAATAGTAATAGGTGTATACAAACTAGTGTTTTGACTTACTCCTACTGCAACTTGAGAAATTCCACAACTCTTTACAAATTTCTAAATATCCTTATACATTTATGGCCAATAATACTTATCCTTCAGCAAACTCAATGTCTTATCAATTCCAAAATGTCTAGCCAATCCACCACTATGGTTTTCCTTAATCAAATTAATTCTCATGGAACTTCTAGGGATACACAATTGGATTCCTTTGAATAACATACTTTTTTGAATAAAATACTCAGCATACTTACTTATATGATCTGTTAGATTTGGTGTTATGCACTCTCCCCACACCTCAAAAAAATCAAGGTTTGTATCATACAACTCTATCATGTCTTCAAAACCAAGAACTTCAACCTTCATCTTAGTTAATAAAGAATGTCTTTTTCTCAAGACATCAACAACTCTGTTAGTAACTCCACTCTTATGCTTGATAACAAATGTGAAACTTTGCAAGTACTCAAACTACTTCATATGTCTTTGATTCAATTTATGTTGAAACTTTCCAAGTATTATGAATCTTTATGATCAGTATACAACACAAACTCCTTAGGAATCAAATAATGTCTCCACTTCTTCAAGGCTTGAATGACAACATAAAACTCTTGATAATACACAGAATACTTTCTTTTAGCATCATTCATTTTTTCACTAAAGAAAGTGGCAAGTTTACCTTCTTGACTTAACACTACTACATTTAACATCATTTTTCGACCAAAAATTTTGACCATCAACTAAATAAATTTAGGGTGGTCGAAATGTAAAGGCAAAAATTTCATCGTTTTACATATAAGACCCATGTTAGTCAAAATTTTAACCAACACAGGGCTTATACATCTGCAAAGTTCAAAAAACATTTGTCCAATTATGTTTTTCGCACCTTGTTTCATTTGACATTTTTGGAGCATTTTCGCATGGTTATCTTTGCATTTTCACATGGTTTTTGCTGAGCCCAATTTCGTTTTAGGTTTTCTCCACCCACTTGATTAATGACACCTGCTAGCCCTAGGAATAATATGAAAGGGGGCCCTGCATTTGCATCAATATAGGAGGGTGGAATAGTAGTTCGAAACTCTCAGTATTGTCTTTCTTTCATTCTTCCTAATGTGCTCGACTTCAAAAGCTGTTCCATTCACGACCTCCAATCACACCTACATCTCCAGTGGTCGAGGAGAGGGATTTCTCTTCAAGCATATTTCCATAGGTACATGTGTATTTTTTTTGTAGGTTTTTATGATAATATTGAAGATGGAAGTGAATACTATTACTATCATTATTATTTTTTATGCCAAATTTCAGCCATTGTTGTGTAATATAAATGGGAGAATCTTTGCTCACGTGTTTTTTCTCAGTGATGTTTTGATGATAAGTGTTAAAGTCTAGTTGCAAAAAGAATGTAATGTACTTGTTGTTTCATTTTATTGAAAGTGTGTAGATGCATATTTATCATTTGGAATGTTGGTCTATTGTAACAACTATTATACTTGTTGTTATAGTAATGAAAGAAAAGAAAGTAAATGTATATGCAGAAGCTGTAGTTGTAAAAGCTTAGAAGAAATAATAATGACAAAAAAAAAAAAATTATAAATATAGTTGTGTTGGTATCATATTTTTCTTGTATTTTTGTTTTAATAATACATAATTATATTGTATCATTTAGACAACAGTTTCATATTCAAAAAAAGAACAAAAAGAAAAAAAAAATTGAGTGTGTTTCTCTCTTCAACTCTAGAACATTCAACTTAAACATCGACACATAAAGATAATAATTTGAAATCTGGTGTGTTTAGTGCTTGGAGTTGTACCCTCAATACCTAGGCCATGTGGGATATAAAACATGATATTCATGTGATTCTATGTTAATTGATGATGCTGATAATGAATAATCACCATCTACTACTAGCTCATGTAGTGATAAAAGGTCTTCAATGCACCTCTAACTACAAGTATGCCATGGAAAACTTGTGATGGAGATGACTCCTCAAACTAATAGACTATCATGGAAATTTTTTGATGAAGATGACACCTACAAATACTGGACTATCTTCAAAAACTTATGATGAAGATGGCACCTAAATTTACTAGACTATAATTGAATTGATATACTTTGGATCCTTCACTGAAAGTCTCTGTCATTTTGTTAGAAGATGATTTATCTTCTAGTTCAACCAAAAGAATCTCTCTCCTATATTTCAACATTACATTTAATTGTTGCATTGCAATTAGGTCTTCCTACAAGGGTTTCCATTTGGATGAATAACAAACTTGTTGGTGTTTTAAAACTACTAAGCAACAAAATGCTTAATACCAAGATGACAATACTCACACAGTCTAAAGACTAGCCAATTCTTATTATCAATTGTATGTGCACACCATTTGGGCCAAAATTCTACAAAACCAAGGGTGGTTTTCTACTCTTTTGGCTCTGCAAAACCAGGGTGGGTATACCCAGGGATGATACAAGCCGGGAAAACTATATGAGAATTATCTTAGTTTCATTCTGATTCTCATCTCAAATTCTCAAATACATGTACAATTCTTGATACTTTAATAAACACATCCCATATAACAGACATGGCCAAAAATCTTCTATAGGTCTACAGATGTTATCAGCAATAATGGCTAACTAAAGCTAAAACATTCCATGAAAACAAGTAGAGGCCAACTTTGAAGATCTACAGGAAACAAAAGTAAAGTTGATTATAATTCTGCATTTTGACAATCATGTGTGACACATTTCTCTTTCAGCTAGATTAAATTTGATCAGTGCCTAATCCATTAGGGTTCAGAGTCTACTACAAATCTCTAGATCTAATTTGTTGCCTTACAACAAATTTTATCAGCAATTCTTATCAAAATTTGTCATTCAAAATCCTTTCCACTACTCTAGCAACCTTATCAAATTCATCAAAGCTTTTACTTGATGCATTGAATTAATAGCCATGATAAATAGATATACAACCTAATTGAACTGCATTCAACTGCACAAGCCTTTACTTATACAACATCAAGATAACCAAGTAATCAAAAGGAGACAAAGTTCATAAAGAACTGATATGGGGATAGTTCATAATTTGTATTCATTTTCCTTGAAAATTGTATACAATTTACAATAGACTTAGAACGACCTTTAGAAAGAAACACAGATCATTCTATATTCATGTATTCTCAAGATCTGACAGAGAAAATACATCACGAATTTTTGCTCAAAAATGGTGGACCAAAAACAGACTAAGTGTATCACTTAGGAAATAGAATTTGGACCTTTTCTCTTGCCCTAGAATTTCACTTATATAGTGTAAAATGCAACAAGCTTCAGGCTAAGAGAAATTGACAAGTGTCTTTTACAAGGAATATCTACATACACCTATCACAAAATGACAAAACTATGGGTTACAAAAGATTTCGAAATCAAATCATTCCTTTCGGTGGGTCAGCTTCTGTTACATGTTCTAATGTTGCTGAGTTGGGTATTGATCTGATTCATCTTCATATGTAACTGCCAAATTAGCCAACGATGAAGCTTGTTCTGACAAGGGCACATTAACCTCCACCTGGAGGCTTCCACCACCTTCATTCTGCATGGTAAGGAAAACTTCTACCTTTTCCTTTTCTTTAATTGTATTGGCATCTTGTGGTCCTGGTTCTCCAACTGAAAGTGACAGGTTTTTCTTGTCTTCTTCTTCTGATTGGGTTCAAGTAGTGATGGTATCAATGATTTGGACTTCCTCACCCTGCACCTCATCACTGTCAGTTTCATCTACATCAAATTGTTCACTAGAAGGCATTTCTACCATCCACCTGTCAAATAATGTGTCATCTGGCCAATTGAATTGCAAAATATCCTTTTGTTTCTTTATTATATAATCAACCTCATTATAAATATCAACAAATTCCTATTTTAAAGAATCAAAGAATATTTTGGCTTTCACCATTTCTTCTGTTGTGGTGGCCCACCGTGCATGCCCTATTTCATTTATGACTTGATTCATTCTTAAATCGAATAAATCATCAAGTTCCTTTGCCCATTCCTCTTTGCTTTTCAAACTATTTTTCTTATCTAGGGCATGAGGAAATAAATTGAATTTTTGGCTCTTATATTTGTCTAAGTAGCCTATTATTATCTTCTGTAAATGTATCCTTTTGCTATCAAAATCAGCAAGATTAGAAACAATGTCAAAGGTTTTATCAATCTGATCACCAGAATTATTTATAATAGATAGACACAATAAGGTTATTGCTTTCTCCCTTCTCACCCATTTCTTCACAATAGGCTTTAAAGACTCATCATCTACTTTTAACTTCTCCCATATGTTAATCACCCTAGCCAATTGATCATGGATTAGTGGCCATTTAACCTTGTCTCCTAGATATGTAAGAGTTGTTCTTAGTTTATCTTCATATTTAGATTCTAGCTCTACATGTAAGGCCCACAGTTTACTCTTTTCTTCTTCAAAATCCTCAGCAGTGTAATACTATGGCCCTTGGGGTGTGTCTGGTATTTCAATGAGGGGGGTAGATTTGAAAGGTTCAACAGGGGGGCAAGGGTATGTTATTTTAGGCCCGATGGATTTTCCCAGTAGCTTGTTCTCAAGCTCAACTCTCCTTTTTACCTCCTTATTGTAGGCATCCACAACTGCCTCATATTTACTTTGTAATTCAAACATTTCCTTTTCCTCCCTTTTAGTAGTAGCCAAGGAAAACTAAGAATAATCCACATTCATGTGGGTTTCCTGTACGTGTGAGGTATCAGCAACTCTCCTCACAATAATATTCCCTATCAGTCCTGAACCATAAGGTTGTGCTAATACAATTCTGGATCCTCCTCTTAATGAAACATAACAAGAGCAGCTTGATCATCACTAAAAGTAGTCCCTGCAAATTCCTTTTTATTTGGGTCTTGTAACTCCAGTCTATTAGAAACAGAGTTGAAAATCAATGCATCTGCAATATCCCAATTAGGCAACAATAGTATGTTAAAAATATTTACCATTTGCCTTCCCTCCTCAGAGGTAATGTTCTAGAATTCTTGCATCATTTTCTCCTTTATTTGGTTTTGGATGGAGGCTTCATCCATTTTTGGATGCTCTGTTTTCATGTTCTTACATCTTTCCTCAAAATTGTGGATGTTTTCCCTCCAAGAAAATTTATGGAAAGCCCTAGACCTTACAAAACTATCATCTGACAAAAATTGTTGGTTGGCTTGTTCCAAAACAGGGTCCAATTCCCTTCCCTTAAAATTAGCTACAGTTAGCTCAAGGCTTAGCACAGAAGGTTCCTGGGGGTTCCCTTCATCGATCTCTGCTTGAGTGACAAAAACTCCCCCTTGTGATCCAATTTGTTCAATTTGCTCAATAGTGAGCTGGTCCTCCTCGATTCTCAAAGGGGTTTGTGAAGGTGAATACTCCTCAACATGAGAATCCTCCTCTCTTATTATTTTCCTCCTCTTAAGGGAGGGCTCAGTAGGCCTCTCTTCCAAAACCCTACTAGTAGACTCAATTATTTGTTTTCCTTTGTCCACTGTATTCTTTTTATTTTGAACAATAGTATATCCCAGCATTTTTTGGATAGTTAATTGACCTACCCTTATATTGGGAGTAAAACCCAATCTTCCCATTACTTCCCTGGCCTTATCTAGGTAGAACCTAATAAAGAATTGCTTCTTTTAATTCATTGCCTCTATTATTTCAAGAAAAAATTTCATAAGTTTTCTCATCTTATCTGCATTTGTAACTACATCATCCAAAGGACTATAATCTAGATCAAAACAATGAATGAATTAAAAAAATTTAGAAAAGAGTTCCCACTTTTCTTTCCTAGTCTCTTGCTCCTGCAAGGAGTACTCATTCCTTATTAAGTCTTCAGGAAAATAAAATTCATGCTCAATTTTACCAAGCTTAATTCTCTGCCTCAGAGCCAAATGATAAAATCCTTCAGAATCACAAAAATGAGGATGGGAAGTGGCCATCTTATAAGGATTCAAAATCCTGTGCAGAGAAAGCCAACCTCCTTTTGTGATTACAAAATGATGAGCCACTGTGCAAGTAGGAAAAATTGACCACTTTTGTCTTTTCAATAGAAGGGCTTCCTCCACTCCTCCCAGCTACCACAATATCTCAACAACTCCTACCTTCAAAGGCACTTGGTAGGGTAGTACGTGAGGGCTTCCTTTAAAACCATATATTCTAAATACAGTAGAAACAGAATATGGAATGACATCTCCCCAATTATGTGAAACTTTCAAACCACTTGGGTTGTCCATAGGCCTAATGAGATTCATTAATTCTTTGGGGATTCTGGGATTGTCCCTTAATAGGAGGCATCTCATCTTTGAAGTGAAATACCTATCAAACCTAACAAAACTAGCATTCTTTGCATCCCAAGTCATATCTACACTCCATAATTGAACTAGTAATGCTTCCCCACTCTCTTCTCTGTCTAATTCCATTTCTTTACTAAAATATGTTACTCCCTTGAATAAGAACATGTTCATTAAAAGAGAATAATGGCTAAAAGTTTTTTCCACCTTACCCTTAGTAATTCCAATCAGTCCAATGTGAATCTCCTCAGCTAAGTAAGAAGCAAAATCAAAAATTATATCCATACCAAAAGAGGAAATCTGAGTAATCATATAAATAAAATCCACAAGCATGAACTCTTCTTCATCTCTCCCAAAAACTTTATAGAAGGACCTATATATTTCTATAGCCCTAGAATTGAAGTATGCCCTTTTGAAAGGCTCCCTGGAGGATGCTGTTATTGTTAGCAGTGTTCCAATTCTACCTATGCGTGTGCTCAGTGCTCCTTGCCTAACTACATCTCTCTCAGACATATACTCATTTTCTAACCCTTTCAAATCAATGGGCACATGATAATCAGTGATAGGCCCTAAACTAAAAACTTCCCTAATCTCCTCTGCGCTGATTGTAATCAAGATTTCACCATCAGTTCTCCTCACTACCCTAAGGGCTTGGTCGTAATTCTTAGCTACAGCTTCCAAAAGATCATAATCCATGAAAACACTGGGAACCACCATTTTCCCTAGACCAAAATTCTAGATGTTGGCATGTGGGGCAAAAAGGTTCCTCTCTGAAAACCATATTTTGAATAAAACAAGAACTGTCTATGAAGTTGTTGCATCCCTAACCTAGTTTCCTTTGTCATATAGCCCATCTGCTATGTTCAGCCTAGGGTTTAATGAAGTTAGCCTCTTAAATTCTACAGTTTCAATAGTGGAAGAAGGGAGCAGTTCAAGCAAATCATCATGGACATTCCTATCCAAATAGTTCTTAGAAAATGCTTTCTATTTTGGAGCCATTTTAATTAACTCTCAAAGGAATTGAAACAGCAGGAGGATTATAATGCAAGTACTTACTTTGAATTTCGCTCTAGTTCTTCTCAGTGTTACTGCAATCTTTCTGCGAACAAACTACTTCACAATCTTACCGAATCTAGCACGGTCTTCTCAACAACTTTTTTTACTTAGAAGTGCTCTAAATCTTTGTTCAAGTATGGTGGAATTAAGAAAATTTTCTATGTTATTCTCTATTTTTCTTCACACGTGAAGATTTCATCTCTCATAAATGCATAGGGGGGCCTCACCTTCTATATTCAAATTTACACCGTGGATTTACGAAAAATCCTATGATCCAGGGATGCAAGCAAAGATGACTCATGTTCCTCTTGACAAGCTGGCAGTCAACCCAATGAAAATTTTCCATGTGTACCTTTCCTTCATTGTTAGCACCTCTAAACTGGACCCACAGAACTCTGAGGACACGTGTCACTTAGGTGCTATCTCACTATACATAAAGAGTGAGCACTTTGCCATAGTGAGATAGCGCCCGTCATTGATCTTGATTTGATCATAGGGTTTCAACAAAAATTTGCTTCAAAGACCTACAAAATATGACTTGGCTAGAAACCCTATTCACCATAGGTGGATCCCAATATAAATTCTTCTATACCTTGGACAAAGGAATCCGATTATGCAAAAACTTCGACCAACAAAACTATCATGGAAAAATTGTGACAAAGATGCCACCTGCAACTATTAGACTATCATAGAAATTGTGATGAAGATGACATTAAAAACTATTGGACTATCATGTGTACAAGTCACAAAATGATTCCAACATATGAAATTAAGTGTGCTACATAGGATAGTGATGACTAAATTTCCATGCCCTCCAAATTTGGTGGTTGTAACATTTATACCAATTTCATTTGTGGGATACACACTCTTTAATTACTCTTCAGCAAGTAAGTTGCATGCAAAATATTTCTTTGGAAGGGAATTTGACATTATTTTTAAAAATACATTCAGTTTATACAATTTTACTCATGTTTTGGTGGATAAAAACTTAGCGTTCTTCCACATTTCTTGCCCATTTTATTGCATATCTAAAATAAGACATAATCTTGCCATTTTCCAATAGCTAAATGTCTTTAACTGTGATTGGAATTTGGCATAAAATGTATTTTTTAGGTTAGATTGTCAGCTAGTTCTGGTTGATCGCCATTTGAAAATTAGAGGTGTTAATCCTTTCATTGAAGATAAAATTTATAGTGCACTACATATCATCACACTTACCCAAAAAAGTTGAGCCAAACATTTGATTATCTAGATTGAAAGTCATTGTCCACTTCATAATCTTAGCAAGAAGAACACCATAAGTGCTTGTGAACCAAGTATTTATGATGAAGCAAGAAGGAAAGAAAAATGAAAAAATGTGTTGAGTTGAGAGATAGACATTGGAAAGAAAGCCATTGATTATAAAAAGTATTAAGATCAAGTTTAAAAATAATGTTTTAATTGACGAGCACAAAGTAGAATTAGTAGCTAAAGAGCAACAAATTGTCCTTGTATATCCGTGCACTATCTCCATGATTCCATGTTTGGTCCTTAGCCTCTTTGCAATAACCACATGATCGATGATTGCCAAATAGTGCCAACATACTATGTGGAAAGGCCCTTTCTAGATCATATTTCAATGCAACAATTTATCAAACGATGGCACTTTGAGGGGACAATGATCATCTTCAACCGTGTGAATTTGGCTCATTGCTTCAAATTTGTTAGAGGATATAGAAACTTACTGACTGTAAACAACAGGTATGTTCTTAGAAAAAAAACCCATACTCATTGTAAACAGCAGGTATGGACTTAATGCATATTTCATGAGTTGTGGTTCATAAAAACCCATACTCATCTGCTTGAATTTTTTGTTTAATACCCAATGCATTGAGGTGATGCTTACAATTTGAATTCATAACAACCATTTCTCATCAACTTAAATTGTTTGTTTAGTACCCATTGCATTGACGTTACACTTACAAGGTTGAAGTATTGCAACTTCCTAGAAGGTCTGCCTACTCAATTCCATGATGATCCAACTTTCCTTGATCCTTGGGAGAATGATGCAGGAGCATCAAGTTCAAGGTTGAAGGCATCAGAAGACATTAAGGTCTCAAGATAACCAACATTACCATGTTAGAATAGTTGATGTAATAAGACCCTGTGAAGGTCCTTTTTGATATGCTTGTAATCATTTTAGTTATATTTGAAAACATTAATTAACAAAAACCATATGTGCAAATATAAACATTAATCACAACATGTCCAATTTATTTGTAGGTATATTTTCCTGTGAAGAAAGACCATGCCTGACAATATGAATCTAGAAGAAAATAATGAGAAAATGGCTACATTGTGGGCTCAATTCCAAAGAAAACCTGATAAATGTTATTATCCTTGCAAAAAGTGTAAGGGTTTAAAGAATCGAAGAATTCTAATCACAACAGCCCAGAGTCATTGTAGGCAATATGGTCATGTTGAAGGGGGCCATGATTTTTGTCCATTACTGAATGTGGATTTTCTACTGGAGGAACATGGAGGTGTGAATATCTAAGTTGAGGATAACGCTCCCATGGAAGAAGATGATAATGTGCCAGAGGACATGATTGAAGAAGATGGTATTGGGGCTAGTGATGAAGAGGCTCACAATGATGGTACTAGTGAATCTGATAATAATGATGAAGATGGTCTTGATATACCTTTACTTGAGAAGGCACATGAGCCCTTATACCCAAGCTCCCAAACAACTCTACTGACAGGTATAGTGTTGTTGGTGAACTTAAAGGTTATGAATAGCATATCCAATGTAGCAATGTCACGTATGCTAAGGTGTCTCATTTTTTTCATCTTCAAGGTTAGCATACAATTACTATTCATTATATTAACAATGCATATTTGTTGTTGTAGGTTGATTAGTGATTTTTTTGTTACCACCATCAAACATTTTGCCTCGTTCATATCGAGAATTATCTAACATTATGGATCAGATTGGAATGAAGTATTAGACAATACATCCATGTCCCAATGCTCACATTTTATATCATAAACAACATGAATTTGCATCAAAATGTCCTGATTGTCATGTTAGTAGATATTGGTTAGATCAAATAAATAAAAAAGTGCCTCACAAGGTTCTTCAATACATACCCATTATTCCACGTCTGGAACAGTTATTCAAGTGTGCTAGCTTGGCACAATTTATGGATTACCATGCACGCAATAAAGGTCAGGATGACATTATGCGAATGCCTATTGATGGTTCTACATTTAAAGAGATAGAAGAAACATGGTCACACTTTAAAGAAGAACCTCATAATCTGAAACTTTCATTGGTGGCAGATGGTGTCAATCCATATGGAGATATGAGATCTATTTACTCAGTATGGCCTATTTTTGTTATTAACAATAACATTCCTCCTTGGATTTCCATAAAGAGGGAGCACATAATCTTGTCAATGATTATGCCAGGTATTTTTTTTTTATAGTTATCTAAATTAATTTATAAATAGTGCATGAAAATGGTTATAATAATTACGTAATGTTTATGTTCATTCAATTGCTAGGTAAATACCAAGTTAAAGATATGAACGTGTATATTGAGCCCCTAATTGATGAGTTGTTGAAGTTATGGAATGGCATCACTATGTATGACATCTCTAGACTGATAAGACATCGACAATTTCAATTCCATGCAATGCTTGTATGGACAATACATGATGCCCCTGGGCTAACTCATTTTTGCAGTATTTTATATTGTTAAGATCACATATTTTTGGTCTGTTATAGTGCTTACACATTACTATCAAATGCTTAAGTTGCGCATGATAATTGTACATGATCCAATTATAAATGATCTTTTAGGTCTTCAGAAAAAAGGGAAAATTTGCATGTCCAGTTTGTGGTCTGAAGATGAAATGTTGTCATTCGAGAAGTTTAGGAAAGTAGGTGTTTGATGAGTTTAGACACTTTCTCCACAATAATCATAGGTGTCAAATTGCCAAAAAACATCTTTTCAATGGGAAAGAAGAGACATCATCAAGGCCACGAAGAATGACACCTCATTTATGGAAGTTGGAATACGATCAACTAAATCATCGAGGTAATGTCCAATTTGTCGTAGTTTACAATTTGTATTTCGATATTGTCTTATATTTACTAATGTTGTAACTGATGCTCATGAAGGTCGTCAAGGCATCAATGACCAACTTTTTAGAGGAATGAAAAGTTATCCTACTCAATTTAGTAGGTTACCATACTACAAGGATCTCCCAATTGTGCATTTGTTTGATGCTATGCATATTGGAAAGAATGTAACAAAGACACTATGGAAAATGTTTGATGGAAGGCATGATAGAAAATAAATTGCTAAAATTTGTACTGACATTCAAGAATCTAATCATGCACTAAAAGTTTTCATTGAATCAAATAGGAATGGAGATCTCATAAATACAAGTGCCCTTCCTTGGTTATTAACGGAGCAACAAAGTGATGCATTAAAAGAAATCATAAAAAAAACAAAATTTCCAACAGGATTTGCTGCAAATATAAGAACTCTTCTATCAAAGAAAGGTGATTTTGGGCTAGGGTTGAAGACACATGATTGGCATACCTTCCTCAAGGTAAGTCATGTTTTCTATTTACAATATATTTGTAAGATTGAATGTAGTACCAGTTGCATTATTTAATAATATATTAAAATGATCATTTTTTAATGATTGCAGTTCGTCCTACCTCTATCCCTTCCACAACAGTATTAAACAAGTTATATATGATCTTGGAAAATACATGATGTTAGAAGAGTGTTTTTTCCTAGATTTGTAGCTTTTTATCTGAAATCTATTGTATAATTTTATTTGAAATCTCCTCTATGTGTTTTTGCATGTTGAATCTCATTTAGGTGGTTATCATCTAAAGAAATTGATAAAAAAGATATAAAATATTGGAAGAGAAAAATTCAGCAGCTTATGTGTGAAATGCAAAAGTGTTTATCTCCAACGTTTTTCAATTCTCAAGAACACTACCTCATACATCAAGTTGAGGAGATTGAATTGTGTGGACCTGTACAAGCTAGATCAATGTGGATGGTTGAGAGGCATTTGAAATTTATGAAGGACTTGGTTCAACAAAGAGCACGTCCTAAGGGTTCTATGATAGAGGGATATATGATATACCAGACCATGGTGTATATTAGTGAATATCTTCCAAAGTTTGCAGCAGGTATCCATCTAGATCGCATTTGGGATCCCAACTATAATGACAAATTCAAAGGGGAGTACCTGACGGGGAAAGGTAGATTGAGGAGGGTGAGAGGTAATTATAAGTTTTTTTTTTGTAATTTAACAATTCTTATCCATCATCAATATATATAAGTTGTTTCTAACTAGTGTAATTGTCTTCTTTATAGTTGGTTGTGAGTGGGATGCACTACACTTGTATATTACAAACAATCTTGATTGGATGACAGTGTGGATTGAACAATCTCAAGAAAATGGTCACTCATTAATATGGGATGGTGTTGCATCGTTGGTTAAAGAAGTTCATCGTAATGGAGATCCTAATGTTACGCCAATGGTACTTGATCTAATATATGGCTTAAGAGATACAAAGGTATGCATAAGATTACTAATCATGAGACATAAGTTTAATATCAACTCACAGATCAATGAGAACATTCTTGACATGTTTGAATAATTGCAAGTCAAACAACAGAAAGCTATGTACTACCATGGCTATAAATTCCGCACAAAAAAGTTAGATGAAACGAAGAAAACGTGTGATTCCAGGATAAGTGTTGTCTTCGCGGTCAACAATATTTCATCTAGAACTGACATACATCCTCAACAATCTGAAAATTGATACTATGGCATTTTGGATGATATACTTGAGTGCAACTTTAATTCATTCAAAATAGTTCTATTTGTCATCAAATGTTTTAGGTTACGACTGAATTGAAATGATCCCAATAGGACTATTATTGAACACGACAGTGGATTTACTATGATTAATAAAAGGTCATTTGAGCCAGTCGGAGATGAGCCCTATGTTCTTCCAAGTCAATGCAAGCAAGTGTTTTACTTTGGTGTTCTAGACAAACCAGATTGGTCATTTTTTGTTATACATGACCCAAGAGGAAGGCCGATAAAGTATAATGCGATCGAAGAAGAAGATATTGAAGAAGCACAAGAGGAAGTAAATGATTATTTGGAACACAGTTACCTAGTGATGAAGAAGAAGAAGATGGTGATGATTTTGGTCATGCTAATGATAATGGTGATAATGATAATGATGATGCTGATGACGATCATGATCATGGTGACGAAGATGGTGATGATCATGGCGATGATGGTCATGATGATAATAGTGATCAAGAGGATGATGATGGTGATGAAGATGGTGGTGGTGACGACGACAATCAAAGTGATGAGTATGATGATGGTGATGATGATGATGATGATGATGATGATGACATGGATGACAATCATGATGATCAATGAAATCTTTAGGTTAGATCAATGTCAACTATGATGGGGTCTTGTATGACCAAATATTTCTTTCCAAACCATATGTGCACATATAAACATTAAGTAGAACATGCCAAATATTGTTTTAGATATAAACATTAGTTATGCTAAATTTTTAACTTAAGACAAATGATTTACATATACAATCTACTTTATTATTAAATTTTTTTTGGTAAGTCTATTACTTTAATTTCGCTGCTGATTTCTAAGACTTACTAATTTTTTTCACAGGGCGATATGGATGCACCATGTCAGACACCTTTAGTAGAGGTAAACATTAATTATTGTAAATTTTAATGTTAATATAGAAACAATGTCCTATTATTATGTTCTTTTCTTTATGGCTTTGGAGTTATTTTGATGAAAGTATATGAATATTTGATGTCACAACTGATAGGAAAAAGCTACAATGATCGCTGATCAAATGCAATCTGAAATACAGGCATCATATCTACATGACATTGGCCTTAGTACTGACCCTTTATTCATCACCCAACAAATTACACAAAGATACACTGATGAGCTTGTTCAAATTATCATCAACGGTGACAAAAGTGAAGAGAAAGAGGCACTGAGAATAGAATTGGACCGTAGAATCCAATCTTTGAAAGTAAGCAGTAATTAGACTAAAGCAGTAATAGAAGTTCAATAGATACTAATATTTTATAGTATCTTATGGATCATGATCTCTGATTTTATGTGTTCTTGTATAGACATATGTGCCAGTTGTGACATCACATGCTAAACATGGTCAGGGTTGTTTCACAGTACCTTCATGTAAGTAACACTTTGTTTGTTTTGATCAACATTATAACACTTACCTTTTTTTTTGTTGACATTTCTCGCTAGTATCCCATTTGATCTTTATCCATTGCAAATGTCTTTGCTAACAATATTCTATTCTTCAGCTCATGATGAAGTGCGAACTCCTCCTTCGATTGGCGGTCCACTATTGTCTGCTGCATTGTTGGAAACAAGGACCATGCAAACATTATCGTCTATGCCCAGTAGAACTAGTAAAACCTTGTTTTTCTATATTTTGTAATGTGCTATATTTTGTAATGTCTTTCTACAAGTTGATGAACAACAAAGTAGCACATTAGTGCTTAAATGATGTCTACAGAAGCTTGCATACACACAAACACATGCATACACACACCACGCATACATACATACATACATATATATATAGCCACACATAGAGAGACATGGACATAGGCAGGGAGGTAGACCAACAGAGAGAAGTACTAAAATTTTCATTTAATTGTTATGATGTTTCAGTTGATAGAGCAATAGAGAGCAGTACTACTGAAGTTGATCCATTTCCTAGAGCAGTTCGTGTGATTAGTACTATTTTGTATGAAGGGACATTGTTGCTGAATAAGAAAACTATGTTTCCATTAAGAGAATGAAAGATTCCATGTGCTTTAAAGTTGATATTTTTTAAAGTGTAAATTTAGTTTACTTTTACATTACTCATTTTGGACTGATAAATCCTTTATGTTTTTGTAGGTAATAATGCTTTCATTGAACATCTTTTTCATATGACATTGAGACTGTTTGGAACCACCATACGTAAAAGGTACGTAGTTTCATATCATTGCTACATAATTTTTATTTTCTTCTATTTATTTTAATATATTAAAGTTATTGATCTAACAATCTATTTGTTTTTAAAAAGGTGGAATTTACAAGCTAGGGAATTCAAAAATCAGCTGATTGCATCCATTGAGGAGAAATTTGGGAAAAACATTTTTGACACTGGCCTACTTCTGAAAAGAGCAGCAAAGCATATAAAGACTGTGAGGGATCAATATAGAAGGGGTATTAAGGATAACCCAAAGTACGAACGTCCTCCTATGATTCCACCAATGGAGTGGAATGAAATAATAGAAGATGCAAAGGAGAAAAGGCTATGTAAAGATAGAGATAATGAAGCAGCATAGGGCAAAAAGAGGTATGTCATTATAGTATTAAGTACATTGTAATCATGCACTAATTATTGATATTTGTAAATATATAATCTAATATGTTTGAAATTGTTCATAGATTCCAGGACACA
Organism: Cupressus sempervirens; assembly: GCA_028749045.1. Lineage (NCBI taxonomy): Eukaryota > Viridiplantae > Streptophyta > Pinopsida > Cupressales > Cupressaceae > Cupressus > Cupressus sempervirens. The sequence goes on from CM053785.1 coordinate 605,560,639, forward strand.
TCCATGGCTACAAAAGCGAGAATAGAAAAGGTTGGCCAACACAAACTTGGCTTTCGTGGCAATATGAATCTGCAGTCTCGACTTGTAAGTAGAGCAATGAATTTTGTTTTTTTTTTTAATATAATGTTGCAAACAGTTTTGTTTAATGAAACCATACATGGAAAACTGACATTATCAAGCAAAAACCACAGGGCACAGATTTCAATCTGGAGGTCATAGATGAAGATAGAAAAATTGCCTTAAAGGAAGGCTATAAAGTTGTGGTTGCATGCCTACGTGAAGAATCTGTAAGCCTTGCCCAAGAATCTAGTGCACCAAATGATATCTCAAAGGTAAATTGGTTAGAAGAAAAGTAAATGAAATTAAATAGTTGAGAAGATTCTTTTTTGGTATTAGTTTTAAACGTAAATTGACTACATAACAATGTGCATAACATTTTACTGTAGCCTTCATATCCTACCAAAGAACCTGCTCCTGACAAAGGCCATGATGTGCATTATAGTGGTGGAGGTATTAATTTGCTATTGGAAATTAATTATGCAATTATGAATACAATTTAACATCTTCAATTGGAATTTGACATGTATCCTTTTTTTGAATATTTCAGAGCATGTTAACCATCATGTTGAAGGACTAGACCATGTTCCAAGTATTCAACATGTTGACGCGGTGGCAGATCAAAATGTTAATGTACATGATGTGGCATTGTCAGGTAATAAAAATGCATTTTATGTTGTACTCGTACTTAATTACAAACTTGTAATAGTTAGAAAAAGAAAAAGAGTATGCCAATTTATCGCATTCACTTGTTCTTGCAACAGAGCCCCCTTTAGTGCAGCAACCTCCTGCTACTCCAAAGAGAAGGAGCCATCATAATTTGACATTACACGTGCCAGAAGAGGAGGAGAATGAAGCAAATATGGATGTCCCTATGAGCACTTTTCTTAAGAGAGCTTAGAAAAATAGAAAAAAGAAATGATGTTTTAAAAATCTTCTTTGATAAACCTTGTTGGATAATGAAAGAACTTTGTTTTAAGTAATTATGTATGAATGATGCGTATTAATACAGATTTTTATTTTATGTTAATGAATATTGTTATGTGTTAATGAATTTTTTATTAGTATTGTGTATTAATGATTTCTATATCATATTAATGAATGTTATGTGATTGTATTGATTGAATGTTATAGTTCATAAATGGATGAATTAATGAATGAAGTATGTAATTAGATGATAATGGGTACTTTAGATTGATGTTAGGGGGAGGGGGGTGAGGCCATATGAGCTTCCACCTTCACGTGGTTGGCCTTGTTAAGTAGAGAATATTATAGTATTCTTGAAACCAAGTGAAGCTCAAATTTTTTAAGTCTTCAAACACACATCCCAATTCTCTTTAACGAGACTGAAGTTTTTTCGCTTGTAATAGTCTCATTGCAGTCATCTTTTGGTTCCTTGAACATATAGTTCTTGCTTAATTTAAATCCCAATTATTAGATATTTGTAAACATTGGAGTTAGTTTGGCATAGAAACCTGCATATTTTATTATGTATATTTAGTCAACTAAAAGCAATGTACAAAGCATTCACATAGTTGATGTCTAACAAAAGAAGACAAGATGCATATACTATTTAGCATGAAAATCCTTGTAGGTGAATTGTGTGTGCATGTACACACACACACACATATATATGTATGTATGTGTATAACTTCAAACAAATGTGTAGACTCAATTAGCAAGAGACACCAACCTCAAATCTTGCAATGCAGAAGGAACTGACCTTTGAAATGCAAAGTGTTTATAATGTAGGTAGATTTTCCTTAGATCTCCTTCGAGGTCTTCAACAAATCTGCCTTGTACTTATGAATAATCCACCAAGATTTGAAATATTTTTTTTCAATAAATGCTCTAAACTTGGAATATACCTTCATAAAAATTCTACCTTAGATCTGCTCATCATATTCAAAATAAGCCTTCACATGTCTGTTCACTTAGGTCTGATTTAGGTCTTCCACAAATTTGGTTTATAATTATGCTCTTGAATCTCTTAAAATCTTCTTTGTATTCAAATGATATTTAATGAATTGATTGATACAAATTTCCTCATACTTGAATCCAAATATCATTGTCATTGTCAAACATAACACAAACATAAAATCATTTTGGTTATTCACTTGTTACACAAGTTAGTCTTATCTTTTTGGTTTTCACAAGTCATGCACTTATACATCTTTGGGATATCCACAAGCTATTAGAGATGTTTGGATGGTTCATGTCCTCTCTTTTTTTGTGTTGTTTGTAGGGTTTTTGCCATGAAATCTAAGGACAGACATGTTGGATGTTTGTGATAGACATGTCCACCTATAAGAAAAGTATCAAATGTAGAAAAAATGCAAAGAAAAGCTTGTAAGGGTTTTAGGTGTCTTTAGGCCTAGTACAGCTCATAAGGGTTTTAGGTGTCTTTGGAAGGGTTATTGAAGTTATAAAACCTTTGAAAAGGTTAGTGAAATATATTAAAGGCATATATGATTGTAAGTTGTCGAAGTTGACACTTTGTGTCAACTAGACAACAAATTTCAGTTTATAACTAACTGGTAACAGTCAAATAGTTAGACAGCAGTGGTTGTTTACTGTTGTTTGGTTTTTTAGAAGGGATTTTTTGAGTGTTTGGGGGAGAAGTAGAGTTGGGGTGGTGAGACAAGGCATTCTGAAAAAATTATAATCAATAAAATAATCATGTTCTCTGCAATTTAGTCTCTGTCCCATGGAACAGTGAGTTCCTATGATGTATCAAATTCGTTTTGACTAATATTTAATGTGAGAACATTTTATTATTTTTTTTATCTTGTACATGCATTCTTTTAATTTTCATTGCGGGTTGAGTAAGGAATAATAGACTAGTGCATTCAAACCAGTGACTGGTTAGGCACAGTCAACTGTACTTATTCTGAAGTTTCCAATGTAGATTCTCTCCTACCACCTGTAGTCACTGTTATTGGTGGGAGACAATGAGGTTGTGATAATTTATTTGTACTATATTAACCAAATGCAGGAGAGTGGGAAAACTTGGTGCAAATGCAGTGTTGGATGGTAATTACTGATGGAGGTTTAGCCTAGATTAGACACCGGTATAATAGACAGTGGATCATTTCATGTTTGAAGATGTTTGGGGGGTGAATCCTTCATGTTTGGGGGGTGTCTCTATTACCAAAAATGAGATAGTAGAGCACTGCTAGTGTTATGGTGGACAAAATATGTCTTTCATTGTGATAGACTATTTCTAAGTCATTTGTGTTGTTTCTTGCTATTGTCAAGTAGTCTTTGTTTTCCTTGAGACCATGAACAAAATTATCTACCATTTTTGCTAATGATAAACTTTTGACTTGAACAATGATAAAGTTTATTACTAATCATTATAGTAGAACAACTTTTGACTTGTTCAAAAAATTTAGTCGAAGGTGTTGGAATTGATAGTGAACCCTAAGCTCCTAGAAATCACCTGCAACCAAAATGCATGTTACATCTGTGTATGAGAGAGAATATGATCCAAAAAGCATGCCTACTTTGGTGATTTAGCTATTATTGCAGCACTACAAAGTGTCTTATAGTGTTTCTCATTTTCTTAAATAATAGGCAATTAGTTCATGATTTCATCATATCTTATAGTGGAACAACTCCAAGAATCTTGGTTAAATTGCTTGCTATAAGAATTTCTTGTATAGGACACTCAATAATGTGGGCTAAGTGGTGGGCACAAAGAGGAACAAGAAAGGATCTCTACAAGTGCACAGTGCAGTAGAATTCAAAAATGAAATTATCTTAGTTTCATTTTGATTCTCCTATGTTACCCTCACATACATACACAGCTCACTTCAATTCTTCAATGCTCTTAAACTTATACACATCCCTTATTAGCAGATATGGTCATAATTCTCCTAAAATTTACAAATATTCTTGGAAATAGCAGCTACTTAAGACTCAAGAATTAGATATAAATGAGTTGAGACCAGCATTTATAATTCTTGAATAGGATTGAAAATAATTTTGATTTTGTAAGATGATTTGATATGCGGCATTAGAATTCATCCTTGTTTACTTCTAATTTATAGGACCAGTGCCTTATCCATTGGGCAAGAAATTGACTATTGGCGAGAGATCTAATTCAAATAACTTGTATAAGAATTAATCAACTACAATCACCCATCTCCATTCTTATGCAATATCCCTTTTATGAACTCATAAACCCTACTGATTTACTGAAGCATTTATATAATTGCTTGAATTAAAAGCAACAATAAAACCAGCATACAACCCATCCAGACTGCATTTAGCCAAATAAACCTTATTTAAATGACTTCAAAGTAAACAAACCCATAAACTGGAGACAGAAATTGATGATCCACAGATATAGTATAAATACACCTTTGTATTATCCTTTTCATATGACTAATACAATAACCAATAGAAAACCAATTGAATGCCCAGAATAGATTTCCATTTCTGTCATTTCAATTTTCTTATCAGAAAGTACAATGGAAGCAAACTCAAAACCTCTGCATACTATTGGACCGACTGAATATGTACTCTTCTTGAAAGAAACAAAAAATTGCACAAGTCTCGGACCATCACAATGCCTTGAAAACTCATTTATATAGCATGAGTTGCAACAAGCAAAGGGAAATTGTGATCTGACAAGTGTCCAAGGAACAAAGCATCATACAAAAGACAAAAACAATCACAACAGAATGCTAGGCGTATCAAATATTCCTTCAGGTAGGCCCGTTCAATTTTTTTTTGTGAATCATCAACTTCTGATTTGTCTCTCATTATTTTGGCTCCTCAGAATACGTGGCTACCAAGCTGGACAAAGAAGGATGATCTTGTGATACCTCCAAATCATTTTTCTCCTATGGGTTCTCACTGCTTTCACCCTGAGCAGGCATTATTACATTTTCCCCTTCTTCTTTTTTTAGTTCTGGTGCAGAGGTGTCGATAACCTGCACCTCGCCTTCTAGTTTCTCATCATGATCTGAATTGTCCTCCTCTAACTGCTTGTCCAACAGAAGATTTGCCATCCAAGTGTCAAATTGTATATCATTCGGCCAGCTGAACTGTACGATATCATTTTTCTTTTTTAAAATATAACCAGCCTCCTTTTCAAAACCAACAAATTGTTGCTTCAAAGAATCAAAAAATAATTTGACTTTAACCAATTCCTCGATCGTGGTGGCCCACCAAGCATGCCCCTTTTCATTAATAACTTTATTTATCCTTGTGCAGAAAAGGTCATCCAATTCTTTACTCCACTCTTCCTTATTTTTCAATTTATTCTTTCTATCCAAGGCACAAGGAAATAGATCAAATTTTTTATTCTTGTACTTATTCAAATAAGAAACAATTTTCAGTTGCAGAGCAACTCTCCTGTTATCAAAATCTGACAGGTCATTAGCAATATCATACAATTTTTCAACATGGTCATGGGAAGACTTTATAACTGAATAACATAGAAGGGTGATTTCCTTTTCCCTTCTTCCCCATTTATTAACAATAGGCTTCATGGTATCATCATGAGTTTTCAATTCCTCCCATATATCTATTACTTTTACCAACTGATCAAAGAATAAGGGCCACTCAATTTTGTCCGCTAAATACATTAGAGTCTTTCTAAGCTTATCCTCATACTACGTATTTAACTCTACATGTAAGGCATATAGTTTGCTCTTCTCTTCTTCAAATTCCTCGGTTGTATAATATTCAGGCCTTTGAGGTGTGTCTAGTATCTCTACAAGGGGGGTGGATTTAAAAGGTTCCACTGGAGGATGGGGGTATTTTATTCTTGGCCTTGTGGATTTTCCCATTGCCTTGTTTTCAAGTTCAATTCTCCTTTTTACCTCCCTATTATAGGCCTCAAGAAGTGTTTCATATTTATTCTGTAACTCAAACATAACCTATTCCTCTTTCTTAGCAGTGGCCAACACAAACTTAGAAGAATCCACATCCCAATATGTTGCTTGTACATGTGAAGTGTCAGCAACCCTTCTTACAAGTATATTTTCCATCAACCCAGACTCATCTGATTGTGATGGTGTGGCTCTAGATCCCTTTCTCAACGACCAACTGACCAATGCAGCTTGATCTTCAATGAATGAAGTGCCTTGGAAGTCTCTTCTATTTGGGTCTTGCAACTCCAATCTACTTGAAATAGAATTAAAAATTAATGCATCTGCAATATCCCAATTGGGCAATAATAAAATGTTAGATGCCTTTATCATTTTCCTCCCCTCCTCAGGCCTTATATTCTGTAATTCCTTCATCAATTCTTCTTTAATTTGGTTTTGCATGGAAGTTTCATCCATTTTTGGATGCTCTGTTTTCATCTTTTTACATTTCTCCTCTAAAACGTTCATGTTTGTCCTCCATGCAAACTATTGAAAAGCCCTTGATTTCACAAAACTATCATCAGTCAAAAATTGATGACTTGCCTGCTCTAATACAGGGTCCAACTCCCTGCCTCTATAATCAGCTATTGTTAGATCCAAACTTGGGAGAGGGAGTTCCGGAGGGTTACCCTCATCTAATTCTACTTGAGTAATAAAAATATCTCCCTGTGATCCCATTTGTTCAACCTGTTCACTAGTGAGTTGCTCTTCTCCAATCCTCAAAGGGGACTGGGTGGGTGAATATTCCTCATCTTGAGGCCTTTCTTCTGTCATTACCTTTTGCCTCTTAGGACTAGGCTCTTCAAGTCTCTCCTCTTGGGCTATACTGGTAGATCCTATTATTTGTTTGCCCTTGTCTATAGGAACCCTTTTATTCTGAATTATAGTATATCCGAGCCTCTTTTGTACAATTATTTTATCAGTTCTCACATTTGGAGTGAAAGCCAACCTCCTTATGACCTCTTTGGCCTTATCAAGATATGAATCAATAAAAGATTATTTCTTTTCATTCATGACCTCCATTATTTCAGGGAAGGTATTCATGAGATTACTTATTTTGTCAGCCTCTGTAATAACATTATCCAAAGGATCATATTTATTATCAAAACAATGAATGAATTCTAAGACCCAAGAATAAACTCTCCATTTTTCCTTTTTAGTTTCTTGCTCCTGCAATGAGAATTCATTCCTTCTAATATCCTCTGGATAATAAGAATCGTGCTTGACCGGTCCCAACTTGATTCTATGCCTCAACATCTGATTAAAAAATCCCTTAGAATCACAAAAACGGGGATGAGAGACAGCCATCATATACTGCTCCAAAATTTTATGCAAAAAGATCCATCCCCCTTTTGTAATCACAAACTGATGGGCCACTGTGTAGGTAGGGAAAATTGACCCTAATTGCCTTTTCAACAAAAACATTTCTTCCACTCCCCCTAACTACCATAAAACTTCAGCCATTCCCACCTTCAAAGGAACTTGGTAAGGAAAAACATGAGGGTTCCCATTGAACTTGTTCTTCTTTGAACTTCTAAAGTTTCTCTCGAATGACAGAACAATAGTTTCACGTCTTTACCAGGCTTAACACGACACAATCAATCAGGCTCTTGTGCTTAGAAAATTTGCAATCTTTGTTCACGTGGGACTAGAATTAATGAAAATCTCTTTGTTATTCTTTGTTTCTCCCACATGCAAAGCTTTCACTTATCATAAATGTGCCGAACAAAAAAATAGAGTGGCATCGCACTTTCTTTTTTAAACTTGTGTCGTTGATCCTTGAAAACTCCTACGATATGGGAATTACAACGAAGATGACTCAGCTTTCTTCTTAACACATTGGCAGTCAAGTCAATAAAACACCTCCACCTCTACCTTTCCTTCAAGGTTGACGCTTCAAACCGGTCCCATGCATCGCTACGCACATGTGTCATCAACTTGCTAACTCATTATACATAATTCTCGAGCACCTTTCCACAACGAGCTAGCGATGATCATGGATCTTACTTTAATCGTGTGGTAGACAATTGAAACAACCTTTAAGAACACGATGGTAGGTCCATTGCTCGTTAACTTTGTATACCTAATTTTTGCACATCTCTTTACAGTGAGTCAACGAGCGTTGTCGATCCAAACTTGATATTGTGGACAGCAATTTTACTTCAATAGTAGTGGGCCACACTCGCTAACTCACTATACTTAACTTTCGAGCACTTCTTCATAGCGAGTCAATGCCACCCTTTGATCTCGTCTCGATCTCACGATCAAAAATCTTCTTACCTAGTACACAGGAAGTGGTTCCATGATATCATTGTCCATGATATGGGCCCTATAGATTTCTACCAAGCATTGGTCAAAAGTTTGACCAATGAATGGTAGAAAATGCGCTAACAATGCCAACATTTTTCGACCACCGTATTTGTCAAAGTTTCGACCAACCTACTGGATGGTCAAATTTTCAACCAAAAAGTTTTCAACTAGTGCCATCTAGTTTTCCACCATGCATTGGTCAAAATTTTGACCAATGCCCTGCAGATTTCTACCAAGCATTGGTCGAAAGTTTGACCAATGAATGGCAGAAAATGGCTCAACAACCTGGACATTTTTTGACCAACGTATTGGTCAAAATTTTGACCATCTAGAATGTTCGTCAAATTTTTGACTGAAAAATTATCGACCAATTCGTTGTTCAAATTTGGTCAAAGATTGGTCAAAAAATGGGTTAAAATTTCGACCAATAAAGGTCAAAAAATGAGCCCAAATGTACTAGTGTAATACAACTCCTATTGCATTACCACTTGCATCACATTCAACTTGAAATACCTTATTGAAATCAAGAAAAGCCAATACAAGTAACTCAAAAAACTTTTTTTTCAAATTCTCGAAACTCTTATTAGCTCCATGTGTCCACTTAATTTTTTTTATCTCCTCTCATTGTCTTAGTCATAACATTACAAACAGAATAGAAATTTCTTATGAACTTTCTATAGAAACTAGAAAAACCATGAAATGATCTTACCTGCCCACATTCTTAGGTGTAGGCGACTCCAAAATTACTTTAACCTTGTCAAGATCCATCCTCAAACCATCTTCTAAAATCACAAATCCAAAATACACAATCTCCTCTTGCATTAAAGAACACTTTTCAGATTAATCATCAACTTCTCCTCTTTCAATCTCTGTAATACATGTCTAACATGCTCAAGATGTTCTTCCTTAGTCTTACTAAATATCAGAATGTCATCCAAATAAGCAATCACAAACTTACCCAAGAATCTTTTTAGAACTTTATTCATCAACCTCATGAAAGTACTAGGTGTATTAGTCAAACCAAAAGGCATAACCAACCATTCATACAAACCATCTTTTGGCTTGAAAGTAGTCTTCCATTCATCACCTTCTCTGATTTTGATCTAATGATAACCACTATTCAAATCAATCTTTGTGAAATACTTTTCTTGACTCAAAAAATCCATTATGCCATCCATCCTCACCATAAGAAACCTATATTTTACTATGATCTTGTTGATAGCTCTAGAATTAGTACACATTCTCCATTCTCCATTCTTTTTAGGTGCCAATACAATAGGTACAACACATGGACTCAAGCTTTCTATGATCAAACCTTTCTATAATAACTTGTGCACTTTTCTGTTAAGTTCTTCATTCTCTCTAGGTGTTAATCTATATGGTGCTTTATTCAGCAAGCTAGCTCTAGGAATTAGATCCATACAATGACTTATACTTCTCACTGGAGGTAAACCATTAGGTATATCTTTTGTAACAATCTCTTTATACTCATTCAGTAACTATACAATTTCTTCTGCTACTTGGTCAATACTAACTGGCACTTGGTTAACACTATTTTATGACACTCAATTATTATTGGCACAACTCAGTCTCCTTGAAATTATAGTAAAACAAACTTGGCTCTTTGTCATTTCCTTTTCAAATTGTTTCCCATTAACCGTGCAAATTTGTACAATAGTACAATTAATCTCATCTGGACTTTCAATCAAAGGTAGTAATATTTGTTTCTTCCCATTCACCCAAAGAGTATATTGATTCAATCTTCCATCATGTATAGCATATCTATCATATTGCCAAGGTCTACCCAATAGAATATGACAATAATCCATAGGCATAATATCACACAAAACTTCATCAAAGTAATGTCCAATCTTGAACTTCACAAGGCATTGTTCACTTACCAATATCTTATACTCATCTTTGATCCATGAAACATGATAGAGTTTAGGATTATTTAGCCTCTGAAACTACAACTTTGCAACCAGCTCTTCTGATGCCAAATTTGTAGAACTCCCATTATCAATGATCATTTTGCAACATTTTCTAGTCATCTTACATTTTGCCTTGAAAAGACTTCTCCTTAAAATAGGTTCCTCATCACTTCCCTTATTACATAAGGTTCTTCTCACCATCAAATTTTCTCTAGCCTCTAGTCTACTTGGTGAACCCTCATCATCTCCTTGAATCATAGCATTTCTATTACCTTGATCACTTTTAGAGGATCTACATTCAAAAGATCTATGCCCTTCTTTACCACATCAAAAACAATTACCATAAAAACTACCTCTAGAATAATAATTACCTCTTCCTCGGTAAGAATTAGTACCTCCTCGGTAATAGTTATCACCTTTCCATTTGGTCTTTCCTTTGTCATCATCCTTCCATTTATATTTGTGCTTATCTTGTATAGAATTATCAAATTTGCCACCTTCACCATAAGATCTACCTCTAACTCTCTGGAATCTAGCACCTCTACCTCTTTGTCTTTGTTCATGCTTCTTTGTCAAGATCTCCTTAGCCTTCAAGGCATATTAGTATGCTTCTTCCACACTTTCCAACTTCACAAAACTTATTTCATCTTGAATTCTAGATCTCAATCCATTTGTGTACCTTGTAATTTTCTCAATATCATCATCCACATGTCTAGATCAAATGTCCAACCTATAGAATTCCTTAGTATACTCCTTCACACTCATGTCTCTTTGCCTCAAATTTTGCATCTTTCTCAACAAGATAACTTGGTAATTAGGAGGAAGAAATTTTTTCTTTACCTTTTTCACCATTTTCACCCAAGTTCTAATCTTTTCCTTTCCCTTTCTTTCTCTATCAGTTTACAAATGCTCCCACCATAGTGAGGCATGTCCTTTCAACCTAGTGGCTGCAATCTTCACCTTGCTATTATTAGGAGTGTTTTCATACTCAAATAACTTTTCCATTTTAGAGATCCAATCTATCACAGTATTGGTATCCAATTTTCTATCACAAGTAACAACTTCTACATAAGGCTTTGAATTTTCTTGAGACAACACTCTCAACAACCTTACTTCATCTTGATCTTCTTCAGGTTCAAGATTAGGGTTTGGTGCTACTACTTCATCATCACTTACATCATCAAAATTTTCTCCTCTCCTCTAGACCATCTCCATAGTATCTAATCTAGCTACAATTTGTCTCAATGTATCTAATATTACATTATCAGCATTTCCTCTACCCCAAACCATCTTTACAAATCAGGTTCCTACAAGATCGTAACCCTCTACAAGCTAAGTTCAAATTCACAAATTTTCATCCCTACAACCAAATTCACTTAGGGTTATACAAGATCCAAACTTTGCAAGGATGAACCTCTTCTCTGATACCACCGAGTGTAAGGAGGGAGGAATGAAAGACTAGGGCCAAAAGCTCACCCAGTTATTCAAACCACCTTGCAAGAGTTAACACAGTGGACACATAACACAAAGAACAACCCAAGGAGGAAGAAGAGAAAACACTTATTGATTCATCAAATAATCAATATACATGCCCAGCTATAAGGCCTTTTGTGTTACAGCCATGTATCAATTTAGTTACAAATTTCAATGATCTAGCTTCACCTTCTACTCCTACTCTTTTTCAGTTCCCTACTTTAAAACTCAATCCTAGACCTCCTTAAATACTTGTGTGGCCATAGGTCGGCCTTTCACAAAATTAAATTTTATATTAAATGCATACACAGCCACAAGTTGGATCACATCAAATAGTAACTACCTATATCAAAATTAAATATGTGCAAGGTCAGCCCAAACTAGAACTAGACACAGACAACTCAATAAACAAAGGCTCTTCAAAATATTAGCACTCAGCACCCAAATGAATGCACAGCAACCACACAAACTCAAAAACCAAAGGATGACTTGGCAACCAAAGATCACTTGGCAACTACATGAACTCAGCAACCACACAAACTCAAAAACCAAAGATCACTCAACAACCACATGAACTCAACAACCAAACGGTGACTCAAAAACCAAAGATAATTTGGAAGCAACTATGAACCGACACCCATTGAGAACTCAGTGGTGCAAAACATTGCAACTAGGAAAAAAAATTGATAACATGCAAGGTAGAAGTGAAACCCATGATGCTCTTGCATCAGTACTTAGTTGTAACATTCTTCAACATTATTGAATATGTTCCCAATTGTGCATAACCAAACTTATTGACCATTAACAATGCCAAATAATTATGTCTATGCAACTCTAGTAATCTTCACAAAATAAGGTAAATGTCAACATCGATGACAAACACTTTCATGAATGCAACATATAAGCTCTAAATCATGTCTCCAACAATGCTATGATACTCCACTAAAGAAATACTATTAGAATTCATGTTAACACTTGAACCACAGCCATACTTCTCTAAATATATTCTCGCAACAATGAAAAGGCCATGTTTATAAGAATTACAGAATAATAAGCTAATATATAATGCTCATCCCTTGCAATCTAAATTCTCCATAAAACTTTTGAGAAAAAATAACCAAATATTAGTGAGGGAACATACTATATGTTGTATGGGAACATATAGAGCCCTAATGCTCAACAATATTGTAACCTATAGGGCTTCCCTCTAACCAAAGACTGCTATATTTATAAAAATCTTTTTTTTTTAACATCTAAAATTATCAATTTTTTTATGACATGACAATATTTTTTTACAATATTTTTTGATAGTGATGTTATAGCACCAAAAAATTCCCCGTTTATATTTTCTATGATAAATTATAGCAATTCCATTAGAATTTTGGCAAATGGTTATTATTTGTGATGGTTGCTTTTGATGGGGATGTTATACTCGTGATGGCATCCTCGTTGACAAAATATATCACAAATTATAACAATGACATCATAATTACGATTGTAGCTTAGTCTTTGTGATAGTGACCCCATCAAATAGTTCCTTAGATAGTCATTGGTATCATAGTCTGTTAGAATTACAATGACAAGCCAAAAAATGAGATGACAATTCCTAAGGCATATGTGTTTCAAGTATTCATCAATTTTCCCATGATTTTGTATAGGTGTTTTCATTGAAATTTTGATGGCTTCCCCCCCCCCCCCCCCCCCCCGTGCCCCCAATCATAATTTTGGATGAAATAACTCTAACGCCTTGTTGTGTCAAGATTTTGATATTCAATCATCAAAATGTTAATAGTTGGCTATTAGAAATTGGCCCCAAATGTACTAGTGAGAAAATATGGAATGGAGGTCTAGTGTCCCTATCAAAAATAATATATATAGGTATCTGGTCTTTCCTAAAATAAGGAGGATGCTTGGAGGTCTAACATCCTTGTCTAATGATAAATCTATAGATGTATAGGGTTTATATAAAATGAGGATACTTTCAAGACATATTGTGCATCATTATAGATGTGTATTCTCTTCGATATGGTTGTGTTTATTATTCTGCATGTAAGTTTTATTCTTCCTCTAGTAAGAAGAATTTGGATATTTTTGTTAGTGGTTCCTTTCTAGAACTAAAGAGGAGGAAAAATAGTGATAAGGGAAAATAATTTGTTACTACTTCTAAGGATAAATAATTAAATGATAAAGATGAGAAAGGAACAAAAGAAAAGAAAAACAAGGAAATGGAAAAGAGCACAATTTCTCCATCCAAATACGACTGTCATTTTTTATGTGATTCAAGCAATAAGGTAGAGGATGGAGAGATTGACAAAGTCGGTGATGTGGTTTGATTGCTCTTTTGGCTACAAAAAATAAGGTAGAGGAAATATTGACTAATCATTCGATCAGTAAGAATATTTTTATATCTAATGTATTAGATGTACTACTATTAGATTTGGTTAATATTTTTGAGAGAATAATTCTATAGTATGATGTAGATTACTATAAAATCAAAGAACTTATTGAGAAGAAATGCATTGATTCTATGCAAATTCTATCTAGGATGATTAGTAAAATAAGAGATTGCATAAAAGAGATTTCAGATGTTTGTGAGTATTGTCTATGATGACCTACTATTTTTGACAATTTTATAGGTAGAACTGAGGTCCTTCATGCAAAATTTTGAAGTTGGAAATACTTATTATTACTTCAAGGATGAAGGTGGAAAATAGAGAATTAAGGTTGGTCAACTTTAGGCTAAAAATTTTCAATTGTTGAGACAAAGAAAGGATTTGATGAAGGCCTACTTTGTGAAGGATATGGTTGAGGTTAGATTAGAGCTTTTTTATGTAAATATTCTTTATGTAGAGCAATACGAGCATCATTTCTAGTCTGTAGACTAGACACCATCTTTTGACATGTTGGTGCATCATGATAGCTTATGTGCCTGAATAGGTATAATTGTGGTTGAGTGGGAGCAAAAGATTTCTAATCCTCAAAGAAAGGTACAAAAGAGTGTTTACCATTATGAATGTTTTTCTACTTTTATTACTTGAGTTATTGTGAGTGTCTCTTTGAAATTTAAGAATATCTAACTTAGAGAGTTTTGTTTTCATAAGTTTTTTTTATTTTTTTCATTTTTTTGTTTTTCCTTCAATGCCAAAGGAAGAGACTATTGAACACTTTCATACATTTTTGGCATTTTTTGCATTGATGTCAAAACCCTTATATTGGCTACATATATGTACCAATTAGTAATTGGTTAGTTGTTGGTAGTTTAGTTTTGTGCAAAATAGAATTCATTCTATAAAGTTTTAGATTATAATGATGGATATCCCTGTTCATATTATTGAAATATATATTTTTGGTACATATATATTTGTGTGGTTACAAAAGCATGGAATTTTTTCTATAATTTTTTGACTACTAAGTTTCAATGCTCTTTTGGGCATCCTTGTTGCTTGTGTTGGCATAAGTGTCTCAATACTCAATGATTGACTAATAGAATAACTATTGAACCTATTTATGACTATTTTATCATTGATGTGAAGGAATAGAAGGAACCAAGATCAATATAAAAGGCATGACCAACAAGGCACATTAATCTTGTGTGTGTGGGTCTAGTTCACAAGGGTGATCAAAGAAAGGTGAAGAACAAGCCCAACAGAGGTGTTGACAAATGATATCCACTTAGATAGATTTATGCTAAGATAAATAATAAATTGTTGAAGGATGGCAAGCATGAAAGAAAGTTAGAGTGATCGGTAATCATATAGGATGGATTGGATGAGTCAGCAAGGAAAGCATGTAGTAGGATACTTGTAACTACCACATCATGAAGTAGGTAGAACTGCACTCATCATTTCACTTAATGGTGTTGGAGTTTTCACATCAAGGAATAGTCAAAAGAATTCAAATTAAAATTATTTCTATAAATTAAATGAATTGAGGACACAAGACATCCATGAATTTTGTATGAACATGCTATATTTGACAAAAGTGTTGTACAACAACAATAAAAAGTCAAGCTACAAGTAGGCTTGAAAATGCAAATTTTAAATTTGTGGATTAGGGTTTCAAAGTTGAATGAGAAGAGAATATAAAAGGACCAAATTATAAAGAGAAAAGATTAGATTTCTAATTGATTAGCTAGAGAGCTAAGAGATTCGAGCTAAGTGTAATCTCAAAGTGAGAAAAGGTGACAAAGAGAAGTCACAACTAGGAAGATAGTGTGTTGAGGAGAAGCCGGTGAACCTGAGAAACATAAAAGTGAACTTGTGCAAGAGCAAAAAGTGAAAAAAATGTAAGTGATCATGTCTAAATTTGTAGAGCCAAGAGAAGGAAAAGCACATTTGTATAGGTCAAATAGAAGTAAATGGATATATTCAAGCTAAGTATAGTAGTCATTTCTTTAGATTATTTTATGTTGTTTACTAATATTTATATTAGTAAATTACATCGAGTGTGTACCCCAATAAATTCTTTGTACTAAATACCCTAATAGGGTCACATATCAATTTGTGTTTTAAAATCCTTTAACTGGGATACTTCTAATAGGGAAAGACTTTCACAAGTATTATCTAAATCCCTTAATCGAGTGACACCTACTAGTGACATTGTAATATTTTAATAGAGATAAGCTCTTGACTGAGCACACTATAGAAGAGTGAAATCTTCATGAGGATCGATTCACACACCATGATTTTTACACTAGTTGGGTTTCCATGAGATAAATTTTGTGTTATATGTTTCTATTGATGTGTTCAATATTTTTGCCTAATTATGACTAGTCAAGTTGTATCCAACGTTATCATGTAAACTAGTATACTGTGTGGTGTAAGAAGAAAATTTAAAATTTCTAGAGTATATTGAATTCACCCACTAGTTGAATCACTCTAAACTAGACAAAGGAGAAAGAAGCTCACACAACCATAATGGATGCTCTATCCAAGACCTTATCCTACTCTAAGTACAAAGATGTAGAAGAATTGTAAATAATACATAAGATGTGGGAAAAGCTGAAAATTATCTATTATGGTGATAAGAATATCCAGAAGGATAAAGCTGAAAAATTGAGACAAAAGTTTGATTACATGAAGATATATGAAGGAGAGGATATTGAGACCCATGGAAACCAAGTGAAAGATGTGATGTTAACTATAAAAGTATCTAGAGGCACAATATAAGTGTTGGAAATTATAAGTGGAACAACTATTATGTTTTCATTTATGGAAAACCTTACTAATAAAAGATTTACTACCTATTTTGAGTGCCATATTACTTGATTAATGAGTAGGACTTGAAAAGAGAGATAACTAGATGAACTAGTGAAGTTGAGGAGTGATGAGGAGTAAGCATGATGAAATTACAATGGAAACTTGATTAGTCGGTCTTTGAAAATAAAATGAGTTGTTTAATCATTATATGAAGTGAGGAAGATATTTGAGTTGATGTTTAGAAGAGAAGCCAAGAAATTGAGTAAAACACTAAGCTTAACCGAGAGAGCCAGTAAAAGCTAACTGTTGGAGTGAATAGTGAAGGTTGATCAATCTAGTGATGATTGAGCAAAAGAACATAGTAATGACTGAGTGTTAGCAAAATAACAATTTGTGAAAGAATCAAGTTTTGAGGTCAACATAGCTAAATTTTTAGATTAATCAAAATGTGTGGATGATGAGGATTCCCAACAAAAGGCACACAAACCCAACCTTTTAATTAACTTATATTTTATTACCACCTAGTGTTTTATTTACTTATCACTTATATAAAACTTCCTCTACCAACTAGGAAATGGTCACCAGGCTATGAGATAAAAGCCCCTCCATATGCTACCCTATGCTACCCATGCTCATTTGATGCAGGAGCATCTTGCATCCTTAATAAAGGGGATATGTTGAAAGTTTTAAAAAAATTAAAAATTAAAAAATGTGGAGGAGAGAGAAAGTGACCAAAATAGAAAGAAAATAATAATAAAATAGAAAATAGAAAAAAGAGGAAACGAGGAATTTCTATTTTCAAGGTGCATAGGTGGTGTAAATAGAAAAAATAAGAAAATGGTTGTCATTCCATTTATGGAAGTGTGTAGGTGGCATCTTAGAAGCTTGTGGAAAGTTCCTTAAATCATGCATTTAATATTTGTTGTGATCCATAAAGAAAATGTAATTTTCTAATTGGGCCACATGGTGGTGCTTAGTTGTAATTGGGTGGGAATTTAATATTTGTTTTAAGGTAATTTTATTTACCTTTTATCCCACATTGGTTGTGTTTGTAATGTCTTGGGTTGGAAGAGCCTATTTAAGCAAGGCTTATTATCATTTGTAATCAAGTTTGGGAAGTGTAAGCTCTTCTTGTAGAAGCTCTTGGTGTGCAAGTTAGTTGGAAGCCCTTAGTGAGGAAGCTCTCTCATATTGTAAGAATTTGGAGTTCTCTTATTTGGAGTATATTGTAAGGATTTTCAAGTATAATAAAATTGATTGGAAAGCATTTTGTCATCTCTTTGTCTCCATATTGTTGCATTTTTTGTTATGAGTTGGTAGGGTGGTGTGGCCCTTCATCAAGTGGTATCAGAGTGGGAGTTCCTCAGCATGTGGATAGAGCGCTAAACGTGAGGATATTTACACCAAGATTTGCAAAGAAGGTTGATCTTATGGTTGATTGATCTTCTAGATTGGTGGATTTGTTGATTAAGGTTTGCTAAAATTTTGGAAGATGCCTCCAAGAAGATTGGGCCCTAAAGAAATTGATGACTTTAGTGATGTTGTGGAAGAAAGGATATCAAAGAAGATAAGAGAACTCAGATCTAAGATTGCATTGATGAAAGGTGACATGATTGCTGAAATTGTAAGTGCTTTTGGTGGTGTACCTAGGCATGTGGGTACTAAAAGAAATTATGATAAAGTTTTTGAAGACTTTGAAGCTACTAGTGAGGACAGAAGTAATCGTGAGGAGAGACCTATTGTAATTAGGGCTAGTCAATTTGCTCAACCTAGACCTCAGTTGAAGTTGAAGCATAAGATGGAAGTTTCTAATTTTTTAGGTACTTTGAATCCTAAAGACCTGATTGATTGGATTGGTGAATTAGAGGACTACTTTGAGCTTGAGGGTATTGAGGATCCACTCAAACTTAGGTTGGCACAAACTAAGTTGAAAGGACATGCTACTCTTTGGTGGAAGGAACTACAAAGAAATAGAGAAGAGGAAGGTGAAATGAAGATCACTAGATGGAAATTGATGGTGACTAAGTTGAAGGCTAAGTTCATTCCTGTTGATTATGAACTTGAGTTGTTTAAGAAGTTGTAGAATCTAAAATAGAAGGATATGACTGTGAAGGATTACACTGAGGAGTTCTACAAGTTGACTATTTGGTCTAGGCATAGAGAATTGTCAAAGGAGAAGGTAGCATGGCACATTAATGGTTTGAGATTCAATATTCAGGATGAGGTTGATATGTTGAATATTTCTTCAGTTGAGGATGCTTATCAATATGCTTTGAGAGAAGAAGAGAAGCTAAAGAGAAAGAATCAAGGTAGTTCCCAAGGGAAGGAGAAGTAGGATAGTTTGGTACAAGCTAAAGAAAAAGGAGAAGGTGAACCAAAACCTATTAAACAAAGAAGAAGGATAGGTGGAGGTGTATTCAGAGGTAATTGTTTCAAGTGTGGTCAAGAAGGGCATAGATCTTTTGAATGTCCTATTGGTAGGACAGCTACTATTGTGAATGACGTTGAAGTCCAGGAAAGTCAGCCTGAGGAAGGAGAAATTTTGTTGGCTCAGTGAGTACTAATGGGTAAGAAGACATTGGATTCTTGTCAGAGGATTAGTTTGTTCAAAACTTGTTGTAAGTCTGGTGGCAAAATCTGCAAGGTGATTATAGATGGTGATAGTACTGATAACCTTGTTACTGAGGAGATGGTTTAGAAACTTGGTTTGAAGAGATTGAGACATCCTTTTCCTTATAGGATTGGTTGGTTACAAGGTGAGCATGCTTTGGAAGTGAGGGAGCAATGCCTTGTTGATTTCCAGATTGGGCAGTATAAGGATCAAGTATTGTGTGATATTGTGGATATGAATAGTTTTCATGTGTTACTTGGTAGACCTTGGCAGTATGATTGCAGGGTTGTGCATGATTGTGTTAGGAATGTGTTTACTGTTGAGAAAGGTGGTAGGAAGTTTTCCTTGATTCCTTTGTAGAATGAAGAGCTCGATAGGAAGAACTTGAGTATTGGCAGTCAAGTTGAGTTGGCAGATTCTGAGAAGATTGGAAATCAGCATGAGAAACAGACCTATGGAACACATGTGGTGGATGTGAAGGAGAAGAAGAAAAATAGGAGAAAGAGTGTGCAAGTTGAAGACTTGGAGGACATATATGTGACGAACCAATTTGGGATTTATGTGCTAAATCTAAAAAGATGTTTTTCCAATTACTAGAACATCTGTTTGGACCTAGGGAGTTTGATGCAAGAGCATCTTGCATCCGAAATAAAGAGGAAATGTTGAAAGTAAAAAAATTTATTTAAAAAAATTGTGGAGGAGAGAGAAAGTGACAAAAATAGAAACAAAATAATAATAAAATAGAAAATAGAAAAAAGAGAAAAAGAGGAATTTCTATTTTCAAAGAGCATAGGTGGCGTAAATAGAAAAAATAAGAAAATGGTTGTCAATCCATTTATTGAAGTGTGTAGGTGGCATCTTAGAAGCTTGTGGAAAGTTCATTAAATCATGCATTTAATATTTATTGTGATCCATAAAGGAAATGTAATTTTCTAATTGGGCCACATGGTGGTGCTTACTTGTATTTGGGTGGGAATTTAATATTTGTTTTAAGGTAGTTGTATTTACCTTTTATCCCACATTGGTTGTGTTTGTAATGTCTTGGGTTGGAAGAGCCTATTTAAGCAAGGCTTATTATCATTTGTAATCAAGTTTGGGAAGTGTAAACTCTTCTTGTAGAAGCTCTTGGTGTGCAAGTTAGTTGGAAGCCCTTAGTGAGGAAGCTCTCTCGTATTGTAAGAATTTGGAGTTCTCTTATTTGGAGTATATTGTAAGGATTTTCAAGTATAAAAAAATTGCTTGGGAAGCATTTTGTCATCTTTTTGTCTCCATATTGTTGCATTTTTTGTTATAAGTTGGTAGGGTGGTGTGACCCCTCATCATCATCCAATGATGAGTTCCCCTAGGCATGCAAATTTCCAACCCAACCCTAATGATATTAACTTCTAGAAGTACCACAGAAGATCGAGACTCGCAAGTCACCCAAAAAATGTACGTGCATGTACTTGTGTGTGGCACACCACCATCATGAAGATCATAACACAAGGATTGGATGAGAACACAAGTAGAAAGTCACTCAACTAAAAATAGACTCAGGAGGAAAGATGTGACATGCATCCCAATGCTACAAAGGTTCAACCAACATCCAAAAATAATCCAACTCCACGATCAAACTCATGCCAAGAAAACTCAAGAAAATAGGGTGGCACGTAAAATGAGGTAACAACCCCAAAATTTGAAAAACTTCAAAATTAAAACTCATTTGACCTTTGGGTACAAAATCTCTAAAAATCCAAAAATAATTGAGTTTGGACATCATATGGAAAAATGGCTAGCATAACGGTGCAAAACCCCAAATTCCCATCCTAAAAACAAAGAAAATGTTCATACCTAACTAATCGGGTAGAACTAGCAAATAGAAATGGAGGGGAACACTAGTTCTCAGCCTCCTAAAAAATGGCTACCAAAACCAAAAGTTGAAATAGAGCAAAAATGGTAAAACGGGAAGGCCCTCCCTGACAACAAAAGGGGCAAAATTTGAAACCCCCAAAATAAAATAAATAACCTACCAATACTATCAAAAATCATGAAAAAGCAAGGTATCCTTGAGCTAGATCAAATGAGACTATCTTGCAAAAATCTCATGCTCATAGCTCCCAGAATGAACAAAAATCAAATCCTTCAAAAGGGGATTTTAGAAAATCTCTCCAAATTTCTATTTCAAAAAGTAAGAAGTGAATAATAAAATCCCTTTTTCAATACTTATTCACTTTTTGAGTGAATAGTTGATTAGGGAAAATAGCTAGTTAGACTAGCTAGACTCTGAATCAACCCAAACAAAAATAGGTTTTTCCTCGTAATGGGAATTCACCTAAGGCAAAGTGGCTAGAAATTAAATTCAAGAAGATTTAAAGTCCAAAAGACCAAAATCACATAAATCACTAAACAAATTTCACAACAATGCAAACCTTTAAATGCACAGACATGATCACTAGTCTAATCACATAATGTAGATGAGTCCAGATTTACTAATCACCGAAAGGTTTTAATTTAAACAATTAAATAAGGATACGTCGACCATATAGGGATGAGATTGGTAAATATGAATAGTTGAATCACTAACTCCATGTGCCACTGCCAAGGATATAATTCATGCACACTAAAACACATGATCAAGTACAATTGCATATAATATCATAGTCGAAGCAATAATGCATTAGATACCTAATTAATCTATTTACATCACTCATGTTCACATGAAGAATAAAGAGAGAATAATGATGTAAATTTCCATAGCATAAAATCCATCACATAACATAATTTAAAAATATGTCCAACTACCAAATAATTAGATATCTTCATAGATCAACTACCATCTCAAAATGGCATCAACATGCAAATATGATAAACTGAACAACATAGTAGTAAAGCATCTATGGTATTGAATCAAAGTATAGCATTTGACCCCCAAGTCATCTCAAAGTACATAAAATAAGAGTATTAAGTATCCATCAAATCAAAATAGACAAGGTATAGACTACAAACATGAGAGGCACTATAGGTAAATTTGTTGCTTTCTTTAGTGAGAAGTTGAATGATGCTAAAAGGAAGTATTTTTTGTATGATCAAATGATATTGTTAAAGCCTTGAAGAAGTGGAGACATTATTTGATTCCTAAGAAGTTTTTGTTTTATACTGATCATAATGCCTTACAGTACTTGGAAAGTCTACATAAATTGAATCAAAGACATATGAAGTGGGTTGAGTACTTGCAAAATTTCACATTTGTTATCAAGCATAAGAGTAGAGTTACTGATAGAGTTGTTGATGCATTGAGTAGAAGACATTCTTTATTGACTAAGATGAAGGTTGAAGTTCTTGGTTTTGATGACATGAAAGAGTTGTATGATACTGACCCTGATTTTTTTGAAGCATGGAGAGAGTGTAGAGCACCAAATCTAACAAACCACATAAGTAAGTATGATTAATATTTCATTCAAGTTGTGTTTTTCAAAGGAATTCAATTGTGTATCCCTAGAAGCTCCATGAGAATTAATTTGATTAAGGAAAAGCATAGTGGAGGATTGGATAGACATTTTGGAATTGATAAGACATTGAGTTTGTTGAAGGATAAGTATTATGGCCACAAATCTATAAGGAAATTCAAAAATTTGTGAAAAGCTATGGAGTTTGTCAAGTTGCAAAAGGAGTAAGTCAAAATACTAGTTTGTATACACCTATTGTTGTTCTTGTGAAACCTTGGAGTGACATCAATGTGGGTTTTGTTCTTGGATTGCCTAAAATAGTGAAGGGGTATGATTCTATATTTGTTTTTGTGGATAAATTTTCTAAAATGGCTCATTTCATACCATGTAAGAAGATGTCAAATGTTGAGCATGTTGCTAAAAAAAAATTTAAGAGATTGTGAATTTGCATGGATTACCAAGAAGTGTTATTTCGGACAAAGATAATAAGTTTATTGGTTATTTTTAGAAGATTTTGTGGAAGAAGATGGGTACTAAGTTAAATTTTAGTTCTACATTCCATCCACAGAAAAATGGACAGACAGAGGTTGTGAATAGAAGCTTGGGTAATTTGTTGAGATGTTTAGTGGGAGATAAGCCAAGTAATTGAAAAATGGCATTGGCACAATATTAGTTTTCATATAATAATTTTGTGGATAGGAGTATACGGAAAACACCTTTTGAGATTGTTATAGGAATGTATCCTAAAGGACCATCAGATTTGAGGGATGTTATTGTGAAGAAAAGAGAAGTACTGTAGGGGAAGAATTTTTTGATTTTATGGAATCTTTGCATAAGGAAGTAAAGTTGGGGTTGGAACAAAGTAATATGAAGTATAAGGAGAATATTGATAAGTCTAGAAGGCATCATGATATTGAAGTTGGTGATGAGGTGATGGTTCATTTAAAGAAAGGAAGATTTCCTATTGGAACATACAGTAAGCTAGAGATGAAGAAGTTTGGACCTTGTAAGATCTTGAAGAAGTTTGATAGTGGTAATGCATATGAAGTTGAGTTACCTAATGACACGGATATATCTTCTACATTCAATGTTGCTGATTTATACAAATATCATGAGTCAAAAGAGAAGTGGAGGTGTCAAATGATTATCCCAAGAAGAAGATTAAAAAAGTTGAACAGATACTGGAGTAGAGAGTTGGTAAGAGCACGAGAGGAAAAGACTAGTATGAGTATTCGGTGAAATGGAAAAATAGACCT
Organism: Cupressus sempervirens; assembly: GCA_028749045.1. NCBI lineage: Eukaryota > Viridiplantae > Streptophyta > Pinopsida > Cupressales > Cupressaceae > Cupressus > Cupressus sempervirens. The sequence continues at coordinate 605,584,782 of CM053785.1, forward strand.
AGTGAAGATGCTACATGGATTTCACAGTCTAAGTTGGATTCAGCTCAGGTTGTGACACTTGCATGATTTAGCAGAATCATTTCTTTCTACCTTGGTTGTCTACTATAGGAGCATAGGTCAAAGAGATATAGTCATGCAGATCATAGATTCCTACAAAACAGATATAGTCATTCATAGGTCAAAGAGATATAGTCATGCAGATCATAGATTCCTTCAAAACATCAATGAGAGGCAAAGGATTCTTGAACTTTCAAACCAATGGCTGAAGGAGATAAGAAGGATGTTATTTAGTTCAGAGGCAAAGGGAATTTTACACTGAAGATTTCCAGAGCAATATCAAAGAAATCAAAGAAGGTTTGACCCTTACAAAATTTACAAAAATTGCCTTTATAGTTGAGCCATGACTGAGATTTTTTCCAATTGACATTACTCTATAACTACTACCATTAAGCCCTACAGAGAATAATCATGGAGATCCAGATGCAAATCTGATCTGAGCAGAGATCCAAATGCAATGATATCTAATCTCTATGGAAACAGGGCCCTGAGAAGATAGAAATGACGTCATTAAATAGTTTTGACCAGGTAGATAGATCAGATCAGGGGTGGTAGAGTGTTCCTCTTTGTTTTGCATTCACTCAAAAGTGGTTGGAATCAATCAGGAGGGTCAGATTCATGCAAAAATTCTTGGTTTTCCTTCATGTCAAACTCATGAATCAGCAGGGTCAGTAGGTCAACTAGACACTGCGATGAGAATGGGCCACATGGACCAACAATCTTTTATCTTTTCACCACCTCACAAGGGTCTTCCCAAGTTGACCATCCTTTTTAAACTAATTATACCATCCCAAAACCTTGATTGTGGTGGTTACACTAACTGTTAGCACTGTTGATACCCTAGTCGGGTTGCTGGGACACATGCCCTTCAGGCACTTCCCCACAATTTTTATTCTCCTTGCAACTTCATATTGCGAGCAAGCCCTAGTCGTTGATCTCCATGAGATCAATGATTGAGAAGGTCTTTTGTATTTTGCACTTGCTCACATAATTCGAGCCCATGACACTTGGCACCACCTAGCATCACCTAATGACTCATGAAGAGATGGGCCCCACAGGGGCACGCGGCAGCAAAGCACTTCCCTGCAATAATTAAAATCTTCACATCTTGATAATGTAGGGAAGCCTTGACCATGGATCTATTTGCATCGGACGGTGAGAATTCTTCATGCATCACCCTATGAGAAGGGCGGGCCCATGACATCATTCTTTCTACATGTCACAAGGAAGCATGCTCGCATTTTTTAAAACCCTCACAACTTCATATCGTGGTCGTACGGTATCCGTAGATCTTGAGGAATCTAATGGCAGGAAAGTTACAAGCCGGTAGCAATGGACTTTAGGAAATATAAAATAATATAAGGTTTGGTCATTTACTTTTTTCAATATTTCCTGGGTGTTTAAATAATATTAAATCTAGGAACTAGCCATTGGGCGGTCTAAAATTTTGAATTCAAACTTGGCGAGGGCCAAATAAGATAACATTCTGGAAACTCAGAGGGGATGCGAGCCTGCTATGCATAAAAATAGTGACTTGGAACATCCATTGGGCTACAAGGTCATGAAAGATGTGGGTCAGTGCATTGAGAAACCCTAACCCTACCTTTGCAATAGCAAAGTACTGGAAATCTTTGTCTCAATTAGCTCCAGTTGATGAGCTAGTTCCAGGGATGGGAACTCCAATGAAATTGAAAGCCTTTCTTCTCTACCATATACTAACATGAATGGTGAATTCCCTAAAAACCTCTTAGGTGTTATTTTGTCAGCCCACAGAGCTATTCTCAATTTTTTATGCCAACACCTCTAGTTATCTTCTATTGTCCTCTTTATGATCCTAATTAAATTCTTGTTGGATGACTCAGCCAAGCCATTACCCTGAGGGTAGTATTTTGAAGATGTGCTCAAATAGATATTATGGTCAACTACCCATGCACAAATCTGAGCTCCTACAAAAGACTTTGCATTATTTGAAATAATGGTTGAAGGAGCACCGAACCTAGTCACAATTCCATCAGGGAACTCAACAATTAAAGATTTTGTGGTGTCCTTCAATGCAACTACCTCTGTCCATCTAGTGAAGTAATCTATAGCAACTAAGATCCACTTATGACTAGAACTAGAAAAAGGATTGATAGGGCCTATGAAATCCAATCCCCACTGAGCAAAAAGCTGGTCCACCTAGATGGGATGAAGAGGAAGGGTTGCAAGCTTTTTTTTACCATAGAAGAAGGCACATTTCTCACACTTCCTCACATATTTATGACAATCATGAAATAGGGATGGCCAATAATAACCAGCTCTCATGATCTTCATTGCAGTTGTTCTGGCTAAGAAGTGACCACCATCAAGACCATCATGAAGCTCTCTAATCATTCTTTCGGCTTGGTCTATGTCAATGCATCTTAGTAGGGCTCCATTTAAATCTTTCCTGAAAAGGATACCCTCAACTAAGACATAAGAATTGACTGCAATCTATATTGTCTTCTTTTAACTCTATCTAATCCTTGAGGGTACCCATTGCCTAATAAGAAGTTCTTCATATCATCCATCCAATTCCTTGGGTCATCATTTCTTGCCTCTTGTTGCTTTGTTAGTATCATAGCAACTTCCTCATCTAATTTCTAAGATGATAACATATGTTTACACAATCATTTCTCTCTTACCAGCTTGGTAATCTAGATGTCAACATCATATTCCATCACTTTTGTAATCCAACCAGCTCTTTTCTCACTAATATCTTTGCTCAAAAGGAAATCCTTCACGCTGGCATGAGGTACTAACAAATGAATCTTATTGTGAGACTGGAGATGTCTGAATTTCTTCAAAGCTCTAATGATTGCAAGGGCTTGCTTCTCTACAAAACTATACTTGCCTTCATACTCTTTAAGCCCTTCACTAAAGAAGGCTATGGGCTTCTCCTCATTTTTATCATTTGTTTGAGTCAAGATAGTAGAAATACTTGACTCACCATCTAGGGTATAGAGAATGAAATCCTTCTCAAAGTTTGGATTAATGAGAGTAGGGGCTGAGGCCTATGGTTGCCTTGATCTCTTCAAAACTTTCTCTCCCTTCCTTGGTCCATGCAAAGACCCTACTTTTCTTGAGCATAGCTATAAGGGGTTTCACCATGGTAGCAAGATTAGGGATGAACCTTCTCACAAAATTTATCCTACCAAGGAAACCTTGCAGCCCTTTCTTGTATTTAGGAAGAGGAAGAGCAAGTATTGCTTTTGTTCTCTTTGGATCAATAGTTAAGCCATCCTTAGATACAATGTGTCCTAATAATTTTCTTTGGCTGGTAGCAAAGACACATTTTCTTGGGTTAAGGGATAACCCAAACTCTCTACACCTTAAGAATACCTATCTAGGATGGTCAAAATGATCCTCCACATTCTTTGAATATACTGTGATATCATCAAGGTAAATTAACACAAACCTTTCAATCATATTCTTGAAAGCCATTTCCATTGCCTTTTGAAATGTAGCACCTGCATTAGTTAGTCTAAATGGCATTTTACAATAAGCATAGGTACCCCACTTGGTGGTGAATGTAGTCTTGTATCTATCAAACTCCTTGACCAGCACTTGATTATAACCAAAGAACCCATCAAGAAATGAAAACCTCTCTGAACCACTAACCTTGGACAAAATCTGCTCCATGGAAGGAAGAGGATGGTGATCTTTAAGGGAAGCTTGGTTAAGGTCCCTAAAGTTCACACACAATCTAATTTCTCCATTCTTCTTCCTAATGGGGACAAGGTTTGCTACCCATGATGAGTGCTTGATAAGGAAAATTATGTTGGCCTCAATCAATTTGGATAGTTCCTTTCTCATTAAGGGTTCAATTTTAGGATTCACTGGCCTCTATTTTTGTCTTACTGGTTTGACATCATCGATTAAATCTATGGTATGCTGAAACAACCTTGGGTCAAAACCCTTTAAATCATCATATGTCCAAGCAAATACATCATTAAATTCTTGACATAGATGAATAAAACTTTCTTGTTCAATTTCAGAACATACCTTCCCCAAGTTTAAGGACTTTCCATCAGCTACTGTGACTGGGGTGTAGTCATCTTCGTCAGTAGCTAGGTTCATGACTCTACCTCTTGCTTGGTCATCAGAGTTAAAAACACTCTCTAAAGTAATGAGACCTTTAGGCAATTTTTTGGAGCTGAGATTAATGATTTGGTCCCTATACTAATCCTACAATATTGACTGATTTCTCTCTGATAACTCTGCTTCATTTTGCAAGAAGCTCACAATTTGTTCATCAGATTCAAACACTTGCCAATGTATGTTATTGTCAGGGACGGAAGGCCTTACTACCACTCTGATTTGTTGCTCTTTCTTCTCCTCAAGATTCCCTGGCACATCATAAGATGCACCTATTGTTGCAAGTCTATTAGCATATCTATTCTCTTTTCTAGGGATGCTTTGAATATTGAATGCGTTGAAACCTTCAAGAAAATCCCATACCCCATGTTTATAAGACTTGAGCAAACCATTCTTGGTGACATTTTGATTTCTCACTTAATTAACCACCAACTCACTATCTCCATATACGCTTAATATTTGGATTCCTCTTCTTTGAGAAAGTAGGAGACCTTGAATCAAGGATTCATATTTGGATACATTATTAGTGCAACTAAATTGGAGCTTGAATGAGAAGTAATACCTTACTTGTGCAGGAGAAATCAACATCACACCAGCCCCTGATCCATTTTTATTTCTTGATCCATCAAAGTACATGCTCCATATCTTATTCATATCTCCTTTAGTCTCCACAAGATTGGGAACCAAGGCATCCTTTTCTAATATACAATAGGTACTGAGACCTGTCTCAAGGGTTTCTATCACAAATTGATATGCATCAGCCCATTAATCTAAGAGAAAATTAGGTATCTGTGCTAGGGAAGTGGTAGGTTCATTCACACTGTCATTCTCATCCACTTCTAGGATAGTGCAATTCATGTTGATGAGATTAGGGGTGTAGGGTTCAATATGATGAAGGGCTAGAGGCTTTGCTCTGATTGAAGCTTTGGCTCCATATCTTGTTCTAAAAAACATATATGACCAATCAGAAGATACGTAACCCCCTATTTGGGTGGTGAAGTCTCTTGACAAACAAATGGAAAAATGTGGCTTGACCTCATCAACTGATATATCTTGAGTGACAATACAACTAGGGCATGCATGTAGGGCCATCTCTACATTCCTAAGGATCCCTATAGTCTTGACAGTACTACCATCTAACTATAATATATCCTTAACAATGGGCTCATATTACATCTCTAAAGCATCAGCAACACACCTAGGCATCACTGAACTACTAGCCCCTGAATCAATCATGCAATTGTGGACTAGTTTATCCCCTATAATTAAAGAAACAAAGAATGGAGGAGGTCTGACCTTTTTACTTTTTTTTTCCCTATCTGATGGTTGCATTAGACTTGTGGCATTTTCCATGCTAGGTGTCTGATCCTTTAGTTTAATACTCTCCAACTCTTGCTGCAGCAACCTCTTTTGCATGGGTATAGTAGCAACAGCATCCCACATGGAAATAATCGCATTTGTCTTCTTCATCTATTCTAGCACACTGAATGGAGTAGAGGGCACTTTGGTAGAAGCCTTGGGAGTTGTCCTTGCAAGAGGTTGAGATGGAACAACCGGAGGATCACTCACATCCTTTCTAACATTACTTTGCCTTTGTTACTGAAAAAAATTTGATTGATCATCTACTACTGATTGCTCATTAGGTGTTACATTTGAAGTTGAGGCCTGTTTAGGAGGAGGAAGGGCAGCATCTTCAATAGCTCTTCTTTTGCTCCTAGTATTGTGAGCAATGGAATCCTGGTTTACATTACAATGTTCCTCCACCTGATGATTCATATAGGAGAAATCACCTTGTCCCTGCATATATGAGGCCTCCTTAACTTGGTCCTCCTTGTATGATTGTCCTGTTGTAGGCTCTTTTATGGTCAAAGCCAAATAAGATTCAACCTTTTGACACATGCAACGAGAATACGAGTAGTTACAAGAGGGACAAAAATCCCGATCTTGGGCCATGTTTTTTTGAGGGACTATGGCCCTATTTTGGTTTACATTTGAGGTCAAAGCATGGCTATTATGCTTATTTTGATCAAAAGAATGGCTCCCATAATTTTGATTTGGAGGCCTACCACCATTCATATTTTGGTGTTGCAATTGATGAGCTTTACTACCTTGAGCCTGTTGTCTTTCTAAAGTCACCACCTTGTTGCTTATTTTTTGCATCACAAAGAAACTATCTTCCAGTTTCTTTTCTTGGCCCTGCAATCTCTTATCTAGGTTTTGCATCATAGATTGCATCATCTCTTTGACTTCATCTATCCCATTTGAAGACATAGAAGCTTGAGGGGCTGGGGTAAGGGATTGTAATGTGGAAGTTGTGGGAAGAGGATCCATTGTTGGTTGGTGGTTTGGTAAATTACGGAAGAAGGGCATAGGAGGCCTTGGAGCTAACTTCCCTCCTTGTATCAATATATTTTTTGACTTTATTGCTATGTCATAAACATTAGGCAAGGTATCCCCTCCCATAGTTTGGATTGTAGTGGCAATGTCACTGTTGAAAGCTCTAAGGTAATGCAAGAAGGCATTACCAGGGGTAGGTTTTACTGAAGTAGGTAGTCTATCCCATGTCTTTTGAAATCTATAGTTGAAATCAGTCATACATTCATGGGGGGCTCTTTTTATAGTAGTCACCTGTTCTAAAAGTGGCAAATGGTCACTTTTGTCCTCAAAGTGTTTACATAGTCCTGCTCCTAATCCATCCCAATCTGTTATAGAACCATGAGCCAAACCTCTATACCATTGTAGTGCTTTTCCTTTCAAAGATGAGGCTAGAAGCCTAACTACAACATCATCTTCTATAATACCATGGATATTACAAACATTTGCAACCTCTTGAATGTGTTCTGAGGGAGAGATAGAAGTTTCACCAGTAAACTCTGGTATACTTTTAAATGCAACTATTGGTATGTCATTTCTTTGGGCTAATAAAAGAGGATTGCCACCATTAAAGGTGGCAAAAGCATGAGCTTTGGGTTGTGCCATATAGACAAGTGATCTATTGATATATGTTGATGGCAACCTAGGCTAAGATCTAACAGTAGGAGGGGTAGAAATAGATCTTTTAGGTGTATCTGTTACTATTGCACTCCTAACTGGTGATAAAGATACTCTAGTCCTCCTTCTTCTAGGATTTGAAAATGAAAGCTCTTGGTACTGAAATTTACCTCTAGAAGATGCCCTTGTTTCAGCTTTGGGCATGAATTACTACAACTTTGGTCTGGAACCAAATGTGTTTGAAGCTTAGAGTCAGCAAGTACTTGAAGAATGAACCTCTTGAAGGCTTGAACACCGAAGCCAGTACTATCTCTTTAGTATTAATCTTGAAATCTTCCTTTTTGACACCAGTAGATTTGAAATCTTTTGATAAATGTCCCACCGGGCATGCCAAAAATTGTTGTCACAGAGCTTTGCACCCTTGTCCAAAGTCTTACCTAAGGACAACCTTGTGAAACATGGAAACAACCTCCAATATGTGGGACTTGAACTATGAGGTTGAATCTCCGAAGAAAGTTGGCTTCCTCTTACTATCAAGGTGCACCTAACTATTCTTGGAGAGGAAAAGGGAGAAGGAGAGCATTGAAGCCAATCTACCTATTCTAATCTAAGGAGGTGATGCACCAAAATAGAGTGTTCAAACCAATCTCTGCCCATACATGCACTATTGAAGCATTATGACACCAAAAGATATACACATTTAGACTTTTTTTAATCTAACAACCACATGCAGATCAGAAAACCAGAATGAAGGACACAAGGGAACAGAGATTCACTTATATATCATTCATAGGTCAAAGAGTTACAGTCATGCAGATCATAGATTCCTACAAAACATCAATGAGAGGCAAAGGATTCTTGCACTTTCACACCAATGGCTGAAGGAGATAAGCAGGATGTCATTCAGTTCAGAGGTAAAGGGAATTTTACACTAAAAATTTGCAGAGCAATATCAGAGAAATCAAAGAAGGTTCGACCCTTACAAAATTTACAAAAATTGCCTTTATAGTTCAGGCATGACTGAGATTTTTTCCAACTGACATTACTCTACAACTACTACCATTAAGCCCTACAGAGAATAATCATAGAGATCTAGATGCAAATCTGATCTGAGCACAGATTCAGATGCAATGATATCTAATCTCTATGGAAACAAGGCCCTGAGAAGATAGAAATGGTGCCATTAAATAATTCTGACCAAGTAGATAGATTGGATCAGTGGTGGTAGAGTGTTCCTCTTTGTTTTGCATTCACTCGAAAGTGGTTGGAATTGATCATGAGGGTCAGATTCGTGCAAAAAATCTTGGTTTTCCTTCATTTCTAACTCATGAATTAGCAGGGTCAGCAGGTCAACTGGACACTGTGACAAGAATGGGCCACGTGGATCGATGATATTTTATCTTTTTGCCACCTCGCAGGGGTCTTCCCAAGTTGACCATCCTTTTTAAACTAATTGTGCCATCCCAAAACCTTAACCATGGTGGTTACACTAACTATTAGCACCGTTGATACCTAGCCAGGTCACCGAGACACGTGCCCTTTAGGCACTTCCCCACAATTTTTATTCTCCTTTCAACTTCATATTGCGGGCAAGCCCTAGTTGTTGATCTCCACGAGATCAACGATCGAGAAGATTTTCCATATTTTTCACTTGCTCACATAATCCGAGCCCATGACACTTGGCACCACCTGGCATCACCTGACGACTCATGAAGAGACAGGCCCCACAAGGACATGCGATAGCAAAGCGCTTCCTTGCAATATTTAAAATCTTCGCATCTTGATAATGCAGGGACGCCTTGGCCATCGATCTATTCGCATCGGATGGTGAGAATTCTTCATGTATCACCCTGCGAGAAGGGTGGGCCTGTGACATCATTCCTTCCATGTGTCACAAGGAGGCATGCTTACATTTCTTAAAACCCTCACAACTTCATATTGTGGGCGTACGATATCCGTAGATCTTGGGGAATCTGACAGCAAGAAAGTTACAAGCAGACAGTAATGGACTTTAGGAAATATGAAATAATATAGGGTTTGGTTGTTTACTTTTTTCAATATTTCCTGGGCGTTTAAATAATATTAAATTTGGGAACTAGCCGTTGGGTCGGTAAACTTTTGAATTCAAACTTGGCGGGAGCGAAATAAGATAACAATCATATTTAGAGGAAATGATAATGAAAGTGACACATTTGCAAAAGAAATGAAGAAGGAATTTGAAATGAGTATGATAGGAGAGATGAAATACTTCCTAGGATTACAGATTTTGTAGGACAAAGAAGGAACCTTTATTTCTCAAACTAAATATTTGAAAGATCTACTAAAAATGTTTGGTCTAGAAACATGTAAACCAATTGAAACACCTATGGTAACTAGACACAAGTTATCTATAAAGGATGAGACACCTACTGTTGAGTAGAAGAAGTACAAATCTATGATTGGAGGGTCGTAATATTTGACTCACACAAGGCTGGATATAGCAAATGTAGTTGGAATTGTTGCAATATTTCAAGTTGATCCTAAAGAAGCACATTATGCAACAGTCAAAAGGATATTTAGATGCCTTAAAGGAACACTATAGTTCAGATTGTGGTATGACAGATCTAATCATTTCACTTTATGTGCTTATACTAATGTTAATTGGGTAGACAGTATGGATGACAAAAAAAGCAGCAATGGTGGAGCCTTTTCTCTTCGAGGAAGATTAGTTTTTTGGCTAAGAAAGAAGTAAGATTGTATATCACAAAGTATAGCAAAATAAAAATATGTTGTAGCAGTAAACAATTAAAATCAAGTTGTTTGGATGAAGCAGATGTAGAAAGATATAAGGATAGAATTCAGTGAACCTATTGTCATACATTGTGATAACACAAGTACAGTGAACATGTCTAAGAATCCAGTGTTACATTCTAAGACTAAGCACATTTCTATCAAGTATCACATGTTGAGAGAGAAAGTGGTAGAAAAAGAAATCAGGTTGGAGTATGTAAGCACCAAAGAGAAGATTGTAGATATTTTCACTAAGCCTCTTCCCAAAGAGACTTTTGAGTATTTGCGAGGTATGTTAGGGGTAATGTCCTTTCCTACATTAGAATAGATGATGCAAGAGTGCATCAGTCTAGTGTAACAAAGAACTATTCTTTGTCTAGACTGAATGTTGATGCTTCTTATATGGGGGAGTATCTATGATGGATAGAGTCATCTAGGACTCTTTTTGGATGTTATTTTGAATAGTATCTATCAACACTTGAGAAAGTAAGAGACAATTGTCAGAGATTGATAGTTGTTGAAACCTTTGACATTGATGTCAATGGGGGAGAGATTACAACATGAAAAATAGTTTGATATGAGTACATTGAAGGGAGAGATTGCAGCTAATATAGAGCACATTGAGGTATATCAATGGGGGAGAATGATCAAGGAAGAGGATTTGAAAAGAAAGATTAACAGTTATTTAGAGTTGGTATTTTTGGAACTAGATATTTTTCATCTATGTTGTCATCAATGTCAAGGGGAAAATTGTTGGAAACATGAATGTTGATGATACTTCTATGGGGGGTATTGTAGAAACATGATAAGATCATTATCATGATGATATGTTACATTCATGACTATGTTTGTCATTGATGTCAACATAGCAGTTTTTTGTGGTATCTGATAAAAGAACAATGAAAAGATCAAGTTGTTATGGACATATAGTTCAGTACTTTCACTAGCAAGGTTAAAGGGAGATAAATACTAAGTATCTAGTATATGCTACTAACCTCGAAAGCATAAGATATTGAGTCTAGAAGAAGTTACTCAAGTTTTGGTGAAGACTTTTTTGAGATAGAGTTTACAGAAGCATGTTTTGGTAAACTTGTTATATCTCTTAGTAGAGTTGTTATTCTAAGAAGTTGAAGTTAAAGATGTGTAGAAGACATTCTGTAGATGATGTAGGTAAGATCACTCTTCATAATGTCACATGTACAAAAAAGTTATTCGAGTTACAAGGTGAAGGATTAATGTTATCACTAAGTGTAATGTGTTCTTAATGTGGTCATATAATAATTAATTGAGAAGGTTTAATAGCCAACTCAAGAAATTTTTTTATGGATTTGGTATAAAGGAAGGACATTTTCTTTTGTTACGTATGGATTGAATATGTGATTTTTGAATGATTGCAAGAAGCACAAAGAGTGAAATGCGAAGATAAGTAAAGCAGAGCAAAGATGGAGAGAACTTCATTGCTGAGGCTTTATTTGATGATCCAAAGTTTGATATTTGGATCTGAGGTTCTAGACCTAGTCTACAAGGTCTAACAATGATTGGTCTGGTTGACAAGATAGAGAAAAGAAGCCAAAGAATAGTACAAACAAATATTCTACAAGGAATAGTTGAAAGATCAATTGGATAGTGAGTTCAGTGGTCTTGCCTGAGAAGCTATTTGGACAGTGAGTCCTTCTACCTTCTACAACTCCTAACAGGGTTGGCACAACTCCTAACAAGGTTGGAATCTCCTAATAGGGATTCAAAGTCTCCTAATATGGACTCATATGTACTAAACATTTTAATTGACTCCTAAAAGGTTCCATCCTCTAACAAGGAATATTTATATTAGTACATCATCTTGCGGGCATCATTCCCACTGAGGTTTTTCTCTCTAATCAAGGGTTTCCTAGTTAACATATATGGTGTAATTGTGTTTATGCATCTTAGTATGGTTGTTGTTTACTTTGATTGAATGGTTAAGATTATTTAAGGTTGATAAAAAAATTTATTATTGGATAATTGATTCCCCCCCCCACTCTCAGTTATCTTGGTGGACTATTGTTTATAACACTATGTGGTCCTCTTGGAGTGCAAAGCTATTATGGTGATAAATATGTTATTCTATTTGTTGTTGACTTCTCTAGAATGACGATTGTGATGTTTCTAAAAGAAAAATCCTATGCATTTCAAATGTTTAAGTGGTATTTGGCTAGAGTTGAAAAGAAAACAAGAAAGAGTCTAGAATGTTTGAGATCAGATAGAGGTGGTGGATTTATATCAGATGAGTTCAACATATTCTTCAATGATAAAGGAATAAATAGAAAAATGAGAATACCAAAGACTCTACCATAAAATGGGATAACTGAAAGAAGGAATAGATCAATCATGGATTGAGCAAGGACATTGATGATGGAGAAGAATATTTCACAAACGTATTGGAGAGAAGTTGTTGAACTGAGTTCAAGTGAAGAAAGATACAAACAAAACCCCTTTTGAAATTCGGTATGGCTATGCACCAAATGTTAATTATTTCAAAGTTTTTGGAAGAAAATGTTGCATATTGAAAGATGCAAGGAAAGGAAAACTTGATGCAAAAAGTGATGAAGGCATATTCCTAGGATGTTCCATTAAAAGTAGGGCATATACATTTTTGAATTATAACACTAACAAAATTTTGGAAAGTGCAAATGTTAGAGTTGATGAATTTGCAGACAAGAATGAGGAGGAATGCAAGAAAGAACCTGAAGATTATAGAAATTTGTCTACATCTATGAAGGTGAACCTAGTACCTTACCTAAACTGCTAAATAATTCGTCAAGCATTAACAAACTACTGAACATCGGGCTATAAGAGTTGAGTCATAGGAAGAAGAAGTCAAATGAAAAAGAAAGGGAACTGAACACTAGATAGACCAAGCTAAGATGCAACCAGAGATACCATAAATAGAGGAGAAACAAAACCAAGGGAAATACAAAAATAAGAAAGAAGACATGAACCTTTCTTAGCAAAATATGTAAGGAGAATTGTGATATTGCTATCAGGATTTAACTATGTAGTGGGATAGTGATTGTGATATTACTATGTAAGGAGGAATCATACACCAAACCAAATCATTGGAAGAAAATATTGAGGAGGCATGACAAGAAGTAAGTTGAAAAATGATACATGTTTATTGTGTGAGATTAAACCCAAATCAATTTAAAATGATTTGGAGAATGAAGATTGATTAATGAAATTGTTTAAATAGATAAAAATAAGACATGGACATTAGTATCCAAACCAAAGGACAAAAATTTGATTGGAACCAAGTGGGTTTTGGTAAAATAGCTGAATGAGAAAGTCAAAGTCACAAGAAACAAAGCAAGAATAGTTTGTAAGTGATATGCACAAGAGGATGAGTTGACTTTAGTGAGACATTTGCCCCAATTGCAAGATTGGAAGGAGCGAGAACTTTTCTTGCATGTTTTTCTTACAAAGGATTTCATTTATACCAACTGGATGTCAAATCTACATTTTTTAATGGAATCTTAGAGGAAGAAGTCTATATTGAACAACCTAAAGGGTTTGTTGATCATAGAAAAAGGAATATGGTATGAAAACTACACAAAGCATTATATGATTTCAATCAAGCCCCTAGAGAATGGTATGAAAGGTTACACACTTATTTGATTAAAGTTGGTTTTGCAAGAACTAATGACAATAGCAATCTGTACTTGAAAAGTGGATCTAAAAGGAAGATATTTCTAGCTGAAATATCTGTTGATGATATCATATTTGTGTTGGAAATATATGAGGAGTAACTAAGAGGGGAGGGGTGAATTAGTTACCACTAAAACAATGCTAAATCCCTTAGATGTCAATACAAACTCTCTTATAACTTACAGCTCAGTTAGAATTAGAAATCTATTGTAACTTGGTTAACAAAGCAATCTTGAAATATTAATGTACATTAACCTTTAGTAACTTAGTTGCAGAAAGATAAAGCAATAATAAAATAACATGAACACATGAGACACCAAAATTTAACATGGAAACCAAATTTTGAAAAACCACCAATGCAACTAGTTACAACTTTTCACTCTTCTGAAGTAAGCCATGTTAGGAGCCAATTCTATTAAATTGTACAAAACACACTATTAGGTGTGACCCTGTTAAAGGATTTAAATCGCCCTATTAGGAATGGCATTGGTAGAGGTCTTAAGACACTTCAATCTAAGATATTTCTTCACTACTACAATTGTTAGAGAGTAACAATGATTACTTAATTTATGAAGAAATTGGATTGTAGATTTAGATCATTGTTCTCATTTATCCTCTTGATCTTTCCTAATCAAAATATTCTTTGTAGCTCCTTGGATATTCTTCCCTTAATCAGATATTCTTCTCTATTCACATCTTATCTTCTTCAACACTTACACTCTATTCAATCCACAACTTGACCTTTCATATATATAAAAAATAAAATGTCAATTCATCTTGAATATCCTTACAAATAAACAATTAAAATCCATTAAGTCAACTAGCATAAAAATAATAAATAAATAAAAATATTCTAATGCAGGTTGGCTTGAACTGAAACTGAGTCACTCAATTATCATTGAGTTCCTTGGTAACTGATCTGACTTAGTTTATATTGAACTTCTAACCCAGTTAAAACTAAAATCCTTTGGTGACCGACCTAGTTTGGCTTTAACTAGATCACTAACTTGTCTTCTTCTCAATTGATATAGGAGTCTTCTGATTTCAGTTCCAACTGACAGTACTCGATTAGAGTGTAACATTTGTGTAACATCAATGACAATATTCAATTGTTATCAACAATCTCCTGCTTTGGCATTGATGACAATACAACATGTCATTATGCAAAGAAAACTTCAAGCAATCAAATGATTTATAATATTTTACAATATCCTTAGTTTCATTATGATTCTCTATCCATCCATGAGAACTCCCTCTGAGATTCTCCCTCTAACATCTTATCTTCAAATTAAATCCATTAGATCAAGTTCTCCCTCATTCTGATATGTATATCACTTCCTCTGATTCTTCTTTGAATAAATCAATATTTCTCTTAAATAAGTATATGACATGATTCAATCTTTGCCTCTTTGACATCACATGCTAAAGACTTGATACAATTTTTTTATAATGTACCTGATGTACTGATTCATATGCAATGAGCTCTGACTTCTTTGCATCAACTAGATAGATCTTCAATATAATTTGGTTGTGCGTCACTAATCTATACTCTAGTAAGCATCAGATATGGGAATGACCCCTAGTTTTCCTCTTAGATACAAAAATGCATCCTTAGGTAATGGTTTGGTAAATATGTCAGCAACCTTCTTCTTTGTGTTAACATATTTCAATCTAAAATCTTTAGCTTGAACTAATTCTCTTAGAAAATGATACTTGATTCCACTTGTGTTATCACAATAGATAATCACTAGATCCTTGATTTTTGCCTTCATTCCTGATAGCAGTTGCTTCGACCACATTATGTTGAAACAATTAATTTTTGTTGCAATATATTTAGCCTCTATTGTAGACTGGGAGATGAAATTCTATTTCTTACCTATCTAAGATACGATTCTTTTTCCATGAAAGAATGCTCCTCCACTAGTGCTCTTCCTGTCATCAATGCTTTCAACCCAATCAACATCAGTAAAGGATTTCAACTTGAAGTTCCCTCCTTTCTTGTACCAAAGACCATAGTCTTGAGTACCTTTTAGATATCTCATGATTCTTTTAATTTTCATCATATTATTTTCTCTAGGGTTTGCAAAGAACCTTTCAACTATACCAACTGTTAATGCAATATCAGGTCTTGTGTGAACAACATACTAAATTTTTCTTATCATAGATCTATAGGTATTCTAATTTACCTCTTTTAAATCATCATCCTTGGATAACTTGTGTGTAGTACACATAGGTGTTCCAACTAGTTTGGAATCTTCCATTCCAAAGGCCTCCAATACCTCCTCTGTCTGCAACTTAGATTCCTTTTTCTCAGACTCAGTTCCCACAATCTATGACTTGGGTTCCTTTGTCTAAGACTCGATTCAAACTATCTCCAACTCGAGTTGTATTGGTTGCAACTCATATTGAACTATCTACAACTGAGGTTGAATTATCTACAACTCGGGTTCCTCTATCTTAGCTATCAAACATGCAATCTTAGTGAAGTCTAGGTAAAACAAATTACCTTTTGTTTGATATCCAGTTCCAACTAGGTTTCATTTATCATCCAGAAGCATGGCCTTCCCAATAATGAATTATACCTTGAATCCAATATTGTTCAGCTTTGCCACACATGGAGATTATGTATTAGTCCTTCAACCCAATAGAAATTATCACATCTAGTTCCATCAGTCAATGCAATGCAGCCTTTTTCCTTCACATAACATGGTTCATTGTTTCCAAATTTAACACTTTCACAAACATAGTGCTCCAAGTGTTCAAACTTTTTTTATCACAAGTCATTTGATGAGAACAGCCATTATCAATTATCCATGTGTCATTCTTTCTTACATGAGAAATAATTTCCATCTTATTCATCTCTAATAGCAATATATACCATTTCATCTTCATTATCAGTGTCAAAATCTTTAGCAATATAACTAGATTTCTTACCTCTGTCTTTGTAGCCTTTGTAGCTCTTGAAATCTTTCTTGCCTTTGAACTTGTTGGACTTTATGTCATATTTACTTTCCTTGTTTGGACACCTTGTAGCAATGTGACCAACTTTTTTACAAGAAACACAAATCAATGGAATTTTTCCTTTATATTTAACATTGTCTTTTGGTAATCTTATTGCAAGTAGGGCTTCAATGGTTTCAATATCATCATTTGATTCTTCTTCTTCTTCACTATCAGACTATTTTCCTTTTGAGTTTCCTCCCTTTCTACCAAAGTTTATTTTTTCTTTGAATTTTGATTCTATGTTAGGAAGATAGTTATCAAAGTTATCCAACTCAAAAGTTGTTAACCTTCCCACTAGTGTATCCAAATTTATATCACTTTTGGAATCACATCTCATCTCCTGAATAGTTGAAACTCCGGTTGCATAAATAGGAAGAAGATTTCTTAATACCTTACTGACTATTGTTTCATCTTCTATTTTTCCTCCTAAGGCTCTAATTGCACTCACACTTGCTTTGATTCTTTCACTGTATTTTTCAATGCTTTCATCTTCTCTCATCTTCATCTAATCAAATTAACCTCTTAAACTTTTAGCTTTGGCTCTCCTCACATTGTCATCTCCTTCATAGATCTTTTGTAGCTTGTTCCACATTTCATGAGTAGTAAGAAATTATTTGACTTCATCAAATTCAGCATAACTGAGAGCAAAAGCAATGTCAATCATCATTGTGTTGTAATTCTTCTTTTCTACCGTTTGATCCATAGTCAAAGGATTAGGAGGTGACACATGCTTGGTGTCTACGAATTTTAGGCATGTATCTCCAATAGTTTCCAAATGTAGCTTCATAAGATCCTGTGATTCTTTGAAGTTATCCTTGTTTAACTTACGGATATCTCTTTTGTAACACATCTTTATCTTTAGCTTATGTCCTTGAAACCTTTTCTACAAGCACCAAAAGCTCTGATACTAATTTTTGAAAATATAAGAGTAACTCATAGGGGAGGGGTGAATTAGTTACCACTTAAATAAGTACAAATACCTTTGATGTCAATACAAAGTCTCTTATAACTTACAGCTCAGTTAGAACTAGAAATCCATTGTAACTCAGTTAACAAAGCAATCTTGAAATATTAATGTGCATTAATATTTAGTAACTTAGATGTTGTCCCTGTTCCTTGTCCTACCCCTGTACTGGATGTTCCTTCTGGTCCTATTAGGGGCCAGGACCCTGTACCCTCTCCTATCCCTGCCCCTATTTTGGACTTTCATCCTAGTTTAGTGGGGGGCCAGTTGGCTACGGGCTCTTCTAGGAAGATTGTTGTTGTTTCAGATTCCCTTGGGCTCCATTGTTTAGTTTCTTCTGGGGAATGGATTGCTAAGGCAGCTAAGGTGGAGGATGGTTGGACTACAGTAAAAAGAAAGAAAATTAAGCCATCTACTCCTCTTTTAGAAATGAACCTCCGATCGTGCAAGGGAGGCTCTAAATCAAAGGGAAAATTGTGAAATTTGGCTCTACCTCCTAGCTAGATCTTTTCTTTTGGCTGGTGATAGGCTTTTTTGTCACCTTGGTTACCCTTTGTTTGGGGGGTGACCAATTTCAATTTTGTCTGTTGTATTTTTCGTATTTGCACTTATTGAAAATCTTTAGACTTGTACAGGGTTTCAGGCACCCTTCAAAACCTGTTTTACTTAATCAAAAACTTAGTTGTAGAAAGATAAAGCAATAAGAAAATAGCATAAACACATGAGACACCAAGATTTAACATGGAAACCTAATTTGGGAAAACCACCAATGCAACTAGTTACAACTTTTCACTCTTCTGAAGTGAGCCCTAGTAGGAGCCAATCTTGTTAAAGGTTATAAAACACACTGTTAGGTTTTACCATGTTAAAGGATTTAAATCACCCTATTAAGAGTGGCCTTGTTAGAGATCTTAAGATGCTTCAATCTAGAAATTTCACCTTGCTAGAGGATTTACAAAATGACTGTTAAGTCAACTCTATTAAGAGATTTCTTCACTGCTACACTTGTTAGAGAGTAACAATGATT
The DNA here is from genome assembly GCA_028749045.1 of Cupressus sempervirens. Lineage (NCBI taxonomy): Eukaryota > Viridiplantae > Streptophyta > Pinopsida > Cupressales > Cupressaceae > Cupressus > Cupressus sempervirens. The sequence goes on from CM053785.1 coordinate 605,603,390, forward strand.
GACCTAATTTATGAAGCAACTGGAGTGCTAATTCAAATCATTGTTCTAGTTTATCCTCTGGATTCTTCCTAATCAAAATATTCTTTGTGCCTCCTTGGATAGTCTACCCTTAATTAGATATCATTCTCTATTCGCATCTTATCTTCTTCAACACTTACACTCTATTCAATCCACAACTTGACCTTTCATATATATGAAATACAATGTCAAGTTGGCTTGAATATCCTTACAAATAAATAATTAACATCCATTAAGTCAACTTACATAAACAAAATAAATAAAGAAAATTATTTTGATATAGGTCAGCTTGAACTAAAAATGAGTCACTCAGTTATCACTGAGTTCCTCGGTAACCGACCTAACTCAATTTACATTGAACTTCTAACTTGGTTACAACTAAACTCCTTTGGTGACCGACCTAGCTCGGCTTCAATTGGATCACTGAACTTGTCTTCTACTTGGCTGAAATAAGATTCTTCTTGGCTTGGTTCCAACTAGCAATGCTCGATTAGAGTATAATATTTTTGTAACATCAATGACAATATACAATTGAATAATTGTTATCAACAATTTGGAGGACAAGATATAATGTGTAAGTCATTTTCTAATGAGATAAAAAAGGAATATGAGATTTCAATGTTTGGTGAGATCAAGTTCTTTGTTGTTTTATGAGTTTATCAGATGAAGAAGGGTATTTACATCACTCAATCAAAGTATGTTAAGGAAATATTGAAGACCTTTGGAATGGAAGACTCAAGACCAGTTGGAACACCTACGGTGACTCGACATTAACTTTTAAAGAATGATGACTCTAGTAAGGTGAATCAAACCCTATATAGGTCAATGAATAGAAAATCCCAATATGGTGTACATAATAGACCTAACATTGCATTAGTTGTTGGTATTCTTGCTAGATTTTCTCCTAATCATAGAGAAAATCATATGATGACAATGAAAAGGATATTGAGATATCTGAAAGGAATAGAAGACTATGGATTATGGCATAAAAAGAGTGACAAGTTTGAACTAAAGGTTTACACAGATGTTGATAGGACAAACAACATTGATGATAGAAAGAGTACAAGTGGAGGTGCTTTCTTTCTAGGAAAGAGATTGATTTCATGGACAAGCAAGAAAATAATTATATTTCTCAATCTATAGCAGAGGCTAGATATATTGTTGCAGTAGTTAATTGTTCAAACATTGTGTGGATAAAATAATTATTGAAAGGTATGTAGGAAGAGATCATTGAACTTGTGGTGATATATTGTGATAATACAAGTGCTATAAACATATCCAAGAAACATGTGATGGATACAAAGTAAAAACAACATTGCAATCAAGTATCATTACTTGAGAGAGTTGGTACAAGACAAAGAAGTGAGACTAGAATATGTAAACACAAAGGAGCAGATAGCAGATATGTTCACTAAGGCATTGCCTAGGGATGCTTATGATTATATAAGAGGAAAGTTAGGGGTCATTCCCCTATTTGAAGCAAGTTAAGAAGTGATGCAGCATTGCATCAAATGTTGTAATCGAAATATTTTACACATTGATGTAGGAATTCACACTTTATGAGTTGCCCGAAAATTGTGAAAACTTGGACTGAAGAATTAAGAAGATGAGACTACAAAGAGTCAAGCTATGGATGAAAGAGAGTTATTTTGACATATCAGCTAGGCAATAACAAATTGAAGATAATATGTATGCTAGAACAAAGAGGAAGATATATGGTATTGTTGATATCTTTGGCATTGTTGTCAAAGAGGGAGATATATGTAGTTATCATCCTATATCATAATGAAAGCGGGAGAATCTATATTGTTTTTTTATTGCTAGAAAAGGGAGACTTATGAAGTTGGAGTTGAATATGATCAAAGGTGTTGCCAATATAGTTGGTAATACAATCGGTTTTAGCATTGAAGAATATACACTTGATATCATAGAGGGAGAAGTGTAAGTGAGTGCAAGATGATAATTAGAATAAAACTAAGGATATTAATGAAGATCTACATCAAATGACAGAGGGCGTTGTTAAGGAGCTTTTACTAATAAATGATGAGAATATCTTTTGCATTTTTATGGTAACTAGAGGTGTTTCCATCAATGCCAAAGAGTTAGAAACTACAATTAGAACAATTGTTATGTTGTCATTGATGTCAAACCTTACTAGTAAGATATTTACTATCTGTATTGAGTGTCATATTAGTTGATTGATGAATAGAAGGATGTGCAAAGTTTTACGGTGATATCAAGAAGAGAATTATATATAGAATTTTAAAAGATTAGATCAATCTATACTAGAGAGGCATCTATAATTGGATTTTCTACAAGCTCAAATTGTCTCGTGTATATGCAAATGTTATTATATCAGTTCACATTTTTTCTATAAGACATCATTTTTTAATAAATCCTTTGTATCAAGTAAGTTAGCCAAATAGCAATGAGAAGATCCTCTTGTAAAAATTTACCTTAATTGGTGTTCATTTCATGAGAATTAGTTTCTCTATATTTTTTCCCATATTGGGTTTTTACGTTATATCTGGTGTTATGGTGTCAATTGTTCTTGTTCTTTCATGCTTTTATTAGTGTTAAGTATTTGAATGGTTTATATGCTTGCCATATCAGTAAAGTTTTTCAAATGTGTTTTGAAAAAATTGATTCACCCCACTCCCTCCCCCACCCCACAATTATTGGCATGTTCAACATGGTGTCAGTATTGTAATGATAGGGGATGGCACTGATGCCAAAGGCTTATATTTTTTATGTTCAAGATAGTGAGTGGTGTAGATCCTAAGCTAAGTGCTAGATTATGACAGCTTATATCTCTTGACTTCAATTTTACTTCTATTGATAACACCTCTGATGAATTTTTTAAGCTTCATTTATTTCTTTGTATCATGACCTTTAATACAATGGTATTCACAATATTCATTATCATTATACCAAGAAGGAATATTGATTCTCATAATATGGCTTGTTGATTAGAAATACCATCATATTTTGTTTAACAAAGCACTAAACAAGTCAAAAGAAAAAGAAGAAAATCTAACTAAAATCCTCTCATGCCTTTGATTGAGTGGAATGGAGGCAGCTCATTCTATTGATGTGTTGATTTGATCTTAGAATGTAGAAATTTCTCTCCATAACACAACAATATGACTACCCAATAAATTTCAAAATGGTTGATGGATGAATCATAAAACTAAATGGATTCTAGGTGGAAATCTAATTGCAAACTAATGAATTTTGAATGTGTGTCTCTGCTAAATGTTATATGATACTAAACTATGAAATGAAATGCTAAGTGTACACTAGACTAGAAAAAAAACCAGAAAATCTCTGGAATAAATCTAGCATAATAACGATGTGCAATTGATGAATCATGAAATTCTTGGGAGAAGCTCATATTTATAGGATTTGGAGGGAAATGGACATGTTGACATTTGAATACAAAAATGAAGGGATAGGGTTCATTTAAATTCATGAGGTGGGTGCCAAATAGGCAAAGGTAGTTGGTGATGCAAGGTGATGTGTTTCTCACATGTGTTTGTAAAATTGGGTGGATGGACAATAAATCCCAAGTAGGAGACAATTGTAAAGAAGACTATGGTGGTTCAAGTGGCTATAGAGGGACAAATGTGCAAGAGAAGAGATGGATATTTTATTGAAAATCCATAATTTCAAATTTTTGAAAAGAAATGTGCTTACATCTAAGAGACCAATTAAAAGTTGAGGGAAATGTTAATGAGGTTAGGAATGATGAAATAAGTCTAATTAATCAAGGATTAATTAGGTTTTTAGCGTGATTTTTTGGTTTAGGCTAGAATGTTTAGGCTAGGAATTAGTTTAATTAATTTAAAGTTAATTAAGACATGGTTTCAAGATGGGAAATAGAATAATTAATCTATTTATGAATTAACTATTGTATTAGGCTAGGGGAAATAATAATATAACTAATTATTAAAATATTTTATAGTATTGAGTTAAGTTAATTATTTATAAAAAATAAATCAATTCATTACCTTTCTTAGATCAGAATGGATTAATATATTCATAAAGGAAAATGTTATGTGTCTACAAATGGGAGGGCTTCATAGTTAAAATAGACAAATATCAAGAGGGAAAGTCTCCTTCCACGAAACCTTTGCGACATTTCTTTGAAGAAATTAGGAAAATATATATTCTTGAATACAATGTCTGTGTTTTATGCTCTAGTTTTGAGCTAATCAATGGGTTCAAGTATTGGGGTAAAAACTTAGTCGTCCATTTTTGTCTCTTTAAGGCTGATAGTGGTAGTTATATTATTGTCATTAAAGTATAATGTTGGTGTGGGATTTTGGACAATAGGGAATTGGGGTTAATATGGTATCCCTAATATGCACCATACTCTATATATAATTGTTCAACATTTACTTTGATCATATAGTCTATTATTCCTTTGATCAACCCACTCTTGAGGTGATTGCTCAACATTTGACTACTCCACATCCACATTCTTTTGTTTTGGATGATCCTTGTCTGGGGGAATCCCTTTCATTCCCTTAACAATTGAGACTTGGAAGATAGTGTTTTCTAAATAGTTGTATAAAGGCAAAAGAAAGGGCTTCTTTAGTTTATCTCCCAATATCATACTAGAGTGAAGGGTGTGAGATTGAATATGGTTGGGACTTACATTCTTTAAGTTAGATTCTTAAGTACTCTATTTTGTTGTTGTTTATGGTTATAATTATTAAGTTTGAGTTTAAAAGACATCGCCACAATTGTATCTTATTTGCATCTAGAAGGTCAATGTACCTGTCTTTGCCTATGAACTTGTTTGCAATAGGATTAGGAGCCTCGTTTCTCATTTCACTTAATTATAAACAAACCAATATTATTTTTAAATCTTACACACACACAATCAATATTTTTGGCAATCTTGTTTTAAGATACATATAAGATCCCGTTTGTGTAGCATTGATTTACTTGACCTATAAAAAGCCTAAATCATCTTGCCTTAGCAATCTTGTTTTAATAAACATATAAGATCCTTGAAACAATCATTAGAAGTCACAAAAGTGGACTGTTACAATCAAAGAATATATTTGATTGCTTTAGGTTTAGTTTCATTATCGACAATGTACTTCAACCTTGTTGTATCAACTTATAGCAGATTTGGATTATTGGTCAAACAAGAAAATCTTGTAGTTGTACTTTCCAACTCTAAGGTCAACTATAGGAATGCTATTAATACCACTTAGGGATGGTTTGGATTCAAAAGTTTACTATTGGGACGACATGAATCTACACTTATTTAAATGATTTTTTAAAGATCGATTTACCCATCGTGTGCATTATTTTGATCAGGATGGAATTGCTGGCTACTTTGCAAACCTTTAGCATAGCCAGGCCTGTTGAATTGTCCCCAACTTTCATTGCCCCACCCTCTCCTCCTTCCAAATTGGTGCAAGTGTTGAGGCAAAAAGTACAATGTTATGATGTACATCCAACAGCCAAACTTTATTTGGTCCCTACTATAGTGTTAGATTTCTACCTTTTCAAGTTTCTTTTTATACTATTGCACAAAATTATCATCCATTAGAACCGCTGTCACCAACAATAGTTGTCATTCAAATCTATACACATGGTTTGTCAACCCTCATGCATCCATTTGTTTTTGAAGTATGATATGAGATTCTTTATTATTAGCATATGAATGTCTTCACTATCCCCTTAAAAGTCTCAAGTCAATCCATGTCCCTGTTTTGAATATTGGCATACCATTGCATAATTGCATTAACATTAATGTCGTCCCAAAAAAATCATTTAATAAAATATCTAGTTTCAAACGCAACAGGATCACAGATTTTAAATCACCATGAGGACACATTTTTATCATAAACCTCGTGTTGACAGTGAATATTTGTTTTTGTTCTACCGCAACCTTTTTTATTTGTTTGTAATATGAGAAATGTTGCAGTTTTCTAAGTCATCAACTTAAACTTAAAAGTCATCTACCTTATTTTCATAGGAAAAGACCTTGTATTCTTCTCCGTTGCAGAATTTTAAGATATACTCATCCCTAAAGTTGGTAACTTCATTGGTTCTTTCCATCTCAAAGGACCCATGGTCCAACAAATGAAAAAACATCAGTACTTATAATCAAATATAACACCTTGCATATTGTCTAAATTGTAAAACTACATGCAAATTGCATCACATGTATGTTGCATGGCAAATCTTTCTCTCTTTTTTTGTCAAGACAGGAAAGATTTATTAACTGAAGATTATTCGGTTCCTATATAAAGAAACGTATTGTGCTAATTGAGACCACAACATATGACTTCACAACAGACGTTAACCCATTCTCAAATTTGGTAAGAAGTCCTTTAAAAGGAGTTGTAACATCCAAGCAAAATTATGAATTCATTTAATTATAGCAAAACATTGGACGTACAAGACATATTTGGAGGTGAGTCCTGTTTTAACCCGCCATTTATTTGAAATCTCTTTCCAATGGCATCCATCAATGAGCACAAAATCCTGAACTGCCATTGGGACACATATTCATCATAAGCCTCTTGTTCCCAAAGGTGGTCTCAGTAAGGCCGGCATCCCAAAAAATAATGGACAAGAATTATCCTCAAGTTCAAATAAGCATTTCAACATTTTTTACAGTATGTAAAATATTTAAAAAGGATGGTCACCTTCAGTGAACATATATCAGTTTATTACTTATAAATGGGGACTAATGGATTCGCTGCCTCTCTTTTCAATAGTTATCAAACAAGCAGCTATGAAATTGTACTTATAAGACTGTAAGATGCAATCAAGGTTTGGAAGAAAATCAATTCTGGATATAATCCTCGTGAATAAATAAGATATTAGCACTTATGTAACATATTGCTTTATTTAGAGAAGGTTTATAATAGTTTTCTGGATTTGACAGTGTGCAAATTTTATTTACATGTCAGATCAAACTGCATGATTGATCATCACAATGAGATAGCCAAAGAAGAGATGATGGATCATGAAGTTCGATCCAAAACATTCACGGTCAAATCTGGAAATCTGTAATAAATTGTTAATATGAACTGCAGAAACTACATGCTATTTAATTAGAGAAGGTTTATACAAACAAACAAAATTCATGTAAATCCAGGTTGCAGTGAGATATCATACACTAGAATAACAATAGAAAGCATTCGACAAGATAATGCAATGCATAGGCTTTTGGTAGTATTATCAAAGTAACACTAGAAATATTCTCAGAACTTCCACTAAATTGTGAATGTTACTAAAATGTTCGACGAAATTAAAACTTAAGATACCTAATACTATCAAACATCGAGTTTACTATTAAAGAATATTAAGAGCAGAAACAAATGCAGTACATTAACTTAATATTGCTCTGACGTTTATGGAAACAGCCTCATATATCCCTTCTTAAAGCATTTCATTTTTAATGAAATGAGGGAAACGGGGACAAGAATAAATGGAAACAAATCAATCTGGCAAAATTACTTCTTATTTTTTCAGGAGAAGAGGAATGAACGTTTTGCAAATCAAAACTCAAAGAATATGCAGGAAAACCCTTGGCAGCAGAAAATTGGGCTTTGTGGGAACTTCCCAGATGCCAAATTATTAACTTTCCACTAACAAGAATGTTGAACAAAAACTAAGCAGGCAAACATAAAACCATAGTTGCTACGGAACTCCATTATAGGAACATGGACCACATACACATTCCCCGTACTCACAATGGCGATTACATTTACGTATAAAATAGCTGTCTCCTTACTCATTTACTTATGCACCCTAATTTGATTGTCATCCGCATCCCCGTCCTAGTACTGGTACCGGTACCTCATGTCTCCTGGTGATTATGCATAAAACTATAATTTGAGAAACACAAATTCCTCAATGGCTGGAATCTCACCAATTCTCTTGAGGGACTTCTTGCTTGGTTCCTCATCTACTCCTATTGCCATTACCGCCTTATTTCTAGGAGCAATCCTTCCAACACTCATAAAGTTCACATTTACATTTTCCTCGCCCAGAATGTTGCCAACTGCCCCAATCATACCAGGTTGGTCAATTTGTCTGCAAAGAATCACACTTCCCTCGAGACTAACATCAACACTGAAACTACCAACCTTGGAAAGATGGGGAATCCCATCCTTAACTTTTCCTTCTACAGTGATATCTCCACTATCTGAAATAGCACTGGCAAATTTGGATCCAACATTTGAAATTTGTACTTGTATTGACTCAAGAGGTTCTTGAGGAGAACTATCAAGCTGGATCCTTTCTTCACTTAGTCGCAAACCTCTCTGTCTTGAAACAAAGTCTGCATTTACCAGATTCACAAATGAACTAGAGATAGGCTCAATAATTCCCTTAATAATCATGGCACGAAGTACTCTTGTGTCCAAGTCATCACTAGCTCTTGCAGAGGCATAGGACACTTTCACAAGTTTCACGCCACTGCCACCTGCTACCAGCTGTACTGCAAGTCTGCCCAACTTTTCTGCCAACACCACATAGGGAGCAAGCTCTGAAAGAACCTGATTAAAAACAGTAAAAAAGTCACATTCAGTTCATGTAGATCTATACAGACATGTGAGATATTCATGATTCATAGGCTAAAGCTAATAGCAGTATACTTGTGTACATGCAACTTAGAAATAATCCTGCAGGAATGTGGTATTGAAAATGCACATCAGATATATTCAATCAATTTTGTAGCTTTAAAAAATGTAGAAAAAAGGAAATGGGCTGTACATTTTAGATTTAACATTAGCAAATTTATATCACCCGACCACCCTAAGAAAAGATTTTAGGATTGGATAGGAAGCAAGACATATTTGACTTTATATACAAACAATAACTCAAAACACACAACAAAAAATAAAGTAATAGAACTCATCAATTTTTGGTATTTTTAGAACCAAATGTGACCATCATGCTCCAATCAAGCAAAAAAAAAAAAGAATGGGAGGATAAAACAAAGTGGACAAAGTAGTTTACCTCAGCAGGAACCATTGGCGCATTAACAGCTGTTGCCGCAAGCTCACCTTTCAGGGCTCCAACAACAGCCTCAGCAATTTCTACAGCCACACCTTCCTGCAAAATGAGCACAAGTTGATTTACTTCCCAACAAAATAAACAACCCATCAAAATGAAAAACACAAAAACGTGGCCCTGTTTGCATGTGTATATATATATATATATAGAAACACACACACACGCACACATTTGCTAGTCATAAATACATATATAAGAAATTGACAAACAAATCTAGCTGTAAATGAAAATAAATCTACAAAAGCAAATAACAGCTTTAGCATATTAATAATAATGAGCAGGATTAAGGTCCACATCTCAAACAGATGTACCTGTGCTTCTGTTGTGCTTGCTCCAAGGTGAGGAGTGACTATAACATTTTGATGCTGCACTAACTTGTTGTCTTTGGCTGGAGGCTCCTCTGTGAATACATCTAATGCTGCCTGCATATTGCAATCAAGAAAATATCAATTTTGTTGTTACTCCCAAAAAATTTAAGCAGAAGATTGCCCCAAATTTACATTATCTAAACTGAAATGTGCAATTATAAAAGTATGTATTAAAAAAAAGTTTGGAGCTCTGTCAGCATGTGGGAAGACAGACTCATCATCCATGGGAGCAACTTCAAGCTCTTTCACAGAGATGCATATGATGGGAGCAACTTCAAGCTCTTTCACAGGGATGCATATCCCATTGAATCATTTTCCTCAGCTGACTGTAGCTTTTGTTTATATCATTATTATTGGTATGTTTTGTTTTGTTTACTGATTAGAAAAGTTTCCATTTGTGCCTTCAAATATGAGACACAAAAATGAATGGAAGACATTAAGATGGAGGAATGGAATTTTATCCCTGATTAACAGGAAGCACAGTCAAAATCAAAGGAAAAAAAATTAGATGGGGATTGTGTAATGACCCCCTTTCAGTATCACCTTATACTTAAGTTCACAAATTCTAACAAAACAAGGAACACAATATCGTTAGAACTATAATCTAATCTAGGAATAAGATAAAATGCACGTCTTGTCCTAAAAATTATATAATGTATAATGCAACCAATTATATAATGTATCATCCTAAAAATTAAGCAGCCTTGGTTAGGTCCTCAAATTGGGCCCATTTTAGTATGCATGGGTTCCTACATTGATTTCACATTCTCCTAGTGCTTATCAGACCTTCAAATTAACATTATAAATCCTACATTGACTCAATTTCCTCAAAACTCGAGGTTGGCATCCTCTATTTACCTCCAATCACATAATTCATTTCACCATGTAGGACCTATCTTACCATTTATGCTCTTTCAATACTCTCCCGGCCTCAAATTGAGCTCTACCTGAAAATCCAACATTTACCCCATCTCCCAAGAACCCAAACCAGATTTTAGCTCATTCTCCAAGGTACAGGTGGCCAACGGTGACCTGTCCCTAGGACATGTTGCCAATGGTGCCTTGTTTCAAGGTTTTGGGGCCCAAATTTCACCCAAAAGTCCATGCCACAGTTTAAGCAGGAAATTTTCTTCTGTGGTCAGCCTGCATGAGTTTTAACACCCAAAACAATCGATTTAGTAGATACACCCCCTATATCTCCTCATTTAATATTAATTACTAGCTCCAAGGATCCACTAACAAATGCAAGCATTCACTATCACGATTTCAAGCATTCATGAGCAATAAAGGAAAATTGGAGTTCAATACCCCTTCTACAATCAAGCATCCAAGTCTTCAATCTTCCCAAGCATTCTTCTTCATCAAGGACTGGCAAACTACAACATCTATTATTTAAGGCTTTGTTTTCATGATTTTCTATTAGGTTTTAGTGGAAATAAGCTATTGCATCAACACTTGTGATCACATTCAAAGAAGCATTGGGCTCATCAAGGTCTACGGTGATTTATGTTTCAGATCTAGCTTCTATTCCATCTTTCCTTATGTAATTTCAATTCAATTTCAAGGTTGAATCCTGAACTGGGGTTTGACTTGCCTTTCCCCGTTTTTTGTTTGCAGGAACATGTTGCTAAGTTATCAAATCTTTCTGGGCAATACAGGAGCAGTTGCAAATTTTGTGAAAGTTTCGTCTGAAAGCGCATATCGCCAAAGTCCACCTGTCACCAAGTACAGGTCGAGTTTCAACCTGTCCTGCCATTTTTGGCTCAATTTGGCAGGATGTCACTTTAAAACCTCCAGGTCTCAGATCTGTGATTGCAGCTCATTCCAGTATTTCGACAATCAGAAATTTGAGGCTGAAAGTTCACTTTTTCTATTCCATTTCCAGGTGCATTTGTTCTCATCTCTTTTCCCTTGTACTTAATTAACTTTGTTAGATTAGATCTACCATTAGCATGTCATTTCCAAATCATAGCAACAAAGGAATAGAAACCCTAGGAGCATAGATCTTTTATTGGCATCCTTATCCCTAGGTTGTGCTAATCATATTTGCTTTGTGGTGGTTTCATATTCCAATGTGTGTCATGAATTGGGCAATATTAGCTCATAGATGTTGCTTACCATTTCATACATCACGTATAATAATATAATCATAAATGATAATACATGTGATACATCCATTTTTAGAGTTTAGGGAAATGTCTATAGCATAGAATTCTTATGGTTCAGCCATAATGAGGTCCCTAGCTGACTCTGGGCCCAGAGTAAAAACTTTACCCCACTTGACCTCATGTAAAAACTTTACCCCGCTTGGCCTTAGGTGGTTGTAACCTTGCTCATCAAATAGTGTACCTAGCATAGACTGTATATCATTCCCCTCCATCACACTATTCTTCTATCCCCTTATGATTGGGAATCCCATTGAGATATAAAGGACATGATGAGGGGCCCTAATTATCCCCATCCCTAGGACCAAGAGTGAAAACTTTGTCCTCCTTGGCCTCATGTGGTCATAACCATGCTCATGAGTTGGTATACATAGTGAAGCATGTACGTCGTTCCCCTCCATCACTCTATCGTTCTCTCTTTTTAAAATTGGGGATCTTGTTGAGATAGGGAGGAAATGATGAAGTATTCTAATTATCCCTGATCCGAGAACAAAAACTTTGTCCCCCTCTCATGTGGTCATAACCATACTCATGAGTTAGCGTACAAAGAAAAGCTTGTGCAATGTTCCCCTTCATCATGTTATCCTTCTCTTCTCTCATGGTTGAGGGTCCCTTTCTTGGTTATCTCAATAACTAACCCATATAAGATCGGAGGAAAGATTGCAATAGGGTGCACTTAACTCAAACCTAGGCCCAAGAATGGAATCTTTGTCCCCCTTGGCCTCATTCAGTCCTTAACCAATCTCATGATGTGGTATACCTGGTGAGGCCTCATTGTTCCCCCTCCTTGCACTTATTTTCATTTCCTAATATGGTTGATTATTATAAGTGTATGATTAAAATCTTAATTGTGCCCTTTGAGGATCGCATGACATCTTTTAACTGAGTGTTGTCTTTAACATGTATAATTGTTGTTCTCACAATGAATTATAACCTTTATTGTTTACCATAAACTCTTGATTTCTGCAATAGCTAAAAATGGACATTGCTTTCTCTTCTATTATGATGATCACTGCTCCGTGCCTTTATCACTGTTTCTGATTTTCAGTCTCTCTTATCTCTTCTCTTACCCTCAGAATATTTTCTTCTATTTACCCCCCATACAAAATCTGTTCTAGGCTGTTGTAGACCTTCTCCTATTCATCATATAAGTCTGATAACATCTTTTAGATCTCCTCATATTTCTGCTAATGAATAGATAGATATTCCTTGTGCTTTTCAAATTAGTTGATCTCCTCTTTATATCTTCAATGGTGGGGAACCACACATTTTCATCGTGTCTGCCCTTTGCTATGGTCACAACCTTTGAAAATTACAAGCCTCCAAAAGTGTCACAACCCTTCACCATTTTAGCCCTTTGTGAGAGTCGCAACCTTTTCATAATTACCACCTTTTGAGAAGGCCAAAACCCTTCATTATTGATGTCCTCTGAAAGAGTCACGGCCTTTCATAATTACAGCCCTTTTGAAAGATTCACAACACTTCATAACTTAAGTCTTTGGAAGGAATCATTCCTTATTTTCTTGTTCTTTTTTATTATTTCTTCAATCACGTCTTCTCTTTTCTCTTCTTTCTCTCTCAAATGAACTCTCCTCTTAGGTTGAGGGAGTTACAATTCTTCATTACATATCATATGACCTTTCATTTAACTTAACTAACTTGCAAATATATTATATTTATATTTTTATTCTATTATTATTATTTATTATTAAATCCTATTTCAGAAAGAGAACATTACAATTTGAAGAAGATGTTATTGGGATGGGGAGAAACAAAAAAATGGTCTACAACAGAGATTACTTGAATCCTCAAGAACGGGAGCATACTTCCATTGTATTGTGGGAGATGAGAGTTGCCAACTATTGCACAAAGTGAAAAATTATTTGTTTCAAACACAGAGAAGAACAAGACTTGTCAACCAAGCACGGAGGAAGAACTGATAAAGGTAGAAGGTTTGCACAACCTGCAGGTAAAATCAGTAAGTACCATTCAGCCTTCCCTATGAAGCTTGTGTTAAAAAAGATTGTGTTAAAATCAAATTAGGAAACTCGGGATGCCATCAAAGAAAAGTAACTAGGTTAAAACATGCTAGGGTTTCTTCATGTGCTAGGATCTTAATGTTATTTCTGTACAATGGCCTAGATTTGCAGTGTGTAATAAAATTAAAATATGCAAATAGGAAAAACATGGAATTTCAGGAAGTTTTTGAGTATAGGAATTTTTGCTTGCGGCAATACCATGAGACTGAAATTTAGATTTGCACGGACTTTCTGCTCAAACAACCTGCGAATGGTTTGAAACAAAGTGTGCTTCTATTGTAACCATCTTTAAGAAGACTATTGTAACCATCCCAAGTGATTCTTTTAGAAGATCGGAAGTAAGGTCTGCAGTCATGTAACCATCATGGAATGATGGAAATAAGCATTGGCGCAACTTAGGCAAAGTGTGAAATTGTTCTTTCGTTGTAAGGATTTGAACAACTGAAAACCCTTTTTTCAATTGTCCTTTCGATAAAGCTTGATGAGGAATATTTCTAATACCATGGACTAAGTTTGCTTGTAAAAGAATGAATTGACTGGATGTTATTGTCAATAATTATCCAATGTGACAAGAAAGTTCCCGAGTTGTGGTTAGTGATCCCAACAAGGTTGTTGTGACTCTTGTGGAGACAAGGAATGATGATTTGTTTAATGGCAAACAAAGGTCTTACTGATTTCCTTTGTGAAATCGCACTCTTGCATGTTTCCTTGCAGGTGGATATTCCAAAGGCTAAAATGAGAAAATTCTTTGGCAATGGAGTATTTGGCATCGTCATTTCCAAAGCATTTCCTTGTTCCTCAATGGGTTCATGACAAAAAAAGAGGAAGCCAGCATGGAAGAAGGGTTGGGATATACAACATGACAATTTTCAACCACCTTAAAAGGGCAATCGATAAGAGGAGCTGAAGAAGAGATTGATGGGGCTGGAAAGTGTTGCGTACAGATGCCTAGGTCCTCTTGCTATTGTTGAAGCTAAAATAAATAAAAGACACTAATGTTGTAGAATAAGCCCTTCAAGAGTTTGTGAAGATAATGCAAGAAGAGAGCTGCAAGCGGGAGGCAGATGAGGCTACTCATGAAACATATGTCAATGAGTTTAACTTGAAAACTACACAATTGAATCCTGATAGGAATATCACTATTTGACTTGTAGAAAATACCTTATAATTATCAATTGACAAGCTAAAGGGGCTCTATAATGAATGGTTCAAAAGACACAAACTTCTTGAAGGTTTTGCAAATGAGGTATTAGGCTAACTAGGAACCTTGGAGGAAACTTCATGGTTAAGCACGCTTGAGTTGGACTAATATTGGGATGGATGAGCTCCAAGAAAGGCTTGATGCTTCACCGGTGTGAGCATCGTGTAGATGCAATGAGTGCAAAGTGTTCCATTCATTATCATGAGAGATGGGTTCTTGTGAACCACTGCTCATGAAACATGGGTCAATGAATTTGACTCGAAAACTACACAGCTGAAACCTGATAGCAATATCACAATTTGACTTGCTATGGAAAATATCTCCTACTTATCAATAATGAGCCAAAGGGGCTCTATAATGAATGGGTCATAAGGCACAACACTTGCTGAAGGTTTTGCAAAGGAGGTAGCAAGCTAAGTGGAATTAACCTTGGAGAAAACTCCATGGTTAGCATACTTGAGTTGGAGCAATAATGGGATGGGTCACCTCCCAAAAAGGCCTAATGCTTCACCACTATGAGCATCACCTAGATGCAATGAGTGATAAGTGTTTCATTCATTCTCATGAGAGATGAGATCTTTTGAACCACTTTTCATGAAAGATGGGTCAATGAGTTTGACTTAAAAACTACACAGTTGAATCTTGATAGCAATATCACAATTTGACTTGTTATGGAAGTACCTCCTATGTATCAATTGACGAGTCAATGGGGCTCTATAATGAATTGTTCATAAGGCACAAAACTTGCTGGAGGTTTTGCCAACTGAGCTTAACCTTGGAGTAAACTCCATGGTTAAGCACACATGAGTTGGAGCAATATTGGGAAGGGTGACCTCCTGTGAAGGCCTAATGCTTCACCCCTATGAGCATCAACTTAATGAAATGAGTGCTATGTGTTCCATTCGTTCTCATGACAAATGAGTTCCTTGTGAATCACTAATCATGAGACATGGGTCAATGAATTTAACTAAAAAAATACACAGTTGAGTCTTGATTGCAATATCGTTACCTCTCATTTGACAAGGGGAGTCGGGACCAAGTTTCCAAGTTGGACTGTGTTCTTTCTTATGATTCCTATTTGGCTGAGTATCCTATTCCTTCTAAAGAGCTTGGTGGCTTGTTTCCAGACTAGGTGTAGAATGCCACACAGCTCCAGCTGTGAGGTGAACAGACATAAAGCTACCAAAAGTGGATAGAGCAGTGGAGTGACCAAGGGATCTGTTAAATATTTCTAGGTAACATTATGAACCTGACGGTCATGGCGCTTTTGGTATGGCTGGAGGAATTTCTGCATGTTATTATAATATTTGATACTTTAGTGCTCCATACTGTTGAGCTGTGCCATATAAGAAAAGGATTGATACTTCTTGTGTCATATGCTTGAGAATTTGTTGAGACTGTTACTTAAGTTTGATGGAAGGCCAAGTTCTAATTATTATTGCTGTATCAGTCCTTTCCAATAACTTGTTTTGATTTGTTAATATGTAATTCCTCAATGAACATATATCAGATTTGTATACCTCTATTCCACATTTAATAAAAATAAGTAATTGTCCCTCCAGGGAAAAACATACTCAGCAAACTATTTCTTATTTCATCAGCATCTAAAGGTGAAAATTTAGCTATGGGCTTCAGTAAGATTGTTTCGATGATTGCAGATATTTCGAAGCAGGCTGTCTCCAACCCAATATAAATCTAATTCTAATCGGAAAAATGGCCCTATTCTAATTGACAAAATGATCCTATTCTAATAGATAAGATGGATCATATGTTTATATGTGTAGAACTCAAAATGTGTCAGAATTCACAAGATTTGACTTTCATCTAACATATGAAAACCCAGAGATTGAAGAATTGGACCAAATACATAGGAATTTAAGTTAAGAAGAACATGCCTGAGCTACAATTCCACTATCTAGTGCCCTGACCAGTGCCTCTTCGTCAATAACACCACCCCTAGCAACATTTACTATGCGTGCCCCCTTCTTCATCTTGGCAAAAGCTTCATCATTAAATATCTTGTCTGTGGCAGGTGTTAATGGCATGTGTAATGAAATAAAATCAGCAAGAGCTATAGCCTCATCAAATGATACCAAATCAACACCCACAGCTCGTGCTCGATCAGCAGGGGCATATGGATCATGAGCAATAACATTCATCCCCAGACCTTTAGCACGTCGAGCAACTTCTGACCCAACCTTACCAAAACCCATGATTGCAAGTGTCTTCCCAACTAGAGAGACACCTACATACTTGTTCCGTTGCCACTTGCCTGCAATAAGCACAATTTCCAGAAAAGTAATCAATAATGACAAAACAAAAATGGATTTTCTATGCATCGAATAAAAAATAAAAGATGACAAAACTGAAACTGATTTGAAACTAGTCAACTACAAAAACAACACCAATACAAGATCAATATCCAACCGCAGCTGAAGAATAGCTTCTCTCTGCAATGTCTTCCCCAAGAACGAAATTGGAAGAAGAAAATAAGTTTTAGCATATATTAAATTCAATTGTAAGCACTCGATGTTTGGGTCAGATAGAGTGCCAACAGAAGTAAGAAAATCAAATATCTACTCAGGTCTATATAAAGGTATGCCCAAATAAGTGACGCTAATTATACATATCCAACTCAATAGCTTTAGAGTTCAAAAAGGATTTGGCCATATTGATAAGTTAAAGCCAAATAACTTCAATGTTTCTGACTCTGCATTTGCCTTCATTTAAAATATATTCATTAATATTTACTATTATATGACTAGCATGTATCCCCTCTCATTTTGCTTTGTTTGACTTTCCTTGTTTTTCCTAACAGTGACAGTTATAATGATAGTATTTTAATTATGTTGCAGATTTGGGTTCAGGTTCAGCCATACAACTTTTTCCCCTCAAGCTCAGCATGCTTGGGTATTTATTTGTTTATTAGTATATAAATATAATTATATCATTAAATTGATATCTCCCATTAAAGGGTTATGGGGAAAAGGAATGCAAGAATAGGGTGGAAGCCTCTCATGACCCTATGTCAGAAGAAGTTCAAACAGAGGGTAAAGTTGTCTTACAACACTAGGACTTCACAAATTCATCCTGTCATTTATCAGCAATTCCCTTCAGCGGTGATTAGGGAAGTACTGGGAACTAGACAAAGGAAATTGAACTGTGCCCACACCTAGAAGGAGTATAATGAAGTCATAATAATATATTACAGATGACTATATATTCGTCTTATAAGAGACCCAGTGTCGCATAATGAACAGCAACAAGATGAAAACAATAAAATGGTTGATGGCTCAGCAGTATAGTTGCACTTGCTGATAGGTAGCAGCAATGATATAATATATTTGGTTAATAAGACAAACAGAAATTAATAATAAATTAAAATAACTATTAATTAAATACTCAAGGAGGTGTTATTCTCTTAAGAAATAATTCATTCATTGGAAAAAAATACAATCATTAAAGTCAATTGACTCTTTACCAATAGGCAAACTGTTTGGATAAGACATGACTCTCGGCAAAAGGGTAGCAGTCACATATATATGGCAGATAGAAGCAACGGAAGAAGGCATTAGAGGATTTGGATATCAGGCAACCTAAGGGAAAATATCAGAGAGAATGTATAAGCATAGCTGCTTACTGTTAATCATCTGCAGCTCAAGAACAAACATGTAGTAATTCATAACGGTATGCTGTGACCTATAATATGAGCATATATTAATGTATATTCTTAGCAGCCCGAAAGTCCTTTGTCCCTCCTTGGGCACACATATCCCAATATCCCATTTAGAAACATATCCAATACAACCCAGAAAAATATTTGAAAACAAGTCCATGCAACTTCGGTATATTAATAATATTGTCTTAGACTGTCATCAATGCTTGTGACTAATTATGTTTTTGATTAATGTAAAACCAGGCTTTGAAAGGACCCGAAACCCTTAAAAAAATGATCACAAAAGATAAACCATAACAGCCTACTACAAGGAATGGATCAAGACCAATATGAGGGTTTTACAAACAGGCTCCAACAACCTAAGACAAAAGTTGCATCAGGAGCAACATGCAACTAAACACACTAGAAAGGACGAGAGATTTCCAGCCCAAATGCCCACAACAAGAAATAGTTAAGAATTTCCTTTGGTCTTGTTCTTATGGAAGCAAAGGGTCATCAAAAGAGGGCAAAGAAATATTAGACTTTTCTCCCTTTTACTGTTATCCAGTCCTCTTCCACCTTAGCCATAGCCTCCTACCAAAACCAGAAAATCCAGCACTAAAGACCCCACGCAATGGGGAGGAAGCACAGCACTGATCACAGCAGAACCAGTGATAGGGGACACAACAATGTCCACCAAAAAACCAATGATAGAGATCACAACAACCAGAAAGGCAGAACCAGCAACACAGTCAACAAGACCCCAGGAAAAGCCCCACCACTGGCAGCCAGACTCTGAGACGCAATAGGAGCAGAGTCGGCAACACCAGATGGTGCAGGAGCACCTAGGTGAAACCCTGGCTCTCCTAGGTTATTTTTGGCTTGTAGTGGCTCTAGCCAAGCCACTAGTGAATAATAGGGCGTTTAGAGTACTAATGGTGTGTTTAGGTGTTTGGGATGCCAAGCAGGTGGGTTGGAAGCAAGTTGTCAAGTTTTGACACAAAATTGCTAAGATTGCCAAGTTGCAACTATGCAAGCAATTTGGGACTTGGAGCCTCAAAATGATAAGTTAAGGCATAAGACATGTGGAAATGTGTTAGGGGGTCTAATTTGACCAAAAGGCATTGATTTGGGAGGTCCAAGGCAAAATAGGAGCAAAATGTAAAACGTTGTCAAGTTGTCATTGACAACATTGCAACTTTGTAATGTTGTCATGACAACATTTCTTGCAAATGACTAAAAAGTGGTTATGGAGCAGTTCTAGCAGTTGGAGCTTGAGACATTGGAGGTTATAAGGACATCCACGACCTGATCAAGGGGTTTGGATAGTCATTTTGGTGAATTTGAACAATAAGAGCAAATCAATTTTGTTGCAATTTCATCAGTCTTGCTTGCAAGTTGAACATCTCAACTTTGATGAGTTAATCAGCAGTACTGTAGATGGTAGATTGTTGGAGTAGTTCATTTTCTTGCTCTGTGTACTTAATTAGGTGCATTTGTTTCCATTTGTGTGTGTTTGAAAAATCTTTCTTCTCTGGCCAGTTCTCTGGTTTGTCCAGGGTGAGGAAGACAAAAATGCCTCTTCCATAAAATCCCACTGTAGGACTGTAATGTCGCCATTGATTGCCAGCATCAGAATTTCAGGGATTAGCCTGATATTGGATCCTCATAGGCTAATGAGGATGGTTATAGGACCTTCTAAGGATTGATTCATCTCCAAGATTCAGTGATTTATGATTTTGGCCTTCGTTCGATGTCATTTGGACTCCATTTGCCATACTTACTATGTATAGTAAGTCAGGGGTAATAGAGATAGACCCTTTCTATTTTTAGAAAGTGTATTTGTTCACATGGGGAATTATGACGAGAGATTCCTATTTTAGACGGCACGGCAATCAGACAAGTATTCCAAGAAATATTAAAGTTCAAGTGACTAAAGTGATTTATTTAATATTTTAAGGTTATAAAGTTATAAAGTTACTTAAGTAACTAAAAGATGAAATAGTCTTTTATCCCACATTGCTAAGATGTTTGTATCTCTTCACAACTCGAGATTATAAAAGAAGGCTTTTACATTGGGATTAGAACCATGAAAAAAAAAATAACAATATAATACTGTTGAAAACGGTTACCTAGTTGTGACTAGTTGCCAAAGGACGAAATCCCTAAGGCATTGGAGTAGTGGGATGTAGCCCCTGGCTGCTCAGATTGGATTTGAATTCTGCAGATTGTGTTCAAGTTTGGGTAGACGTATCTTAATTATCAGCTTGCAGAGACATCTGTCATCACTTTCAGACGTGCCTAGAAGGAAGTCTGAAGTTAAGCCGTGGAGATTAGACTGTCGTGAGTAAGAAGATTATCTGAGTTACAGCGAACAGAAATTCCACGGGTCACATATTTCGAGCAACAGCAAGAAGAGGTGTTCGAGTTGCAGTCCAGTATAAGTCTGCAGGTGGTTTGAGCCGAGTTTGGCATTCGGATGATTCGCTAGCGTGTGCAGGAGAATATCTGAAGGTTGCGGACAGAACCATTGATCACAGCAACAAGGTTAAAAGACACTCATGAACAACAGTCGACTTACCAGGTGAAACATAGCAGACTAGGAGCTGGATAACCACCATTATGTTGAGTTCTTGTGGGCGTGAGTACTACAGTAGTCTATTGCACAAGTCAACAACATCCATGTACTGACGGCATACCAGGTTCTTGTTATGTATTACATATGTGTTTGATATTAAATGAGAAAGAATTGTATTATATCCAAACCGATATGTCCATTAAGTTTGGTTCAACAGTTAACTGTTATGTGTGATGAATAGTAGATGCGAAATCTGAAAATCCGATTGTATGCCAAGGTTCAAACTAAACTTAATACAGTATTCTAGAGTTTATTTAATTTCAATGATATCATAATTTGACATTTAAACTACACACCAACTGTTTGATAAAATTCACAAGTCCAGATTTAAGATTTTTCTGATCAAATTAAGCAAGGAATATTACAAGGACTATCACAACCTGTTGGGGCATAGAAGGGCACTCTATGTACAGTGTAAATACTTATTTTGGAGGCCTGAAAGTATGATTTGCTATTTTTTACATCTTTCGCTAGGCGAGTCAGCAAGCACCTGACTAGGAGCAAGAAGCATAACAGTGGATTGGTACATGAGTGGATGGATTGGTAGTGGAGTGAAATTAATAGAGGAGTGTTGAATGGTCTTGTGGGACACTGAAGGGTGAAATCTAGAGTTGTGGAAATCAACCCAAGCAAAATCAACAAGGAAGAATAAAAACAAAAAGAATCCCTTAAAGAATTGAGCTTTTTGGTCATTGGACTACGCAGACACCTAGGGCACCTGAAACCACCAAAATCTTGAAACTTTCACAAAAGGGTATCTAGAATGGAGGTTTGTTTTTAGGGTCCTTAAGAAAGTTTCGAAGTAATTTTGCCAAAACTGCATTTGGGGGCCTAATTGGGGCTATTTGTCCTACTAGCCCTACTTCCTAGGGAATGAAGAGATCGAGTAGGGAGCAAAGGGTTTAGTGACCAATTAAGGTCAAGAATGGTGGAAATAAGACGTTTCAAGGTCCATCCATCCATGGAAGTGTTGAGAGGAGAGTTAAAGAGTCTTGGAGTGGTTTGATGGTGCAAAGCCAAGGGGATTGCTAAGGAGTCAGTCTTGGTGGAGAGTTTCTTGTGAGTAGGAGAATAGGATTGAATCTCCTAAGGTAGAGGTTGTCTAGAGAGACCCCTTAGGACTCTAATAGAGGTCCTAGTGTAGACCTAGAAGGTAAGGTCTATTTGAGAACCCTAAAAGAAGTGGGTTTCTTGGAAGCTCCCCAAGACCAACCATCTCAAAGACATCTAGTGAAAGAGCTGAGCAATCCACCATGCTGGACTTGGCACAACCTGTTAGAAACAATAGTCCACCAAGATAACTGGGGGGGGGTTGAATCAGCTATCCAACAATTCAAACATTTATCTTCTTTAAACAAACTTAACCATTCAACCAAAGTAAACAGCAACCATAATAAAATGTTCATAAACAAATACATCAGATATGTTGACTAGGGAAACCCTTGATCAGAGGGAAAACCCCGGTGGGAATGATGCCCACAAAATGATGTACTAATATAAATATTCCTTGTTAGAGGATGGACCCTATTAGGAGTATATTACAACATTTAGTACATACAATACCTGTTATAGGAGACTTTGAATCCCTGTTAGGAGTTGTAGTATAATGTCTGCAAGGTGAGCCCACTGCCCAAACATGCAATTTCAACTACAAGAAGACCTCGCTGCTCAAACAAGTAATTTACTGTTATCTTTCTTCTTTCCTTTGTTCTGTTAACCGAACCAATCACTATCAAGCCTTGTAGGCCAGGTCACGAACCTCAGATCCAAATACCAAACCTCGAATCACTCGGCAAAACTTCGGCAATGAAATTTCCTTCACTTCCACAATGCTCTGCTCAACTTCGCATTCCGTACTCTCTGCCACTTATCATCAATCTTCAAGATCATAGAATCCATACCATGATAAAGGAAAATGTCCTTCCTTTATACCAAGTCCTTAAAACAATTCCCTGAGTCGGCTGTTAGTCCTCAATTAATTATTATTGGACCACATTAAGAACATGTTACACTTAGCGATAACATTAATCTTCCATCTTGCAACTTGAATAACTTTCCGTGCACGCAACATTATGATGAGCCAGCTTAGCCACGTCATTACCAACATGTCATCTTCATGTCCTTAACCTTGATTCTCAGAATAACAATTTTGCTAAGAGATATAACAAGTTTACCAGAACATGCCTCTGTAAACTCTATCTCAAAACAGACATCACCAAAACTCTCATAACTTCTTCTAGACTTATCATTTCTTCTTCCAACATTAACTGCATTTACCAGATACTCAGAATTATCTCCCATAACCTCATATACTTATAATACTCAACTAGCCATCCGTACCAACTTGATCTTTCCGTTGTTCTTCTGTCAGATACCACAGAAAACTACTATGTTGTCATCAATGACAAACTCGGTCATGAATGTAACATATCATCATAGTAGCATATCTACAATACTCCCCCATAGGAATATCATCAGCATTCATGCTTGCAATGAATCTTCTAACAATCTCCTAAATCTTCGAACACAACCAACATCCAACAATGGATCAACTTGAGAAGAAGGCTCAGAGCCAGGAGGATCTAGCGACAAGCAAGTTTCCCTTCTCAGCAGATCTATTCTTCAACAAGCCACCAGAAATCCCCAACAAAGATCTTTGAGCCTCTACAATCAGAGTAGGAGCAGCAAAACCACCTCCATCCAATGAGGAAGTAGGTCCCTTCCCGCCCAGAATAGAGACCGGCACATAGGGCCCTTAGACAAGGAAGATGTAGTCCCCCCAACCAGCAGCGAGAGAGACAAACCCCCAACCCCAGAGGCACCCGACGCAGCTCGAGACTAAGAGGCATCCAACGTAGGAGAAGATAATGCCAACACCCTTGCCTTTGACGCAGCGCAGAGGAACACTTGAAGCCTCAGACACATTGTTGTTTGAAACAAGAAAACGTGCAAGCACAGAGCCATTTGAAACTGGCGAACACATGAGAGACATGAAGGTTCAAAGTTGTTGATCCTTGTGGATATTTATGTTCACTTATACAATACATTCATAAATTAGCATATTTTTTCAATAAAAGGCATTATCATTAACATTTAGATGTGTTGTTAAATTATTATCTATGATCATGTCTAATATATGATAAATGGAACTATGATTTAGAATGCATATTTATCTTCGCACCAAGCCATGGTGTGGGAATGTGTTGGCTTGGGAAAACAGTAATGAGGTCACCTTCTAAGCATGCCACCTCATGTTGGACTAAGGAGTCCGACTGGGCCAAAGGGGGACACAGGAATTGCCTTTGGGATTAGGTGGATGGACTTTCCAAGCACCTTGCTAGATGCTCCTTAGGACCTTTGCCAAGGTGAACAAATGCCTTGGGATGTTGAATCGTTGGAGAAAAGATAGAAGTGACAAGGATGAAGAAAATGGTGATTGGACACCATACTAGGTATGCAACCTCATTTGTATGGCAAGGGCCACTGGGGCCAACGGGGGTGGTATATCCATTCTTGGGCCTCAGGTCGGGGTCTCTCGGGCACCTCAACAAATCACCATACCATATTATCTCCATGATTGTGACATATCTTAAATATGATTCAAGTATCCTACTAGATATATGTATATTTCTAATGCAAGCATGTCTAATTATAAACTATGATTATAGTATTTGTTTGCACGAATCCTTATCAAGATACAAAGGTATCCCTGAACACTACTTGATTTTATTGTAATTTAAAGTAACATTAAATACTGATAATTAGAAGACATTGCAAAGCCCCTGGAAGGTTTTGTCAAGCTAGTTCAATTTTCACAGTGCAGGAAAAAGGCAATCATGGACTGGCTGGCAAGGGAGTTAAATTAGAGATGGATCTCTTATGCATGGAAAATCCATACACTTGGGGGCACTCACTAATAACGTTGCAAAACATGAAGCATTAATTCTCAGTCTAGCTCTTGCTTAAATCATTGGGTGGCAGAAGCTAAAAGTGGAAGGTTACTTATGGAAGCTGATTAAGGGTTTCTGCACAGGAACAGGTGCAAATTGAAGATTAAAATGCCTCTGAAAAAATATTCCACATTGTTGTACAGAAGCTAATGAAGCAGCTCACAGCTCACCTGTCTTTGATCAAATAATTATTTCACATAACTTTAGAGAAGCTAATAAAACAGCTCAGCTTTTGATCAATTATGGTATTAATCGCTTCTTTCATCCAAATCAATATGAATCTAGCGCTTCATCAGACTCATGCATTGGACCGCCTAAATTATTAACATTCAAGCTTCACCAAGAGATGTCTAAAGGTATAAGGTTCCTTACTCTTGGAGATAATTGTGCTGAATTGTCAAATGGGTGGGGTCAAGCATCAGAGATGGACCTGAAGAAAGTGAATGGATGAGGTCTAGTTTTTGTATGAGCTGCTGGCAGTTTAGGAATTTGGTTATTTGTATGTAATGTCCAGTAGGCCTTGAAATGTTTAAAATCAGCTGTACAATTTATTAATTTAGTGTTAAGAAACAACAGATATATTAATACACAATATATGTCGTACTTATATGCATATAACTTAATCTTAAACTATGAAGTGAAAATATTTTCAGGTGGGGATCCCAAAGGAAGCCTCTCTTATTAATGGAAAATAATAATGATAAAATTAATTTTTAACAGTAAAATTAATACTACTTATGTATGTGTGTGTTTGTGTAAGTGTCTGTACCTGTTTGTGTATGTATATGTGTATATTAAAAATCTTAAATATTAAAATAATACTCTGAAATGAATAAGTTTTCAGGTGAGGACCCAAATACAAGTTTCTCTACTTATATATTTATCGAAAATCTTAAATAGTTTATAAATAACAATTATAGTACTCTGAAACAAATGTATTTTCAGGTAAGGGCCAATACAAGTCTATCTACTTGCTTTGAAATAATAATATTCATAAAATTAATAGTATATGTTATATAATATATAGTATATAAAATACATAGCATTTTATATCTATATATAGAATTTATTAAATCAACCCTCACATCCTTGAGATAGGTGCGCCTGGAAAAATGCAGGGGAAGCATCCCATGGGATTAGTAACGTAAATTTTTGTATAATTAATATAATAATATTTATATAATTTTTAAGATTAGTTGATTTAATAAATTCTATATATAAATATAAAATGTTATGTATTTGCATAGTTTAAAATACCAGCAGTACCGCAAATATTGCGTGTTTTCACGAAATTTCCGTGCCCTCGTTAAAATCAGCCATAAAACCGGCACTGAGCTATTTGAATTAATCGCAGCGAAGAAAATGCATTATTTCGCCACAAAATGTGATTTTTCGGTCAATGTTTCGGTCTCTACCAGTCAACAGGACATCCACATCATTGCATTTGTTAGGTTTTCACCCGCGTAAAGACTTTCTTTGCTGCCGCGTGAAGTAGTGAAAACAAAACGGGACTTCATTCCCGCCATTTTCTGCTACCGCGTGAACACCGTCAGGACTTCATTGAACGGGACTCGATTGAAGTTTAATCTGACTCAACACCATTTTCTTTTGCTGTGAGCTTGTGCCCCTGTCTGTGAAGATTCAATTGAAGTTTGAACTTCTTCAGCAATCCAGATTGGGCATCGATTGAGTTTCTTCCACATTCCAGGTTGGTATTTTTTTTCATTTATCATTACTAATCGGAATTCCAATTTATTTATTTATTAGATTGATTTTATGATTATCAATGTATTTTTTTTTTTATATTATAAATGAATGAATATTATTTTAAAATTTTATTTTATCAATGATCATTATATTATAATTTTATTTCTATATACTGTATAAAACTAAAAAATTTATAAAAAAATCTCCACACAATCTAATCCAGAAACTGATTTACATAACTATGATGGATTGTGGAAATCTGATCGCATTAATCTGTAATTAATCAAAATTTTAAATTTAGAATTGATAAAAAGTAAAATTTCTATGAACAATAATAATAAATATCATGAAATTAAAATTTTGTATATTTTATTTATTTAATACAGCATGAAGTTTTATTAAGTTAATAAATATTGTTTTCAAATTTTATTTATTCCATAGTTTAAAATTCGTAGCTGTCATGTATAAGTGCATAATGCACTTGCAGCCTTGTAGGTAACCAAAAAAGTTGCATGATCCAATATAAACAAAACAGCATCGAATCCGAATCTCAAATGTAAAAACAAGAGAGACCTGTTTGAGACTAAATCGTACAAGGAAATAAAAATAAACCCAAGCTTGCAATTTATTTCATAAGACCTGTAGGCCCAATTCCAAGTTATGTAGTGTGATTATAAAGCATAAATATTGATGAAGTGACTAGCCTACTTTTAAATCAGTTGTCATGTGAATCACAGAGTGTATATGACTAAATCAATTTTATGCAAAACTCTTATATAAGAGTTAGTAGCTTTAAAATATGAAGTTATTTTCCTTCATACCTGTCCTTCAAATTTTAAACTTATCTAATATTTGATTGTTCGTTCTTATACTCGCAGATTGCAGACTTCAAGTGTCAGTGACAGTATCTATAGAAACATGATGATTGGTGGTGGTAGAGGTAAGGACCTTTTATGGAAACATGGGATCCCATGGGTAATCAATGGACATGTCCATTGTATCCATTGCCTTAAACTTATGACTTCAGGTATAAGCTGATTGAAATACCATCTTGAGAAGATTCCATGCAATGATATTACACCGTGTTTAGAATGTTCGGAAGAGGTTAGAAGAGAGGCTTTAACAAACCTTCAAAAATATGCACAAAGTAAGACAAAAAAAAGAGGACATTTTAGGCCATGGCGGGCCCAATGGGGACTTTTAGTTCTATAGGATCACAAACAGGTGGAGGGACTTCTTCTTCTATAGGGCCTCGGATATGAGGATTGGGAAGTGTGGGTGGGTCTTTATCAGACTTTTGGGTTCTATGGAACACTCCTGGTACTCAACCTGGCTTGCTAGGCACTGCATGGAACAAAGAGATGTATGAGAAGACAAAGATGTCAATTACAAGATTTTGGAGCCGCAATGATATTCCCTTCAATGCTTTTATGTAGTCTGTATTGGCATCAAGTGGTAACTTCAATTTCTTTGTCTGGTAAGGGATTAAAGACCCCAACTCCTTATGAGGTGAGTGGGTCATTGTTAGATGGAGAGGTAAGAAACATCCATCATCTTGTGGAAGAGTAAAGAAAAGTTTGGGAACAGAAAGGCTGCACTATTATCTCCAATGGGTGGACAAATGGCAAGAATCGGACGCTCATCAACTTTATAGTTGCTTCAAGGGGACAGTTGGTATTTCTAAAATCAATTGATGCCTCTAATCAAGTAAAAAAATGCAGAAAATTTGTGTCAACATGTTGGATGAGGTGGTAATAGAAGTGGGAGTGGCAAATGTCATTCAAATTGTGATTGATAATGCAGCTACGTATATGGCAGCTGATAGACTTTTGATGGAGAGACATCCCACTTATTTTGGAGCCCTTGTGCTGCCCATTGTCTCAACATGCTTCTTGAGGATCTAGGGAAACTGAGTTAGGTGGAGAAGGTGGTTGAAGATGGAAGGAATATTATGAAGTACATCTACAATCATACGTGGGTCTTGAGTCTTATGAGAAAGCACGGTGGTAAGGATCTTGTACAAGCAAGGGTCACACGCTTTGCAACTAAAGTTCTAAACTTGCAAAGCATATCTAGGACATTGTTAGATTTGAGGCGCATGTTTCTAGATAAGAAATGGTTACACAATCTTTATGCCAGGAAGCATGAAGTAAAGAAGATTGTGAGGATAGTGTTTGATGCTACCTTTGAAAAGCTAATGGAAGATATCCTCAAAGTAAGTTTTCAAGTCTTCATTGATGATTTAGTATTTAATTTTGAAATATTTTTGGTGGCTTATTTTTGTAATTTTTTTATGTCTA
The DNA here is from genome assembly GCA_028749045.1 of Cupressus sempervirens. Classification (NCBI taxonomy): domain Eukaryota; kingdom Viridiplantae; phylum Streptophyta; class Pinopsida; order Cupressales; family Cupressaceae; genus Cupressus; species Cupressus sempervirens. Next base: position 605,632,485 of record CM053785.1, read on the forward strand.
GGTGTCAGAACTGTTGGTGAAGGTTCTACGAATTGCAGATGGGGATAAAAAAAACCATCGGGTTTCTATATGAGGTCATGGATAGGGCCAAAGAAGTCATTCAACACTTCTATAAGTCAAATGAGACCAAATATAGACCCATATGGAACATCATTGATCGTAGGTGGAACCGACAACTCCACCAACATATTCATGCAGATGCCTACTACTTGAACCCCAAGTTCTATTTCTCCAACACTTTTAGAGCAGCTGCAGAGGTTCAAATTGGCTTGGACACATGTATTCGAAGATTGGTTGCTGATTTCAACCTCAGAAACCTCATACTTGATGGGTTGCACAGCTACAAGAGGGAAGAGGGATCATTGTTTTCTTCTCCTGATTGTAAATGTAGGAGATGTAGGCGTTGAGAATCCGACTCCGGAAATGCACCAAGATCACCTGCAATACAAATAGCTTGTTGAGGAGAAACATAGGGAGCAAAGAGCTTGAAGCAAATACCGCACAAGAGAATATTTCACAATAGGACATTAGAATTGCTATGTGAATGGAATGAATTTACAATGAATGAGAGACCAAATAAAAAGGCCTCATGGAAGCTTGGAGAACAAGCTGAAATGAGGTAGGAGATAAGGTTGACCACTAAGCACACATCCACAAGAGGTGGAAAAGATAAGTATGCTAAAGAGAACAAACTCCCGTGTTGTCAACAACTAACCTCAACTACATGCATTAACCTAAGTAAGCTTAAGTACATAGAATAAATAATTAACAATTAATTAATTATTTACTCTAACACCCCCCCTTAAGTTGCACTTAAGGAATGCCTTAAGATCACAAAACAAAGGGAAAAATGCAAAATGGGTCCTGGCAATGAGGCCATTTTAGGTACCCAAGTACAATGCAACTAAATGCAACCTCTGTAAAACAGGGAAAGAGAGAAAACCACATGGGAAAAACCGGGTGCCACCGCCACCGGCGGTCCTCGCGCAGACATCGTGACATCATCTTTCCGACAACAACGTCATTCCAATTCGACAACCGTATGTTGTTGACGTGACCTTCTTGGCCGATTATGTCATTTTTCCGACAACCCGTGCTGATGTCATTTCCCAGCAAGTGACGTCATCATTTCGGCTGCTGACATCAGCAAACCAGCAATCGGATTTTTTTTCCGACGACGGCCTTCTGACGGCCATACGGGCATCAAATTTAACATAGTGTCTGTAGTTTTCCAACAAGGTGCATTTTTGGAGCAGCAATCATTTTTTTGACCATAACTCGAGCATGCGGAAGTCTTTTTCTGATCCGAAAGAAATGTCAGAAAGCTGACTTAGAGACGGAGACATTGGTGCTAGTTTCATAAGATTCCGAGTTCGTTTGAGCTCCCATTTTTTATGTCAAAGTAGAGGCTTGTGTTTCCTCCTATTCTACATCAACAAATCCAAGTTCTTTTCCAGTTTTTTGCTTTCCATAGTTGTTTTTTGTGGTATTTGAGAGATATTCTTGTACGTTTGTGGGGGGGTGTCTTTCTTTTCTATAATTTACTTCAGTTAAGACCCTTCTACTTCCGTCTTCTTTTTTCTCTCAATGGCAGATCCATCTGTGACCCGTCTTACGCCACACAACTATCACACCTAGAAGGCACAAATGACTAGGCTTCTCATGTCAAGAGGTCTATGGTCTTGTCTGGATGCCTGTTCTTACGCGCCCTTTTGAGGTTCTACAGCACATGAACAAAATGGATGAAGCCATGGGACTGATTGCACTCAACATTTCAGATAGTCTGCTATTTCATCTGGATGGTTTGACTACTCCACGAGCTTATTGGCAGAAATTTCAGACTTTGTTTGGATAGGTGAATGAGTTCTGAGCACTTCAGTTGGATGCAGAATTGACTTCTTTGTCACCAAGCAACTTTCCCACCATCGAGGACTTTCTGATGAAGTTCAAATCCCTACGTGCAGTTTTACAGGGATGTGGGAAGAACAAAATTGATGATGAGTGCATATTCTTGATACTCTCAAAGCTGAAGGGGCAGTATCAGTCTACTTTCTACTCCACCATGTATGCCCTTGGAGACAGACATATGATGCCTACATTCGAGACATTTTGTGAGAAGTTGACTAGGGAACAAGGAAAGATCCAATAGGTGGATGCCTCTGGCTCTTCCAGCCAAGCATTGGTTGCTCAAAATTCTAAGGGGAAATCAAAGAAGAAAGACAAATCGAAGAAAGACACATCAAAATCTGATCCTTAGCCTCCAGCTAATCCTCCAGCAAACTCTCCCAAGGGTAAAGATTCTTGAAAGTCGGGTGAGTCTACCTCCAAGACCAAGAAGAAATCGAGTGAGAACTGTAGTTTTTGTGGGAAAGATGGACATTCAGTTTTTAGGTATTGGAAACGATTGGAGGCTTTAGAGGAAGCCATGAAGGAGCATCACATTTCAGCTCCTCAGTCTTCATCTCCACCTGCAAAGAAAGGTCATGCTCTTTCTGCACGAGCTACGACTTTAGCACCTTTATGGATTCTTGATTCCGGGGTTTCTCACCACATAACAAACACTCCTAAGTTGCTTACTTCACTTGCTCCTTGTGCCATCACACAGATTGCAGTTGGGAACTCTTCACAACTTTTAGTTTTGGGTTCTGGCACTGTTACTTTGGTCGGGGGCTCTCTACAGGATGTACTTTGTGTTCTTGATATTTCGATGAACCTTCTGTCTATCTATCAGATTTGCCACTCTGGCTCTGGGAAGACAATTGTGTTCTCACCACATGATGTGGTTATTCAGGACTTGCATGATCCAGAGATGATTGTGGCCACTGGGAATGTTGACTCTGCATCTCGCCTCTACAAATTTGATGGATTTGAGTCTTCTGATGACACAGGTTCATGTTTAGTTGCACATGCAGATTAAGTAAGCAAACTTTGGCATGAACGTTTTGGGCATGTCAATTACAGATATCTTTAGCAAATGAGCACACAGGCACTTGTTCTTGGGCTTCCCCAAATTTCATGTCCAGATGGTGTTTGTTAGGGATGTGCACTTGGCAAGCAACATAAGGATTCTTTTCCACATGGACGAGGCACTCGTGCTTTAGCACCTTTGGAGTTGATTCATAGTGACCTCATGTCATTTCCTACTCCTTTTTCAGGTGCTAGATATGTGCTTACATTTATTGATGACTTCTCGAGACGCACATGGGTGTACTTTCTTAAGTACAAGTCTGAGAAATGAGTCCATCTTCTCATACCAAGCCCTAGGGGCTTGCTTAAGACCATACAATGAACGTCAAAGCCTACAAACCAAGCTGGGATCCTACACAAAACTTGGAGGCTGCTCCATATAAATCTCCTCAATGATATCACCGTGCAGGAAGGCACTTTTCACATCCATCTGATAAACTGATCATCCCTGTGAAGCTACGAGGGATAAAACAAGGCGAATAGAATTCATCTTGGCGACAGGGGCAAATGTCTCGGAGTAATCAACACCCTCGACTTGCAAAAAACCCTTCGCAACAAGACGAGCCTTATGCTTATCAATGGAACCCATCAACAGCATACTTAGTGCGGTAAATCCACTTACAACGCACTAGTTTTCTCCCCTTGGGAAGAGAACAAAGATCCCACATGTGGTTCATCAACGAAGAATATTCCTCTTCCATTGCAGTATCCCATTCTGAATGTCTTGTCGCCTCCGCAAATGTTTGAGGATCAGTACTAACAGCATGACTAAGTAGACTGAAACCCGCAATGTGAGAACGGGTGCAATGGGATGTGGATGGGTCACCAGCTAGAGATCCTGCAACCTCAACAATAGCTCGAGCCCATTTAGGCATCTGGGGAGGATCCTGTGGTGGACGTATATCAGGATCACCGTGATCATCATCCTCATCATCCGTGAAACAAAGTGGAGATGAAGAGGGAGTAGTGGGAGTTGAAGGAGTCGCTGGAGGCGAGGAATGTACTGCAGGAGGGCTCTCATCAAACTGGACATCCCGTCGAAATAGGACCTCTCTGGAATCAGGATCAAATAACCTGTAAGCCTTTACATCCTCGCAGTAGCCAACAAAAATCAGTGGTCAGCTCTTTGGTTCCATTGCTTTCCTCTGAGCATCAGGTACAAATGCATATGCCGTACTCCCAAAAACTCTAAATGACGACACATCAGGCTTGACATGGGACCAAGCTTCCTCAGGAGTCATATGTCGAAGTGCCTTGTGAGGCATCTGATTCTAAATGTAGTTGGCACAATTGACTGCCTCTGCCCAAAAACATGAATCCATGGACCTAGACTAAATCATGCAATTTGCCATCTCCCAAAGGGTTCTGTTCTTTCTCTCGGCCACACCATTCTGCTGAGGAGTGTAGGGCACTGAAAGCTAATGCTGAAGACCATGCTCAGAACAGAAATCTCTGAAAGCCTGGTTCACATACTCCCCCCCATTATCCGTGTGTATGCGCTGAAGAGAAAGCCCAGACTGCTTCTCTACAAATGCCTTGAAAACTCGAAATGAGTCGAAGGCATCAAACTTGTACTTAAGAAAGTACACCCATGTGCGTCTAGAGAAGTCATCAATAAATGTAAGCACATATCTAACACCTGAAAAAGGAGTAGGAAATGACATGAGGTCACTATGAATCAACTCCAAAGGTACTAAAGCACGAGTGGCTCATCCATGTGGAAAAGAATCCCTATGTTGCTTGCCAAGTGCACATCCCTGACAAACACCATCTTGACAAGAAATCTAGGGAAGCCCAAGAATAAGTGCCTGTGTGCTCATTTGCTGAAGATATCTGTAATTGACATGCCCAAAACGTTCATACCAAACTCTGCTTACTGAATCTGCATGTGCAACTAAACATGAACCTGTGTCATCAGAAGACTCAAATCTACCAAATCTGTAGAGGCGAGATGCAGAGTCAACACTCCCAGTGGCCACAATCATCTCTGGATCATGCAAGTCCCGAATAACCACATAATGTGGTCAAAACACAACTGTCTTCCCAAAGCCAGAGTGGCAAATCTGATAGATAGACAGAAGGTTCATCGAAATATCAAGAACACAAAGTACATCCTGTAGAGAGCCCCCGGCCAAAGTAATAGTGCCAGAACCCAAAACTAAAAGTTGTGAAGAGTTCCCAACTGCAATCTGTGTGATTGCACAAGGAGCAAGTGAAGTAAGCAACTTAGGAGTGTTTGTTATGTGGTGAGAAGCCCCAGAATCAAGAATCCATAAAGGTGCTAAAGTCGTAGCTCGTGCAGAAAGAGCATGACCTTTCCCTGCAGGTGGAGATGAAGATTGAGGAGTTGAAATGTGATGCTCCTTCATGGCTTCCTCTAAAGCCTCCAATCGTTTGCAACACCTAGAAACTGAATGTCCATCTTTCCCACAAAAACTGCAGTTCTCACTCGATTTCTTCTTGGTCTTGGAGGTAGACTCGCCCGACTTTCAAGAATCTTTACCCTTGGAAGGGTTTGCTGGAGGATTAGCTGGAGGCTTAGGATCAGATTTTGATGTGTCTTTCTTCGATTTGTCTTTCTTCTTTGATTTCCCCTTAGAATTTTGAGCAACCAATGCTTGGCTGGAAGAGCCAGAGGCATCCACCTATTGGATCTTTCCCTGTTCCCTAGTCAACCTATCACAAAATGTCTCGAATGTAGGCATCCTATGTTTGTCTCCAAGGGCATCCATGGTGGAGTAGAAAGTATAGGAAAAAACCTGATACTGCCCCTTCAACTTTGAGAGTATCAAGAATATGCACTCATCATCAGTTTTGTTCTTCCCACATCCCTATAAAACTGCACGTAGGGATTTGAATTTCATCAGAAAGTCCTCGATGGTGGGAAAGTTGCTTGGTGACAAAGAAGTCAATTCTGCATCCAACTAAAGTGCTCGAAACTCATTCACCTGTCCAAACAAAGTCTGAAATTTCTGCCAATAAGCCCGTGGAGTAGTCAAACCATCCAGATGAAATAGCAGACTACCTAAAATGTTGAGTGCAATCAATCCCATGGCTTCATCCATTTTGTTCCTGTGTTGTAGAACCTCAAAAGGGTGCATAAGAACAGGTTGATTCGCATCCAAACAAGACCATAGACCTCTTGACATGAGAAGCCTAGTCATTTGTGCCTTCCAAGTGTGATAGTTGTGCGGAGTAAGACGAGTCACAGATGGATCTGCCATTGAGAGAGAAAAAAAGATGGAAGTAGAAGGGTCTTAACTGAAGTAAATTACAGAAAAGAAAGACACCCCCCCACAAACGTACAAGAATATCTCTCAAATACCACAAAAAACAACTATGGAAAGCAAAAAATTGGAAAAGAATCTGGATTTGATGCAGAATAGGAGGAAACACAAGCCTCTACTTTGACATCAAAAATGGGAGCTCAAACGAACTCAAAATCTTATAAAACAAGCACCAATGTCTCCATCTCTAAGTCAGCTTTCTGACACTTCTTTTGGATCGGAAAAAAACCTTCGTATGCTCAAGTTATGGCCAAAAAACTGATTGCTGCTCCAAAAATGCACCTTGCTGAAAAATTACAAACTGTTAAATTTGACATCCGTATGGCCGTCAAAAGGTCGATCACCGGAAAAAAAATCCGGTTGTCGATTTGCTGACATCAACAACCGAAATGATGACATCACTCGTCAGGAAATGACGTCAGCACGGGTCACCAGAAAAATGACGTAATCGGCCGGGAAGGTGATGTCAACAACGTACGGTTGTTGAATTGGAATGACGTCACTGTCGAAAAGATGACGTCATGATGTCTGCACGAGGACCACTAGTGGTGATGGCGCCTGGGAGGAAAACTCGACAATGCCGCTAGGGCGAGCGAAGACCTGGTGGCGCACTGGCAGCGGAGGAGGTGGGGCTATTGCTGGCGGTGCGCTGGCGGATCGGTGGCGCGCTGGTGGCGCACAGGCTACCCCGCGGTGGCGCACGAGCGTTGCTGCGGTGGCAACGTGTTTTTATATTTTTTTTTAACTGTGCGTCCGTACAGCAGCGACCTGGGAGGCTAAAAAAATTTCAAAAAAAATGCCTGTAGCCAAAAACAAAAAGTTTTATAGGAAACCTAACTGCAAATGGCCTTCTGAATCCAATGGCAGCGTCCCTTTGACCCCAAAGTGCTCCGAAAAATCACTCTACCCCCGATCTGAAGAAAAATGCACAAACAAACTAGGGTTTGTGACTCCAAATTATGGCTTCAAATATCCTTCAAACAAGAAGTAGCAGGGATGCTCTGATACCACGTAGGAGTTGAGAATCCGACTCCGAAAATGCGCCAAGATCACCTATAATGCAAATAGCTTGCTAAAGAGAAACCTAGGGAGCAAAGAGCTTGAAGCAAATACCGCACAAGAGAATATTTCATAATAGGAAATTAGAATTGCTATGTGAATGGAATGAATTTACAATGAATGAGAGACCAAATAAAAAAGCCTCATGGAAGCTTGTAGAACAAGCTGGAATGAGGTAGGAGATAAGGCTGACAACTAAGCACACATCCACAAGAGGTGGAAAAGTTAAGTATGCTAAAGGGAACAAACTCCTGTGTTGGCAACAACTAACCTCAACTACATGCATTAACCTAAGTAAGCTTAAGTACATAGAATAAATAATTAACAATTAATTAATTATTTACTCTAACAGGAGATACATCATATATGATTTTTGTAATCCTTCCAGATCTGTGGTAGGAAGATTATGATGCCACAACACCTAATCTTCAATAGCTTGCCATCCAAATTTTATCGCAGCCTTGTAGTGCTTCCGTCTGCGAGAGAAACTGGAGTACTTTTCAAAACATACACACAAAGAAGTGTAATTGGTTGACTCAAAAGTGTTTGAATGACTTGATTTATGTGAAGTACAACCTTCTCTTGCACGAGAAGAAGGTGAAAGGGCAAGCTTCATATGAAGCACTTGACTTGGATGACATTGATCCATATTCAGCAAATTATATTGCTCCTCCTGATGGTGAGGATGTACATGCAGATATGAGTGATCCTTTATTGACAGATGATTAGCTAGCTGAGTTTGAGATAGAGGCAGATGATTGGGATGTGGATGTGGCAATGTGAAGAGGAACATGAGCTTGGTCATCCATCAGAGGCTTCTGTCAAGCGTGAGACACCTATTAGGGCACCTGTTGAAGATGTTGCCAATGCGACAACAACTACTTCAACACCACCCACCCAACAGCAATGATCTCTTTTGAGTTTTACTCGTAGAAACAATTTATGATTGCTACTTTTAGTTTTCATTGATACTAAAACTTGAACTTAATACATATTCAGAAGTTGTAGTTTCATGGAGTTTGACTTCTATATGTATTAAACTTATTTATATTCAAATGTTGAACTTGTTTTTTGGTTTACGATTCTAGTACCATGTTAATCTACTAAGTTTTAGTTGCTATGAATTATTGTTTAACTCAAAACTTTGATTGATATATGGTGAATATCTCAAATCATTATATGTTCTACAAATTTGGTGCATTTTTAAGAATATTTTAAAAAATTATATAATTTCAAATGTTCAATAAAAGTGTTGATTTATTGCCAAAATTTTCGCCCAGTTTTTGCCCATTCGGAGGTTTTCAAAAAATTTGGGTCGACCGAGATATTGCAGAAACCAAAGTTTTAAACTATGCTAACACCCAAGGTCGTATCAAGAATGGGTGTGAAATAGTCAAATGACCCTGAGACAATCAAGAGTCCATTAACTGTACCCCAACCTGTAGCAGCAAATTCTATAAAACGAAGGGAAGGTGAGAATTTTTTTAAAATGTTTTATTATTAGCCCCCTCCTAGCCCAAAAGCGAAAAAGAAAGTCCCCCACCCCATCTTAATCAAACTCATTTTCACATGCCAAAATAAAATGCCAAAAAAATCATTATGAGCAGGGGTTGAAGGTGCAAGAGGAAATATCAGCATTGGCAAGAATTGAAGAGTGACATAGTAAGAAAAGTGAAAAAGATGAGTGTTTCTTCCATTATTTTCCAAAGTTAAAAGGGAGAAATGTATGATTTTTTTTAGTTTGCCCTTGCAATTTGTTTCCCAAAGACAAAACAACACAAGGACTAGCACTGAGAAAATAAACATGAGACAGAAGAAAGAAATGAAACCTAAAATGTGATAGTTTCAATCTTGGTTGAGAGTTCCTGCAAGTGTGGGAGTGCAATGGGTGATGGAGGACAGCAAGAAAATTCATTTGAATGTCCTTCCAAAGTTTGAAAACCTAATGCAAAGAGCCCTTTTAATCCCAAAAACAAAATCTTTACCAATCAGTGACAGCCATAGACAATAATAAAAAGAAGAATTTGTGGGGTAGTAGGACATGGCTGCATTACATTTGCTAAACAGATTTTAGAGGTTTCTACACAACAGTATATTGTCATCTACTGGGGCTTAGAAGACACTGGGTCAAAGTGTGTCCAGATATAAAAGAGGATAAGAAGGTAGAATTCCATAGATTGCAGATGGATCAGAGGCAAGTAATAAGAGTATGCTAATAATTAAAAAGAAGAATTTGGGTGTAGTGGGGCAAGGCTGCATTACATTTGCTAAACAGATTCTAGAGGGAGCTACACGAGTATATCGTCATCTATTGGGCCTTACAAGACATTGGGTCAAAGTGTGTCCAAATATAAAAGAGGACGAGAAGGTAGAATTCCATAGATTGCATATGGATGCAGAAGCAGGGAATAAGAGTGCGCTAATGCCGACATAATTAGCACAAGCAGATATGCATATGTTCATACCCTCGGTGGTGGGTAGTGGCAGTGGTAGTGGTAGTGGTGATGTTTGTACAAGAAGAAAGAAATAGGCTATGCTAGTAAGAATGCAAGGACAGTTCCAAGCATTAGATATGACAGTCTTTAATTGCCAATTATTTCTCTGCCTGTGCCATCCCAATCCATGTAACATATTCTGCTTATTCAAAAAAAAATGTTCAAAAATGTAACTTATGTTTGTTCCTCGTCACTTCTTTGAAGATATAAACTGTGAACTACCCTCCTTGACAAAGAATATTCTAAGGTAAGTTCGCTAATACAGGACATGAGGCAACCTTGGATTAGAATGGGCTGGACTATGGTCATGGATGCTTGTGTCAATATTTGACGTTGGCCACTCATCCACATTATACCACATGTTCAGATGTCTCTTATTTCCTTCAAGTCATTGATTAATCTGCGAAGCACAAGGATGTTGATTTCTAATTTCATATTGCAGGGATGCTATAAAGGAGGTTGGGCCCTCAAATTTCAAATGGTCACAGACACGGCACATATATGCAAATTATTTCGCATGATGGTTCAGGGTGCCTACAACCACGTCTTTTGGACCACATGTTATGTTCATGTATTGAACACTGCATTGAAAAACATAAAGAAACAGATTGTGTGCAACAAGTTCTGGCAAAAGCAAGAGATATTCAGATGTTCATCTGTAGCCACCCCACCACACTTTCTCTCTTTAGGGCTTTTTTAAAGGAAGAATTTCTCAAACCTAAGGAGACAAGGCAATCCAAGAAATTTTGTTTAGAGTCTATTGATTCCACTTATTAGTCAAAAATACTACAAAAAAATGAGATATAGTATGTAAATATTCGTACAAAAATGTATAATAGGGTGTGTGGGTAAAGCCTAATACCAAGAATTAATTTCAAAAAACCATTGACTACTGCTCCAAAGTTGATGTTAACTTGTCAAACTCAAATGCTATGTAAGATATTCACTACTCAATATTAAAATAATAAAGTTATATTATCATATTGCTCTTAAAAGTTAATAAAGAGAATCATCATCATCATTGGATTAGACAATGGATGTACATTAGGAGAACCACAAGAAGTGTCACCACTACTAACACAAACTATGTTGGCTATCTAGCTACTCTAAAAATGAAGATTATTAGCAGTGGCAAAATCCAAGAAAAGTTGCTCTAGCTCAACATCCCATAACTTTGTCACCCCTTCATTGTAGTCAAATCGCTTGCACACAAAAAAGGCACAAGTTGTATATGCACATAAAATAACTCCTCTAGAATCTTTATGCCAATCAATTGTGCTTTACTAAGTTTATGCAACACTTTATACAATTCTACTCAGATTAAGACAAATTGGCAAGACACTCAAGCCAAATTAGAGATTTGAGTTACAAAATAATAAATAAAACTTCAATCTTAGAAAAAAATGTTGAAATTTTTTTTTTTAATCAAATTTAGAGAGATTTAATTCAAATAAATTGTAGAAATAATTTGATTGCAAGAGGTTATGGGTGTAGGAATGTTTGCCATGGCAATCCACCAAGAATGAACATCCTTCTTATACTCGTTATAGAGAAAAAAAGCCACTTTGACAGATGGAGCCTTAAAAATCAGCAAACTAACTCTTAACTACACATTCCACATCAAGGTCAAGGAAGAGTCTAACAAATGCTGGGTAGTACCCCTTCACTGAATTTCACATCTATTTAAGGTGGTACCCTCCGCAAAAAAAAAATGGAGTCAATACAAAAGCAAGAAGATGCAAAAGGCCAATATTTTTGTTCTACAATTGTAATGCCTACCCCTAGTTTACTTTTCAATTATTATTGCCGAACTCTTTTAGGCCAACTTTATGTTTATGTTTGATGATTATGACATTTGTTTTCTAGATTATTGGATATTATTTCATATTCAGTTGATTATATGATGAGTTACTTTGGTACTAGTTATTTCATGTATGCATGATTATGCTTCAATGATGATTGTATACATTAATTCCAGTTATTCCATGATGATAGTTAGATAGATTATTGGTATGCGTTTTCTATGGATACTTACCCCATACTTGCATGTGTATGGTGTACCTGTATGTTTACTTTATGTATGTTACTAATATGGTTGAGGGAGGGAGTCGTAGTCACCTGCTAGTCGAGATCTACACGATGCACCACTTCCTGCCATTGCCTATTTAGTTTAGAATATATGTATATGTACATGCGTGGACTTTATGCAAATTATAGGTACCAGGTATCAACTTCCTGAATCGCCAGGATGAGCATACCCTATCGTAGTATCTCAATGGTAAAAGAGGGGAGATAATTCTTGAGTCCAAATCCTAAACTTAAGTCATTTGTCCTAAAAAGCAGGGCAAGAATCTGAGTTGTTTACCTTCCGAACTCTTCAAGTGAAGTAAATTTGTGATTATAACCCTTGAGTTTGATCTAGTTTTCTGTACTTTATTATGGGTTTTCATTTCAGTCTTGTGGATCTATGATTATTTTATGTTTTATTAAATCAAATTAAAAGAATAATTAATGATTTAATTTAATGAAAATTTTATAAGGAAAATTTGATATTTAATTATATTTAATTAATCAAGAAATTAATTAAATAAAAGAATTAAATTTAAAGATTCAGTTAAAGTCTAATTTTGGGCACAACAATATTTATTTAATTTAATAATAATATATTTAGGAGTTCATTTTTAAATAAATGCTAAATATTATTATTACTTAATAAATATTTTTATCAAAAACGTCTCAAGAATTAATTAAAGAGAGAAAGAAAATTATTTAATAAAGATATTTTAATTAAATGGCAAAATAGTTGTGCATGAATATTAAAATATGGATTTTGGGGTTGGTCGTTTGGTGTCTACGCGGCTTATTGCTTGTTCTTTTTGTAATTTCCTTTGTTCTGTCTTGCATGGGAAGCTTTCTCCGTAGCTGGAAGCTTGCATGTCCGCAGCCTTTGGTTCTTCTATTCTGCGTGGGGTGGGAGGATTGAAGTTGTGGGGTTTTGGTGTTGGGAGGGGTTTAGAAGAAGGATGGGGGGAGGATTTCCTCTCCCATTTTTGTGGTTCGTAATTTCCTTGGCATAATGGCCGACTCAAAGGGTGAGACGTCAATGAGGAGCCCTCACTTGGACTTTCAGGTAGCGATAGGCCCAAAATTTTCAAATCAAAGGATGAAGACCTTCGATAACAATCTATTTGCTCCAAACTCTAGGACTGTTGATTTAGGGCTATCTAGTGGCTCAAGGATTACGACGACTAACGGTTCTCTCGAGAGGTGCAAGGAGAGGCCAGAACTGGTTATTCCGGCTGAGATGATTGCTAAAGATGTTGAGTATTATTCACATCACTCCTTATATTGTAAGTTTTTTTGAATGAGGGTTTCCCTGCAATTTTTGGAGGCTTGGGCCAGGAAGACTTGGGAGCCGGAGGGGGAAATGGAGATAATGTCGCTGGCGAACAATTATTTCACGGTTACTTTTAATTGCACTGCTGATCGTAATCGGGTATTTGAGGGAGGTCCTTATTTTCATAATAAGATAGGGTTGTTTATCAAGCCATGGCATGCAGGTTTCAACCCCGCAGAGGAGCTTCCAAATCATGTCCCGGTGTGGGTTCGTTTACCGAGGTTCCCAATGGAATGTTGTCGAGAGGATGTGTTGCACCTTTTGGCCTCAGTGCTTGGAAATCCTATTGGGACTTCATCGCAGACTTTGGGTAAAAAGGTAATGACTTTTGCACACATTTGTGTTGAAATTGATCTAAGTAGGCCTTTGCCCGATGCAATAGAGATGTGTGCGGGTTCTTATTCTTGGGTGTAGCATTTGGACTACGAAACTCTTCATTGTCGGCTTTGTCGAGAATATGGCCATTTGCAGCGAAGATGCCCAAGGTACAAGCCTAGGGAGTCCTAGCCTTCACAATGTGAGAGCAATCTTCCTGAAACAGATAAAGGGAAGAGCACTTCTCCTGATGAGGTAGGTGCTTCTGATGGTTTTGTCCCGATCAATGCTCGAAATCGGAACAAGGGTCAAAAGAGGCATTTAAAAAAAAAGGCATGATGACAGTACCGTCAACAAATTTGAGGTTTTGGATGAGCTCAGCCAACAGGAGGTAAACCTGGGTTTGATCAACTTGGATCAAGGGCTTCTGGACTTAGCTCAGGAGGATCATGTTCTTGATTCTTCTATGGATTTACAAGGGGATGATTGTCAACACTTGGAAGTTGATTAGCAGAGGGAGATTTCTGAGGTTCAAGAACCCTTGGCCATTGTTACAACAGCAAGTGTGGATTCTTCGTCTATTGGGCGAAACACTAGTTCAGACTCAGCTGCGAAGATCAAGCCTCCTCCCAAATTGGGCATTTTGCAGAAAGATATTAAGGGCGGGGCAGAAAAATTTGTTAAACCTGGCAGAGAAAAGGATATGGAAAAGATTAAACTAGCTGGTGAGAATTTGGTGGAGTCAAGGGCAGTAAAGACTCTGGATTCTATTTTTTCATGTCCCTTGAAATGATTATTTTGTCATGGAATGTACGGGGCTTAAACAGCGGCCCTAGACAAAAAGTGGTTCGTGAGTTAGTCAGAAGGCAAGGTCCTGATGTCGTCTTTTTGCAGGAAACTAAGTTATCTATTGAGAATATGCAAGGTTTGGCGCCTAAGTTGTAGAGAAATGGGGAGTGCCAATGCATTGGAGGTCATGGAGCTTCTGGGGGTCTAGCATGTTTATGGAATCCTAGAAGAATCCAGCCTCTTTGGTGGATTTCTTCTAAATCTTCTATGTCTATGATTGCTACTAGCCTTGAGACCGGGGATGTCATTTTATTTTCTAATATAACAAGGTTTGTGGTCCCATATCAGGCTGATCCATAGCATGATGCCCTTCCATCCGTGGATTTTGGCTGGAGATTTCAATGCTATTTGTGAGCTGGCTGAGAAGCGTGGTGGTACTGGAAGGTTGGAGCCCTCTACACTATTGCTTCGAGACAATTTCAATACCTTGAATCTTGTTGATGTCAAACCCAACAATGGTCAGTTCACCTGGAACAATCATCGGGTTGGTGAGTTTTGCATCGCAGAAAGGTTAGATCGGTTTCTGGTTTCTTGTTACTGGGTTGGAGGAATGTGGTCATCTTGCTTTGAGATCTTGGATTGGAGAGAATCAGATCATTGGCCTATTAAACTTGCTACTGAGTCAACTAGAGTACCTCATAAGCCCTCTTTTAGGTTTCAACTCATGTGGTTGCGGGATTCCTCTCTGAATGATTTGGTTTATGAATGGTGGAAGAAAGGTAGACCAGCCTATGGTACATCAATGTATATCTTTGCTAAGCTACTTCTATATGTTAAATTTGAGCTCAAACGGTAGAATTGTCTGTACTTTGGGAATGTCTTCCATGCAAAGACGTTGGCTCAGGCAGATTTGGATGGCATCACCAGGAGGTTAAGGGAGGATGGGGTCACGGCTGAGTTGCTTCAGGACAAGGCTCGAGCTGTGAAAACGTTGGAAGAATGGGAACTGCGAGAGGAAATGTATTGGAAACAAAAGGCTCGAATTGAGTGGCTTCAGGAAGGGACAAAAATACTACCTCCTTCTTCAATTTAGTGAAAGCTAAGCGCCATGGCAATTCTATCTCTAGTCTAGTGAATGACAGGGGAGACCATCTTTCCTCCTTCCTAGAAATTTCTAGGGAGGCAGTGCAGTACTTTGAATCTCTCTTTCAAGCGGACTCGCAAGGGGGGTCTCTTGAGGAAGCGCAAATTCTTTCTTATATACCCTCTCTCATGTCTGGAGATATGAATCAACAACTCATGAGAGATATCATGCTTGAAGAGCTTTAAGGGATTGTTTTTAACATGAAGAAAGAAAAGGCGCCTGGTCCTAATGGCTTCCCAATTGAGTTTTTTCAAGAATTCTAGGATATCATCAAACTTGACCTCCTGGTTGTGGTTCATGAGTCTCAACACAATAAGCAGATGTTAAGGGCTCTAAATGCTACTTTTCTTGCTCATATTCCCAAGAGTGAGGGGGCTGATAGGTTAAGCCAATTTCGGCCCATCTCTTTATGCAATGTGATCTATAAAATTATTTCTAAACTTATTGTTGACAAGTTGAAGAAGGGGCTTGAAGAACTGATCTCCGAAGAACAAAGTGGTTTTGTAGCTGGTAGGCAATTTCTGGATGGGATAGTCATTGCAACTGAGGTCATCCATTCTATGGCCAACTCAAAAGAAAAAGCGATGTTTATCAAATTGGACATGGCTAAGGCTTATGACAGAGTTAGGTGGTCCTTCCTTTGGCAGGTTCTTAGTGCTTTTGGCTTTGCTGAAAAATGGATTCAATGGGTTTTGAGTTGTGTTACTTCGGTCTCTTTCTCTGTGCTTATCAATGGGAGTCATCCTGAGCTATTTGGGGCTTCTAGGGGCTTCGTCAAGGCGATCCTTTTTCCCCTTACTTTTTTATTCTTTTGGCTGAAGGCTTGGGGAGATGGATTAAACGAAATGTGGAGTTTGATTTTATTCAAGGTTGGAGGTGGGGTGGCACCTTACCTCCACAAACTCACTTTCAATTCGTGGATGATACTGCTTTGATGGGGATGGCTACAATGAGGGAGGCCTCTAATTTATAAAGGGTCTTGGATGCTTACTTGGTTGCCTCTGGTCAGCAGATTAATGAGGGAAAATCTTCCATTTTCTTCTTCAATACTCTAGGCCCCATTCAGCAAAGGATTGCTCACACTTTGAGATTTCAAATCGGGAATCTCCCATTGACTTACCTGGGCATTCCCATCTCAGTGAGTAGAGTATCTAGGGAGTCTTGGAAAATTATTTTGGATAAATTTCAAGTGAAAGTTAATCACTAGACTCATCGATGGTTATCCTTTGCTGGCCGTGTCCAGTTGATTAAGTCGGTGGTGCAGGCTCTGGCCATTTATAGATGCATGCTCCAGGTTGCCCCTATGGGCTTTCTAAAGGACCTTGATTCTATGGTGAGACAATTTTTATGGGTTGGTTGCTTAGAGTCCTCCAAATGGAGTTTGGTTAGATGGGAGGTTGTTTGTAGTCCGAAACAATATGGTGGAATAGGCTTGAGGCAATCGGCTTTGACTGGGGAGGCTTTGGCTGCTAAACTGTATTGGCGGTGGTGTAATGAGCAAGATAAGAGCTGGGCCAAGGTTCTTTCTCAAAAGTATCTCCTAGGGATTCCTCAGCTCGATATTTCTAGATGCCCCCTTGTGGGGAAGGGCTCTGTGATATGAGGCACCCTTAAGAAAGGGGCTATGCTTATTAAGGATGGATTATTTTGGATCTGCAAGAGGGGACAGAGGTCCAATTCTGGTTTGATTCTTGGGATGGCTTTCCTCCCATCACTCCTCAGTTTCCCAAATTGTTGAATCTTTGTCAAAGATTTCTAGAGGCTGGTTGGTCACGGGTGAGTGATTTTAAGTCCTTTTTCCCCTATGGTCAAATGGAGATGGCCAAATGGAAGTCCCCAGATGAGTGGTTGGTTGTTGGTTTGCAAGAGGAATGTGTTGTGTTGCAAAGTATCCTCTCCAGTCGAAGATGTAGCTCTCTCTGGGAAGATGACGTGCTTGTCTGGTCCCCCAATCCTATGGGAACCTACACTGTAGCCTCCAGTTATAGTAAGTAATTGTCTCATAAGTTGGTTGGGCCTGAAATTCAGTGGTGGAAGAAGGTTTGGAACAAGCTTTCTTCCCAAAATGTAATTGTTTTGTTTGGATGTTGGCCTGGAATAAGTGTTTGACTTGGGCTGACATTCAAAAGAGAGGTTTCCTCGGTCTTTCTATTTGTGTTATGTGTGGGGCTAATGAGGAGGATTCTAGCCACTTGTTTTTTCATTGCAAATTTTGCCCTACAGCTTAGGCATTTTTGGTGGGGTGTTTGGACAACACCTTGTGTTCATGCTTCATCCTTGATTGAGTTTTGGCAAGGGATGGGTCGGCCCCCTTCTGTAGTGTCCTTTTTGCAAGAGGTGTGGTTTGTGGGGCCTATCTTCTTATTGTGGCAGATTTGGCTGGAATGCAATCGAAGGATTTTTCATGGAGAACAAAGATTGCTGCAACAAATTTGGCAAAGATTATTGGGCATGGTTCAAGAAACTGTGGAAGCTAGGTGTGAAGTGGAATTCCCTTTGGGTAAAAGGGATACAGAGTTGGTGGAGAGATTGGGGATTTAGGGGTCTTCCTTGGCTTTGACTAGGGCTAAGAGAGGGCGTCATGAGAAGCAAAAAATTGATAGGGATGGCAAATGGCAACTTCCCCCTTATGGCGTTTTAAAGATCAATACCAATGGATCTTCAAGGGGCAATCCGAGACTAGCTAGTATTGTCGAGATTGGTAGAGATTCTCTGGGCTCAGTGATCTTTCTCTTTTCGATCTATCAAGGGATACAGACCATCAACCTGGTGGAAGGGCTGGCTATTCTTGCCGCTCTTGAGAGAGCTCATGCTTTGGGGTGGAGAAGGATTGTTTGTGAATTTGATTCCCAGATTTTGATCAATTTGCTTATTGAGCAGAAAGTGACTGGTGTCAGCTGGCAGTTGGCTAGGGTTGTGCAAATTTTGCGGGTTAGTTCTTTGATGGAAATGTTGACTTTTGTCCATATTCCAAGGGAGTGGAATAGGGCAGTTGATTGTTTGGCGAAATGGGCTTCTGAGCATGTTGAGGGATGGAGAATTGAGGATTGGGAGTTTGTTCCTCAAGAGCTCTGTTTTGATTTAACGATTATTCTTGATAAGGATAGGGCTGAGAATGGCGACAAATGATGGTGTTGGTTGTTTTATCTTTGTTTGGTTTGATGCTCTTGTTTTTCCTTGGGACCTCAGTCCTTTCCTTCCTTTGTAATGTTGCTTTCTGATCTTCAATAAAGTTTTTACCCCTTCTTTCAAAAAAAAAAATTAAAATTAAAATATAATTCAATAATAAAGGTAGAGGGTTTTTTTTGTGATTGCACAATCAAAGCCCTGAACTGGGGAAAAACTCTTTATTAGCAATTGAGAGTTCATTTCTCCAAGACCAAGTTTTGGAGGAGCAATTTCGAAGAAGAAAGGTTTCTGAAAAAGGGGGTTGTTTGTGTGCTCCATGCGTTTTTCGTCTTAGCATGTAGGATCTTGTGGATTTATTTGTAGAGTGGTTTTCCATTCTTCAAATTCTTGTCTTCTTCGTGTCTGGATAAATCTATATTTTGAGTTTGAAGTTCAGGTTGAACCCTTGTGGTAAATTTTATTTGTTCTTCGTTTTGAGATTATTTGTATATGAGTATTGAGAATTTAGAAACCCTCGTTTTGTTAATAGAATGGTATTTTAAAATGGGTAGGGTTTGGTAAAGAAGTCGATTTTCTAAAATGCAAATTCGATTGTTTACAATTAATTGTTCTATCAGATCTAGAATAGAAATGAATTTAAAATTTAATTGGGGGGTGGGGGGGTGAATTTATTTGTTTTGTTTTATAAACAATTTTTTTTGAAAAATTATATTTTGGAGGGAAGTGGGCCACCACACCATCTCCCCTCCCCGTATTTTCCCCTGGCAGCATTGATAATCGATACTGCATTGTAGATGGCAAGCCGATGGGCCTTTAAATACACCTGTTATTATTTTATTTTTTATTTTTTTTAAGTTTTTTTGTATTTTTAAATTAATAAATTTTTATAATTTAATAAATTTTTTATTTAAAGTTGTAGATTGTTATTAATTAATTTAATTAATAATTATTGTAGTTATTATTAATTAATTAATTTAATAGTAGATGTTATGTACTAAATTTAAATAAACTTTTATTATATTATTATTTAATGATTATGATTATTGATAAATGTATTATTTTACTAGTAGATCGATAATTATTATTTTAATAATTTAATAACCATTATTTAAATTGTTCTATAATTTTTTTATGAATGCAATAGTTTTATAGTGGTAAATTGTGTGATTGGATTTAAAAAATGAAAACCGGTTCAATTATAGGGGAAATTTGTAAACTTTATTAAAAATGAAAACTCGAACGTTACCATTAATCAAAACTATGTGTTTTCAAAACCAAACAAAACTATGAAACTACACTGTCAGTTTATGTTTTTTTGTGTGTTGGGTTTGGTGTTGACTTCATTCTTTGACCAAATCAGGATGTTTACCAAAGGCTTGGGGGTTTGTTTTGTGATGTCATGATGATGTTTTGTATACAATCTTTTATACCCAACCTCGATGATGTGTTGCGTCTTTTTATGATGAGTTTGATCTATTGGTGGTTATTGCTTTCCAGTGTTTTTGCGTGGAACTGAGGTGAATGGTGTGACTTTTCTAATATAACCCTTGAGTCTTCGATCAGTTATCTTTGGATTGCTTCCCAATTGCTTGTATAAGACTGAGGTGATTATGAGTTACTGTTTTTAGGTGATGTCATGGTTTTGTATATGTCTACTTGTTTTGGGATCAGTCCTGTTAAGATGATTGTATTGGTGAAATATGTGATTTTGATCAGTGATGTTTTCAATACTTTCTAGTTGCTTGTTTAAGAACTGATGTGTGATTTATGGTCGTATGGGACCTACTGCTTTTATTGAGCTTAGGGTAGGTTATTTGTATGTCATGTTGGGAAGTGGCTTGCAACGGAGGCCGGAGCCCTAAAGAGGTTACCTGGGTAACCCACTGTAAGTTATTTTAATAAGTAATAACATTTCATTAAATGAGAGTAAAATGAATTAATAAGAATCATTATTTTTCTTCGCCCATGCCTCAAGTGCTAGTACAGGCTAGGATGGGAGTAGAGAGGTTGCTTGGTGGCGACCTTCCTTCATTAGTATGCCTGGTAAGTATGAAAGTATACTAGTGCTGCATAGAATCACTAGAGGGCCGAAGTCTAATCAGGCTGCCAAGGTAACCTTAGAGTTGGCTCATGCGATGACACTGCCCACTTACATAGTAGATTCCCTACATGTCATTGTTGCCTCTGGGTTTAGATGTCACTTGTGTCTTAGAACCTTGAGTTAGATTGTTTTCAGGTTTTTCTTTACCTAGATGTTGATTTTGGCTTTTGGGATTGTTATTCTATTTGGGACTTGAGACTATCTCCTCAGCGCGGTGGGAGTGGACCCCTTTCATGTTACCACGAGGTCGGGTGGTAGTGCTTGTTACTTTTACCATTGAGGTCCGTCAGTTTGATGTTGTGGCTTGAGTTCCCTGTTCTGCATTTCCTATCATTCTATTCTTGTGTACTATGATGGATGGTTATACCTATTATATTGTATTTTATTTCATGGATCTTAAGAGTTGATGTAATCTATTTTATGATGTATATTCTTTCCGCCTTTCATACCATGTGACTTGTACAACGGATGATTGTGCATTCTAATTATTGTCCAGTGGCATTCGGGATAATTGTCTATTATTTATATAGATTTGTACTTGTAGTTATTCTTTAATGTGGATGTGTTATTTATTGGTTTTAGTATTAATTTAATTTAAATGTGATTCAACGTCATGGGACCCTTAAGAATTGTAATTTGTTTTATGGTATGTGCTTATGTGTATGTTATTGCTTCCGCTATATTATTTCTATTGTTGTTAAGTTATTATCTTTCAAAAAAAATGTTTAGCAAACTTAGTAAAACTTTAGATTAATTTCTTTTGGGTTCCCTGGTGGGGGACTCAAATAACTATTTGCAGCTATTTAAAAAACAGTAGCTTCAGTATCTTACACTTTGTCATTCCCACCAACAGTCGTCTAGGATTGTCTGATTAAAACATATATTGCCTCCATATGAACCAAGTTTGGCTAATGACCCTGCTAGAAAGTAAAGTTTCACAACAATCACTACCTACAAAGCATTGCTACAAAGAAGACCATCACATCCAAACACTAGTTGGCTGAGAGCACAGTAGAAGTTACAATGTGGGTTCGACATTTGGGTTCAAAATTCGATGTGGATTCGATGTGGGTTCGGATGTGGGTTCGACATTTGGGTTCAAAATTTGATCAAAATTTGTTGGGGTTGGGTTCGGGTTCGTTTTGGGTTCGTCCGTACAAGAATTTTTTATGTTTTATTATATGTATATGTGTGTGTGTGTGTGTGTGTGTGTGTGTGTAAAATTATGCGGCAGCAAATAAGTTCATACACCACCATATGAGGTGCGGGTGTGTTTTAGGGTTGGGTCGGTTGGATAATAAATCAAATTATATTTAAACCAAAAAATTGCCTCTTCAAAACATTAAAAAGTCAAATTTTTTTGGTTGAATGTCCAAATTTGCTCCAAATTCCTCTCGAGTTCTTCTGTCAACTACAAAATTCGCTTGACATTTGCCCAAATTTGTCCAAGGTCCGAAAAAGAGAATCTATAGGGAATTCATCAGACAAATGACAAATTTGACAAGAATCGGAACCAACTTCGAATTAGCTATGAATCAAATGTTGAATTTGCATGCTGAGGGACGAATTTGGTAACTTAGTTTTTAGGAAACTTTTGGTAGCACAATGTTAAATACAAATTCAGTTTAACACTTCCCTAAATGATAATCCAAAACCAAGGGAGTTCATGTAGCTCACACAAATGCACATGGTTTTGTCGGCAAAAATGATTACTAGAACCATTTAGGAAGTATGACACCTAAAACAATCTCATCAAAAGTAGCTTTTGTTGACAATATCTCCTTATGGTGCAATCCATAAGTGACAAAGCAACTGATCCAATTTGCATCACTCAAGTTGGTGGATATGTAAAGTTAATCAATATGAGTAATTCTTGAAGACTTCCAATCAACAAGACATAAGACTCCATTTCCAAAGGTGGAGACTAAACGAACAATTGTATAAAATCCCAAAGGCAAAAACAGGAATAGAAGGCACCTAACTTACACAGGCATTTAAAGAATTTCGCTTATGACTAAAAAAGCATTTTCATGAACATTTTGACCCTAGTCAAAAATTGATTATTTTTTAACCATTGAGAAAACAAAGCATTTGAATTCCATTTTTTCAAGTTGGGAAGGTTTCGGCTTGCCTCCAAGAATGTTTTGAGGACCCTTCACCTATAACACCCCTTGTATTACATTGAGATGGGGTTCCTTTCATGCAATGGTTGATTGTAAATGTACTTGGTTGCATTAGTCAAGGACTCTAATGTACGGTGAAATGTAATTGCGGGGTTATTTGGAAATCTATTTGAATGTGTAAGGTGTTAATGAAAACCTCAAGAAGATAGTAAACCCCTGTAATCAGCAAGAAGTTAAAGGCTTTAGGAGGTGACCACTGTCTTTTTCAGAGTTTAGTCTAACATTGAATTTTTCCAAGACAAGGTTATGTTTTGCTCCATTTTCATGCTATTTTGTGGCTATCTAATTGTTGTTATACTGCTGAATCCATGACTCTAGGCTGAATCTATATCTATGTCTATATCAGATATAAATTCAGCATAGTTTAGTGGCTTATTGTAATAGCTGTATCTATATCATTATTTCCTGGCTTATTAAAATTTAAATTCAGCATGGTTTATATCTAAGGTGAATTTCTGGAAAGATCCTAACTACAATAAGCCTAATCACACCTTTAGGTGGCTGTATTAAAACGTACTGGAAAGTTCTTTACATGGATTGATTTTCTTTTCCTTGTGTCAAAGCTTAATTTCAGACTTACTGAATTTTAACTATCCATTCTTTTCCTAGGCTCTACCCACCAAGAGGCAGACTTGAGGTGCACTATCTTTGCATCTATTCTGTTTGAAAATGCTTATTATCTCTTTCAATTAAATGCAATAAACGATTAAATGGACAAATGCTTGCAAACATATTGTTTGCCCAGCTACACATTTTTGTCAAGTATGGCTTGCACCATTATAGTTAGCAAATTGTGGTGGAGCCACAAAAGATAGCTGTTGGCTTATAAGAATAGAGTACCGAGATAGAATGCAAGTGAAGACAAGGACATGGACAGTATAAACCTTGAGCTATTGAATATAGATAAGAACCTGGAGGATGAGATACTTGTCACTTTGCAATGGATGTGCATCAAGGGACATATAATTTGAGATCAAGGTGCATTAAATATAGCTAGTTGTACAAAGGATCTTGCACATCCATCTACTAGAGATATATGCATTGGTCTCATTAGAAAGCATCTAAGAATGGATATTGAGGACATGTCGGTCTGAGTACAGAATTTTAATGCTATTATAATTTATTTCTCAACCAGTTGCCTTGCTCATGTGGATGCCATTGTTGAAAATATAATGTATGAAACAGTTTAACATTCAATATGTATTTCCTTGGGTTAAAGATGCATTATCGAGCATGTGTTCGGGCTAATGCCTTATGCATAAGGGTTTTTGACCAACCTAGGATTAGCATACTGGTACAAGCTATAACAATTCTGACTTTCCACTTAAATAACAAAATTGGGTCCACCCTTTGAAGTTCTTCAGACAAGCATTTTATAAAGGATGACATGCCAGTGTATCTAATTAGCAAATCCTTGGTCACTAGCACACTAATCCAAGTAACATTTTGGTTCGCTTGTTAAAGACATGTATTTTTCATTTGAGAGGAAAAAAACCAATTGGTGCATTGGATTATTAAGGAAAAATTAGAGAAGTGGTTTAACAAGATGATGCTCAAGTTCACAATGGACAACCCAGAATAAAGTGTACAGTCCAAAGTCAAAAACAGTGATGAGGAGTTCTTTGTAGAGTTCCCCATAAGTTGTACAGAGATTCTTACATTGCTTGTGAGGACAGTAATTACATCATCTTATGGCATGGGCAAAGGAGATGTTGAGAAGCTGACAACCACATACAACGTTTGTAGTGCATTCTTGCAAGAAAGCTAAGAGTTCAATGCAGAAACATGTCAAACAGAGAGTTGTTGTATGCAACACCAAAGAAGTTGATGCTATCAAAAAAAAACTGCCATTAATGTTCAAACACGATACAGGAGAACAATGCAAAACCTCAGTAAGGGTAAAGGAGGCCAAAAAATATCTCTATATGCCAAAGAATCTTAGTTACCGATTCCTGAAACGAATCCAATTCGGGCACGTGAATCGGATCCATGGATTCATGATTTTTTTTTCCCCATTATGATTCATGGAGGATTCATGTAAATTTATATATATACATATACACACACACTAAGAAATGAGAGAAATATACATAATTCTAAAACTAAATCATTTCAAAGTATGAATTTATGATTCTAAATAATTTCATAGTATGAATCTATGGATCAAATCCACAATGATCATAAGAAAATAATCAGAAAAAACAAAAAAACAAAAACTCAAAAAAAATTCAAAAAGAAAAAAAAATCCAGATGAATCCAGCCACAGATCCGGATCAGATCCGAATCCGGATCCAGACTCTATGGCATGAATCCAGTAACTAAGCAAAGAATTGGAAAAGACCATTTAGGCAACGTACAGCTGGATAGTCTAGCATCCATAGAACGACATTCAAAAGAAATTCCAGGTCACCAAAGGGCACTACAATTGATTGAAGAAATGTGCAAGGAGAAAAATTCATAATCTAAACTTTTTAACTTTTTCCAGATGCACTATTTCATGCTTGTTTTTAAGATGTTGAAGAGGATCGAGCATTGATGCCCAAAGACAAGATCGACTGTAGGTAAACATCATGCTAGAGAGAGCACCAAGGTAGCTTTAAAGGAAGGAAACAAGACTTATCCACCAAGAGTGTCCTACTAAACAACCTGGGTCAATCAACCCACTAGCTCCCATTTCACTACAATATAATGATTAACTTTGTGCTATCAGATTATTATGGGCCAAGATGTGCAAAGACACATGCACACAAGTGTGAGATCTTTTGCTGAAACAAGGGTGTAATAGCTACAGCTAAGAAATCTAAATAGTTTTCGAGCACCCTGTGTCATCATGAATATGCATGGTACCAACATTTCGACCCAAACCAGACCATATGTCAACTATCTGGCCCACAAAACAACCTTCCTGAATGAGTTGGAATATCTCAAGATGAAGCAACAGCTTACTGCTATACAAAAGGAAACTAACATAGGAATTATCACGAGCATGATAGAGTACACAACTCAATTTAAAGACTTTATAGTTCTAGTAAAGCTATCCTTCAACATCAAAAAGGAACAACATAGACGTTGGCTCATAAGTGGGCCGATCTTCTGTATCATTCAGCAAGTTATTTCTTACATGTATTTATACAAAAGGAAGCATAGGATGTTGGCATTATGAAGATCTTATTGGTGAAGTGAAGATTGGTGTATGGCTGTCAATTTATTGATGGCAACTGTGCAACTACATAGGATAGGTGGCAAGCAACCCTACAGGTGTTAACTAAGTCAGTACATAAGGATGAATAGTGAAGGCGGGATCAGTGAACACATGGACACATGATTGGTGAATATAGCAGAATGGTTGACAGCATACAGAGCACCAACAGCGGTTGAGGTAGAAGTCAAAACATGAGATGCAATCACATCTACACAATCTACATGATTATCCTATTACATAATCATGACCACAACCTAATTGGTTGAAAGGTAAGAAGAGTTTAAATTACTCCAAGTGGCAAACAAATGAAGAACACTCAAAGGACAGTTAAAAGATTCAAGATTACCAAAAGATTTAGTTGAGGCGATCATATTGGACAATGTGATACTAAAGAGAGAAGGTTAAGAGATGTTGATTTGGTATTAGATGGCTCATTGGATCAGTGGAAGGCAATGATAAAATGGTGCATTGGTAAAGGTAATACGTTTTGACTATTCCAAGTAATAGACAAGGAAATCAAATTGAAGGCCAACGCAGTCAGGATAAAATTATGTTGAGATATCGAGATATGTGAGAAGCTTAACAAGATCGAACGGGAAGCTTAAGGTTTGAATGAAGGGTCAGAATTAAGAGGCAAAAGTTGAGCCACAGAATAGTTATTTAAAAAAGGTTTTGTAATGCAAAATGTTGTTGTTGAAGACAGATCGACAAGGAAATCAAATTGAAGGCCACCGCAGTCAGGATAAAATTATGTTGAGATATCGAGATATGTGAGAAGCTTAAGGAGATCGAGCAGGAAGCTTAAAGTTTGAATGAATGGTCAGGATTAAGAGGCAAAAGTTGATCCTAACAGAATAGTTATTAAAGAAAGGTTTTGTAACAAAAAATGTTGTTGTTGAAGAGAGATCGAACAGTGCTAAGATTGTGATCAAGACGTAGAGCAGAGAACAGTTGCAGAAGAGCGGAGAGCTAATTGGATCTGACAGACAAGAAGTGTCATATCCAGATCAGTGATTTAGTTGTTATGTAACAATTACAACAGTTAAATCCCTAAATCGGGTAAACCCTAACAAGTTCGAGTTGTAAATCCCTTAGGTAGGCTCTTAATAGAGCATTGTAAATCCTCTAATAAGGTAGATCCTAGCAGATTTGTTTGTACTTTTAACAAGATACAAATCACTCCTAAGAAGGTGAACTCTCAAAAAGGGTAATTGTATGCTCCTAATCGGGCAACTCATTTACTGCAGTAGTGAGCTTCTGGGCACCGTGGTTTTCACCCTCGTTAGAGTTTCCATGCTACACAGTGTCATGTATGATGAATGATGTGTGGTGGTTTGATATTGTTATGCTTTATTCACTGGTACTGGTCATATGCTTTATTGCTTGGAAGTTAATATTGCAGTTTAACCGATTGGTGATTAAAGTTTTACATTACCTGTTTGTACTAGTTCCACCCCCGCTCAGTACCTAAGAATCCTAACATAGGACATTGCAATATGCAAAAAGGTTTGCATATACTTGGGGCAAGTACAGGGATCAATTCACAAGTAGAAGCACAAATGACCAAAACAGAAAAATGAGTAGTGTGAAGTAGAGGGGTATACCAGAAATGATTGCCACCAGAATTGAAAGGATCATATATTTCATGTCGTATGCAATTTTCCCTTTGCTGATAAAGACCAAAAAACTGCATGGTGTATAATTTCTAAAAAATACACCCATGATATTACAAACTGCAGATTCCTTCATCATGCACACAAAGGAAGCGAGATTTCTGTCAGACTAGGATTACTAAATAGGGTGAGTGCTCTCCCTTCAAAAGTGGATGGGAGACAGTGAGAAACAAAAATGTGCCAAGGTGGTGATGAATGTTATAGTTGCAGTGAACCAAACCACTATTGCTTCCAATGTCCTTAATTCTCTACTAATGGTACAACATGTGATGGGGAACAACTCAATAAGAATTACCCTGATATGGTGACAAAATCCTCAAGTATGGCCAAAGGCCAAAATAAGTGAAGATGCATCAAAACCAAGACCTTGTTAAGCCTTTGAAATCATACAGTGATATGCCAAATTCAAGTACTTATCGAGAGGGAAAGTGCAAAATTGCCACATGGACTTTTGCAGTGGGGATAAAGGAGATTTTAATTGATAGAAAAAAAATCAATTGAATGATTGATGAGTCAAAAACTTATAGCATGTTTCAATACTTATGATCCATAACTTATCACAGGACATTTTGCAGAGGCAAGTGGACATCAAGAGGACTGTCAGATTGTTATCATCTCATCCACACCTAATCAAGCAACCCAAATTCTGAGGATTAATCAGCCTAGCAGTAAAAAAGGATTATTGATTTGCAATTTTGCACACAATTATGAATTTGCGGCAAGTTCATTTAAAGTTTTTGTTGTATTGTGGTCATTCCATGCATGCCCCTCAAAATTTTATTGGTTTTTTTTTTTTCAAAAACATTTTTTTGGAACTAAAAAGCATAGTTGTTTTGCTTCTCTTGGCCTGTTGCTTCGCCTCTATAAATATTGGAAACTGGGGCCCATTTTGAACATTTTTGTTCTACTTGTAAAAGTAAAAGGGTTAGAAGGGCTCTCTGATTATCTACTTTTTGGAATTTGTAGTTAGCGTTGAGAATCTATTCTTGGAAAAGCATGACCATTTCTTCTTTAATTATATCCATTTGTCCTTCATAGTCTATATGAGTATCGTTTCTTTTCTGTGCAGGGGACTTAAAAATAGATAGTTTTTGAAGTTAAAAATAGCAAAATCCATAAAAAGTTAAAAACACAAGCTAAAAACATACATATGCATGCCAAATACCTCTAGGCACTCGGCAAATTGGAGCAAGGAAGTTGACAACTTAACCAACTGGAGTGCACTGGACTAAGGTCTAATCAACTGCAAACTTCTTGGCCCAAGGAGGTTAAGAGCCTTCGTGGAGGTGTGTTCAATAGCAAAGTCTTTGGGAAGGAGCTCAAAGGATTCATATGACAAAAAAAGGATGGAGGGGAGAGGTTTGATCAATAGATCAAGATCCTCTTGAGTTTTTGAAAGGTAGTGAGAGGAAGTTCAAGCCTTTTAAAGGTAGCTGATCAAGAAACTCAGGTTCAGTAATTGGGTGGAAACACCCACATCTCTTGGTAAGCACATATAAATATAATATAATCCCAGCTTTACTCATATGTTAATGTTCAACATTTTAAATAGTACACCAGATTGTTTCTTCTGGTTCAAGATCGACATGATTTATAGAGTAAAATTGTAATTTGGACTCGGCGAGTGCATGTTCGGCTTGGACTCAGATTTGGCCCAAAGGTTAGAAGAAAAAATTGAGCAGATGAACTCTGTAAAAACGATCAGAATCACTCATAATTGACCATCATCTGGCATCGCTACAAAATAATTCCACATGCTGTAAGTCATGTTCTACTTTTGTCAATGGTAACAACGATATAGATACGACGAGGAAGGTTGACATTTAATAGCTTTTGACTTTCTTCTTCCACTTTTAGGTGAGCATATCCAAGCGAAGAGATGGACGAGTACGACATGAAATACAAATCACAAATGTGAAGATCTTCTTGATCGAGAAGCTGCATTTCCATTAGTTTAGGGTTCCGAAAAGCCTCTACGAGTGGATCAATAAGATTAGTTTTTTACGGACCTTGAACAAAAGGACTTAATGAAAATGTAAAATTCGAATATATATTAGAAAAACCAAATCCTTATGATTGGGTCAAGTTCAATCCTGAGATGGTTTTGATAAAACAAATCCCCTACTCTCACAACACAGTCGAAGCGTGTTTAAACTACTGAAAGATGGAAATGTTCATAACAATGTAACCAGATTGAACCCTTCGAAAGCTAAAGAAAAAAGTTGAAAATCACCTGCTTTCATGGAAGCATCAGCCATGGGCACATTCCTAGCCATAGAGGCTAAGAGAGCAATCCCATGCTCGGCCGCCGCAACGGTATTAGCAGTCGGTGCGTTCACCACTAAACACCCAAACTCAGTGGCCGACTGCAGATCCACATTATCTATTCCCACCCCAGCACGCCCAACCACTTTGAGCCTTCCATTCGAACTCTCGAACACATCTCGTGTCACCTTTGTTCCGCTCCTCACGATCAGCGCGTCACACAGAGATATTTTCGTGCACAGCTCTTCGGGGGATAAGTTATAGGAGCAGTCCACATTGGCCACGGTCCGAAGCAGCTCAAGCCCTGCTTCTCCAAGTTTCTCAGCTACCAAAACCGTGGGCTTCGACTGCAAGTCGGATGCAACTGCTTGGGCACAAATCCTCTTCCTCAAAACCGGAACATTTAATCTCGTTTTCCCTGCACCCAGCCTCTGCCCGAAAGATAAAAACCGACTCGATTGCAGCCCCAATCTGGGCAAACATGGCATCGATTTCGGGTGAAATACTGCAGGATTTTGATCCAGCGCCTTCCTATTGCAATGAAAAGTCTGAAGGCTGCCCCTTGCCATTGCCATTGCTCTTGCTCTGTTGAACTCTGCACTCTGCTGATAGCTGCTAGCTGCTCTGCAAGTTTTGCTTAAAAGATCTGTCAACAGAATATCCTTCCTTACGACATCTATTTAAATCATTATTTATAGTAGATTTTAATTTGATTTAGGTTTATGTGTGGGCGAATTCCGCTGATTCGTGGGTCCATGGTAGGTACTGACCCATTGTTTAACTGGACGCTGTTGCGAATCCAGTGGCAGTTTTTCCCCGAATCATACGAAACTTTAATTGTCTTAAAAAAGAGTCCAACTGAAAAAAGGAAAAAGAAAAAATCTACGCAACCATGCGGCCGCCGTCGCAAAGGGCGGACCGCAGAAAACTATGAATAATACGAAATGGGTTGGTGTCTTTTCGGTAGTGGGTTTGAGTTTGCTCCTAGTTCTACCCACCACGCACTAACCTTTGCATGGCCACCAACCTACCTTGAGTTTGACATGTTTAACCGGGGTAGGTTCGTTAAAAAAAATTGTTTTATTATTTTACTTTATTATCTTTTTTCAATGGGGACTTTTATAGTTGTTTGATAAGGGTAGGTTGCAATATTGATTATTTTTCTCTAGGTTTATTTAGTCGTCAATTTGTTTGAATCGCTTTACAAGTTATAAGGGGCTCACCTTGTCAAAGAGTTAAGCTCTGAATTGTTAGATTGACATGTTGATTTTTTTCAATTAAAAATAAACAAATTTTAATGGAAGGTTTCATATTATCTCCAAAGAAATATCATTGTTAGACCCAAAGATAACATTATTCATTATGTCAAATTTGAAGGCGCGATGTTGACCTCATTCCACACTTAACAATGAAACTCATTGTAAATGTTATAAATTGTTCAATGCACAATTATTAGTGACATTTCCACGAATTGATGCCCTAGGCATATTAGTGATCGGTGTCAATCATAAATACTTCATGTTTGTTTGCTTAAATTTTGGTTTGTTTTGCTCTGTTTTAGCATCTCTCAGTTTGACAAAGTTCCACTCCAACTTGTAGTAGTGGTGTTGGTATGCCCAAAGTTGTAATAACATTTGATCAACCAATTTCTCGCGACAAATTTAATAATGATGGTTATGTGCTTATATTAGAGGAAGAAGAAGTTAAGTTGGGAGCTCGTAAGTTGTGAACTTTGGAACAAGGGATGAGCATCCATCAATGTTGGATAATTATTGCTAGATATTGTAGTTATAATTGCCTTGGAAGACATATTGTAAAATATGGATTTTTATCGAAGCATAAACATGCAACATGGTGGTTTGACGAAATTCCTCAACAAAACTTGTAGTAACCCCAACTAGTTATAACTTCAAAAAAAAACCAGATTCTTCTCTAATTCAGTTGTTCGACATTTTGTCAAACACTTTGCAAGCAAGCTCTGATACCAATGTAATAACCCCAACTAGTTATAACTTCTTCAAACACCAAAATTCTTCTCTAATTCAGTTGTTCTGCATTTTGTCCAACACTTTACAAGCAAGCTCTGGTACCAATGTAATATCCTCTTACAAGGAACTAATATGCAAGTGCAATTCCTTTGGTATTATCAATGCAAATACATGGAAACTAGATGCAAAACAATTGACATACAATAATGACTGTCAAAAATTTTGATTTTGAATTATCACAGCAAAATCATATGCTGATGAAGTACAATGATAATAGGGATGCCCAAGAATGGAAATGAATCAAACACAGATACTGCAGTGCAGCATCGTGCATGTGTACTGTAGCAGCCAAAAAAAAATTCTTCAATTAAGCACAAATAGAACTCCTGAATTGAAGCTCTCCTAAATACCAAATTCAATGGATATTTCACCACCTCAAATGGTTGCAACACTGAAGAGTAGACGTTCTCCAATGGTTGACTAAAATCGAAAACCTTAGTTTCTTCTCCCAACTTGATATCATATGCAATTCACAAAATCAGATGATAAACAATGAAGATCTCACTCTATTTATACTTTTCCTTCACTCTCCTAGAAGGAAATAAAATATTTAATAATTGCATTCTCTAGAAGTTTCTCCCTTTGCAATAATTAATGTTCTTTTAGGAAATTAAATTACTAGAAGTTTTTCCCCTTCCAATAATTAATGCACTCTCCAATAAATTAAATTAATTAAAAATAAAGTCACCTTTTTTTTTGACTTTGTAAGAAATTAATTTAATCAATCTCTCCTTATTTCTCCATTTAGCCTTCGAAGAACATAAAGGCTAAGAACTCCACCGATGTGCTAAAAAGATGGGGACATTACAAAACTTGATCACTTGTATTACACTGACTATAGGATATCCACAAACGGAATTGTTGAAAAGGTGTCTTCCAAGTAAATCTGGTTGTTGTGTGTAAAGTGACAATTGGTAACTTTTACTAGCATAAAGAAATGGCGGATGTTGAAAATGCCATCTAGAATAGGGTTGAGCTACTCAAACAATAAAAGAAGGAGACAAAAAATTGAAAGAATGAACATTTCAAAGAGAAGAGGGGTGTGTAAGCTAAGAAAGAAGAAATGTGAAATGACATAAAGACAACTTAAATTAAAACCATAGGTAGTGAGGGAGAGAAAGGTAATAAGCAACGTAAAAAGTAAGAATATAGAAGTTGCACAAAAAATGGGGAAGTTAGTGATAGATGAGAAGGAGAGTGAGGAAATGTGTTGGAAAAAAGGTTATGCAAAGTGTACGTGTTTTTTAATGGGAAATGATGTTAGAATAGTTGCATAGACAACTTGGTTGGTCTTTTGCCAAGTTGGAGGTGTGCGTGGGTTGGTCTTAGAAGGAGAGGTTGTGGATGAGAACTAGCCCAGGTGAAATAGAAGAGGGAGTTGTAGTTGTTTGAGAATAGAAGATTGGGTTGTCTATTAGTGAGCAAAAAGAGATTGTGTGGAGTGAGTTGCAGAGGAAAATAAGTTGGTAGTGTGAATATTCTATTGACGTTTGTAATGTACCAATCACAATTTGGAATAAACATTGTAATGATAGCCGAACTCAAGCTTCCAGGTACTAAATTTTCACTTTATTATCATAATCATAAGAAACTTAGTTGGTACCTCACACACCCATACAAAAAGACATGGTTGGCATTCAACAATGTACTCATGCAATAAGACACACTCAACCCTCAATAATCTACATGTATAGAAAATCACACTTGACACTTAGCAATGTACTTGTATGACAAGTCACACTCGACACTTGTCAATGTTGTCATACTCTTTCAATTTTATGGTTCTTGACTTCCTTTGTGCAATTTATGACAAATATAAGACTACAATCAAATATATATGTGCGCAACACTTTTGTCAATACTTAAGCATAAGTATAAGCTCTAGATATTAGTTAATATGCATTGTAATATTAACTATGTCAACGTAATATGGAGAATTATGAGTCAAGCCTTAATTAATAATTATTGATGCAAGATTCAATCACGAAGCATATAACAACAATAGTGATTTGTTTCCAAAAGAATACTTGTATTTCCAAGTTACACAATTTTTTGTTTAATTGAAGACTTTAAATATTTGGAAAGAAAGGCATATTAGGGCATAGAGCTACACCCCCCCCTCCTAAAATTGCAAGTGTCAAGTTAGAGATGGTCTCGCACCTTCAAAATGGCACACCAAAAAACTCAGCTCCAAATATAATTGTAAATACACAAGAAATAGATAACTCCACAATGATCAACACAATACCCAACCAACTCCTTATAAAGACCTCCAAAAGAGTCTAAAACATTACAATAGGCCAATCTGTCATCACTTTATTTTAGAATTAGATTAGTTAATTAAATAAGTCCTTGTGGTATTGTTTTAAAATTTAGGACCACTTGACTAATTAATTTACTTTCAATTTCTCCTCCTGACCCAGAGATTGATTCTCCTCAAGTAATTGCAAACTTGATCTTGGGAACCTACCAGGGGTGAATCATGAATCTTCTTTAAGACTATCTCCTTCATTTCTTATGTTGGTACCAAATAGATCTTGTCCTTGTAGTATATGCCATCATCCACTACTTTGTATATATTGTCCTGAATTTGGTTGTCTAAAAAGTAACAAGAAAAAGTATTCTTGGAGTACTGAACTAATAAGTAAGCTCTCCAATCTATTGAAATTTGTGACATTGAACATTTGGCAGGTCTATTAGATAGCACATCAACCATCACATTATTCTTCCTTTTCACATACTTAATGTTAAACTCACGTGCCTAGATCTCATCATGTTTTAAAAATTATTGCATCCTCTTCGTTGAAATCTCTCTTGGACCCATATCGAACATTCCTTAAAACACCACCTTCTTTCCATCCACTTTGAACAAGTATTTTATCTTGACACTATAGTTGTAATTTTTTTAGGGTCTCCACCCATTGAATTCCCAAAATCAAATCCATTATATCAAAATCTACAACAAAAAAACTTATTTGACATCATGTATTTCTCTATGGTGATGTTATTTGTGAGACACATGAGTACATGTTAGTAAAGTTCATATTTCTATTGAAGTTGATGAATGATCAACCCCACAGCTACCAAGAATCACCTGCATGCAAACATCTGTTACAGAAGAGAGAAGCAAAAAGCTATGGAGGCAGAAAATGCCAGATCCATAGATGAGACATTCTTGATGAGCAAAAAGTAGATTGCTATAATCAACAATGAATTGGTTGATAATTACAAAGACAGATTGTCCTTATAAAGGAGATCAAAACCCTAAAAAGGTATAACGTAGGTTGCATCAAAATAATTAATAAAAGATTAATTATTAAATGTCTAAAGTTTAGCTTAAGTGACTAGAGTAAATTAGGAAATATCTAATTACTCTAACACCCCCCTTAAGATAAACTTAGGGAGTAGCTAAAAACCTAGAAACTACTACTGAAAGTAGATTTGGGCCCCGACAAACAAGGCCTGATTAGGTACCCAAGCACAACCAAATCTCTACAAAGAGGAGAAATAGATAAAACCACATGGGAAAAACCCTACGCCAAAAAGAAATGGAAAACATGTTGAAAAGACTAGTGAAGGATTGAAGAAGCCTCAAAACTAGGGAATGTCCTAGAAGATAAGAACAAGAGATGATCGTGAAGAACATCACTGAAGCATGTAGAAGCTACAAAGCTCTGTTGAAAAGTAATTGCTGATCTGAAGAACCTCCACTAAAATAGAACATGACCAAGTAGAGAATATTGTAATCTGCATCAAATCAGGAGGCACACAAAGGCAAACAACTGAACTTGAAGATATAGATGGCATGAAACACCAAATCCTAAAGAGTTGATCAATCAAACCAAGGAAGCATGAGAAACAACAGATGAACACCCCCTAATCTAGACAAGGGTGAGGTGACAAGCAATTGGAAAAGTGGGCCAAAAGAACTAAATGTCAAGGAACCAGGATCAAGATGCACAAAATAGTACATATGTGTGTATTGAGGTGAACAATCTCAGACATGACATGAAGCTAATGTCACGGAAGGGACACTCACTGGATAAAGGAAGATGGAAAACAAAGGCAAAACATCAACACCCCCCCCATAGAACTTTATCAAAGTAGTGCATATACAACAAGGCACAAGATATGATACCCAAGAATATAATAATCTGTACGAGTGTCCTCAGATGACATTGCTTGAATCAGAAGGCAAAACGAAGGCAAACAACTGAAACAAAAATATAGATGCAATAAGGCACTTTATCTTAGTGTGTTTGCAAGAATACATACAAAGATGTCTAAATAGACTAGAAGAGACATAAGACTAATAAAATAGATAGTACAAGTCATGACAAATCATATGAAGCAACGTAATTGGTCTTCAGACCTAAAACAACCAAGTTATCCACCAAAATACAAAAACATAAAAGACTGAACAAAATGTGCCTGAAGCAAAATTTGGAAAAACAACCAGCATCACTGGAAAGAGCTCAGAAAGAGATGTCCAATGATATAAAGAATTCCCAAATTAGAGATCAGATGCTCAAGATATGCCTCCCAAAGTGCAAAACTGAACTCCTAACTTTGACAGTAGAAAAAGCCATAAAACAACATCAAAACTGAAAGCTAACAATACCACTATGACAGGCTCAAAACCAGCTTTTCGACGATATCTTGTTTGCAAAAAATGGAGTCTGTATGCTCGAGATATGAGCAAAAAAGTGAATGTAGGTCCAAATAGAGGCTGAGGAGGTGATAGGAAGTGGTGATGCAATGCTAATGTGGTGTTGATGTTAGCAAGTGACGAGCTCAATTTTGACGGGTAAATGACCGTCAAGGCAAAAAAAAAGCCTGAAAAATGACCCCTGATGTTGGGAAAAAAATCGAGTCTACTAGAAAAAAAAGTAGTTCCCCAAAAAATAAAGGGTCGGTGTCGGATTAAAAACTGGTGACCAAGTCAAAGAACACTTTCAATAAACCATGATTGGTGGGCCACAAGCACATGTGGTTAGAGAAGGTGTAGTTTACAAAAATTTTGCTCCACCACATGAATGATGGAGATAACAAGGAGTCCAAGCAAAGATACCACCAAAATTTGGATGGTTTAAGAACTCCATTTTGTCCTTCATTGCACCATTCATCCAAACGAGTAAAATGCTCAATCCTCCACACCAAAAAACCATCGAAAAATGCCAAAGATCATGCCAAAAGTTATGTGCTAACTCCACATAACCACCAAATTGGTGTTGACATGAGGAGATGCATGGGGCCAAAGGAGCATGCACGTGGCCTGAGGAAGGTGCCAACGTGGTTTAGAGGAGCCCACATAAATTTGATGGAAGTAGGGGCAAATAAATCCATTAAAAAATTATCAGCCAAGCCCATTTAAATTACACACCACCCCAAAACTACAACTATAAAACTGTCATTGGAGTCAAAGTCAATGAGGGCATGTAGATCAGAGTAGTCCATCACCAAGGCATTGATGGCAAAAACAACCATGCATAGGGGTCAAGCTATGAAAAGGGCCTTCTCATGTACACGTTTTAATAAAAAAATGCATTCAACTCCAACTCACCAAACATCAAACATTGATCCCCTTCCTGAAATGCACCAAAACCATGAAGTTGTTCTCCTAAATTGCAGGTGATCAGGAAGGAGAAAAATTAGAGGACCTTTGTCAAAGTGCTAACTAGACAGATAGGAGGCTAGAACCAGTAGTCAAAGGGTGAGAACATTGTTGATGTGGCCATTGGGACCTGTGTGAAAGAGATGCCAAAGTTCATGCGCATTTAAAAAAATGTCGCTTAGTATGCTTGAAAAATACGCCAATAGGCATGCACAGGCCAAAGTGAGCATTGAAAAATAGTGCATCGGCGTCTCCAAACAATGTGCACATAACTCAATGGTTGCTACAAAATTTAGACATTGGTGGAGAGTGTGAGTAGACGCTGGAACCAATCATACCACCACAAAGTGCCAATGGACGACTCACTACAAACTTGAATCAATGCTAAACAATGAAAGTCACCAAAAAAGGTGACGCAAAAAAAAAATCACACAAAAAAAGGGCATGATCTTTCGTAAGGAGTGTGTGAAGACCAAGGTCCCATGTAATGATAGGAACTTCACCCCAAAATGAGTGCCTAAACTGATGCAAGAGATAGAAACTGCCAATATGCCTAGAGAGGACAGAGGATGACAAACCATGCCCAAGTACAAAAACTTGCACAAAAGCAAGTTGGCAACATTATGGAGTGTTGTCCAAGCTCTGCCACAACCTTAATTTTTGAGGTTAATCACTGCCTCAATTTGTGTGCCCAAGTCAAAATGACTTGGGTACAAAAGCTTTTTGCCTCAAATTTCCACAGTGTCTAAACGAGACGTATTTTTATATGGAAATGGAGGTTTTCGAGTGCTCTAAGCTCTGCAATGATGTTCATTTTTGCTCAAAGTGTCTCGAAAATCAATGACCCCTAGATCCAATAAAAAAATTAAAAGCTTGAATTTAAAAACTAATGCCAAATCTCTCAAGAATAAAACAAAGGCATGAAGATTTGGAACTCTAATACCATGTTGAAGTTGATAAAAGATTAACCTTACAGCTCCCAAGAATCACCTGCATGCAAACACCTATTACATAAGAGAGAAGCAAAAAGCTATGGAGGTAGAAAATGCTAGATCCATAGATGAGACATTCTTGATGAGCAAAAAAGTAGATTGCTATAATCAACAATGAATTGGTTGATAATTACAAAGAGAGATCATCCTTATAAAGGAGATCAAAACCCTAGAAATGTATAACCTAGGTTGCATTAAAATAATTAATAAAAGAATTAATTATTAGATGCCTAAAGTTTAGCTTAAGTGACTAGAGTTAATTAGGAAATATCTAATTACTCTAACAGTTTCAACCTTGACCTCAAATCCTTCATGCTTCATTGTCTACAATCCCCTCTTGGTAACAAGTGATAAATTTATGAAATTGAGTGTGGCCCCTGTAGAGCTATTAAACTAGTGTGCAAAGAACATTACTAATTAGACTAACATTCACAAACTAAGTAAATTAACTACACTTATGATAAGATGAAGGAAACACCATTGAAAGAGATACTTTAAGAACCAAACTTGAAATCCCAAAAGGAAATAAATTGAAGGAAAATGTAAATTCATAAAAAAGTTAAACTTTTGCCAAACAAATTGCTAGGACTAGATATTGATGGACCAAGATCAAATGAGAGCAAGGATGCATCCTACAAGGATCTATTGGTAGTATCAGGGACCAGGATGAGATGGACAAGTAGGACCTTTAAGAGCAACATTTTGATGACAGTGGATGTTATACGAGGATTCGATAAAACACCTAACCAAGAGAACCGCAAATTACAATCAAACATGAACAACCAAGGTATGCAGAATGGGCCTAAGATAAGGAGTGACTCTAGAGGATATATAACAAATTGAACATGATATTTACGAAAGGGCTTATTGTATAAAAGCTGATTATAATAGGATAGCGAAAGTGATATGATATAGTACAGTGGGCAAAAGCTCAGGATAAGAGGATAGCAAATGAAAAGCTTAGGGTGAGGAGATAGCGAATTAAAAGATCAAGATGAGGAGATAGTGGCTGAAAAGCTTGGGATGAGGAGATGGCAGATGAAAAGACCAAGATGAGGAGATAGCAGGAGAAAAGCTCAAGATAAGGAGATAGTGAAAGAACATGGATTGATGGTGGATAGGGGAATGATATACCTTAAGACAAGGAGTCAGAAGGATACATCCCAATGATGATGATTGGATTATGACCAAGGCTTGCAACAAGGATGGACAAAGGATTAAGAATGTGATTGGATGAGTTGAAATATGCACAATGGAATGGTATAGTTGATGCTAAAGTCCTTGGAGTATTTAGGATATGAATGATGAAATTGGGATACATGGGGATAACCTAAAGCTAGATACCAATGACAAGGGATGTACCAAGTGATAGTAAGATGGAGGTGATGTGGGGAAGTGCAAGGATAGAAGAAAAGGGTATGGATGATAGAAGGTCTGGGTAGAGGAATGTGAAAAGATAGGGATTAGAAGATGAATGGTTCCAAAAATTGGTGAAAACAAAAGAAAAAAAGCGGGCCACAAGAAATATATTTATAGGGAAAACCTATGAAAGAGTGGTCCCACAAGTATGAAAATGTTCCCATTGACCAATGAAACCATAGGTTTAAAGGTGAAGTTTAGAAACTAGATTTTTGGGTTGGTTGTTTTGGCTAAGCGTTCTCGCAAGTTTTGCCAACGAACCTGATAGCAAAAATACACGTTCTCACAGGAAGGTGGATCAATAGGAATGATGGGGAGGGTTTTAACTACCATGTGGTAGTGAAGATTCATGATGAATGTGTTCCCATGTTCATGGATTCACAATCCTATGGTTTTATTTCCTGTGAACTTGTAGCCGTAGGTTCACAAAAATTAAGTGTTTTGAAAGTGAGTAGGTGGAAAATTGGTGATATGGTTGGTAGCGTGTTTCCTAGACTGCAATTTATGCACCTACAAAAAATGTTTAAAAAACCTTACACATACAAAACAAAGCACAATATGTTAGTTTCACTTAGTTAGCAAAATAGATGCAAAATTGATCAAAAGTGACATGAATGTGAGGTCCCATCGGGCGTGCCAAAATGTAGAGCTATTAAACTAGTGTACAAAGAACATTACTAATTAGACTAACATTCACAAACTAAGTAAATTAGCCACACTTATGATAAGATGAAGGAAACGCTATTGAGATAAGCAAACCAAGAATGGTAAGCTCCTCAAGTGTAACCTGTGATGATGTTGACGTGTCCGAATATGGATGGATGTGTGCTCAAGTGTGTTTCAAGCTTCAAGTGGTGAGTTTGTGGTCAATCATGGAGGTGGATGAAGGATTCAATAATGGAGGTGTATGGATTTTGACATGGTGAGGATGTAAAATGGTTATGTTATGGTGGTTAATGGGGCATTATAAGTTTGCATGAAAGTTGAATAATTTGTGAGAGGGGGAAGGGCTTAATTTCTAGGCTAAGGGGTAGTGAGATGGAGGGCCAAGATGCAAGGATGGAATAATAGTGAGGAAGGGCTAGGATGCAAGGAAGGGGGAGCACATGAATTGTGCATCTTCAAAGCTCTAGCCTTGTAACAAGTGTCACAAGGGGATTGGGTGGTCAAAGTAGAGGGTCAAAGGGAGTAATGAGGGAGGAGGCATGTGGAAGAGGGATGCAAGAGGCATTTAAGGGCATTTAATGCATGTAAGAGCCATTAATGCTCTTGGATAGGAATGTAAGAGGGTGAGAGAAGACTTTTGACTTTGGGTTGTGTTATAAAGTCTTAACCCATGCTTAAAGTTGTGCACATGCTTAGGAGGAGGATTAGTCTTAGCTTAGGAGAGGATTAGTAGGTAAGTGGCTTAGAATTGATGAGATGGGTTAGTTAGTTGACTAAGTGAGGTTAGTATGGGTGAATGGGTTGGATTTGGCTAATGATAGGGATTTAGGGATAGTTAGGGGTTGGGAATTGATTTAAAATGATTTATTTAATAAAATGAGGATGTGAAGAAATAGATTTGTTCATTTAATTTAATAGAGGAATAGGGATTTAAATGATAAATTGATTTTGGGTTATCATTTGATTTTATCGATTGGACTATAGTTAATTTAATTAATTAATTAACTAGGGAATAAGGATTAATTAATTGAATATAAAATATTTAATCAATAATGTCCTAGGAGATGACTAAATAAGATTACCTAATGGTGTAATCAAATTTAGGTGTCCACATTTTGCCCCTCT
The DNA here is from genome assembly GCA_028749045.1 of Cupressus sempervirens. Taxonomy (NCBI): domain Eukaryota; kingdom Viridiplantae; phylum Streptophyta; class Pinopsida; order Cupressales; family Cupressaceae; genus Cupressus; species Cupressus sempervirens. Next base: position 605,674,355 of record CM053785.1, read on the forward strand.
TTGACATAGTGTTGGGACAACTATATTTCAAAGAAGTTCGAACATAAATGACATAAAGAAGATTTTTAAGGCAACATGGTTGCCTCAGTCTTGAGTAGAAAAGGAGAGAATGGATTGTGTGATGCCCCCTCGAGAAGGTAGTGGGGAGAGAAGATGAGGCTCAATGGCTTCTTGAAAAGTACAAGAATTTGGGGAAAGTAGGAGGACTTAGATTGGCTAAGATTGGATTAATAGGGACTCATAATATCACTATGAGAGAATGGAAAAAAAGGGAGAACCATGTACACAAGAATAACCATGGGTTAAGAAATCAGATTGGAGATCATGGTGGGGGACTAACTATTTAAAACTAAACCCAAGAGGGGTGATGATGGTGGGATAAAAGGGGTGTTGAAACCTTGGATACTTTCAAGATGGGTAGAGTTGTTAGATCATGATTGTAGAACTGATTGGATGGGATCATAGGATAGGATTTTGGGTTGAATATTGCAGGACTTGAAAAAGTGGTTGGTGTTTCGACAGAGTGACGAGAGATTGAATCTATTGAAACTTGAGCATGGGGATGTTCCAAAGGGGATCACCACTATATAATTGAGCACTCAGTATAATATAGGAATATTGGGGATATGCCAAGGTTACCAAGAACATGAGGCTTTTTTACCAATATGACATAGGACTGACTCAAAACAAATACAAAAGGATTGCCTCAACATCACACATGAATCCCAGAGGAATTAGAGTGGAAATGATACTAGGTAATCCAAAAGCAAATGAGATTTCCCAAGTGCACCATGTAACCCTAAGTGATCACATGTTTGGACTTTGCAAGGGTCATATCTGAATGACTCACAAGCAGAAAAAAGAAGATGAAAGACCTAAACAAAATCTTGCTCTCAAATTGCCCCATTCATAGCACAACATGATATAAAAGATCATGGTGACTTTGAGGAGGGAACAACCCAAATTGCTTGGAAGAGATACTTTATGAACCAAATTTGAAATCTCAAAAAGAAAAAAAATTGAAAAAAAATGTAAATTCATTAAAAAGTTAACCTTTTGCCAAAAAGATCGGTAGGACTGGATACTGATGGACCAAGATCAGACAAGAGGAAGGATGCATCATGCAAGGATCTATCAATAGTATCAAGAACTAGGATGAGATGGGTAAGCTGGATCTTTTAGGACAACATTTTGATGACAATGGATCTTGTACCAAGATTCGCTAAAGCACCTAACCAAGAGAATTACAATTTACAATAAAACATGAACAACTGAGGTACACACAATGGGCCTAAGATAAGGAGTGACTCTAGAGGATATATATAATATACTGAACACAATATTTACAAAAGGGCTTACTATATAAAAGCTCAATATAATAGGATAGCGGAAGTGATATGATATAGTATAGTGGGAAAAAGCTTAGGATGAGGGGATAACAAATGAAAAGCTTAGGGTGAGGAGATAGAGGGTGAAAAGATCAAGATGAGGAGATAGCAAATGAAAAAGGCTGGGATGAGGATATAGCAAATGGATAGACCAAGATGAGGAGATAGTAGGAGAAAAGCTTAGGATAAGGAGATAGCGAAAGAATATGGATTAATGGTGGATAGGGGAATGATATACCTTAAGACAAGGTGTGGGAAGGATGCATCCCAATAATGATGATTGGATTGTGACCAAGGCTTGCAATAATGATGGGTAAAGGATTAAGAATGTGATTGGATGAGTTGAAAGATGCACAATGGGATGATGAAGTTGATGGTAAATTCCTAGGAGTATTTAGGATATGAATGATGACATTAGGGTACATGGGGATAACCTAGAGTGACAAGGGATGTACCAAGTGATAGAAAGATGGAGGTGATGTGAGGAAGTGTAAGGATTGAAGAAAAGGGTATCATGGATGATAGAAGGTTTGGGTAGAGGAATGTGAAAAGATAGGGATTGGAAGATGAATGGTACCAAAAACTGGTGAAAACAAAAAAAAAGTGGGCCACGGGAAATATACTTACAGGGTGAACCTGCGACAAAGTGGTCTCACAAGTATGAAAATTGTTCACATTGACCAATGAAATTGCAGGTTTGAAGGTGAAATTTAGAAACTAGATTTGTGGGTCGGTTGTTTTGGCTAAGCATTGTCACAAGTTTTGCCAGTGAACCCGCTAGCAAAAACACATGTTCCCATAGGACTATGGATTGGTGAGAATGATGGGGAGGGTTTTAACTACCATGTGGTAGTGAGGAGTCATGATGAATGTGATCTCGCATTCACAGGTTTGCAATCTTGCGAGTTTGTTTCCCGTGAACTTGCAACTACGAGTTTGCAAAAATTAAGTGCTTTGAAAGTGAGTAGGTGGAAAATTGGAAATATGGTTGGTAGCCCATTTTTTGGACTGAGATTTATGCACCTATAAAAAATCTTAAAAAAACCTAACACATACAAGACAAAGCACAATATGTTAGTTTCAGTTAGTTAGCAAAATAGGTGCAAAATTAATCAAAAGTGACCCAAATGCGGGGTCCCACCGGGCATGCCAAAATGTAGAGCTCTTAAACTAGTATACAAAGAACATTACTAATTAGACTAACATTCACAAACTAAGTAAATTAGATACACTTATGATAAGACAAAGGAAACCAAATTGAGGCAGGCAAACCAAGAATGGTAAGCTCCTCAAGTGTAACCTATGATGACATTGATGTGTATGAATATGGATGGATGTGTGCTCAAGCGTGTTTCAAGCTTCAAGTGGTGAATTTGTGTTCAAGTATGGAGGTGGATGAAGGATTCAACAATGGAGGTGTATGGATTTTGACATGTTGAGGATGTAAAATGGTTGTGCTATAGTGGTTAATGGGGCATTATAAGTTTGCATGAAAGTTGAATGATTTGTGAGAGGGGGAAGGGCTCAATTTATAGGCTAAGGGATAGTGAGATGGAGGGCCAGGATGCAAGGATGAATGAATGGTGAGGAAGGGCTAGGATGCAAGGAAGGGGGAGCACATGGATTGTGCTTCTTCAAAGTTCTAGCCTTGTGACAAGTGTCACAAGGGGATTGGGTGGTCAAAGCGGAGGGTCAAAGGGAGTAATGAGGGAGGATTGTAGAAGAGGGATGTAAGAGGCATTTAAGGGCATGTAAGACATGCAAGAGCCATTAATGCTCTTGGATAGGAATTTAAGAGGGTGAGAGAAGACTTTTGACTTTGGCTTGGGTTAGAAAGTCTTAACCCATGCTTAAAGTTGTGTACATGCTTAGGAGGAGGATTAGGCTTAGCTTAGGAGGGGATTAGGAGGTGAGTGGCTTAACATTGATGGGATGGGTTAGTTAGTTGGCTAAGTGAGGTTATTATGGGTGAATGTGTTGGATTTGGCTATTGATAGGGATTTAGGGATAGTTAGGGGTTGGAAATTGATTTAAAATGATTTATTTAATAAAAGCAGGATATGAGGTTAAATAGATTTATTCATTTAATTTAATAGAGGAATAGAGATTTAATTGATAAATTGATTTTGGGTTATCATTTGATTTTATCAATTGGACTATAGTTAATTTAATTAATTAGGAGATGAGGATTAATTAATTAAATATAAAATATTTAATCAATAATGTCCTGGGAGATGACTAAATAAGATTACCTAATGGTATAATCAGATTTAGGTGTCTACAGCCCCACTATCAAGCATAACTATGATTCACTTCCCCTAAAGTGTGACACGAACCTAAAATGTATTGCATCCTAGAATCCCAAACTATATAGTGATGAAACTTCCCTTCTACACAAGTGTGTCGATCCTCTTCAAATTCTTAGTTTTTTCTTATTGTATTGTAGGTTATTTTATTTCTTCCTTGATATTGGATACCATCTCAATATAATAGTACTTCCTATTGGTGGATATTTGTAACTAAAAATTTTAGAACTTCTATCACAAAATAGTAGTTCCAACCACAACATGTGAGACAAAGTCTCACCTACCTTAAAGGGTAAGCTCCCCCTTTTCACAGTTACTTGGATCAATTCAAGGTGTCAAGAGAATCTATAAAATATATGTTATCAATATTTTTTCCCCTTTCTCAGGAAATAATCCAAATACTCATTAAAGGGTTAATAGGAACAATGAAACTCTAACTACACTTCTATCTTAAATTGGAACACTGATACCAATAAACTCAAATCAACTCAGAGATTGATTATAAGTGTATTGACTTAGATATATGATTTATTTTTAAAACTATAATGATGAATAAGGATCTCATAGACTCCTAATCAATTCTTCAAGGATGAGTTTCCACAAATAGAGCACATAGACTTCCACAAGTTGATATTTTCTAATTATGATTTCACCACCACAATTGGAGCACATTGACTTCCATAAATAATTATTTCTTAATTATAAATCTCCAAGTTATCCCAACACACTAATTGAAAGTAACTAAATCTACAGAGGTTCTAACTATAAACAAGATTGCATGAATTCAAGAAAGCAATATAAATTACAAACACAACTTATAATTTTACACCACCACAATTATTCCCTAACACAAATTTGAAAGAAATTGCTTTTTCTATTCACTTTTCTTTGAAACCTTATATTATACTTGCACCAATTTTGTAGAGTTTTCTTGCATATAAAAATATGATATTTACAATGGAAGGAACTCCCTTATATAGGCAACATAGTAAGAGAAAAAGGGGGAAAAAAAGGTGGCCGAAACTCAACCACCTTGACTAAGACAAAAAAGGAAAGAATACTTATTCAATTACATTGTTAAAGGAACATATAAATATATTATATGAAAATCAATTACACGTAACATGTCTTTTGAACTACAAGAAAAAACCTAAAAATGCACTAAAGCAAAATGTTGAAACTATAGATTATTACACTAAATCAATCGTTTAGATTATCAACAAAGTCTTTGAATCTATTAATGCAATTGTGGATGAACAAAAGAATAGGACTTCATGTATTTTAAGCTAGTGCATTTGCTTTGACAACTGTAGTGTTTCATCTTTTCATAGCCTCTTGATTCTCTTTAATGAATTGCCACAAGTGATTTGCTGAAAATTTGCATGTTGATAACTTATTCATGTCATGAACCCCAAAATCATCTGCTTCAATTTCTACATTTTTTTTTTGTGGTGAATACCAAGACTATGGCCTCCTTTGTAATCATATTGTTATCCTTGGTAAACATCTTGTATCCTAGCTGATACAGGTCATCCACCATGTCAACCTCAATAGTATTACAGTTTCTAAGGGATTCTTGTGCATCTATCACCAACCCCTCTATTACTTGTCCCTTTTTTGGAATAAGCATTTGATATTCATGAAACAAGTCTAGAGTGATTTCAAATGTAATTAAAACATCCAAGTCCATTTCTAACATAATTTTTTTTTCCAAATGATCAAGTCTTTGTTAAAGGTTTTTATTTCTTGGTTGAAGGAAGAATGTGCATCTTTGAGATGGGAAATAATATCTCTTATACATCCATGAACCCCATGTGCATCCCTTATGGCCTAAAATCCTTTACTGTGATTTTCTCAAACGAACCCTTAACTACTTGAGCTCTCCACTTTACCTGTTCAGAAAGAGATAAAGGGTGTTGACAATTAATATCATGAAGATGAGTATTATCAAGCTTGAGATGATTCTTCTTTTCCCAGAGTTCATAATTACATTGAGACAAAGTAGAAACTACATCTTGAGCATCTTTCTAACATTATAACTATGACTATTTACCAAGTTTAATTTTCACGAACTTCTAATCTCAATATGAAGTTCATCAAGTGGTTTGTCTACCTAGTATTCTATGATCTCAACATACCTAACTTTCTCAAAATCAACAAGAATTCATGAGAGAGCATTGGATTTTTTTACTAAAAGATATGATTTATTCTTTTTAGGAAAAATATCATCTGGGGGGAGTTATGTCTCTCTCCTCTTCACAATATCACTGCTTAGCCACATTGGTGAGCTAAGATCTTCCCAAGTGGAGATTGAAATGGATACTATTGTAGGCATTGATCCTATTTCTATTTCTATTATTGTTACACATACATCTATCTGCATAGATGGTGTCATAGACACTCTTTGCAATGGCTCTTCCATGAACCTTTCAAACCCAACAATTGAGGTATCAAGTTGGGAAATTTGTCCCTCCATGAGAGTAGGAAAAGAAGAGAAGGTATCAAAAACACTTTCCAAACTTTCACACTACTTTGTTATGAGAGTAGGGGGAGCAACAAAAGAAATATACAATGTTGCAATGTTTACCTCTAAAATGGGAATGGTAGGTACAAAAACTATAGAAAATGAGAACATTACATCAGTGCCTAATCTAGAGAGGAAAGTCTTATTTGGAATAGACGATTCTTTGATATTTGGTTGTTGTCAAGTTGAAGGAATAACAACTTCTTCTTCTTCATGTGAATTTTGTGCCTTTGGTCAAACTAGAGAAGAATGAGATGTCTGAATGGTAGCCTTTTGTCCTTTGATTTTCAATTTTGGTCCCTTTTCTGGTTTTGAGGTAGAGGAACCATCTTTCTTCTTTCCTTGAACTTGTGATTTTCTACCCACTAGACCAAAATGGTTACTTCTAGATTTCAACTTTATTTATTTTAGAATCCTACCTTTCAGCCATGTATTTTTATTCATCAAAATCATCTAAAATCCATCAAATATAGAAGCTAACTCCTCTAATTTCCACTAGATAGGAGTAGGAGAGATTTTCTCATTTGGATTGTTATGGTATACTAGATCCAAAATTAGATCATCATCCTCAACCCTTTCTGGAATAGGGACTAAGTGTAGATCTATTATTTTCTATAAGGTAAGCTGACAATAATCCATCTTGATCACTTTTGTTTCAACCCAGAGATTAATCCAAACATCTTCCATGTGATGAACATGAGTGAATGTTCTTTTCTTTTTTGAATTCATACCCCTGTAATCAAAATCAACCTAGGAAATTAACTTCTCCAGTGTGATCAGTTGAAGTTCATGTTAGAAAGAATAGTCCACCAAGATAACTGAGAGGGGGGGGGGGAGGTGGCATGGTGGTGGTGGTGGTGAATCAATTATTCAATAATTAAAACATTTATCCTCTTTTACACACTTAACCATTCAACCAAAGTAAACAACAACCATAAAAATGTACACAAACAATAACACCAGATGTGTTGACTAGGGAAAGCCTTTGATAAGAGGGAAAACCCCGATGGGAATGATGCCCACAAGATGATGTACTAATATAAATATTCCTTGTTAGAGGATGGACCCTGTTAGGAGTCTATTACAACATTTAGTACAAAGAGTCCCTGTTAGGAGACTTTGAATCCCTGTTAGGAGATTCCAACCCTGTTAGGAGCTGTGGAAGGCAACTGAACCCACTGTCCAAACAACTTCAAGATCAGATCAACAAACCCACTATCCAATTGACCTCGATATTATTCCTTTCAGAATAATAGATGTGAAACAAACCTTTACTTCTTCCTCTGTCCAGTACGTCAAACTTCTTCTGCTTTAGATCATGCAATCAGATCTGGAACTCTGTACTTAGTAACAATAACCTTTAAGGTCACTTACACACATTGGTAAGTCACTCAGCTCTATTGCTCAATAATTCTCAATTCTTATCTGTTCACTATATGTTAAACATGGAAAACATCTTTCCTTTATACCATGCTCAATAATAAATCTTTGAGTTGGCTTCCCACTTAATTATAATACATTAATTAAATGAATACTCATTTAATTAATGATGTTGGCTCACAGCTATAAAAAAAAATTCACACGCGCAACTTTTGTACATTTTCACTCACTAATGTTATCAACGACCAGTATACTATCTCCAATTAACTACACAACCCTTCACTATATTTGTGATGAAAAATAGTAATCGCACAATAGGAATTACTTTCTTAATACTTTGTTTCCATATGGTTCTCTATAGATCAATCATATCTTCTATACACTATCAAATTAGGTTTTGCACACTTACCCTTGTAACAAATACATACTATACTATGCGCTAGAAACTATGCATCATCAGATAAGTAATATAATGTTCTTAATACAAAAATCACAGTTTGTTGCTTTGTCAGTCTTTACAAACTTATTACTATGTTGTCATCAATGACAAACATAGTCATGAGTACATCATATCAATGTTCTGCAATGTTCCCCCATAGTATCAACATTCATGCTAACAATATCCCTCTTTGGCATTGATGGCAACATAGATGAAAAACATCTAAGTTCCAAGAATACGAAATATACATCTTCATCATCATCATGTTCTTCTTTCTTCCCAACTGAACTACATAGAATATTTTTCATGTCACTCTCTTCCCCATTGACATCAATGTCAATGGTAATACACAAATGGTTCAATTGCTCGAAGATACAATAATTTATCAGCATGACCACAAGTTGGTTTATTTCTTTACAACTTTTGTATATAAATCCATAAACAACTCAAGTGTCTAGAGACATTGTTGCATACCAATTACCAATTACCAAGAGTCCTTTGCTGACCATGTTCATCATAGATACTCCCCCATCGAGGAAGCATCAACATTTAATCCAGTCTAACAATGGTGCTCTGTCCCTGGACTGATGCACTTTTTCATCTTTTATTCTAAAGTAGATAGGGGCATAACCCCAAGCATACCTCTTAGGTACTCAAATGTATCCTTTGGTAAGGCCTTTGTGAAAATGTCTGCAATCTATTCCTCAGTGTTAATATACTCCAGTTTGATTTCTTTCTCTCTCAACACATGATACTTTATAGAGATGTATTTAGTCTTAGAATGCAAAACAAGATTCTTAGACATGCTTATTATACTCGTGTTATCATAGTAAATGATAATAGGTTCTTTGAATGTAATTCCAATATCCTTCATCATTTGCTTCATCCATATAACTTGATTACAATTGTTTGTTGATGCAACATATTCTACCTCTGTAGTACTCTGTGAAGTGCAATCTTGTTTCTTGCTGAGCCATGAAACTAGTATTCCACCAAGAAAGAATGCTCCTCCATTGGTGCTTTTTATATCGTCTATGTCTCCTGCCCAATCAACATCAGTATAAGTGCAAAGAGTAAAATCATTACCTCTATCATACCAAATGCCATAATCAAATGCCCCTTTCAGATATCTGAATATCCTTTTTACTACTGCGTAGTGATATTCTTTAGGATCAGCCTGAAATCTTGCCACAATTCCAACTGCATTAGCTATATCTAGTCTACTAAGTTAGATACTGCACTCCTCCAATCATAGATCTATACTTCTTTTGTTCAATAATATGTGTCTCATCCTTGCTTGATAACTTGTGACTAGTCACCATAGGGGTTCCAACATATTTACAATTTTCTAGTCCAAATCTTTTTAGCAAATCTTTCAAATATTTAGTCTAAGAAATAAAGACACCTTCTTTGTTTTGACCAATTTGTAATCCTAAGAAAAATTTCATTTCTCCTATCATACTCATCTCAAATTCATTCTTCATATCTTCTGAGAATTTGTTACTAGCTTCATCGTTTCCTCCAAAAATTATATCATCAACAAATACAATGATTATCAACAAACCATTTTCTATTTCTTTCAGGTGCAAGTTGTTGTTTGCTATTCCTTTAGCAAATCCAAGTTTTGCTAAGTATTTATGTAACCTTGCATACCAGGTTCTAGGTGCTTGCTTTAATCCATACAAGGCTTTCTTTAATCTGCAAACCATATTCTTCTCTTTTGTTAAAGAAAAATCTTTTGGCTCACAATATAAACTTTTTCTTCAAGTTATCCATTCAAGAATATTGACTTAACATCCATTTGATATACCTTGAAGTTTTTGTTTGATGCATATGCCAAGAACATTCTGATTGCTTTCATTCTTGCTACAGGTGCATATGTTTCCTCATAGTCTATTCCTTCTTGCCAAGAGTAGCCTTTGCATACTAGTCTTGCTTTGTTTCTTATTACTTCTCATTGTTCATTCATTTTGTTTCTGAATACCCACTTTGTGCCAATCACATTTTTGTCCTTAGGTCTAGGGACTAGTTCCCATGTGTCATTCTTTATTATCTGTTCAAATTCTTCCTTCATTGCTTTCATCCAATGATCATCCTTGATTGCTTCATCTACGCTCTTTGGTTCTACTTAAGATATTAGGCATAGTTCTTCATTGATTCTACTTCTTGTCATTACCCCTTTTTCTTTACTTCTTATTATTTGATCGACAAGATGATTTTTTATCATATTCTTATTTGGGGAAGGAGTTGCTACTTCAACTCTTACTTCAGGTAATATGCTCTATTCTTCTCTTATTTCTTCAGTTTGTACATTATTCTACAAGTCATTGTTAGTCTTGAAAAATAATTCATTCTATCTATTTGTCATCTCAGAGTTATAATCCATCATCTTTTCTTTGGTGCCAAGCTACTTATCTATTCTCACATTTGCGCACTCTACTATAGTTTTTTGTTCTATAGTTGAAGCATCTATAAGCTTTACTTTTTAATGAATAGCCAAGAAACATACCTTCATCACTTCTTGGATCAAACTTACCGATATCATCATCTCTTTTGATGTAACATTTGCTTCCAAATATTTTGAAATATTTGACTGATGTTGAATGTCCAAACCATAACTCATAAGGTGTTTTCTCCACACCTTTTCTGATTTGTACTCTATTCAGAGTGTATACTACTGTATTGACTACTTCTCTCCAAAATGTTTTTGTACATCATTCTCGAATAACATAGCTCTTGTTGCTTCAGCAATTGATTTGTTTCTTCTTTTAGCAATCCCATTCTTCTTAGGTGAATGAGGTGAAGATAGCTGTCTCTTGATTCCCTGCTCTTCACAATATATTTTGAATTCTTTAGAAGTGAATTCTCCTCCTCTATTAGATCTTAAGCTCTTGATTTTTAGTCTTGATTCATTTTCTACTATGTTCTTGAATATCCTAAATTTCTCAAATGCTTATGATTTTTCTTTAAGAAAAGCTACCCACATCATTCTAGTAAAATCATCAACAAAAATCATAAAACACCTTTCTCCATATAATCCTCTCATTCTTGAAGGACCACTTAAATCTATATGGACCAATTCCAGCTTCTGTGTAGTGCAAAACTACTTGTTGGGAAATGAAACTTTCTTCTACTTAGCCAAGATACATTCCTTACAAACAATGTCAGTGCGCTTAGTGATCTTAGGTAAATCTCTTATAGCAAGTGTATTACTAACTTTCACAATGTTATCAAAGTTTATGTGACAAAATCTTCTATGCCATAACCAATCATTGTCAACTTTAGTTACTAAACATGTTATTTCAGTGGTGTTTAATTGAAATACATTACCTCTAGTTCTTGTGCCAATACCAAACAATTTTCCTTCGTTGTCCTTGATGATGCATGTGTCATTACCAAACTATAATTGGTAACCTTTGTCCATAAGCCATCCAACACTTAACAAGTTATGTTTTAGTCCATCAACAAAGTAAACATCATCAGTATTTGTTTTACCATCAAGTGTGATAGATTCAATTCCTGTAATGTGATAGGTTGCATTATTCCCTACTCTGATAATCCTTCCATCATAGTTTTTGAATTTGATAAATTTGCTCATATCACCAGTCATGTGATGTGAACAACCACTATCAATGATCTAATCTTTCCTTTCAACTTGTGAAATCAATACACTTTCTTCTCTAATTTCTTTCTCAAGATCATCCTCTTTTATAGCTATGAATCCCAATTCATCTTCACTTTTGCTTTGATCAGATTCTTCTTCTTCTTCTTCTTCATTAGTGTATAAGCAATTCCTAGGTCTTCTAGATTTGAATCTTCCCTTATACTTCCTTTCTCTTTTAGGACACTTAGATGCATAATGACCATATTCATTACATGTCCAACACTTAAAGATATATTTACCATCCTTTTCTCTTTCCACAAGAAGAGCCAATCCTTCCTTGATATTTTCCTCAACAGACTTGTTGCTGCTAGCAATGTCTCCTTGCACTTTTGTGTTCTTTGCTAGACCAGGTTTAACACTTAATGCACTAAATGTTTTCTCCACTTTTGTTAATTCTCCAGATTGTTTAAGATCAAATTTTGTAGCTTCCAATCTACCAAGCAATGTTTCTTTGGTGAAATTATTAGTACAGGGTATCATCAGTTGAATCATCTATGTTATTGTCTTGAAAGGTGGTGTTAGACTTTTCAAGATCTTCCATATTACTTCATCATTTGATTTCTTTCCACCATGAGATGTGATTCCTGCAATAATCTCAGATATTCTGCCAATATAGTTTCTTATAGATTCATCTTCCATCATTCTAGCGTCTTGAAATGCACAAAGAAAATTTTGTAATCTAACTCTTTTTGCATGTGTATCACCCTCATTAATTAGCTTCTAAAGTTTTCCAAATTTCATGAGATGTTTTGAGTGGTTTTACCTGACTATACTCACTTTCAGGTAGAGTTGACAATATTTCTTCTCTTGCCCTTATGTTGCACACAAAAACTTCTCTCTGCTCCTCTTTCAAGGTTTTCTTCTTCCACAATATTCTTAGATGCCTTGGTTACAAGCCAATATCCTAGACCCATGCACAAAAGATGAGTCTTCATCTTATCCTCCAACTGTCATAATTGGTACCATCAAATATTGGACTTTCCTTTCTAAACATGTTCGCCATGGATCTCCCAAAGTTGTTAAACTTTTTCTTCAAAGACTTGATGCTCTGATACCAATTGTTAGAAATAATATCCCACCAAGATAACTGAGGTGGGAGGGGGGGTTTGAATTAGTTATTCAACAATTAAAACATTTATCCTCTTTTACACACTTAACCATTCAACCAAAGTAAATAGCAACCATAAAAATGAACATAAACAATAACACCAGATATGTTGACTAGGAAACCCTTGATTAGCGGGAAAACCCCAGTGGGATGATGCCCACAAGATGATGTACTAATATAAATATTTATTTTTAGAGGATGGACCTTGTTAGGAGTCTATTACAATATTTGGTACAAAGAGTCCATGTTAGGAGACTTTAAATCCCTGTAGGAGATTTCAACCTTGTTAGGAGTTGTGCCAACTCTATTAGGAGTTGTGGAAGGCAGCCAAACCCACAGTCCAAAAAACTTCAAGATCATATCAAGGAACCCACTATCCAATTAACCTCAGTACTATTCCTTTCAAAATAGTAGATGTGAAACAAACTTTTACTTCTTCCTATGTCTAGTACTTTAGACTTCTTCTCCTTTAGACCATGCAATTAGATCTAGAACTCTGTACTCAGTAACAATAACCCTTAAGGTCACTTACATGCATTGGTAAGTCACTCGACTTTGCTGCTCAATAATTCACAATTCTTATCTGCTCACTATATGTTAAACATGGAAAACATCTTTCCTTTATACCATGCTCAATAATAAATCCTTAAGTTAGCTTCCCCCTTAATTATAATATGTTAATTAAATGAATACTCGTTTAATCAATGCTATCGACTCATAGTTATAAACAAACTTTCACATGTGCAACTTCCATACATGTACACTCTCTGACATCATCAACAACTAGTATACTATCTCTAGTTAACTGTGTAACCCTTCACTATATTTGTGATGAACTATAGTAATCACACAATAGGAACTGCTTACCTAATACTCTGTTTCCATATGGTTCTCTATAGATCAATCATATCTTTCATACACTATCAAATTAGGTTCTACACACTTATCCTTGTAACAAATACATACTGTAGTATGTGCTGAAAACTGTGCATCATCAAATAAGTAATATAATGTTCTTAATACAAAAATCATAGTCTGCTACTCTACCAGTCTTTATAAACTTATTACTATGTTGTCATTAATGACAAAAACAGTCATGAATACATCATATCAATGTTCTGCAATGCTCTCCCATAGCATTAGCATTCATGCTAACAGTTCATTCTTCATATACTTGGCCTTGAGAATAATGGTTAATGCATACTTACCAATTTGTAGAGGATTTTGAGAGGAGACTCCAAATCTTATCCTATGTTGGATAGTTTGATATTCTTGTATCATTATGAGTTTCCTAGCCAATTCCATGAGGATGATCATATTCGTAGGATACCTTGGTAGAGTACAAGGTTCATCCTCAAAGAAGCTAACCCGTATATATGAAATTTAGAAATAACAAGAATAAAAAACCATATCGATTCACCTTCTTCCATTCCTCATCTCATACACTTTTCTTCAACAACTCCTTATCAAAGAGACATTTAAGATGTCCATAAAAGGTGTCTTATACCTTTCTATAATGGTACTTTCTTTAAGAAAGAGTCAATTTCTCTTAATAGCTCCAAATAGGAACTAGCCCTAAATCCCTTGGTAGAGAGTCCAAGAAAATTTCCCATAGTAGCAACAATGTAGACAAGGTAAGAATTCATGTTGAAAGAGAGATATTTCTTCACATAGATTAGTTGCTCACATATTGTTTTGCTAATAACTTTTCCCAAATAGATGTTTTCTCTTTTATTTATAATTTGGTAGATGGATTTGTACATTCATGGTTTAAAATGCTTGAGTCCATAGATCTGATTGAGTAGATTAATCAAATCATTGACTCCTGACAAAAAATAGTTCTGTGCATCACCTTTGGCCATCTATAGAAATTAATTCTTTTGTTCATCAACCAATTTTCTTTTGAAAACTTGATATAATCAAGTTTATCCTCATTCCACATTTGTTGTGAATTCTCCTTTGATAGATTTGCAATAGCTAGATTTTTTGGCACTTTGAAAACCTTCACAATGATGTCTAGATGTAGACTCAGAATAATTATACCATCAACATCTTTAACTGATGTTATTTTTGGATCAAAGTTCTTGGTGCATTCCCACAAAAACTTAGGTTCTAGGGAAACCATTGAAAAAGTGGAGACCAAATGAATATTGCTTCTTTTTATTCGAAGCATGTCTTCTTGACAAGATGGTTTGATTCTTTGAAGAAAATCAAACATATCTATATGCCCAATCTCTATTTCTCTAATTCTATCATATGAAGATGAAACTCAAGAGGGAGTAGTATGATCCCATTCCTTCTCATACTAATACTTTACTTTATCTCTACCTTTGGAAGTTGGAGATTCTTTGGACATATCTTGACTTGGAGAGTTCATTGCAACATGAAATTTTGAAAAAGTAAAAACATCTTCAAATGGGTTTGAATCCATGAGGGTTTTAAGATTTACATAATAATGGAAGATCAATGGAGGATAAGTGTCTTGCGTATGATTTAGATACCTTTTGAACACTTAGGCTAGAAAAGACATGGACAACTTCCTTTTTGGGCAAAAAAATGGTCAAGATCAGGTTTTTCCAAGTGGATTACATGTGGGAAAAAATATGAATTTTGGCTTGGATGGATATGAATGCAAGTGGATGTATAATGGAACCATGTGGATTGGAAACTTCATGTTTAAAATATTTTTTTCCCCAAAATCAAGATTCAGAAATGCATTTACATATTGGTAAAAACTCATCATTTTTAACTTGAGCATGTAATCAGGGTTTTGAAGTCCAATAAAAATATTTGGGAAATATGTAATTGGACAAATTTGGAGATGGAATGAGAATGAAGGCTGAAAGTAGGGATGAAAACTTGCATTTCTTGAGATAATTTTCACTATTTTCCTCACAAACAAACTCTTTAAAAGCAAAAAACAAACAAACATATTTACAAAACAAGGAAAAGAAAAGAAAATAATTATCTCTTGCAATGACACAAAATGAAGACTTTCAAACACCTCTCCCTTGAAAGAAATTTTTTTTTGGAGAGGAAGATTCTTCTTTCATTTACAAGGAACAAGATTTTGGATTTCTTTGTGAATAAGAACAAAAATCTAGGGTTGCCAATGAGAAAATAGAAGGAAAAGAACAACATAATGCATCAAATATGAAACAAAAACAAGAAATGAAAACAAAACCAAATATTTACACTTACTTGGAGGGCAAAGAGTAAAACTTGGAGTAAGAAAGAAGCTGGAATCAAGCAACTCTCTCAAAATCTAGTTTCTCAAATGCATTTGTGTATTACATATAAGACTTTTCAATATATTCTTCATTGCAAGGCCTAAAACAAACTTTTTAGAGCTTATTGAATATTTAAATGACATGCAAGTGAAATGCCTAAGTGCATATCACACTTTTGTACACAGAATGCATATTGCGTATGCTCTTTATGCCAATCATTTTTTTTTAAGCAATTTACATATTGCCTTTTACAAGATATAATGCAAATGAGAGGAATTAGAGTTTTTGATGTTTATTAAATATTGCATTTGGTAATTAAGTGCAATCAAGAGGCAAATCATGGTTTTGGGCATGGATCACACATTACATATTGGTGAAAATATGAGCAACTAGAGACAAATCACACCTTTTGGCTTAATGGAATGTATTTGCATAAGATGGGGTTTCTTTTTGTGGTTTTAAAGTGCATATGCAATCTCACTTAAAAACTATGATTACACATGCATTTCTATTTAATGCAATGCCTATACAAGATGATTTTGAAAAGTTACAAGTTATTTTTCTTAGCAGCAAGCACAAGTTGTGGTTTTCAACTCTTATTGCATATTGCATGTAATGGAATATGCAATGTGCTCCAAGAAGTGTGATTTGACACTTGGAAATAAGCATTTAAAGCTAAATTGTGGTTTTCAACTCCATTTGCATATTACACATAAAGCAAATCACACTTTCATATGCATTTACATATTTATGTGTAAGTTTATGTTATTAACTTGTTTTAAATTGCACTTTTTGCTTGGTTCGTAATTTGAACATGTCTAATTGTTCCACTCAAGTCAAATCATATTTTTTGGAACCTATTACCCATTTCACTTAAAAATAGGTTCAAAATGTGTACTTTATGACTTAAGTGATTAATGTTATAACCTAAATATCAAAAAGTGCAATGTTAATAAAGTATTTACACTTATAAGTGACTTTAAGTTAAAAACATTAAAAAGTGCAATATAACAACAAAATAAAATATTTAAAATTTAAAATATGCAATCAGGGTTGTAAAGTTTGATTATACATTCACTTAGACCTTAATATCTTTTTTTGGAAACCCTGATTAAGGCCAGTGTGTGACTAAAAGCAAGAGATTGAAGGCAATAAAAGTGCCAAAAAAAGCAAGGCAAACACACTAAAATACAAACAAGTACTTTGAAGGCCTAAAAAAATCAAGCATATGCTATTAGATTCGATAAATCTAACTAAGCTTACAAAAACAACGAAAACTTGATGATAACCTTTAATAAAAAGATTCATAATATGAATTAGGAAAGATTAAATGATAAACTTTCACAAATCATATAGTGATTCAACTTGGAGTTAGAGAAATTTGAAACTTTAAATGATAAAATTTTGTAGTGTTGCCTCCATTTTGTGATTACAAGACATTGTTGATCTCATATTGGTTTTGACAAGTGAGTGTCAACACACTTAAGTCATTTATTTAGTTCATGCCAAACTAATACTACATGCTGAGCACAACATGTAAATATTAGACCATACCGAATTGCAATGAGTGTCGAGTCACTTAAGTGCTGAGCACATAGACCATGTCAAGTGATTTAGGAGCTGAGTAAACAGTGGATATCAAGTAATGCAGGGGCTGAGTTGGAAGCATAAATACAGTGCATGCCGAGCATCAGTGACTTCATATGCCAAGTGACATAGTTTTGACATATTTGTTTGTAATGGCACAAACAACTATGTAAACCATTTTAAAGTTGACTTAAGGATAGATTACAATCTTTTGGAGATAAGGACGAACTATATTTGGATTCCCTATGCAATTACATGCAACCAATTAGAAAATGGGAAGGTTTAGGTGGCAAAATGGATGAATCTTAGCCGTAGATTCATACCTAACCCTAAGCCACCTAAGTCTTCTTAAGGAGGATGAAGTCCTAAATTCTTAAACAATGAGAGAACAAATTGAAAGAGTGAACAAGATAGTTTGCAGAGCATTCAAGGTGACTTAGAAGTAAGAATGAATTGCAGAATTAGTTAGAGAAGAATAGAGGATAGAGAGAAGGATACAACATTGAGACATCTGATTGTGAAGGATCAAATTAGACATTATGTAGAGGTGATTTTTATTAGGCAATCTAGTGCCAATCACAGGATCTATGTTGAGGTATTTTAATGGGTGATTTTAGTTAAATCTCTTAACAGAGTAGTCCTAACAGGCCGTATGAAATCCTTTAATAGGGTGCTTACTTGATTGTAAGTTGAAGTCCTCTAACTAGGCACACTTCTAACAAGGTGTTGAAATCCTCTAATAAGGTGAGACCTAACAATCTTCGTAAGCCTTTAATATCACAAGTCTTTCACAGGGCAGACCATGATTCATGGTCAAATCATTGTAACCTTAATTGGATAGACTTTATTGCTGTAGTAGTGAAGATTTGTGGGTGTCATTCCCACCCCAATTTTACCTTCTCATTTGGAGGGTTTCTAGGTAATCATATTTGGTATTATGTGTGTGATTGATTACATGCTTACATGATTTAGATGCATATATTTTACATGTTATTTCAATTTACATATTGAATGCATATGGTGAATGAATGGTAAAAGTTTTATGGGTCCAAGTTTAAACTATTGATTCACACCCCCCCCCCCCCCCCAAAGAAGTTTACTCTTTCCACTTGTACTTCCAAAAATTGGTATCAGAGCTTTCTTCTCTAAAAGAGAAGATTTGCAACTTTGAGGAAAGATCTTGAAATGGAAGTCAACAAGCTAGGAAAGACTATTGAAAATCAAGATATTAAAATAGATCTCATACTACATCAATTGAATGAGGCAAGAGAGGAACAAAAGAAATCCTTGAAGAGAAGGAAAGATATTGCTATTGTAGAGAATGGCACACTATACAAAGAGATAGACACTACCAAGCTATTTGCAGATTGTGACTCCAATGAATTTGATGCAGCAGTTGTAGAGCTTTTGGAAAATAATAGAATCCAAGCTAAGGAAATAAGAAATCTCAAGCTAGAACAAGAATCGCAAGCTATACTACTATGTGAGGTGACTGAACAAAAGAAGAAAGCTATAGAAGACAAAGCCATGATTGAAGAAGACAAAAGAGTTCTAGCAAATAGATTGGAAGAGAAGTCAACAAAATTAACCAAGATTTCCAACATGCAATTGGATACTCTAAGTCAAACGATAAATGCCAACTGTGATCTGAATGTCAAGGACATTGAGATAACTACATTAAAGTTGCAGAATGAACAATTGCAAAGTAACTTGAAAAGAGAAAAGGAATTTGTTGACAGTCTCAACAAGCCAAATGAAGCCATTGAATACTTTGAACAATTATTAAGATCTCCTAGATCTAATAATGATACATTAGGATTGGGTTACACAAGCACTAAAGAAGGAGAATCATCCAAAGTTGCTGAAGAAAGGAATAATCAAAGGTAAGAACTCCAAACCTACTTGTCATAATTATGGTAAGAAAGGACATACTGCTAATGTGTGCAAGAGAAAGAATACAAACTAGAATATCAAGCCTAAGAACATGACTCATTGTCATAAGTGCAACAAGCAAGGCCATTAGGCACATGAATGCAGAACCAGGACCATGCATAAAAAAAGATTTGAGGGATATTGCTACAACTATTAGAAGTATGGACATAGAGCCTTTGAATGTAGATCCAAATCCATGTGGTCATCAAACAAGCTACCAAAAGTGAGAAGCTATGGGAAATTTTATAATTGGGATTATAATACAAGATATAGTTGTCACTATTGTCAAGAATATGGACATGTTCCTGAGAATTATATTAAGACACACTTTAGTGGTAACTATAAAAGGTGGTTGAGTCAAACTACATGTTTTAGCTATTTGAAGATTAGTCACATCAGTAAGCATTGTACAACTAGGTCAAAGGCACCAAGTTGTGAATTTGATAAAAGAAAAGGCAAGGCAGATGTTGAACACATCGGAGATGAGATGAACAAGACATGGAAAAAGAAAGATACTTGCAACACATCAACTGGAGAAGGGATCGCTTCACCCAATGGGTCAAGTGGTCACACCCCATCAAACTAGGCAACCAAGAGGTATGTGGGACTAATATTCAAGAGTTATATCATACATCAGTTCCAAAGGAGATAGTACTAAAAAGACTACATTAGCATGAATAAAGATGCAAATTTTTGAAAATTTAAGCTAAATCTTTGAGATTTTCATGTTGTTGCCGAGCATGAAATATTTCCTATTTATGTCGAGTGGAATGCTAGTTGATGTTGAGCTGCTAGACTAGCTATTTGATGTCAAACTCATTGTAGCTATCGAGTGGTGGAAATATCAATAGATGTTGAGTGATTCTGAAAATGGTTGATGCCAAGCTTATAGCTGTGTAAGCACTCAAAATTAAATGCAAGGTTTTTGAAGGGTATATGATCGATTTTTTCTCATTATTCATCATTTCAAATTTGAACAAGTGTAATGACCCTGCTCAAATTTGACCTTAAAATGCTAATTGAAGGCTTGAAGAATTTCATCAAACACTTCACATTCAAGGGTCATATGACTGATAAAACATTTCAGTTTACTTTAATGATTCTTTTCTTCAATTAGCATCAATGAGAATGTTTACAAATGACTCTAAATTGACTAAACAATGACCTAATATGAAACTCAAGCCAACTAAAATATTGACTCTATCAAAACTCAAGTCCCTGTCTAACTGCCACTCACACCCAACTGCACTGTGGATATGACAACAGCCATAGGTACTTGAGTCACCGCCACCAAATCAAATCTCTGATAAACTGTCCTGGGTGTGTTGATACTGCAGGCTGTGTAACTTACAATTGCCAATTCCATCTGCAAAAGATGGTGCCAATCCATCCCATAATGGATGGTAAGAAGCTAGAGCTAATCTACACCCGCGTGAAATCAAACCTTCTATCTCTGGGTCAAAAGAAAAATGATGAGCATACCCCACCATATAATGCCGATAGGAACCCCCAAACTCCACTACTGGCTCACCATCATTGAATTGGGAATCAACATATGGCTCTAATCTCTTACTCTAAGTGGCTATATGCTAGATAGGACCATGTGCAATCTGCTCAACAAACCCCACCTCAAAATCCTTGTGAGGTAGCATAGTAGAAAGGATCACTATAATCTCCCCAACCAATTTGGGAATAGCACTAGTACCTCATATGAGAACATCTTCTGACACTTTATGTGAGTCTAGATGAACACCTACACTATCTAGAAAATACTCCATGAATGGTTCAGTGCAGTAAAAATTGTACAAGGAAGCATCGACATACTCCCTCGCATACCACAACTGATCCCTCTATAAAGGTGGCACAACCAACTGTACCACACTATCATATGTGTGAGAAGAATCAATCTGGAGACTTGACTCCACTGGTATCCCAAACTCATCAAGACTAGGTACTCCCAAATCCTGAACATGTGTCTCAACCCCAACAATATGTTCCTCAGTAACAATTGTAGGAGTGCACTCACCACTAACCACCTCAATATACAAATGAACTGGGTTTGGGGTTGGTGTAGACCACAAATGCTCCAACTCCATGATCACCTCCTCTAACTGAAACTATGACTCCTGTAGATCTCGTTGTGTGTCCTGCAAAGCCTCAGTAGTCATTGTGAGCTCTTGTGTAACTCACTCACCTCCTCCTCATGATTCAAGAGTGCCTCATAGGCTATACTCCCCCACTCAACTAGGTGATCACGGTCGGCTACCAACTATAAGTAATCTTGTCTCAAGACCCTGATAGCTTCACACAAGGCATGAACCTCTGCCAAAGAAAAGTAACCACCACTGAACTCATCTATCATAGAAGCACCCCAACTAGTAATGACCAACAACTGATGAGTGGTATCAAAATGCACAAGAGCATTAGTGATATCTCTCTCGCCAACTCTCAACTAGCTGATCACATGGTAACTCTGCACTACGGGCCTCCTATGAATCGTCTCGAATATGTTACACACACTATGAGAGAAAATTGAATCAAATGAACTCCCCTCAAGATCACCAATGCTCAGTATACTTACATTTGAGTACACCTCCACACTTTGAACACAAGCATTAGACTCATCCTCATCTAACTCTAAAGAAGTTGCTACTGAAACTATCTCATCATCACAATCTCTAGCTCCCTCATCCTCTACAACTAACTGAGAGTCTAGATCTTGAAAAATATCATCAGGGGTCACTGAAAAAGTAACTCCCTCAACTGACAAGGTAGCCCTAGTGGAAACAAACTCCTGCCACTCAGACTCTACCTCATCCTCATCTATGGATTCTAGCAACAGTAAATCAAGGAACCCATCTCCACCAACTGTCGACACTAAATCTATGCCCAAAGTTAGAAATAAAAATCCAAATACACTGCAACACTCATCATCCTCACTCACAGCAATGGATGAATCTAGAATACTAGTGTATATATCCTCTAACTACATCTCCTCTGCCGACTCTAACCATGTACACAACTTGACGTCGACTTGCGGATAAGCTCTATTATAGCATGGAGTGTCATCAAACAAAACATCTATAACACTCCCATCTTGAGTGTCATTACTAGAAATCTCCATGCTCACATCCTCAGCACAGGAATATAACACTATCTCCTGTACCGAACCCATACTACGACTGCTATCATAAATATCAAAACTGTTAGAGCTCAAAATCTCCTTGCAATTACCACTCAATATCATACGGGGGGCATCGTCACCAATGCAACTCATGACATCTTTGAAAGTGTCCTTAGATGTCTCCATACTAACAACTCTCACATCACCTGTAGGAATCTCAACTGCAGACACAGATCGTTGTACACATGACTCATTGTCAACCTATACACCAATAATGCTGGAGCCCAAACTAAAATCAAGTGTCCTCTCTGTAATACTCTGATCACCAAGTACACCACTGGGAGACTCCATAGAAGCCTTTGGCCTATCTGAGGAAGCCACTACCTCCTGAATTGGAGCCATGCTACTGAAGCTGACATATACATCCCCAATGATAATTCCCTTTGAAGAAGAATCTGAATGATCAGAGATGACTACAGCATCAACTGCCTCTGTAGAACCCATAGTAACTACTCTGGGAGCCTCAACCTGGTGATGCTCAACACTACTATCCTCCAGTGGCACAGAAACATCCACTGAGTCTGGTGCAACAAAACTATCATCAACACTACAGATGGTAATAGCAGGTGTTGAACTAGATAATGGTACATCAACATCACAATCAGCAGATGGAGAAAACTCAAGTCTTCTCCCCTGCAAACCCAATGTTGGCCTACTAAAAGAAAAAGTGAAATATCTCACTGCTCTGTAAACTATAGCCAAATTTGAAAATCTCTCTGCAAATCACTGCTGATGCAATCTTAATTTCTCGACACTTTCCACCAAAACATCTAACTCTATTCTCTTCCCTCTACTACTATGTTGACTTCTTGAACTTGATCTCTTATATCTATCCATGATTGGGAAATAGAAATACTAATCACTTTGATAATAATCTCATACAAATAGTGAAATCAATTCCCACAGGATGACAAGATCAGAGCTCTGATACCACTGTAATGACCCTGCTCAAATCTGACCTTAAAATGCTGATTGAAGGCTTGAAGAATTTTGTCAAACACTTCACATACAAGGGTCATATGACTGATATAACATTTCAGTTTGCTTTAATGACTCTTTTCTTCAATTAGCATCAATGAGAATGTTTACAAATGACTCTAAATTGACTAAACAATGACCTAACATGAATATGCAACTTAATTTGACAATATTCAATGTATATATGTGACTAAAACTACTTGCAATATGTAGCTACAACAACTATTACTTATGACAAACACTTTGGATGCAACCTAAGATGACATTTATGCACTTACAACCAAGTGGTATTTTAACAAACATTTGGTATGCATAATTATAACATTATTTATGCCAAAAAAGAGAACCTACAACTAATTAACATTTTGACAAATAATTGGCATGCAAATTAATAAGTTGATCATGAATGGCAATAACATATTCAATTACAATAGTAGTTGGCCAACAACTTATATCTCATTCTTTGTAATAAAATGTCTACTACAACGATACTATGAATTGGTCAAGACTCTTGGCTTACGATTGTTTGACAATAGTGTCAAATTTGATTTTTCGAGTATTCACTTATAGTAGCAACTAAAATGCCTATGATGACAATGCAAATTACTTAGTGAATGCAAGAAGAACTTGGTAACGATGACGTCCAATGTTGTTGATGAAGAAATAATAAAAATCCAATGTGATAGGCACCTTTCAAGCTCAAATCGAAATACTCAAGCTGTTGCCCCTATTCTTGCCTTGCAAAAGTTTAGATAATTAATTGCAGCACCAAACACCTTCTAATTTTCCCCTAAAATGATTATCTCGACAATAGGAATTGAATGCAACAATACCCAGAATGATTGGCCTCCTCAATCAAAAGGTATGAGTAAAAACATGAGACTCACATAGGCTAATCAACCTCCATAACAATAGATTATGAAGGTCTATAATAATCCTACTCAATAACATAATCAATCTTATCAATACATCAATTGCTGAAGTAACTTCTCCATCAAATGCAACAATACATCAGCTATTGCAAGTACAATAATACATCAACTATTGTACTCAAATTATCTCTACCATGAAGCACAAGATTGGACTTCTGAAGTAAAGCCCACAATTAGCAATAATTTAGCTAGTATCTCATAGCCTCAAAATTGTGTAACCAATGAGGGTTTTTGTCCCCAAAGATCCTCCAATGGCTGAAACCCTAGCTAGCTTCTCCACCAAATAATCACATCGAGTAATCATCAATTCTTGGATGATGAGAATGAGGCCCATGATGTCAATTTATACTTTTTCCTCAAAAGGTTGGCCCAAAATCTAGAAGCTTCTAGAAATTATTTTATTTTTATTAAGTGACTTTATGATATATTATTTTTATTTAAGTCACTTTATTAAACTAATTACATATAGAGTTACCTTTTAATATTTATTTATTTGATAACTTTATAAATAATTAACTTAATACCACTTATTTATTTAATTAATGTAATTAATTAGTCATCCTCATGAAATATTCATTATTTTGGACAGCTTAATTAATTAAATTAATTAAATCAAATTACCTCCAAAACGAGGATATTATAGCAAGAGAAAGTAGAGAAAAAGGTGATTTAAAAACTTGTTTGAGACATTTGCAAAGATTTTAGCGATGATCTCACACTAGCATACAAATTTCATAAGGTATTTGTCATAAGTCGAGCTACGCAGTTTAATTTTGCATAAACCCTAGTTTGATAGAATGGAATCTAGCTTGACAATTTTTGAAGGGAAGGAAGTCTTGAACGTTCAACTTGTCAGTAATGAAGTTAAACAACCCATATTTAAAGCCATTCCTGACATAGCCTATAAACAAGATCCTTCTGGCACACTATCAATGATCTTTCCAAACATAATTATGGTGCAAGACGTAAGGAAATGTTATAATTGCAAAATAGGAGGTATAGGAGACATGGATATTAGAGATGCATATGATAGATTGTGTGAGAATGGTTTTTTGAAGGAGGAATACAAAATCATTGAGAAAAAGGGTTTAACATGAGCCCTAGATTTTTTGAATGTGTTAAAACTGAGTGGATAAGAATTGTTCTAAGCAGAATACATGACAGTTCTTTATGGCTAGAGGGAGGACCAATCAAGATCACCAAAATAATAATTCATAGGGTAACTAGCTACCTAACCCTAGATTAGCCAAAGATACTCATAAGTGACTTTGAGGAAGTAATTGAGAAGAATACTAGAGCAATTTGGAATAGAAGAGGTATGACTATAGATACCATCACTAATCCATTGCTAAACTTTTCTGTAAGGGTAATCTCTTATAAATTCTATCAATCTAGTATATTGAATAATGTACCCTGCATAGCTGTGGATGTTGGCTACAAGATTGTAAAGAAAAATTACAACAACTGATGGAGAATGTTGGAGCTATTAGAAAGACCAAGAGTGCTCAATGTAAATTTGGTTCAATACTAGTTTGTATATTCTTTTATGTGCAGAATACATTTCCCTCTTTTGGTACTATAGGGTGGAAGACCAATAGGTCAATTGAAATGTAAATAAATGAGTTCATTGGATAGATGGGAGAAAAATTTGAAACCTTGATGACAAATTATTTTGAAGATTTTAAGAAATCAATGAAGGAAAGAATAAGGATATCAGTTTCTTTGGTTGAACAACACTATAATGACATATACTTTCTTGTTGATGTTGATTACACTTTTGTGCAAGCTGCCACACCAAGGGTAAGATGGTTAAGGCCACTTGGGTATGAAATTAATGTTGATGAAGCCTCAGTAGCCATCACTACACTCCTAGTAAAGGAAATTGATAAAAAGTGCAAAGATATTTGGAAACTATGAGATGGTAGAATCAAAGATTACCATGGAGTAGAAAATTGCATCAGCTATCAAGAAGAAAGATAAGCTGGTTAAGAAACTAAAAGCCAACTTTTGAGAAGGAGCAGAGGAGGAGGAAGAAGAAGAAGAGGATGAAGAGGAAGAACAAGCACAAGCACAAGAACCTCTTACATTGACCCAAGGCATGGAGAAGACAAGGTAGAGGAGAAAACTAAAGGTGCCAAGGGAGAAGAAGCTGAAGAAGCACCTACTCCTACTGAGTCTAAGAGGAGGAAGGCTAAAGCACAACTATTAGCAAAGGCAAAGAAGATTGTCAAACCTAGCCCAGCCAAGCCTACAACACCTACCACTAGAGCAATTACACGCGCTACAACTTAGAAGTCCAAGGAAAAGATCAAGCAAATAGAGTAAGGTGGCCAAGACCAGAAAAGACAAAGAAGAAAATATGTTGCATAGTCAGATTTAGATGAAGAAAGGACACAATCAAATGAAAATAACCAATTTAAAGTGGTAAGTCATAATTCCCTATCTGATCTTGAAAATTTATGTGAAAACATCAAAAGCAATGTAGCTTTATCTAGTTTGAAACATATTGATTTTGATAAACTTGGGAAAGAAGAGAAAAGTCAAGTGGAAGAGGCATTATATGCCATGACGTCTAAGTTTAAAAACACTCCACTAGAATTTGCCAACACAATACCAAAAGGTTTATATGATATTGTTGAGCAAAAGTGGCATTATCAAAGAAACTACATTAGCTTAGGTGATGTCAGAGCTAACAAAGGGATAGATTGCTAAGGCTATCAAGAGATACGCAGTTAGGTTTACACCTAAATATAGAGCCTTCAACATTCTTCAAAACAACATTGAAGATGTGGTCAAGAAATAAAGCCAAATATTGAAACTTATCTATGGGTTGACTGCTATGAAACAAGGAGAAGCCGACCCTTCAGAGGGTAAACAAGATGATAAGGATGATGATAAATAAGATGATGACAATGATGATGACAAGGAAAATGATGATAAGAAAGATGATACAATTGGGGAAGAAACAATAAAGAAAGATGATGACAAGGCAACAACTGAGCAACAACAAGATAAATAGAGTGTGCAGGACACACAAATGCCAAGTGTCAGTCCCCCTCACGACACAAGTGTAACAACTGAGATCATAACTATTAAGAATGCTTCTAATGCTTCAACTCGGAACATCAATCCACTTAGTGTGAAAGACCTAAAGAAGATTCTAGACCAATCTACACTCCAAGCCAAACTCTATGAAAATATAATTTTGGTCAGTGTGGAAGAATTGAAAAAGGTAGTAACTGAGGTCACAAGGGCAAAGGTGAATACACAAGAACCTCCTTCTGTCATCCCTTCAGTTACTAGTGTACAACCTTTGTTTCAAACAATAGTGGATACATCTACTAAGGTTGACACAATTGTTAAAGATGATACTATTGAGAAGAAGTAGGCAAAAGAAAAAGATACGACTACAGGACAACAAAAAATAGGATAGATAGATTCATCTATACCTAAAGCACAAGAACAAGGTGCTATTCAAGTCATAGTAATAGATTAGGGCAAGCTTGAAGAGCATGATTCATAATCTAAGGTGAAGGAACAAAAATCCATCCAAGCATTGGTAACTCTACCAACATTTGGCACTCCTTCTACACGAGCTCTTCAAAAGTTGGGCAGAAAGCCATTCCATTACAAATCTCAGTGCCAAGTCCTAGCTCATCAAAGGTTGATAAGGTAATTCACTATGGAGACATAAGCCTTGATAAAGAAATTGTGATTCCAAAATTTGATTATGACACTATGACATTAGAGAAAATAGGCATATTACAACAAGCCTTAGAGAAGAAAAAAATCAAGAAATGCTCAGGAGAGAACATAGGTAGAAACAAGCACTCCAAGACATTAAAGACATCTTTTTAGATACATTTAGCCTACCAACTCCTAAAGAGACCAAGCCACTGATAGAACAACTAACAAATATAGTGGAAAAGGTCAGTAATGAAGACCTTGATACTACTGCAAAACTTTAGAATGGTCTAAGAAGAAGTTTCAAGGAAAGGTGAATGAGAAAATATCTAGTGAAATAGCACTAACTCAAGTTGCATTAGCAACTAAGGTTGAAGAGGTAAAGAAGGTACTTGAGAATATATTCTCACTATACAAAAAGCTATGTGATCCTACACTCTTTACTCAAGAGACCAGGAGTCATATTTTGAGTTTGGAGAGAAACCTAAACATATCAGGTACTAAGCTACCATAGAACCCAACTCAAAGTGAGAAGCATTTTAGAACATTACTTCAGACACAAAGTCAATTAGTTATACTAACAATAGATGAGGCTAGCATAAAAGCCAAATTGACATGTATACATGCATCCCTTACCCCACACATGGAGATATTGCACAAGGAACTAGGTTATGCCAAGACTCTACTAAAGAAAGACCCCAATCCTTCTACCTTAAATGGCCTAGTGCACCTTGATGCTGAGCTTGAAATCCAAATCAAGTCATTGGATGTTGCATGTGACAATTGGGGTGTAGCCCTCAAGATTATAATGG
Source organism: Cupressus sempervirens (assembly GCA_028749045.1). Taxonomy (NCBI): domain Eukaryota; kingdom Viridiplantae; phylum Streptophyta; class Pinopsida; order Cupressales; family Cupressaceae; genus Cupressus; species Cupressus sempervirens. The sequence goes on from CM053785.1 coordinate 605,703,503, forward strand.
ATGTCCATAAATCCTTTTTGGACAAACACACTATACGTATATAGCCCATTTGACATAGGTGTTAAAAAGGGGGAGAAATATACCAAGGGGGAGGAGATATAATATAGGGGGAGAATAAAAGAAAGGAAGAGATATAGTATGAGAAACATATTTGGGGGAGTATGAACAAAGCAGGATCATGATATTCAAGTGTTATATCATTGGGGTGATATACATTTTTGGAGATACATCATGATAGAACATATTAGATGAAAGGGTATTAGATATAGTGCATTGAAGTCAGAAAGGAGCACATATTTTGGATACAAAATAAACACATTAACTTAGGGGGAGTTATCGATTTTGAGGTATATAGACTATTGCAGAATTTTGAAACTTTGAAGTTTTTTTTATAAGTTGAGTCATGGATATGCTATGCTCAAGAAAATTGAAGTTGATCATACATATTCAAGTGTTTTTGACACTCATGTCAAAGGGGGAGATTGTTGATCTCAGATTGGTTTTGATAAGTGAGTGTCAACACACTTAAGTCATTTATTTAGTTCATGCCAAACTAGTAATACATGTTGAGCACAACATGTAAATATTAGACCATGTCGAGTTGCAATGAGTGCTGAGTCACTCATGTGCCGAGTCACTCGAGTGCCGAGCAGATAGACCATGCTGAGTGATTCAGGAGCTGAGGAAACAATGGATGTTGAGTAATGTAAGTGTCGAGTCAAAATTAGAAATATAGTGCATGTCGAGCATCAGTGACTTCATATGTTGCATGACATAATTTTGACATATTTGTTTGTAATGGCACAAACAACTATGTAAACCATTTTTAAGATGACTTAAGGATGGATTACGATCTTTTGGAGATAAGGACGAATCTATATTTGGATTCCCTATGCAATTAAATGCATCCAATCAAAAAATGGGAAGGTTTAAGTGGCAAAATGGATGAATCTTAGCCATAGATTCATACCCAACCCTAGGCCACCTAAGTCTTCTTAAGGAGGATGAAGTCCTAAATTCTTAAACAGTGAGAGAATGAATTGAAGGAGGGAACAAGACAGTTTGCAAAGCATTCAAGGTGACTTAGAAGTAAGAGTGAATTGCATAATCAGTTATAGAAGAACAGAGAATAGATAGAAGGATACAACATTAAGACATCTGATTGTGAAGGATCAAATTAGACATTGTGTAGAGGTGATCTGTTATTAGGCAATCTAGTGCCAATCACAGGATCTATGCTGAGACATTTTAATAGGTGATTTCAGTTAAATCTCTTAACAGAGTAGTCCTAACAAGTTGTATGAAATTCTTTAATAGGGTGCTTACTTAATTGTAAGTTGAAGTCCTCTAACCAGACACATTTCTAAAAAGGTGTTAAAATCCTCTAACAAGGTGAGACCTAACAGTCTTTGTAAGCCTTTAATAAGGTAGGTCTTTCACAGGGAGATCATGATTCATGGTCAAACCATTGTAACCTTAATTGAATACACTTTATTGTTGTAGTAGTGAAGATTTTTGGGTGTCATTCCCTCCCTAGTTTTACCTTCTCATTTGGAGGGTTTCTGGGTAATCATATTTGGGGTTATGTGTGTGATTGATTAGATGTTTACATGATTTAGATGCATATGCTTTACATATTATTTCAGTTTACATATTGAATGCATATGGTGAATGACTGGTAAAAGTTTTATGGGTCCAAGTTTAAACTACTAATTCACCCCTCCCCTCTCAGAAGTTTACTCTTCCCACTTGTAATTCCAATAGACATTAGTAACTCAATTCCAAGGGTTCCCTGCTAGCGTAATAAAGATTCTTCCTTAGAAACTCCTTGTTAGAATAAAGCTATAACTTAATTATTGATTCATATTGACTTGGTCATTAAGTTACCTTTACTTCTCCCTTAAGATATTACTTTATGCATTGGTGATATTTAATAATTATATTAATTATTAATTTTTTTTTTTAAGGGTTTTTTTAATTTTAGCTAACCAAATCTCCTATATTAGGACTGATTATTGTATATTATATTGATTTGTTTGATCTGATAATATAATCTTTCATATTTTCAGAGCCCAAACTCTTGCTTTGTTATTTTATTCTTCTTGGTGACAAGTTATCTTTGCATGTAGGTGATCATGGCCTAATAAAGTTGGACCAATAACTTCTACATGGTATCATAACATTGAATTGGTGTAGCTTGTTCTGATTTTTTGAAGATTTTGGATAACATGGATTTTCATGGATGAATCACAAATTATTATTATTATATTTTTATGAAATAATGGGTCACCTATATTTCTATGCACTTTGAGCATAAGCGGGCCTCACTATTGGATTCGTAGTGCCCAAAAACCCATAATTTCATATAAACTTTGTCCAATTTGGACAAATATGATCACTTATTGTGAAAAAATTCCCAAGATCATATGACCTTGGGCATGCAAAATAAAGCACAATTTATTAAAAAATCATAAAAATAAAATAAAATAAAAGTGCTTAAAATAGAACAAGCCTTGATAAAAAAAGACACATGCAATTTTTATCAAAAAAGGCAAGGGAGTGCTTTGTTTTTAAAAGTGGACATGTTATTTTGGCCACTATACTCTAGTGACTTTACCTAGTTGCATTTCTTCTCCATCGGCCTTATTTGTTGTCCACATTCTTCACACTGATGCCACCACCAAGTCGAGTGGGTTTGCTTCACCTATGAGAGAAAGTACCATGCTACCACAACTCCTTTATAACAATCACAACTCCTCTATTCCTAAGGGACACTCTAACAAATAGTCATCTTCTCATTGCCCACTTACCACCATTGGGCCACCTCATTTTTCAGCCACCAAAAAACTTTATTTTGACAAATTACTTTTTTTTTGGTGACCATGGTACTTCATCACCATCTACCAGATTTTTTTAGCAATCTTTTCTAGAAGGGGTGTTTTTTTTGTAGTTACCTCATATACTAATGATGTAAACACTACATCAATACCACATCACCGGGCCTTCAAGCCCCTTATGGGCCCTTTTAGAGCATCCTTCTATTTTTTGGTCACATCTTGGTCATACAAAGACATTTTTTTGACAAATTGTATATCATTGGGAAGAGATCTTTTCAAGCTTTGTCCATTTATGAAGATTTAATTTTTTGATGGATTTTTTTTGCTATCAAAGCCAAAAGTTCTATTTTTCACTTGAGGAGACAACTTGAGCATCTAGACTCCATTTTTCAAAAACTTTACATCATAGGAAAGTTGGTTCTATGCTCTTTCAAATGATATGGATTTATTTTCTAGATTCTTCTCTAGATATGTTTTATTCATTTTTTTGCATTTTTGTACTCTTGTGAATATCTTGGTTGTTTTAAGTTCAGGGATCATTTTTTGTTGAGTTGGATGACTCATCTCAGGTTGTACTTTCTATTTTACCAGTTTTTTGACTCTTCTGATCTTTGTAGACATCCTTTGTAAGCATTTTTATGTAAATACACTAAGATAAAGTGTCACTATACCTTGTTTAATTAGGATCTACCATATCTTATGTCTTATAATACATGCACTACTTATAAAGTGTAATGGGAGATCAATGTTTACGTTTGTTTGTCATCCAACTTTATCAAGTAGGTGTTCCTTCTGTGATATTAGCCTCGTTATATGTAACAAGAATGTGATAACCTCATAACACTATTACATACTTTTTGTGCATCTTATTGTTCCTATTTCCTTGACATACAATTCTTGTTGGTTCGTTCTCACCAATATCTTCCAAGGTTTATCTCCTATTATAACTCTAACTATCCATTTGGAAGATAACAAATCCCCTAGGTCCTAAGTGTTAAGTTTGTGGATCTCTGATAGACAAAACAATTACCACAAGAATAACTGTAGAGAATATCCTTACTTGAATGGTTTTAGTGATGAAAGTATGTTCTCCTTTATAGCTTTTCCAGTGATTATAATCTGCCTTCCTTCGATTGTATACTAAAATGAATGGAGGTAATATATATTCGATGTGATTTTATCTGCAAAGTAAATGTTAAACAATGCCTATGCTCTGATTGCAGGTACTAAAATTGCCATGGATTGATGATCTTTGTTGCGATTAGAGGGCATATTAATATGTGGGCAAGAGTACATGACTTCAAAGAGTCATGTCACCTCACAACAACAAAAAAATTATGAACTTAATTACAAGCCTAACAATCATAAGTCATATAATGAGGCACAATAATATATATCTACCGATAACAGTAAGGAGCCCGATCACAATATATTAAAAGGCTGTCGATAATCAAATTCAATGCATACAATACTACATGTACATACGCATATATATGTATATATATATATATATTTATATATATGTATATATATATATATGTGTGTGTAAATATATATATGTATGTATGTATATATGCTTTCATATATGTAGTTAATATAATTAGTAGTAATTTAATTCATCCATAAGCTTAGATCAGTATATCAAATAATCCATGTTTTATTTCTACTGACGCTAAAACATTAAAACTCCCTCTTTATGATAGAGGGTCGGCTCTGATACCACTTGATGAAGGTACTACTCTGATACCACTAATGACGTACACTCTAATACCACTGACAAAGGGCCACACCACCCTTACCAACTCACAACCAAAGAATGCAACAAGATGAAGACAATTTTATTATACTTGAAAATCCAATAGCAATTACAATAACATTTCTCCAAGATCTCTCAAGATCCAATCCAAACCTAAGCTAGTCCAGATCCAGACTCTTGTAGAAACCTCTAAGATCTCAACTTGTTCTCACAAGCCACCAAGAAACCTCTTTGTTTCTAAACCGCAGTCACTAGCTCTTCTCTAACCTTATCCAAGATCCAAGTGTAAACTACCTCACATTCGGCGCTCTGTCTACACTCACAACTCCACCATAATCCTGCTGTAAACTGCCTCACATTCGGTGCTTTGTCCACAGACTTGGGAAAAATCACTCTTCACTTTCTCCTTCTCTTTCACACCTTGAAGACTTCACACCTTCCAACTTTCCTTCCAATGCTTCTCCTTCTTGAGCTTCGCTTTCTCAAGCTTCAACTTCTCAAGCTTCTCCTTGAGCTTTCACCTTCTTCTCGAGCTTCTACTCCTCAAGCTTCTCCTTGAGCTTTCACCTTCTTCTTGAGCTTCCACTTCTTGAGCTCCTTCTTGAGCTTGATTAGAAATGCTCATATGCCTTGCTTAATAAATAAACACTTACCACCCCATGCATGACTTATCCACAACCTTCTAGAATTCCTCCACAACCTTCTACAACTTCCATAACCTTCTACAATATCCACAACTTTCTACAATATTCATAACTTTCTAGAATTCTACCCACACACCTTGATAAATGAAATGACAACCATTTATTTTTTATTTTTTCTATTATGTCACCTATGCACCTCGCAAATAGAAATCCTCTTTTCCTTTCTTTTCTCCTTTTTCCCTTTTTTTATTTTTTTATTATTTCTCCTCTAATTTTCGTCACTTTCTCTCTCCTCCACAATTTTTTTTTTTTTTTCAATAATTTTCCCATGCAAGTAGATCGCCGAAGTGTGAGGCAGTTTGTACCAGGACCTTGGTTGGGTGAAGTTTATTAGAGTGGGAGTTCCTAAGTGTGTAAATAGATCGCCGAAGCTGAGGCAGTTTGCACCAGGACCTTGGGAGGACATGCAGATTGATCGATTGATGTGGAGATGAAAGTTTGATCTTGTTGAGGCATGATCGTAGAGAGCTTGTGGATTGCAAATCCATTGTCCTATACTTGTGATGCGGTTCCTGATTGTTCGTGCGAGGTGGCAGGTTGCGATCTGACTTGCAAACAATTTGGTTGCCACAAGGAGTGTGGGAAGGATTTGTTGTAGAGGGTTTACGAAGATCTTGGAAGATGGCTCCAAGAGGATTGGACCCTAAGATGATTGCCAAAATCCATGATATAGTGGAGAGGAATTTTTCTAGGATGATTTCTCTGTTGGATGCTAGATTGGTTGATCAAGCTCAAGAAGGAGCTCAAGAAGTGGAAGCTCAAGAAGGAGCTCAAGAAGTGGAAGCTCAAGGAGTAGCTTGAGAAGGTGAAAGCTCAAGAGAAAGCTTGAGGAGTAGAAGCTCAAGGGGAAGCTTGAGGAGTAGAAGCTCAAGGAGAAGCTTGAGAAGTAGAAGCTTGAGAAGTGGAAGCTTGAGAAGGAGAAGCTTGGGAAGTAGAAGCTTTGGAAGGAAAGCTTGGAAAGGTGAAAGTTGTGGAAGGTGAAGCTTGGAAGGCTTGGAAGGTGTGAAAGAGAAGGAGGAAGTTTTCTTGAATCTGTGGACAGAGTGCCGAATGTGAGGCAGTTTATAGCAGGATTATGGTGGAGTTGTGAGTGTAGACAAAGCGTCGAATGTGAGGCAGTTTACACTTGGATCTTGGATAAGGTTAGAGAAGAGCTAGTGACTGCGGTTTAGAAACAAGGAGGTTTCTTGGTGGCTTGCGAGCACAAGTTGAGATCTCAGAGGTTTCTACCAGAGTGTGGATCTAGGCTAGCTTGGGTTTGGATTGGATCTTGAGAGATCTTGCAGGAAGGTTATTGTAATTGCTAAGGATTTTCAAGTTTAATAAAATTTCTTGGGAAGCATTTTATCTCTTTTTGTCTTCATATTGTTGCATTCTTGGTTGTGAGTTGGTAAGGGTAGTGTGGCCCTTTGTCAGTGGTATCAGAGCATATCATCATCAAGTGGTATCAGACCATACCAATCCTACTGTAAACTGCCTCACATTCGGCACTCTATCCACAGACTCAGGAAAACTCACTCTTCACTTTCTCCTTCTCTTTCACACCTTCCAGCTTTCACACATTCAAGCTTTTCCTTCCAAAGCTTCTACTTCTCGAGCTTCTACTTCTCAAGCTTCTCCTTCTCAAGCTACTCCTCCTCAAGCTTCCACTTCTCAAGCTACTCCTTGAGCTTTCACCTTCTTCTCAAGCTTCTACTCCTCAAGCTTCTCCTTGAGCTTTCACCTTCTTCTTGAGCTTCCACTTCTTGAGCTCCTTCTTGAGCTTCCACTTCTTGAGCTCCTTCTTGAGCTTGATCAGCCAATCTAGCATCCAACCAAGAAATCATCTTAGAAAAATTCCTCTCCACTATATCATGGATTTTTGCAATCATCTTAGGGTCCAAAATGAAGGTACGCTTTGATACCACTTGATGAAGTACTGCTCTGATACCACTGATGAAGGGCCACACCACCCTTACCAACTCATGACAAAGAATGCAACAAGATCTCTCAAGATCCAATCCAAACCCAAGCTAGCCCAGATCCACACTTTGGTAGAAACCTCCAAGGTCTCAACTTGTGCTTGCAAGCCACCAAGCAACCTCCTTGTTTCTAAACCGTAGTCACTAGCTCTTCTCCAACCTTATCCAAGATCCAAGTGTAAACTGCCTCACATTCGGTGCTCTGTCTACACTCACAACTCCATCACAATCTTGCTGTAAAATGCCTCACATTCGGCTCTCTGTCCACAGATTCAGGAAAACTCACTCTTCACTTCCTCCTTCTCCACTAATGAAGGTACGCTCTGATACCACTTGATGACAATACGCTCTGATACCATTGACAAAGGGCCACACTACCCTTACCAACTCACAACCAAGAATGCAACAATATGAAGACAATTTTATTATACTTGAAAATCCAATAGTAATTACAATAACATTTTTGCAAGATCTCTCAAGATCTAATCCAAAACCCAAGCTAGTATAGATCCACACTCTGGTAGAAACCTCTGAGATCTCAACTTGTGCTCACAAGCCACCAAGCAACCTCCTTGTTTCTAAACCGCAGTCACTAGCTCTTCTCCAACCTTATCCAAGATCCAAGTGTAAACTGCCTCACATTCGGTGCTCTGTCTACACACTCACAACTCCATCACAATCCTGCTGTAAACTGCCTCACATTCGGCGCTCTGTCTACAGACTCAAGAAAACTCACTCTTCACTTTCTCCTTCTCTTTCACACCTTCCAAGCCTTCCAGGCTTTCCAAGCTTCACCTTCCACAACTCTCACCTTTCCAAGCTTTCCTTCCAAAGCTTCTATTTCCCAAGCTTCTCCTTCTCAAGCTTCCACTTCTCAAGCTTCTAGTTCTCAAGCTTCTCCTTGAGCTTCTACTCCTCAAGCTTCCCCTTGAGCTTCTACTCCTCAAGCTTCCCCTTGAGCTTTCACCCATTTGACTCCCCTGGTAGATAGAAAAGTGTGTCCCACACTTTGACGCCAAAAGAAAGATCTACCACCATCTTCATCTTCACCAAAGGCTTCCACCTCAACAAGGACAAAAAAACCACCATGCAAATCTTCCAAACCAACATCTCAACCATTCAATCAAAAAGCTCATGCCCAAGAACAAACTGAATGTAATGCTTCATTAGCAAACTCCCATTCACATCAACAACTAGTGCGTCCATACCAGCAATAACAAACTCCACATCAGCATCCACATGTACATTTCCATCAACACATGCCAAACTCTCAATACTAGCAACCTCATTGCTCACAACAAGATGCTCTGCAATACATAACTTACCTCCACCAACTAGATCATCCACGACCAAGTGCTCTGCAACATACAAGTCACCACCAACATCAACTAGATCATCCACGACCAAATGCTCTGTAGTCTCCATGTTAGACTCAACCAACTGATCAGGAAAACCAACCTTTGTTCCAACATCAACAAGGTTATGAATATCTTCAGCAACAACCTCTAGTTACTCTACAGGTTTTGCATCAAACTCCACAAACTGATCAAAAAAACCAACCTCTTCTACCTCAACCTTGCGATACCATCTTCTCTCACGAACCTCCTTAACTTGATCAGCCAATCTATCATCCAACCAAGAAAACATCTTAGAAAAATTCCTCTCCACTATATCATGGATTTTTGCAATCATCTTAGGGTCCAATCCTCTTGGAGCCATCTCCCAAGATCTTCGTAAACCCTCTGCAATAAATCCTTCCCACACTCCTTGTGACAACCAAATTGTTTGCAAGTTAGATCGCAACCTACCACCTCGCATGAAAAATCAAGAACCACATCACAAGTCTAGGACAATGGATTTGCAATCCACAAACTTTGATAAACTTCACCCAACCAAGGTCTTGGTACAAACTGCCTCACACTTCGACGATCTGCTTGTACACTCAGGAACTCCTGCTCTGATAAACTTCACCCAACCAAGGTCATGGTACAAACTGCCTCACACTTCGGCGATCTGCTTGTACACTCAGGAACTCCTGCTCTAATACCACTTGATAGAGGGTCGACTCTGATACCACTTGATGAAGGTACTGCTCTGATACCACTAATGGCGTACACTCTGATACCACTGACAAAGGGCCACACCACCCTTACCAACTCACAACCAAAGAATGCAACAAGATGAAGACAAATTTATTATACTTTAAAATCCAATAGAAATTACAATAACATTTCTCCAAGATCTCTCAAGATCCAATCCAAACCCAAGCTAGTCCAAATCCACACTCTTGTAGAAACCTCTAAGATCTCAACTTGTGCTCACAAGCCACCAAGCAACCTCTTTGTTTCTAAACCGCAGTCACTAGCTCTTCTCTAACCTTATCCAAGATCCAAGTGTAAACTGCCTCACATTCGGCGCTCTATCCACAGACTCGAGAAAACTCACTCTTCACTTTCTCCTTCTCTTTCACACCTTGAAGACTTCACACCTTCCAACTTTCCTTCCAATGCTTCTCCTTCTCGAGCTTCTCCTTCTCAAGCTTCCACTTCTCAAGCTTCTCCTTGAGCTTCCACTTCTCAAGCTTTCACTTCTCAAGCTTCTCCTTGAGCTTTCACCTTCTTCTTGAGCTTCCACTTCTTGAGCTCCTTCTTGAGCTTGATTAGAAATGCTCATATGCCTTTCTTAAATAGGCACTTACCACCCAATGCATGACTTATCCACAACCTTCTAGAATTCCTCCACAACCTTCTACAACTTCCATAACCTTCTACAATATCCACAACTTTCTACAATATTCATAACTTTCTAGAATTCTACCCACACACCTTGATAAATGAAATGACAACCATTTATTTTTTATTTTTTCTATTATGCCACCTATGAACCTCACAAATAGAAATCCTCTTTTCCTTTCTTTTCTCCTTTTTCCCTTTTTTTATTTTTTTAGTATTTCTCCTCTAATTTTCGTCACTTTCTCTCTCCTCCACAAATTTTTTTTTTCAATAAATTTTCCATGCAAGATGCTCCTGCATCACTTTAGTAAGGGAGAAGTAAAATATTATGATATTAGAATCATAATTATTATGTAATCAACACAATGTATATTAAAATCTCACAACAACTTATAGTATATCCTATGATCTCTACTTGCACTTAAGCAATGTCTAGAGATTTCCATAACACATTCATGATCTCTACTTGCACTTAAGCAATGTCTAGAGATGTCCATGATACTCATATAATCTCTACTTGCACTTAAGCGATGTCTAGAGATGCCTATAATATACTCATGATCTCTACTTGCACTTAAGCAATGTCTAGAGATGTTCATGATACACATATAATCTCTACTTGCACTTAAGCAATGTCTAGAGATGCCCATAATACACTCAGGTCTATTATTTACAAGATCGTCACCTTGTAAGTAATTTCCTTCTAATGAATATGTCCATGAAAGATCATCACCTTTCATTACATATCAAATACTACTAACCAAATAAAATCATAAACTCAAATGAAATAACCATTTTATTTCAAATTTCATTATTACAATTAATCATACCAAGTTTTCCTCTGAAGTATTTCAACTTCACTTTAGCAAGAGGCTTGGTAAAGATATCAGTTGTTTGCTCATTTCTACATATATATTCTAGTTGAATAACTCCTCGATTCACCATGTCTCTGATATAATGAAATGGAATTTCAATATGTTTGGAGAGATTGTGAAATGTTAGATTTGATGAAAGTTTAATGCAACTTTGATTATAACAATAAATCACAGTGGGCTTCAAATGTCTTTTGAATAAATCTGATAACAACTTTCATAGCCATACTACTTCTTTTGTACGCAAGGAGGATGTAATGTATTCAGCTTTAGTGGACCTTAATGTTATTGAAGTTTATTTTCAACTAGACCAAGAAACCATACCAGATCCAAGACTGAAACAATATCCTAAAGTACTCTTCTATTCAACAGAGCTTCCAACCCAATCGCAATCTGAATATCCAAGAAGTTCAATGTTGACTTTATCATATTTGATTCCCATTCCAATAGTGCCTTTTAGATATCTTAATATATATTTAGCTGCATGTAGATGTATCTTCTTAGGTGCACACATAAACTGACTCAAGGCATGAGTAGCATAGCATATGTTAGGACAAGTATTTACCAAGTACATTAGGGATCCAATAATCTATCTGTAGTAAGTAGGATCTGTAGGTTTAGATTTGTTCATATCATCTTTCAATTTGTATAGGTTTATTTCCATAGGAGTAACAGATGGTTTACATTCCATCATCCCAAATTTGGTTAAAATATCAATTTGTATATTTTCTCTAATTCTTAATAATATAGTTGTCATGTTGCCAGACTTCTAATCCCATAAATAAGTGAAGTAGCCTTAAGTCTTTCATTTCAAATTCTGATGTGAGTTCTTGTTTGCATTTCTTTATGAGATGTTCCTCACCTATTATTAGCAAATCGTCAACATATAATACAAGGATGATCATATCTTCACCATCAGTTTTGAAATATAGATTTGGGTCAGCTTCATTTTTGGAATACCCTAACTTCAATAGGTGGTTATCTATTCTTTCATACCAAGCTCTAGGAGCTTGTTTAAGTCCATAAAGTGCTTTCTTTAATTTACAAACATGAGTTTTGTTGTCATAAGTATTGAACCCTTCTAGTTGTTCAATATAGACTTCTTCTTCAATCTTGCCATTGAGAAATATTGTTTTGACATCCACCTGATGTACCTTCCATCCTTTGGATGCTGTAACTGCTAAGATGGTTTTGACTGAAGTGTACCTAGAAACTGGAGCAAATGTTTCTTCATAGTCAATGCCTTCTTTCTGAGAGAACCCTCGAGCTACAAATCTAGCCTTGTATTTTTCAATACTACCATCTGATGCATGTTTAATTTTGAATAACCATTTGGATGAGACAACTGATTTGTTCTTAGGTCTTGGTACAACATCCCATGCATCATTATTTAATATAGAGTTATATTCTTCAATCATTGCTTCCTTCCATGACTGATGTGAGAGTGCTTCATCAATATTAATAGGTTCTATTTTTATGAGTTTAGATAGCAATGCAACATAACATGATTGATTTTTGGTCCTTTTTCTTTCTTGAATTACTTCATATGGTTCAACTTGAATTTCTTCTAACATTTTCCTAGCCCAAAGAGGTCTCTTTTTATTATTATTGATGTTTTCAAATTCTCTATGATTAGACATGGAAGAGGGATTAGAATCATCCTCTCTCTTAATTTCTGTGGGTTCACCTTCTTCATAAATGGATTCATCACTATCACTAGAAATTTTAAAAGCTGTGTCTTCTTCAAATATTACATCTCTACTAATTTCAAGTGTTCTTTGCCTAGGAATGTAGATCATGTATCCTTTTGTATTTTCACTATATCTAATGAATATTCCCTTCTTTCTAGAAGGCTCTAATTTTGTTCTTTTCTCTTTTGGTATGTGAATATAAAATGGACATCCAAATATTCTCAGGTGACTTAGATCAAGTTTAATGTCTGTGAATACTTCCTCTAGGGTGGTATTCTCTAATACAGAGTGAGGGCATCGATTTTGAATCTAGACTACTATATTAGATGCTTCAGCCCAAAATGAATAATGAAGATTTTGATCATGCAACATAGCTCTGGCTGATTCAAATATAGATCTATTTTTTCTTTTAGCTATTCCATTCTGTTGATGATTATAAGGTACATAAAATTCATTCTTAATCCCAACAGAAATGCAGGACTTCTTAAAGGTATCAGATATGTAT